>OX419343.1:25133377-25450877 GCA_948470475.1 Galaxea fascicularis | reverse complement strand
CCCTGTGAGTGGATGTGGAATAAACCCAGCTCGGTCCTTTGGCCCTGCAGCTGTCATGAATGAATGGAGAGATCATTGGGTGAGTGTTCAAGAAACAATTTACTGATCTGAATGTCCAGCAAAATAAACAATACCACAGAGAAATAATTCTCAACAACTTTCATTTTAATCTTAAGGAAGGAAAAATATTTTTGATGGTACAAAACATGTTTAGGCATTTCTTCTGCCATCGCCAGTTTGGATTTTACACAAAGTGACGATGGCAGTAGAGCTGCCAAAACATGTTTTGTACCATCAAAAATGTTTTCTCTCTTAAGATTACAACACTACTGCTATTATCCAGACCTTTTGGTAACTTTCATTTTAATGAAAACACCTTGACCGTCAGAATCTTTAATTAAATCTCAGTGGTGATATGTTTTTAAGGCAGGGTGTCAGGAGTCATGTGTCTGATCTTGAAAGGGTTTATAACCTGAGACTCAAGTCTGAGATTATGCTCCCAAACTCGAAACCAAAAGGCCCATTTTGTCCAGACAAGACAACAACTGACAAGGCATTTTGCATCTTGACCATCTTCCTTCCAGGTATATTGGTTTGGTCCAGTTATTGGTGCCCTGCTAGCAGCAGGGACCTATCATCTCACAAACAACTTTCCAGTCAAAACTGCAGATGGGCTTGTTGTCACCGGGAAAGAACTCCACAAGATGGCGGCTGCATCACCTCTGTTCGAACTGAGCAAGATGGAAAATCATCCTCCAATTCGAGTCAACATGCACACACAAACTCCCTATGAACTTAAGACAACAGTGTGACAGCCTCAAGGAGTCTCTTCTCAGACATCAGTTCTTGTGTCCTTTATGCCTTGTCACTCCAATGTTTCCAGAAACTTTTGCAATTGTTTTATGGGATTCTTCAAAATTTTTCCAGTTGTTTATATTGTGATACAAATAATTTATTGTAATTCTCCCACGTAATTGAAGCAAACATGAGGAGATTTTGACTTTGGAGCATGAGACTTGTTAAGAGATCAAGATGATAACATCAATGTGTGTTCACAAAGTTGTTTTTATAGAAAAATATTCATATTATATCAATGGTTTACAGACATAACACTTCTTGTGGTTAAACATGTTTACCGTCTATAGTTTATACAGTCAAGAAAACTGCAAGTTTGTCATTAAAACTATTTGTTGTGTACAAACTCTTGATCACTTCAAGTAGAAAAATACATTTTGACAAAATTTGTGTGTTTTCCCTGAAACTACAGTATGTTACACCATCTTAAAGAACTAACATTTGAATATTAAACTTGTTGAAAGTGCTGTATTTACACTCTTTGTGTTCAGTGCTTTCCAAACTACAGTTGTACTGTTCACACTAAAAGTGTCCAACAAGGTCCTTAATTTTTCTGTTTGTACATTTTGATTGACATTTGTTACCAGTATGTTGCTGGTGACATTCAATTCACTGTTGTTGCAAAACTTGTACTCAAAGACTGAAAATGATTTTAAAATGTCATTCAGCGCCACCAGTTTCAGCCCTCTCTGCTACTGTATCCTCCTCTGAGCATCTCTAACGACAGTCATTTCAAGGCATATTGTACATGAATAATAACAACACCAACCTGTGTTGTCCGTACAAACACTAACCAGTATATTTCAAAGTCAATAATATATTATAATACTAAAATCTATCTGGGATAATAAGGGCAACTACAGATAATTATTATTGTTGGATACACAGGAAAATAATGCTGCAATATTCCATAACACTGATAAGTATTTGTTAGCCAGCTGTCATATTACTATCTTTTCCGGCTCCTTTTTACAGTCTTCTCCTTCTCTTTCTTTGGTGGGGGAGGTGCTCCCGACTCGATGTGTCGGTCATACAAACTAAAAAGAATAAACAACAGCAAGGCAGTTATCAAGTAAATGCCAGTGTATTTCTCTCCTGAGTTAAAAAAACATACTTGCAAAATTTTCACTCAAACAAACTAGCTACTACACAACTTCTTTGGACTAGTGCTTTGTTAGGGCAAAGTTGATACCGCCCCACCCCCCTATGTTACCCCTCTTATTTTAACCAATCATCAATTCTGCTAGAACTAACACTTGCCTACGTCACTGCATGGGATAGAGATTATTAGGGCAGGGGCAGAGTGTCAAAGATGGGTAATGCCATTGCTGAATGCCTATACTTCACAGGCCTGTATGTTCGCTGAAAATAGGACAGATTTATAAGGGTGCTTTCGATTGGGAAATCAGGAAATCTGGACTTGCGTCATAAAATCCAGATCTTCAGATTTCCAATCAAACACAAGATCTGAAATCCTTCCCTGGCATGGACTTCAATTAACAAATTACTTGGCAAAACTTGTTCTCAGATCTTGTGTTCAATTGGAAATCCAAAGATCTCCATTTTATGACCCAAATCCAGATTTCCAAACGAAAAGCAACCATATATTGCCTTGGAAGACCAGCTGTTGACAGAGTGAGTGCAGGAAAATTCATAGTGAATCCCAGTTATTTGCCTGGGTTATGCAATGCAGCTCTTTTACTGTTTATGAAAATAGCATTTTCAGGAAATAGTGGAAAATCAAAATTTCCTTGACTTGGACACACTCCAACATGTTATTACCAGTATTACTAGTTATTATTATACATTGGTGTCACCAGCTGGATTTTGATTGGCTATAAGAACGCAGCTAATTCTTGCTAGCTCTGTTTCTCTTACGTCATACCTACAGACCATAGTTTTTATATATGTAGAATTGACGTCATACCTACGGACAATAGTTTTAAGCATGCAGAAGTGACGTCAACTAATACACTAACCAGCAGTTTGATCAGTTTTGTTATGGCGGAGTCGCCAGTGCAGCTCAGGAATATGCATAATAAAACAATTAATTCAGTTTGTGCTATCCGCCTCAGCCTTTGGCTTCAGCAGATAACACAAACTTTGGCCTTGATAATTATCGCTATCATGCTCAACCTCATCCAATAATTGTTAATTATCTTGTTTGTTATTTTTTTTACTGACCTTTTGTAGCCATCAGTCTTGATGTACTCAAAAACATGTGAAGGACCCAGAACAATTTGGTCCTCCAGCTGCTGTATCCATGCATTTCCTTCAGCTTTGAAAACATGCCGTGGGTTGGCCATGTCAAGTTCACCTTGCACAGAACAAATGCATCTTGGCATTAGTTTGACAGCTTGTTGCTTCAAGGCATTTCAATACACAAATGTGAAGCTCTTACAACCTGGGAGCTGTATTGCTAGTTAATTACGAGTGTTTCCAACAGTACAGACTAATACTATTGACTTACTAGCCATCCTGGACATCTGTGGACAAGGACTTGTTTTCAGCCCACTTTACAGACCGTGGGTTTCAGTCTGTGGTTCAAAAATTCTGGTCATGTGACAAGATTTTTTGCAGCTCTGCAGTTAATTGCAAAACAATTTATAAATGAAATATAATGTAAGGGAATTATTAATGTTGCCAGACAGTCTGGCATCACACGATCAGTATTTTGGAAACCACAGAGCAGCAAAAAAATGTTATCATGTGATCAGAATTTTTGAACCATAGACTGAAACCCACAGAGTGAAGTGGGCTCAAAAAAAAGCCCTTGTCCACAGACATCTGAGGTGGATAGTAAAGAGAGAGCTACCTAGCTTAACTTAACTTTATTCATAAAAACAAAGATAACTAAACCACAGCCAACAGCTACCAACTAATGTTTAATTAAATAATCAGTATACCCATTTCAGGAGGAAGAACTGTAAGTCTATTATTCTGCAGGTGAAGTTCCTTCAGTCGTGTAAGATTTCCCATAGTTTTAGGAAGCTCAATAAGATCATTGTCTCTTAGCACAAGCTGCAAATAAGAGAAAAAAAAGAAACCACAGTGATACATGACTGTACATCTGTAAGTGATCACTTTGAGATAATGTTGGTTGGAGGGCCTAATTACTGTCACATGTTATCAAGCTAGAAAAATTACAGTGTCCCATGTTTATATAAACCACTGTGAGTAACATACTGCTTATTAAAGAACACGTTACCACTTGAAGGTTTCTAAACTCTCCTATCTCATCAGGCAATGTTTCAAAGTCATTGTCACCAAGGTATAGTGCTCGTAATTGCTCTGAAATAAAACAAGATATTGCAGATAACTATTATTTGCAATGACAATGAGGAGCCACTCAATGGTAAGGGAGAGCCAGAGGAGCCTCAGTATGCAGACATTCTTTTGGCATGTCATGTAATTGAGGAGGAAATATTGCGTGACAAGCCAAAAGAATGTTTGCATAGGAGGCCACGGGAGCCCATACTTGTGAAACTGAGGTCAAATCCATCTCAAACAAGCACAAGACAGCTTTATACAGAGAAGTCTGAGCTTGATTAAGTTTTACTTACTCATAACAGAAAAGTTGCCTGGTAATGATTCCTTATGAAGATTGTTGTACGTCAAATCCAAGATTTCTAAGCCAGAAGCAGTCCCTAATCCTCTGGGAAGGGAACTTAATCGATTCACACTGTAAAAACACAAGTATTACAAAAGTCAAGCAGTCAAGCAAGTGTGACCTAAAGCTACACCAGTGTGATTTTTCAAACTTGCACAACACAATACAGCTGTACATGTAGTAGTTGAATAGACGAGGATGAACATACAACCTGTATGTTGTATGAAATCATTGAATTGCAGGTTAAATAATAATAATAATTAATAATAATTTAATGCTTTATATACCGCTATTCCATCAACTGCTCATAGCGCTTCACAATGGTAAATTCTCACAATTCTAAATCCTTACAATTCTAAATTCTTATGACTCTCACATCAAATTTACAATTCTTTACAATTCTCAAATCATATCAAATGTTGGATTTCGCAGAAAGGGGAAAAACCAGAGTACCCGTAGAGAAACCTCTCGGAGAAGAGTAGAGAACCAACAAACTCAGCCCACATACAATGTATGCCACCGAGTCCGGGAATCAAACCCAGGACACATTGGTGGAAGGCAAGTGCTCTCACCACTGCACCAACCCTGCTCCCCAGTCATATTATGATGATGTACGTGTGATCATCGCAGTTATGAACACCACATTGCACTTCAGTAGATCCTTGTGTCTGTTTGTCCTTCACAGATTTATTACAAAACCAGAAAATGCCACACTATTCTCATGAAAAGCTATCTGGTTAATTGGCCTCCCGTACTCTGGAGAACTAATTCTCTTTGGCACTTCATCATTTTTATAAAGCATCAGCAACGAATTACAACAACACACCACATCCACCAGGCTCACTATACGATAACATGGATGATGCCAAATAACATTACAGGTACAGACTTTGTTTGGGAACTTCAATTCAGTCATTACATGTTATTGGATAGTGAGCTTATGCTGTCGATAACACCAAAATACTTACGCTGCATTGAAATGCCTGAGTTTCTTCAGGTTACCTAATGACATTGGAAGTGCCTAAAAGTTAAAAGAGTGACAAGGCTATAAGCAACTACAGCCCTGTATTCCAAATAAACAAAACAAAAAACAAGCAAAATTGTATTTCAGTTTGATTACCTCAATATGATTATTGAACACATTCAGGAATTCCAGGTTTTCAAGCCCACCTATTGATTCTGGAAGACCTGTTCAAAAGAAAAAATAGTGTTACCTCTTTTAACATCAAGACATCCATACACATGCATGTCATTCTGTTCTTAACTAGCAGTTGAAATTTACTGTAGGCCTCTCATTAGAAAAAAAACCTCTTTCTTTCTGGCCACATCATTTTATGCTAAGGCCTTTTTTGTTGTAGAAGTAGAAAATGCATAAAAAGAGAGGAGAATTCAAATTTACTTTTAAAAATCTAGGTAATGGAGGTAAGGTGCGGGGAAAAAATGGAATGGCTATTACCAAATCCTTTCTCACCCCCGTATATAATTTACAGACAGTCATCATCCAGACAGTCCAAAAAAAATAATAATAAAATAATGAGAAATAAAAAAAAATTGACACGGGCAACAAACAAAGCAGCATTCAAAACATTAACAATCTTATGGTACTGCTTAGAAGGTTGGCAGGGCCTTTGAGGAATGCAGAGAATTTCCATTTCTTCTACACCCATATATGTCATCCTATCGATTCGTTAAACTTTGACAGCGATACGACATAAAGTCCTGTGGCTGTGATAACATTATGGAAGTCACTCACTTGTTAGTCTGTTATGACTGAGAGTAAGTCGCACCAGATTCCTCAACTGGGCTAAGAAAGAAGAAAATAAAATCGGACTTGAAGTAAATAGATAAGCAAGCCGACGATCGAGTCATATACGCACTGTCACCAGAGTTCTGTTTTCAGTGAACGTTTCCACACTTACTCAATCCAGGGATATCTGCTATGGTTGATAAACTTTTATCACAGAGATCTAACTCAGTATAGCCTTTTTCTTTAGTTTCCTCGACGATCTTTTTTACAGACTTCGACATTTTTCCGCAGCGATGGATGTGTGGTTCTTCTGGAGAATTTTTCTTTATCCGTACGTTATGTACGCCAAATTAGACTATCTCCCTTTTCCAAGAACCTCGTTTTCAATCCGAAGAAAGCAAAGATGGCGGCAGCTCGAAAAGAGACTTTTTGAGTTGTATGGCATACATGTATATCGGGCGTAATATTGTTTAAAATGAAATTCTGACGATTTCACCGAAATGCAGTATCATAGCGGACACGAACTGCTTGAGAAGCTTTCAACTCTGCTGAAATCGCACGGTACGGTATGGTGAGCATTCATAACAAAACTTTCGGATTTTTCGGACGCGCGGATCGAGGTGATTAACAAAACAAAATTGTGAGTGACAAACTGCGCATAGATTTCGAAACGTAGCTAAAATAAACGTAGTTAAGTTATTGCTTGCATCGTTTTTCCGGCTCCTCGTGGTGATAGAACTTTAAAGTTTATGTGTGGCTTGGCTTGTGATAAAACGCAGTAAACTCGTGACTTAATAATCACCGTCATATGATTAAGCTTACATGTAAGAATGACAAGATCAAAGCTTGAAAAGAAAATTTTTTGTACAATATTTATTTCATTTTCATGGCATTGTGAATGCATACGTTAACTTCTACGATTATTATCTGATGATATTACTGATTCGTTCACTTTTTAACAAGCCAGGTTTCAAGCACGAGGGAAGGAATTTTATGCAGAGGTTATAAAATAAACTTAAAGCCGCCCACACGAGCGATTTTTTGCTTGCGATGGTGATGCGACTTTTTCTGGAAATTGTCGCGTCACCGGCGCGTCAGATCAAAACTTTCAGAAACTTTGTAAGATTTGAAACAATTTCAGGCAGTAGGGCCATTTTTAGCAGTGTTTCAGAGTGTCTCAGAGTTTCTTTGTCAAGTTTACAAATTTTTCTGTCAGGTAATATTTGAAGGAAGCATTAAATCAAGGAGTGGGAAAATTATTCTGTATATTTACATTTTTATCTTTCCAGGAGATTTAATCTTAAGTCAAGAGAGTCAGCTTTGCTTAACAGCTACATCACTTGTTTTCCTGAACCACTGTTTTGAACTCATTAGTTCAGGTAAAGTATAGATGTGTGAAGGTTATAATGCATGTGCCTGGATGAATGTTGTACAATGTACCACAGCTGAGCAAGTAATATCAATGAAACACGGCGCATTGGTGAGAGCATTTGCCTTCCACCAATGTGTCCCAGGTTTGATTCCCAGGCTTGGCGTCATAAGTGGGCTGGGTTTGTTGGTTCTCTACTCTGCTTCAAGAGGTTTGTCTCTGGGTACTCTGGTTTTCCCCTCTCTTCAAAATCCAACATTTTGATTTGATTAGATTTAGAGTTGATTTAATTTAGTCGCCCCAATAATTATTAATAGAGCTGTGTTGAGCTAGAAAGATTTTAAACTTTAATTAAGTCATTATTTGGATAGCCTGGGGTGAGGTGATTTGAACTAGAGTGCTGATTTGTGTATTTACTTATACATTTTTGGCATTAAAAAAAAGTGTGAATTGGTTACTTGCAGGATTTAACCAATTTTGTTGAATGCTGTCAACTGTTTCATACACTGAAGCCCAAGTATATATAGGAGTTAAATTATAAGACAGTATAAACACAATTAATGCTGTTACTGGTTACTGTAATAACTTTGTGACGTCTTGCACCTTTCTTTGCCTTTTTACGTCAGGTTGTTGTTAACATCTGTAGTCTCTGAATAATCTCTTCTTATCTTTTTGCAGGACGACAAGATTCAAGTGAAGCAGTATTTAACACAAGAGGATTTTCAAACAGAAACAAGGACTCTATCACCCTTATTCTTGATTTTCTCAGACAAACACCTTCTTTAAGGGTAAATCATTTTTGATGATAACTATATATGGACAGAACAGTCCAAGCTGGTTGACCACTGCCACGTGTGGTGACTGCTCATAAACACAATATTGGCAACCCAAAGATAGTTGACCAAGTTAGCCGTCTTTGCCACTAACTTAAAACAAGGAGAAGTACATGTACATTTAAGGGACAATTATGTAAAGGAATACATGTACGTTTAACAGTACAAAGTCATATTTGAATTCTAACAATTTTATGCCAACAGCTTGTTCAAGGAACTTGTTCTCATTTTGATGGACTCATCAACATCTCTTGTTTCAGAGCTCTTCAAGTATTAGAGGTAAATTACAACTTGTTAGTCAATTATTGTTATTTTGTTTGAGAAGTTCTTAAAACTAATCATTTATACCTTCCCAGCAGGGTTATCAAAGACTGCCGGTGGCCAGCAATATCGCCAGCTACCTTTCTAGTTTTGTCGGCTCCAATTCACTGGTAAAAAGAGAAAATTAAGGGGAGAAAATGGTGTTGTTACCCCCTGAGTGCTGTCTACTTTCGTAGATTCTCTTTCTACGTAAAATCTTTTTGACAACCCTGCAGTATGTGAACTTTTGGATTGTGGTTAACTAGCAGTGAACAGTGCCTTGGTTTAAAGATGATTTTGGAACCCTGCTATATTGCCATGTCATTTTTATGGCCACTTGCTTTTTTCCTGGTGAAACATCCATACATGACAACAGTATCTCATAAGAAAACCCTTTGAATGCTGCCAAAAGCTCCTTTTAAATGCAAAAACCCACCTTCACGTATACTCACTGGTACATGTACCCTGTATACCCCTTGACTATGCATGTATATTTAGCCCATTGATTAATACATCCAAATCAAAACCAAATGTATATTGTATAGGACTAACAACTGACAAGTATTGACATCGAACAAGAATGACAGTCTATTTACTTGAGTTTGAAAAGAATAGTGTGTATACAGTAGTTTTTTTCCAGTTTGTAAAATGTAGTCAAATTTAACCATGTTGTTATTCATTAATGACACAGCATAACGACTTTGTTTAATTGATACAGATCAAGAAAGTTCCTATTGGTTTAATCCGAGGATTTCAAGGATTACGACCTCAGATCAAAACACTAATATGCAGGAGAGCACTGATCTCTCTCAATGTAAGTGACAACACAGGACTTATAATAATTTTTGAAATAGGTGTCTGAACTAACCAAGGTACAGTAGGCATCAACCAGATAAATTTATTTTAATCATGTGAATGAAAATGTAGACAAATTACTGGTGGTGGTGAGAGGTAAATTCTGCAAAACTAGGTGGTGGCTTTGTCAGTTGCCAGTTTCTAATGAAACCCCTGAATTAGAATTCAAGTTGATACTGTTTTGTTTTGAAAGAAGAGTGACAAAAAGCTCTCCAGCTTGCCAGCATAGATTATGACATAATTTTGACACATGTGTAACAAAACCCACACACCTGATCTTTGATCTTCCAGAGCTCCAATTGGGATACATTGCAAGTTTTTCAACAGCCAGCTTTTTAATAGACCCTATGCAAAAATGGCTGCCTTTAAATTATTCTTTTGTTCACATTCAAAATAGCCCAACTAACCTCGTTTTGGAGACAAAAATTCTAAAGAATTTGTTATCCCAAGTGACGTTAGTTGGGCTATTTTGAATATGAACAAACGAATAATTTTAAGGCAGCCATTTTTGCATAGGGTCTATTGATCCACTCTAATACTTACATTTAAAATTAAACATAAAACTTATTTATCCGATTATGATTCACTTGTCATTTTAGGAAGTTTTTGTGTATTGTGGTGGTGACCAATTGAATGCTCCTTTTGCTTGGCCACACTTGGAAAATGTGGACTTCAGTTACAATGGCATTGAGCAACTGGATGACTCTGTGGTTTGTTCATTATTTGACATTACAGCTCTGCTTTGAATAATTATTGCTTATTGAGTTTCAAAATCCATATTAATTTGCACAATAATTTGTTCTATTTCTTATTTTTTAGAAACTTTTGCCAAAACTGCGAGTGTTAAACTTAAGTCATAATAACATCCATCATGCACAGGATGATGATTCACATTCTCTGGAGGTTAGAGCAGTTTTAAAATATTCAATTTAGCACTGTAATTGTCTAATATCACTACTGTAGGTCAATGTTCAATCATCTCTCATTTTGTTTACATTCTTTCTGACAAGTTCTTTTAGTTGTCAGGGCTTGTACCTCACTTCTGCTTTTAATGTCTTGCATTATAGTATTTGTCTGGAGTCCAGCATCTCAACTTGGGCTTTAACCAGTTGGACTGTATCCCTGTTTTGTCAGAACAAGCTGGCATGATAAAATTCCAGTTGACAACACTTGTTCTAAGAAACAATAACCTGCAGGATTTGAAAGGTTTGACAAAAATTAACATGTGGTTTCAAAAATATCCATACCACCCCACCCCCACCCCCCCAAGGATTTTGGTTTGCACCCACCTTACCCTCCATAAAATCCAATTTAGCTCCATACTTTTCTTTAAAGACTTCTGTTTTTGTCACCCCCTCCCCCTTGGAATTTCCATTGATCCTCTGTAGGGGAGGTACAGGGATATGTTCTGGAAGTGCACAGTAGCATCAATGGCTACATGTATGTGTTAAATTCTACTTTTCAGAAAGAGTTAAAACTCCTATTATTAAAAACGGGAGAACTTAATTGATTGTTATGGGATGTTTCTAGAACTTAAATTTGGGGTGAAGTACAGTAGAAGAAACATGTCTGTTTACCTGGAAAAGCGCCTGTTGCAGGATCGTTTCACGACATTTGTTATCTGGTATTTCATTTCCAGTGAAATTTACTATGTCGGCAATTTTGTTAATTCTGTTGCTTAAGAGAGTAACTTGGAATAAAATATCTGGTAAATGGTATCATTATATCCTCATTAGCCTAAATAATTGTACTTGTAAAAACCTGCTTACATGTACTTTTCAATAGTTATGCCCTATTTGTACTTGGTTCTCACCACCCCGTGTATGTATGAAAATGGTGATTGCAGCTAAAAAAAAATTACAGTACTAATTTTATAAAATAATGTATTTGAGTCTGGATTAAACTTGAATAAATCTCACTACATTGTTCTGACTTCCATTTCTTAAGGTATTCAGATTTTCACCAGATTGCGCTTTCTTGACGTGTCCTTCAACTGTATAGCATCCTTATCAGAGTTAACACCTCTGGCTCATTTGCACAACCTCATCTCAGTAAGTTGCATCTCTCTATACATGTAGTTTTTGTCGTAAGCTAATCTTAAGCACATAAAAAATTGCTAGGTGCCTTAATTTTGGCAACAATCAAAATGTCTTACATGCACACTGACCAGCTTTCTTGGATCAGTAGTTATTCCTGACAGCAAATAGCTATGCCCTCTCTAAACCAAGTTTCTTACTCTATTCTTGGCTACTGAACCATTTGGGAAGCTACTCTAGTGGAAAGTTGGGTTGCTTGAGCATGTTTGGGTAAGGACAACTTGATGGAGTTTCAGTGGGGTCTTCAAATATTTTTTTTCATCTTATATCAGAAAAAAATTTGTTACTATAAGATTTTATACCCCATTTAGGACCAAAGGAAACAGCTTTACATAACATGTGAGAGGTTTTTCCACAGATTACAGCAGCATCTCATCTGGCTAATTAATAATAATAATAAGTCATTTTAACCATTTCCAACTCACATATAGCAACCCTATACTGACCAAGTGATGTCGTTTCCTTCGCAGTTAAATCTTCAAGGGAATCCTGTTGTTTTCTGTCCCTACTACCGGCGTGCCACAATTGCTTGTTTGTATCCTGTACCAAGAGTGGAACCCGTGAGTCCTTATGAGTTTCCTGTATTCCTCTAATTAGAATATAAGCTGAGTTTTGGCTAATAGGCATCTAAAGGGAATGCTTAATGATAAATGATCGTAATATTAAAGGTAATTGTGATTGTGACTGCTATTGCTGACTTGTGAGCATCATTGTGAAAAGTAGTCATATTTTTTTGCACCCTTTTTGCAACAGGTACAAATCGATGGGAAGCCACTGGACTCAGAAGAGCGAGCTGTAAGTCCGAGCAGAAGAAAAAAAAACCTCATAAACTAAGCATTGATTTTCAACAAATTTTACGAAGCAAACTAACAGACACTCTAAAGCAACCTCTGTATTTAGGCCTTCTCTGCAACTCACAGAAGTGCTAGACTGGGAGTGCTGGACAACTTGTTTCATTTTCACATCATTTTGGTTTCCAGAATGTCAGGCAAACCAGTTTCCCTCCCCACCCGTATCATGATGATCAGTGGTATAATTTAATTAAAACTACTTGGGTAAATTGCATAAATGTGCTACACCGAACCTTGCTGTGCCATACTGGCCTGTAATAATATTGTTATTACAGTAATTATTGTTTGGTTTTTCAAGTTTTCCACTAAGAAATCTAAAGATACACACTACTCCCCGCTAAATTACATTTCCTGTCAAAGAATTGAAATGATGCTAAGCTGTTTGTTTCTCGCAGCTTCTTGGGAGAAATGTTCATCCAGTGTCCATGCTGTCGTACATCCCTGTAGACCCAGTGCGGAACCCCCGTGTCAGAGAAGTGAGGAAAGTAGCGGAAGATTTAATGGAATCGTCTGAGTCTCAAGAGGAGTCAGATACAACAGCAAAGAAACAGAAAAATAAGGTGAATTGCATCGGGAATCAAGCATCATTGTAGCTGTTTGGTTAACATCCGTAAATGGACAAAAGGTTTGGTAGTATCACAGGCGGCCCAAGCGTAGTACATGACATTTGCACGCGAAAATTACAGAGGACTGAGTCAAGTTGTAGGTGTTTCTATAAGCCGTTTTTAGATATTATTGTTGGACGGCGTTACCGAAGAGAAACCGAAAATAATGCGAAATAAAGTATTCTTACCTTAACTCTAATGTCCCTTGGTGTGTCCTGGCTGGTTCAAAGGCCATTTTGTCGATTTTTTTCACCAGAAGCACTGTCCCCTTTTGTATAGTGGACTATCCTCTGTTATTTTCACGTGCAAATGCCACCTACTGGGCTGCCTGTGGTAGTATCGAAAACGAAGACCCATTACGAAAACAATTTCAAATTACCTTTGTGGACAAATATTATGTTCATGAGACACGCTACGAAAACTAAGATCCTTACGGAAATCTTGAATTCTGAATCTGGCACGTCTGTAATTTACTACGGAATATTTCAACAATAGAGCCCCATGGAGCCTTCAATGGGACTACTTTAAAGCTAAGACGCAACATCGACTAGCGGTAATTTAATTTTCGGCCACGCACGCCACGTGGAAGAAACAAGTTCACCGTAAATTTAAAGACGGCTCTTCAAAACCTCTCATAGGATCATCCATGAAGCGGTCACTTAAATGAGTTTCCGGTTTCGAAAAAAGAGCTAAGGAAACGCAATTAAATTAAATCTTATGTCATGTTAGTTCACCTCCCGCTCTTAAACCGTCACGCAAAGCATCTTTACGGAGCCTCAATTTCCGGGCGCACTCTTTTCTGCCAGTCCATATAAAATAACAGACTACAAAGTCAAGAGAACTGAAAAAGTCATGTTTTTTTTATTATTATTGAGGCCTTAGCGTCTGAAAGTTTACACACACAACGCATCGAAATAAACTACACACGTCCCGTGACTTTTTCTGCGGTTTCCGGTTTCTGTGAATAAGCAAAGACGTTTTTGAGACGCGGACGGTGACCGGAAGGAGAACACAACTGCTTTTGGTGTGCTCTGAACTCAACCAATCAGTTGGCGGCAAGCCCTCGTTTAAGTATTTCAAACTCAACACCACTTTAAAAAGATTTGTAGCCAGGGCCAGGGAAAAGAAATGCCAACTTCCGGCTGCCGTTCGCGTCTCAAAAACGTCTCTGCTTAAGGTCCCTATTGTCTTCTTGGCAACCTCGTTTCCAGGGTCTCTCCTTGTCGTCATGGTTCGTTTTCGTAACGGGCCTTCGTTTTCGTAGGGGTCTTAGGTCTTCGTTTTCGGGGTCTTCGTTTTCGACGCTACACAAAAGGTTTTATTGACTTTCGATAAAGGGCCATTTTGTATTGGTCGCATACTGCTTTTGCATTATTTTTGTAACACTTTCAATCAGAAATCACGGAATATTTCTTTACTGATTTAAAGCACGAAAGCGGTAAGTTCAAAGTCAAGGTCCATAGAAAAAAGGGAGAGAGATCTGTGGCACTCGCGAAAAGAATTCTATAGGTTTCGAACCGCCGCAACATATCGCATTCAGCATCACATCGCTTCGCGCGATCTAAAATATAGCGCAAATCAGAGGGAAAAATTCAAGGGCAACGCTTTTAAGTTCAATTCTGGGCCACATGCAAAATTTCAGCCAGTTTTGGGGAAAATAAAAAAACCGCCTAAAATTCGACATAGGCAGTTTATGCCCCACATGTTGCATTGCTTGTAATTTTAAGTACAAGAATCAAGATGAACTCTAACGTTGAGCCGGATTCGCCCCCAATGGATGTTATGGAGAAATGTATTACAGCTCTGCATTTCTACTATGTTTCTGAGTAACATTTAGTAACTTACAGTATGAAACTACCTTTTTCAATTACAGAGAAGGAATAAGCAGGGAAAAAAGCTGATACCAAGAGAAATTGACTTTGAGGAAGATAGTGAGGCGGTATCACATTCCGAGGACCCAATGGCGGACACTTCTTGTTCCAGTAAGGCTGTGTTCAAATTATGTCTCAGTGTTTTGATTGTGATTTTAGTAACAAACAGTGACATGAACTACTACTGTTTCAAACTATGGTCACAAAAATTAAAGTAGTGAGCAAGATTCAAACAAGATATTAAAATCTAACTAGAGATACTCTGATTACATGGACATCAATAGAATCAAACACAGAAAAATGTTGCATTAGGTTGTAATGTTGGCATAATTGCCAGTGGACTCTGTGTTCTAATTAACAAGTATTCACCGAAGTGGAGGTGAATAGTGGAGGATATTTACCGAGCCACAAAGGTCAATGTCCACCACTTTCACCGACACTGAGGTGAATAGTTGTTTTAGGCCATGTTTACATGGAGGGAGGGTAACCCTTCTAGGAATTCCCTTGCCAGGTGATTAATTTTGCTATAAAATTTGTATCTTCCAAGCACCTACACAGCAGATACTGGAGCACGAAGATGATGTGGAAAAGCTTAAGAAGTTGAGGCAGCTTGGTGGAGAAGGTAATGTTGCTAAACAAAATGTTTAATTCGTGGCTTGCAGTCAAACAGGCTTCAATGCTTTCTAGCTTCATCGCATCAATTGCGTTTGGTGTAGAGAGACAATTTATGTCAAAGCTTTTATTGGTTGTGGTGAATTATTTGTAAACCAATCATAAAGATCTTGCCAGATTTACAATTTCCTTCGTCTCATTTAGACTGGTTGCCTTCCATCTCTCAAGTTGTCCATGATGAGGTTTTCGCAAATGCCTCAGCTGAACCACAGCCAGATCAAGGTTTGTAGAGCAATTATGCGCATTAATTTGAAATGATGTTGTAAAACAGTGCATAGAAGACAAGGTCCCCCGTCCGTAAGCAAACTTACACACTTACCATACTTAGATGAAGTAGATTTAGCAAGAACTTAAGTTTACACTACCCCAAGAAAAAGTTTAAAATGTGCTGTCTGGTGGCACAATGTTCCTCCTTCTTCCAAATAGTTCAACTAGAACAGTGGGTTCCCAGAGGAAAAAATCTCCAGAGGTTGGCTTCTCTGAAAAGGTTATTTTTAAGGATGAAATGACTCGCATTACTAATATCTTACTTTGCAGCACCAAGTATTGTTCACAGAGAATCTGTTCCAAGTTTCTCAGAAGATAAACTGGAAATCAACAGCCCCACGAGTAGTATCAGCAATATTTCCGAAGGAGGTAAACACATTGTGTGTTCAAACATAATAATAACGAAGTAGCCTTTCGAAAGCTCTGAGGCCAAGAACAATATTAAACTTTAGCTAGATTTGATCGCTCTATTTGTTTGAGTTTAAGCTTTCGATGTATCAGACAGTGATAAATCAGTTACTATATTTGAAATTTGCACTAGTTAGTTTAGCTAACTGTTGGGTTTTGTGAGCCACGATAATACGTCAGTCGAGCCAGAGAAAGAGACAAAGGCAGAGACTACGATCTTTAGGGCGATTAGCAGAAGTCAAAACTCCCTTCAGTGATTTTAGCTTTTCTCTGTTGCTGTTTTGAACAGATTTCTCTGAGTCCCATCATTTTTTGGTAACGCTCGTGGCAACCCCAGAAGATGATGATGGGGAAGCCGTACCTCTGTTTGTGACAGTCAAGGGCGAGTTTATTGTTGAAAAGAACTTCGCTGGAAAGGTGAGGACAACTACTTAAATCGTTGTCAGTGATCTGTGGCGTTTGAAGTATACATTTAGTAGAGTAGCTACAGCTGTAGGTGTTTTTCGTGCCCTACACCACTCTGGATTTTGCTTGTAGTTCGCTATGAAATACCCGGCGTAATAATCTTTTGAGACCAGCGCTTATTTTATTTTCGGAATCAACAGAATAGCATTCGCTTTATTCTACTTCCCATAAGTGGAATAAGCAAAATGAATAGCACACGGTTTATTAGGAAAACGGAGAATATGCGTTCTTTTGGCGGGAAAATCGTACGCGGCCCGTCAAGCTCGTGACGTGGCTCCGGAAGCCAGGTTCAGACGCTCGTTCCAGGCTATTCTGCGCGCTAATTCTTACTTGGTAATGTCCACTGAATGAAGAACTATTGTGTAATCAATTTTTAGACATAGCTTAAAGCATGTTGCTCCCCACCAAATGACGCAGCAACATTTTACCAGTGGACTTACAAACTTATTTTGAGCTGCCTTTCTTTATCAGGTCATCTCTCAATTGGAAACTAGCCGCTTGCAAGGTGTCCATGTCGACAAGGCTGGAGATGATCACAATGTCGTTCACATTGAATTTGATTACATCAATCCAGAGCGACGAACACGTGATTACGTCATGGAGAGCAACGAGGATGCATCAGTGAGTTCAACATGAAGGACCGCCCTTATTCTCAAAGTGGTGGTGCTCTTGTTTATTGTAACTGACAGAACTCATCTTCGTAGTCTTAGAAGCACCAGGGGGGAGGGGAGGAGGGAGGAATGAAACATTGTCCCTCCTCCCTTTCCCCCTCGCATCTCTGTTTTGCTCTCGCCTCATTACCAAGCGGAAACACCGTTGCTACGCAGGCTAGTACGCTTGTAAATAACCAACTAGTGTATTATTTTCTGTTTTGAACAGTTAACATATACACTGTAGCCATTGTGTGTTCGATAAGTGACCTATGTTCTAGCTTCTGTAAATGCAGCCTACTAAATTGAACGTCAAAACCTTTGACAAGTTAGAAAAACTTACGCAGGCTACAACCGTGCCAGGGTTTGAACTCGGACTACCCAGAAAATCACTATGCATGTGTATTTACCTTGTAATGATCCTTTTTTGCCACCTTAGCAATTTGCAGAGATTCTGAAGCCATTTGTAGCAGCAAACAAGCAAATCAAAGAATCGGCTGCTGAACGTTACCAGGTAGGGGAGAACGTTTTCTTGGCAAAACGTTGTCAACTTATCGGCTACAGAAGCGCATTGTGTTCAAATGTTCGTAAATTTTTGTCCTCAACTAGATCAAAATCCAACCGCTCCACAGAAAACTACTGTTCAGTATGGCCTGGTTCTCACTTGCTTCGCAAGCATAAGCACAACGAAGCGCAAGGGTAACATAATAAGAACAAAACTTGCATTCTTCTTAAGTCTGCGTTTGTGCTTGCGTCCCAGTGAGGACGTGCCCGACAAAAGTTCAAGCGCTAGGAAATGGGGACGAAATCATTTGTGCGCATGTGCTTGCGCTAATGCTTGCGGCGCTAGTGAGGACCAGGCTAATGAGTATCATTTATTTGAATTACCACGCATGAGATTTTCATCTTCAGACAGTTTCCACTATTGTGGACGGCATAATGGAAAACTGTAGGAAAGTACTGCTCTGTAGCTTTCATAGGATTTCACCCACAACGTTAGAACCATCTTGTACAGAATAACAAACCCCACCACAGTAATATTAGAGTCCAGTTGCTTCCATTTGAATGGTCAAAATAACAAATAACAACAGAAGCACATGTTGATGATTTTGGCGACGATGACGTCATTAGTTGTAATTTAAAATTAGCTTTTAATTCTGGCCCCGGTTGTTCAAACGTTGGATAGCGCTATCCACCGGATAAATCACTATTCAGCGGATAAGTAATGGGAAAGCTAATTGCACTATCCACTGGATAGATATTTATCCGGTGGATAGCGCTATCCAGCCTTGGAACAACCGGGGTCTGGTCAATAGTCACTGAAAAGCCCTCTTCACGAAGTGTCAGTAAAGTTTGTATTGACTGTTTTCACGATCCCATAATGCAACATGTTTTGGGGGTTCTTTACATAAAAACAATACAAGTTATTTACTCTTTGGACTGTATCATGCTTCAGTGAACTGATTATCCATCGTTTTAATGCAAATACCCCCCCCCCCCAAAAAAAAAAAATGAATTGTATTATGGGATCGGTGAAAAAGGCGAATTGTATTGTAATGTGATGTGTTGTGATGTGTTGTGTTGTGTTGTGTTGTATTGTATTGTATGAGGATGAGGATGACGATCACGATGACGATGACGATGACGATGGTGATATTTTCTTACATTACATTTTAGTGCTTGAAGTGCTCTGCCGAGTTTCCAAAGCCAGAAAATTCCGATGATGCAGTTTGTCCCGATTGCGGCAGTTCCATGATAGTGCAGGTGTCATCCCCAGAACCAACGAGACCGTTTGTACCTCTTCGAAGCATTGAAGATTACTTAAAAGAACACGCTGGAGCTTCTACTCTGAACTCAAGCTCCATCAAGACACTCAATGGTGACATGTCCGTTACCGCTCTTGTTACCATGTCATCATCGTCATCATCTTCATCGTACCAGGAAACAGTAGAACAGCTCCCAACAGAAGAACCAGCGGAAACTGACTGTGCAGGTCATCCTGAAAACAGGAATTTGTTCACAGGGGATAAAGAGTAGGGTTTTCTTTGTGTTTAACTGACACTGTTTTTTTGTTGTTGTTGTTCTTTTTTTTTTTTGTTTTAACATGCTGATTTGCTTGTGACGTCATGGCGGCCATGTTGTTGGTTTCTCTGCGCTGGGAGTCAAACTTTACTTTGATTTAAAGACTGCAACGTATTGGCCACCAACATTTCCGCCTTGTCACGTTGTTGAAAACCAAGAATATTTGCATTCGTCACTTCCACATTTCCCATAACTCACTTTGTTTGTCCCCCCAAAATTTTGCATAAAGCATTGTTTTCAGTTTGAAAATCCCAAGAGAAATTGGAAACAATGCTTATGCAAAATTTTGGGGTTAAACATGGTGTATTATGGCAAATGTGGAAGAGGCGAGTTGAGAGTTTGATTGAATGTCCTATGCACAAGATGCATGGTGAACACACCAAAGAACTTAGTGTCGTTTTCATGTAGTTGTCCAAGGACGCGGTCTTTCGGGATCTATGGCTTGTTGATCATTCTTACTTCGGTTTAAGAATACTTGAATGCGCGAATTATGGTTTTCGGAAAAGGTATGTTTTCACAACAGAATTCTTCGATTTCACTCACGTGACAAGGGGACCATGTTGGTGGTCAAAACAATACAACTCTTTTTTTTTTTTTTTTTTTTTAGAATTTGCATAAAAATAAAGTTTAGTTCCCAGCGAAGAGACAGACTATTGTTCTTGACTACCAACATGGCTGCCATGACGTCACATGCAATCCAGCAATACTCTCTGGGAAGGGAACCTAAGATCAGTGCGCAGTCTGAACCGAGAGACTGATCTCGACTTCCGGTGCCACGTCACGGGCTTGGCGGTCGCGCACGATTTTCCCGCCAAAACATTTTTCAAGCATTAGTTAGAGTAAACCTACCTTTCGAGTGCAGAATGAACAAGGTGCTGTCCTATTCAATCCGAAATAGAGTAGGTTCCAAGAAAAATACTATTGCTGTCTATTCCTATTCTGGGACAGTCCCAAACTAAGAAGGCGACCTTTTTGTCTTTTCTCTTCTTCTAAAACTATTCCCTTACAGAGTAAACTTCATTTTCCTGTTACTGACACTTCATTTACGTTGTTTAGGCAAGTGAACAATTTTCCGGGAACAGAGCAAAATCCTGATGTGATTCCTAAGTCAACAGAAGCTTTGGATCAGTGTTCCAGTGTCCCCGACTTGTGTGCTAGCGCTGGAGACGGCCTTTCTATTGAAAATGGCCAGGAAACACTGCAAGAGACTGGAAACGTTCAGAAGAAATTCGTTGTCGAGAATTCTGGCAATTATAAAGTAGCCGCCAAAACTGGAAAGTATACTTTGACAGACAAGACGATTAAAGCGACGAAAGTTAGGACAAGTGCGTTGAGTAGTTCACTAAAGGACTCAAAAATCGGCAAGTCTCGGCCGCCAGCTGAACTGGGCAAGCAGGTTAAAGATTCAGCCGGAATTCCTCCAAATAGAAACAAATCCATCGAAGATGTGGTTGATGGCATTCCATCTTCCACGCGTGATAGAAAATTCGGTAACAATAAAAGTGAGTTGCGCGACACTGTCCCGAACTTGCGTGGTACTGGCCGGAAGTTGCACGGACATAACCGGAAATCTGAGCGATTGAGCCATTCTCTTCCAACTTACGGCTATATGACAACGAAAAGCTCTCCTCAGGGAACTTCAGCGAGAAAACGTTCTGATCAGAGCTATTTTTCAGCCCAAAGAAAAATGGGTAAAGATGGCAATTCAAACAGTAGCACACTAAAAACCAACGAGACTGTCACACAGCAACCCGTGTCCAGATCACCAACCCCTAAAATGTTTTTCACCAACTTGATAAACAGGTTAGGGGTGGGCCGGCTATCTGGAAACAGTCCTAGCTCTAGTTCTGTGGACTCACAAAGCTCTTCTAGCTCAAGTTCGCGGGCTTCAACTCCAACGTTGATGGAACAGAATGTGGCTTTGAGCTTTCGCCTGTCAGCGGACGAGTTTCAAAGCTGCGATCACAAGCTCAAACTGTATTTCGAGGTGTCGCTGTTTCGGTGGGGAAGTCATGAAGAGTTCAGCTGCTTGCTGAAGGTAAGGCCCGTGTTTTTGCAAAATAAGTAGTCTGAACCAGGGATCAAGTGGTTTGAGACTTGAAGAATGTCTGGCCCCTAAATGTCGTATGTTTCGTTTTGTTTTCTTTTATAGTAAATTGGAAAACTTGCGTATTCTATTTCTTTCGAGGGGCGCTGTCCATTAACGCCCACAGATTTTCGTTACCTGGAGTCCATCATAATTGGCAAAAAGTTCTATTTTCAAGTCCACTGTCTGTTAACATTTGTTTGTCGCGGGTCGGTACTCGGTGTTGAAATCGAATCAGTGGTGATCGTTCTGGTTGCGAGCAGTCTATGAACGAGGAGGGATTCGTAATCTAACGTTAGTCTATGACCATTTCAGTTAGAAGGTATCAAACCAGCTTCCCAAAGGAAATCGTTGTTAGTAGCCTATTGCATTCCGGCAGAGCTTTGTAGTATAATTATGAAGCTGCTTAGCTGTGTCACTCTATCTTCTTCTCCTGTGTTTCTCCTTCACCAGGCTCCAGTAGTTGTTTATGGCAGTACAGAGGAAACTCCGTCCCTCATGATTGCTTCCAACGTGATGTTCTATCTCTGTAGATTTTCTCTCAGAGGAAGGTACACTTACACTACTTGATTTGAAGCCTCGGCTGATAACTCATACCTCGACCTTGATTATTCTGGATATCACAAAAACCCCATCCAATAACAACACTTTCGCGCCCATCAAATTTAATCTACCATAGGAGCAAGGAAGATAATTTTTCTAGGCCGAAAACAGTAATATTACATCAACAGTTCGCGGCTTGAAACTTGATTTATGTATTAAAACCTCGTCCAACCCACCTCTTCGCCCTATAAGAAAACAGGCCCTTAACCTTAACTTCTGGAATAAACTCTGATGTGTTTGTTTTTAGTGGTACCCCTGACGACTGCCTTACCCCACTGGTGTCGCATCCGCTAGATGACTTACGCTTTATTGACTGCGGTCTTGGCGGGCAGGTGAGCTGTTAGCCGTTTTTCTTTTTCAATAGAAATTAATACTCGAGCCATTTATAAAGTAGCACGATTATTTTCAATAATTCTTTAACAATTCTTCGCTCAGTGATGGGTTGAATTAAGGTACCATTTTCATGACCAGTTGAATCAAACTTGAATGATATAACGCATGACCTGTTCTTTCGGTAGAGCTTTCGTCTTGAATTTTCAAGGCCCGGAGCATGTTATGAATTCCTAGTCCGGGAGAAAGACCGGTGTGAGACTTTCCTCAGGTTGTTGATTGGTAAGTTCCGTTATTTTGTCTCTTTGATATCTTTTTTATTTACTTTACTCTCTCTGCCCTTGGTGATGTTCACTGTAACGTTTCAAGCTCCCAGCTGTGGTTTCAAGTTTCCCTCGCTTTTGACCGGTTGCAAGTTTTCCCACAGGTTACATGTTTTCCCGCGTTTCGCACCGCTTCCATGTTTTCCCGCGCTTAGCACTGGTTGCGTGTTTCCCGCGCTTTGCTCCGGTTACATGTTTTTCCGCGCTTAGCACTGGTTGCGTGTTTCCCACGCTTTGCACCGGTTGCATGTTCTCCCACAGGTTACATGTTTTCCCGCGCTTCGCACCGCTTGCATGTTTTCCCGCGCTTAGCACTGGTTGCGTGTTTCCCGCGCTTTGCTCCGGTTACATGTTTTTCCGCGCTTTGCACCGGTTACATGTTTCCCGCGCTTAGCACTGGTTGCGTGTTTCCCGCGCTTTGCTCCGGTTACATGTTTTTCCGCGCTTTGCACCGCTTGCATGTTTTCCCGCGCTTAGCACTGGTTGCGTGTTTCCCGCGCTTTGCACCGGTTGCATGTTCTCCCACAGGTTACATGTTTTCCCGCGCTTAGCACTGGTTGCGTGTTTTCCCGCGCTTTGCACGGGTTACATGTTTTCCCGCACCTTTGCACCAGTTGCATTTTTCCCGCCTTTGCACTGGTTACCAGTTTTCCCACGCTTTGCACCAGTTGTATGTTTTCTCGCGCTCAGAACCGTTTAGACACTCCCATATTCACTTCTGCTTTGTTATAGTAAGCTCAATTTCGGTTTTACAGCTGGTGGTTTTACTCACTTCTTTTTATTTTACTAATACAGACACTGCACAACAAGCGAAGATTAAAGCCGGTAGCAAACCTGTTGTGATAAGTCCACCTCATCCGCAAATCTTGGCGCACATCAGGCAAGTTATAGGGTCGCTTTTTAAAGTTTTTTTTCCCTTTTAAGACTCGAATAAGAGAGTCCTGTTCTTTGGATTGGCATATTTGTGGATGCCATCATTTAAATACTAAGCATCCTATTATATTTGAAATACGAGTTCAACTGTTGTTGTTTAAACTTATCTCGAAGCTTTAAATATTACAGGTCACAAGTCTTGGGAAATAAAGCGGAAGATGTTAGTTCCCTGGTAAGATAAGAGATTCTAATTGTAATACGGTACTCATTAACATATGTTATTTTGGTTTAATTATAGAGGTGAGTTATTGTATCTTCTGTTCTTTCAGGGTGAGAGGCTGCAACAACAAGTCATGAATTTCTCTGACCCACCGCTGGTCAAAGATCGCAAGGTTAGCTACACCACGGCGTACGCGCATATTATCACACGAAGAATGAAATTTAAGGTGGCTCTGAACCCCAGGTACAGAATTTGTTTAAACTTTGCCAAAAGTTGCATCTCATCCTGCTTATCAAAATGCTATAATAAGAAAAAATTTCACTGTGCCGTTTTTGAAATATAAACGCTTAAAGCTGAAATTAAGGGTGTTTTTAGCAGGACACAGTGTTGCTATGGTAATCTATAGTGTCACGAAAATAATACCGACGTATTTACCAATGATTGGGCAGTTGTTCGATACCATGATTGTAACATCAACTGATAAAGAGTGGCATTAATGACCCATCAAAATCTACGTCTAGGAAAGTGCTGGGAACTGTTTTGAGCCACCTTAAGTGAATTTTCAGGAATCCTCTTGATGTTTAAATTGGACCCAGGGCATGGAGCCGCTTGCATTTCCTTCTCTGTTTGTTTTAATTCACAGAGCTTGTTACGAAGCTACTCCAGCTGCTTTGTGGGGAGAGAATTTGTGGACTGGATGGTACGAGTGAGAGAGGTTGAAAGCAGGGATGAGGTAAGGCTCATGATTAAGTTACCTACCTGATGACAAGTGATCACCGATCATATAACCAGTTGACTGACCGACTGACCGACCGATTAACCGAATAGCTGACTCACAGGCTGTCAATCGACCGACCGAATGACTGACTCAGGCTTGCAGGCTGACTAACTGACTGATTGATATTTTATCGTTTAAAATGATACGTATTCCCTAGGCTGTTGAAATTGGACAGCAACTGTTGGGTGCAGGCGCTCTGGAACATGTTTCTAAAGAACAGCAGTTTGAGGACAAGGACCAGTACTACAGATTTAACGCAGAGGTTAGTAATGAGATTGCTTAGACTAAATATGAACATGAAGTGTCTTTAAACAGGGTTCCTGCTTTAAACCAATGCCAGTCATGTGACATTGGCAGTAGCCAAAAAATAGGGCAACTAACCATACAGAACTCGGGCCAGATACACGTTTTGTCAATCATCCACAGAGCGTGCTGAGGTAACAGGAGAAAAATCGAATTATGTCATAGACTCAAATGTTACCTTAGTACCGATTACAGAAAAAGGTGCGTGCTGCTTGTAGTTTCAGTTTTAGCCTCAACGGATTTGTTCTTCCCAGTATCATCCATTACACTTTGTAAAGGTTTTCACTAGCGCATAAGCACAAGCATAAGCATAAGCAAAAGTGCAGATGAAAACAGCAACGACATAAGCAGAAGCAGAAGCAGAAACATAAGAAGAACGAACCCACTTATTTGTCTTATGCTGTTTTCACCAGCAACGCGCGCAACATAAGCAGCATAAGCGCAAGAAAAACAAACAGTTACGTTCTTCTTTTGCTTATGCTTATGCTTATGTCTGGTGAGAACAGCATAAGACAAATAAGTGGGTTCGTTCTCCTTATGTTTTTATGCGATCGCTTGTGCTTATGCGCTAGTGAAAACCAGCCTTAACATGTAACTGTTAAAGAGACAACTGTTTTTGGTGAATGCAGAGTGACCTGGCAGTCGAAGCAGCTGATGCAGCCGAAGGAACCTCAGCAGGAGATGGAGACATGGATACCAGTATTGTGTTGTTCGTCATGGCCCACCGCTGCACAGATTCAACAAATCCTCGTGAGTGAATTGCAGACTGTTCTGCAATGAAACCTTGTTAGGTGTGGTCCCTATCTGGATAGTTGAGAGGGTGCACGAAAAAGCTGAAATCTGGCAGGCATATACAGCTGGTCGGGACTTTGGCCTCGTTTTGCTGTCGCTCGCACTCGACTACTCTGAACTTGCCATAAGTGCTGACCGTCGTCATCGCCATTGTCATCATCATCATTATCCGAATGTCCCATATTCCGCCAGTGCAGAGCTGGGATTCTCTTTCGAGGCTTTCTATCCTCTGCTGCCGATACTTCAGAGCACTTTTCAGTTGAGTGTCGAAAGAAATTCTCGTTTCCGTTGGTTTTGCTTTACTTCACTCCGTGATTGGCTGATAAAACTCACGCCACTTTCTCAACCAATGAGAAGCAAAACCAATCGTACGCGTACGCGTTTTCCCGCGCTTGGGGCCGGCTGCATGTAATTGCTTCGAATCCTGATTGGCTCATTGCGCTATTCATGTCTGTTGTGATTGGTCAGAGCAATTGCTTTGTTTTTGATTTTACGACACTCAATTGGAGACTGCAGCCAAGTGCGATTCTAATTACTGCGTTAATCTTATTCGCTCTAACTGTACAGTTTCAGCCACTCGAGCCATGCCCGGCAAGAACGTAAGTGAGTACTCACAGCTGTGACTCAGTAAGCTTAACTTTTAACGTCTCACAATTATCTTTAGATTCTAGTCTGGATTCGATCAGCGTGGTTGTTTCGCGGTCTCATATTGCTATGGTCAAACAGAACCCCCAGTGGCCCGTCCCTCGGTACACAGAAATGCCACAGAATCTCAAGGGACCGGCGTTTGTGTGTCTAGCAAGACACAAAATCACCGACGTGACCAGCTTGGTGTGTGATTTGATTGAGTTATTTCCCCTTCTTTCTTCAGTTTTTTCTTAAGTGAAATGTGAAGCATTTTCTTTAATGTTTGCCTGTCCATGTTTGCATTGTCTAGTCAGAATTTACGATGTTGACTTAACTTTGCTGTCTTTATAGGATTTCTACGAAGATGATCCGTGTTTCATGGGTATAAGTATAACAGATGAGGTAATACTCTGCCCTCAGTTGATCATGAATTGTAGCTTAACTTCTAGCGGAATGAGGTTCTCGTTGCCGTTCTCACTGGGCATTTCTATAAAAGGAATGTCGCCGTGGTTGACACACAATATCCCGCGCCTTAGGGCTGGTTCACACTTTGACATAAGCACATAAGCATAAGCATAAGCATAAACATAAGCATAAGAAAAATACAAGTGTGAACCGGGGTTACATAAGCATAAGCATAAACATAAGCATAAGCACAAGGAATGGAAGTTTTTCCATTCCTTGTGCTTATGCTTATGTTTATGCTTATGCTTATGTAACCCCGGTTCACACATGTATTTTTCTTATGCTTATGCTTATGTTTATGCTTATGCTTATGCTTATGCTTATGTCAAAGTGTGAACCAGCCCTTAGGTCACTTGCGCTCTTCCCTGCCCCTGTGCCAACCGCTCGTGTTTTCGTTAGCTTTTCCGCACTACTTGTGTTATTTCCCACGCTTTTCACCGCTTGTGTCTTTCCCACGCCTGTTGCCACTTGTGTGTTTTCATTTACTCTAACCCGCTTGTGGTTTTCCTGTGTTTTTTAAACGTTCTCTCCCTTTTTGCCTGTTTTCCCTCGCGAACACTAGTTTCATATTACTTCGCGCTTGCGGTTTACTTTTAGCTTTATGTCATCCCTGATTTACTTCGTTTGTTTGTCACGGTTACCCAGACAAGTGTGCCAGATTAACTTTGTTTTGCATGGCGTTGTTTCGTTCTTTATTGTAAACTCCGCTTACCTATCACTACATATAACCACCCTCGTAGGGGATCGTCATGAATGTTTATACCACCTTTAAAATTCTCTGAAAGTCATAAGGAAAATTTTTTGCTGAGCAACGCCGCTGTGTCTACTTACAGGATGCTCCCGCGGACTGCGCCGACAGTCAGTGGATTCTGAAAACAGAGACAGTCTCCACCCTCTCCTCCCTGGTGAAAGTGATCAAAGTACCCTGGGAGGCACAGTTTGGAGTGGAGTTACAGAAAAATTTCTATCCATCAATAACAGTAAGAATGAGGAGAAAAACTTGTTTTCCGTTTATGTCCCAATAGTGACCCATATGACAGGGCATGAGTATACAGGGAATG
Organism: Galaxea fascicularis; assembly: GCA_948470475.1. NCBI lineage: Eukaryota > Metazoa > Cnidaria > Anthozoa > Scleractinia > Euphylliidae > Galaxea > Galaxea fascicularis. Next base: position 25,422,880 of record OX419343.1, on the reverse strand, counting down.
ATCACCAGGGATTAGTTGAGTTATACAAATTCTCCTTACACGTAACACGTGAAATATGCGAGAAACGCAAGGAGAATTGAGCATTAAAGAGTTATAGCGAGATTGATGCAATCGCTTGGCCAGACTCGAACTCTGCCTTAGTAGTCTTAAGCAGCATAATTTGTTGGCAGCATCTTTCAAAGCAGTGTGTCTTGACTAACTGTTATTTTGTTTTACAGGATCACTAAATGTAGGAGGCCTGTTTCAACTGCGCTATGGACAGGAACCTAGGCGTGGTACACTTTGCTTCATGTAATTCCATCGTAAAGTAAATGATGATATCTACAAAACCGCTCCGTCCAACAGCATTGTGGCAACAAAAATAGTTTGATGAATTGCCTTATCACTAAACATTGTTAGTCGGTCTTAGAAACAATTCTTAAATTTTCACTTTCACATAAAACCGAAAAAGAAAACAAACAGTTATGTCTTCATCCAAAGGAAGAACAAAATTGCCAATGTAGATTGTTACCATGTGCGAGAAATCGTACAAAAATTTAATTTAATATAATTTATTCTTCGCAATTTGTACAAAATATAACTGACCAGAATTTCCAAAAATTTATCTCAGTTTTATAAAATCTAATATAAACAGCACCCGGGTTCAAACACAACGTACTTATACTTCTAATTGAATTTTTAAAAATGGTATCCAACAATTTCATCTCAAAATTGGCGGTAAAGAAAAGATAAAGTAGGTTAAAAAAGGACACTTGCGTTTGAAGATATCAGTGAAATAATCTTCATAGCATTTTGTATCTTGTTTTACCATTGTAACATCGTGGCGTTTTGGAAGAATAAAGTTGTTGAGAAACATCAATTTGTAGCTCAGTGGTGGTATTATTTCCTTACACATGCACTACCAAGATCTTGGGGCGACCGCAGACCTAAAAGATCGTACTTCCGTGCAAAGTCCAAAATCGCGGCCGATCTTATATCCAAGTCAAAGTCTTCCGTACCCTGAACCAGCCGTCGAAAAACATTACTGTTCTGAATATCGAAACTATCGCACTTCCGGTAAACAAGGCGACATCTTGGAGTTCCGATTTACTTTCGGTCATTTGCCGATTTCTCAAGCTTCGCTGTATGGAGCGAATATTCGAGAAACGAATTTAAATGACAGCTTGTATCTGAATTCGCTCGACAGCCGCGGCTTCAAAGAATAGCCTATTGCCATCTAATATATGCGGAAGCTTATGCACTGGACTGATCAGCGGATGTCCAAATGAAGTGAAAATTTGAGCGCTAGATGAAAATTTTTTTTCTAGACGGTTCAAGGCTGCTGCCTCTTCGTCAGTGGTTTCAGAATTGATACGTAATGTAACTTGCTAAACGTTTTTACTAGTACACGTGAATTTACTGGTGACAGTTATACGTCCCTCAGGACTGTCAACAAGTGCACAGGCGTTGGTATGAGCGCAAGTTGTGCATCGGTCCTGGCCACATAGGAAATGATGCATAGTCATCGTTGGCAGCGGTCGTGTCATAAAGGGCGGTAAGTATGTTATGTATGAGGAATTGTATTGTACCCAACATATAATGTGCCTGGACAACACAAATTTGCGTATGACTATTGCTGCATTATACACCACACCAGGGCTATAAAAAGCTACACAGGACTCTACATTGCTATACCAGACGTTACTGAGCCATGCACAGCTATACAAAGCTATAGAAGGCTTTTCAGGACTATACGGCGCTATACCAGACTGTACATAGGGCTATACAATGCTAATTGTTTAGCCCTGTATGGCCGTTTTTATGCTAGAGAAGTTTAAGTCGTCTCCAGACGACTTTAACGTCTAGTATAAAAACTATAAATGAGACTGACGACTTAAACGTCTTGTTTTAAGTGCGTCGTTAAGACGCACTTAACAGACGATTTTAACGTCTCAGACGTTAAATGCGTCTGGTGTGAAAACGGGACGCCTAACTGGGACGTATTTAGCCCTGAATATTTTGTTCACCTCCACTTGATTCCATCCTTGCTCTCTTGGTCGACAAGACAAGCAAGCCTTGTGCCGAGGCTAAATCTAGTCCCTCGTCCCTCGCCAGAAATTGCTGATTCTTAGACTGATTTTTGTCACAAAAATATTTGCATCTGTCCTTCTAGGCGACTTCGAGACATGAATTTGAGAAGCTGCAATTCCACCACGTTTATTTGCTCATATAATCGTGTTTTAACGTTTATACGGTGCTGAGCTTGCTCGTGCCCAGTGTCTTCCGAGAATAGATCCTAGTCTTTTCTTAGAAAAATCTTGTTTTTGTCCGTTAGTTTGTCTACTTTTATGTGTCCCGTTTTTATACCAGACGGCTTTAATGTCTCAGACGTAAACTTTAACGTCTCTAGCATAAAAACGGCCTATAGCTGTGTTTGGTCATGTATAGCCTTGTATAGCCCCGTACAGCTGTGTATAGCCCTATATAGTTGTATAGTGTTCGCGGCTCGGTAGATATCATCCCAGTCAGTTTCAGCAGTAGCTCCAACAACGTCGTCCATTTATCATTAATTTAGAGCTGGTAATGTTCCAAAATGTTTAGGGGGGGAACGAGTGAGCGAATTAAAGGGTTGAAATCAGCCCACCCCTTTAATTCGATTGTTTGTTGTGAAATCAGCCCTACATCTGCATCTCTGAAACTGGCATATTACCAATTAATATTTTCCGAGTAAAACCAAATAAACATGGTATTAAGTTTATCATAAAAGTTAAGGCACGAAAACGCAAGCTAATACAACATTATAAGAAGATAAGTAGAAAAGTACATTAAGTATGGAACAGCTTCAAGAGTCAGTTAACCAACCCGAAAAATTTTGTGAAGTGGCTTCACTCGACTCGATGTGACAGGCACTTATGTTTGCGATCTGAGTTAGACCATTTGTTAATAGGCTCTCTGTATTGAAATTTCGAACAAAAATTCTTTTTTTTTCTCAAAATTGAGGTTTGTCTCCATTCTGTTCCCATGGTCAGTTATCGTTGCCATACTTTCTGCTGTCGAGACTTGTGCGCGAACGCTACGTTTCCGTGAAGTTATTTCACCTCTGGACAAGCAGATGCAAATCATTGCATTTGTCATGACCTGATAAACAAGTATTAAATTCATTCAGACTCTGTGATCACAAAAGACTTTCAAACCTGTCTCATTAGCGTAGTGAAACAAACATCCCACGACAGTTTTCGGAGAATTTACTATGTCCACTGGCACATCTCAAAGAATTGTAGCAATTGCTGTGGATTCAAGCGATCACAGCGAGAAGGCATTTGACTGTAAGTATTATGAACAATTTCTCTCTTGTTCCGGAAATAGCATGTGGCGTAATTGTCTCACGACACCGCTGTTTTAAAAAGAAGTCATCTGCGCAAACCTACTGCGAGTCTGTCCCAGCCATTATATTCAAATTTGCAGCGAAAGGGGCAAGCACCCTACAAACTTAATATTGAATTATGTTAAAACTCTTCTATAATAAGCACTCACGTCAGCTTGTAACCGTTTGGTGGCCCTGCGATGTGCCATGCTGTAGCTATCACTAGTCAACTTTCAAGTTCATATTTTAAAAGATTTTTTTTTTCGGTTCGTGGCCAGGTCAGTCGCAGGTCTGATATAAACCTGTTGAGGGGCCATAACAGCTAAACTACGTTACCGGTGTACTGTTTAGGTTTAGTTTTAAGATACCTTCGAGTTATTGGGGAAAGTGCTGTACGTGAAACAATTTTCCACATGCTGGTTGTTTACTTCAGTATACAATGTTGTGGGTTCCATGTGGTTTGAGCATTTTTCCTGTTTTGCGGTTCCTTCTGTCGATTAAGATAGCTCAGCGACATCAGCCTGACATTGCATGTGAGCTCTTGTGCACGGATCTGTTAACACCGTGTCAACATCAGACTATGCCAAAAACAGAATAGTAGGATCCTCCGGACATTTGTACCAGTGTACGTAAGTGTTACCGTTTTTGCGTATACGCAATGTGTACGGACACATTAAATCACTATTTTTTTTTTTTCGTGTAGCTTTTACGACCAGGATTTCCCTTACGATCTTTTTATCGAGCTGTACGAGGTGGTTGCAGCTATATAGTCTGTGGACTATCAAGAAATACTTTCTGTCAGCTCATCGGCGAAACTGCTTGAATTAAGGGTCCTGTTTGCGTGACTGTTTTTACGTTCGTTTGATGTAAGACATAAGCTAAACTTCTCTCCGACCACGCCCAGAAATCAAGGGCGGCACAGCGCACGAAACAGTACAGTTTAGGAGGTTGTCTAAATTATATTGGTTTTACATAAAGGGTAACTGAGGATAAAGTGAAATAGACAGGTTAGCCAGAACACAATCATATCCATTCAATCATCCGTTCGTTCGTTCAGACAGCAACGACCGCATACTCTTTAATGATAACTTCCGATAGATACAGTAATAATTCCGAAAACTGCTCCGTGAAAAACTATTCCGATCTCCTGACCTTTGAGTTCTCACAACACCGCTGCTTTAAAAAGAAGTCATCATGGATCAGCCATCTAACTAGTCAGTCTGTCACTCAGTCAAGTCAGTCAGCCAGCCAGCCAGCCAGCCAGCCAGTCAGTCAGTCAGTCAGTCAGCCAGTCAGCCAGTCAGCCAGTCAGTCAGTCAGTCAGTCAGTCAGCAGGTCAGTCAGCCAGCCAGCCAGCCAGTCCGTCAGTCTGTCTATCGACCAGTCAGTTAGTCGGTCACTTAGTCAAGTCAGTCAGTCAGTCAGTCAGTCAGCCAGCCAGCCAGCCAGCCAGCCAGCCAGTCAGCCAGCCAGTCAGCCAGCCAGTCAGTCGGTCAGTTACTAAGTCACTCAATTAGTCGGTCGGTCGGTCAGTAAGTCAGTCAGTCAGCAGTTAACCAGGCCAGCCAGTAAATAACATAAGTAAGCAGGACATAATTGCAACCTGAGGACGTCTCGTCTTTACCTTTGCAGGGTTTAAGGAACATGTGTATCATAATGGAGATCAGTTAGTTCTCATACATTCACATGAATCGTTGCCGCCCGTCATGCCTGGTAAGTTACGTCATCCACTCTTATGATGCTGATTATAATTTAATGTGTTCAGAAGGCTGAGGAAGGAACAGCATTGATCTTGACTGCTTGTCAAGCTGTCTACTGATAACTCACTTATTACTCAATTCGACACCGGTAGGTAACTAGAACTTAAGAGTGAATTCAAGTTATGGGCGAATTTAGTTCCCTCATTCTATGGGCGAATTTTTCTGCAACGAGTCGAATTATCGCACATACAGCGGCATCAAGTAAGAGCTGTAAAATCTTCAGTCAAGAATGACATTGTTTCTTTCAGACATGAATACCACTGATGAGTGGAAGCATGACAAAACCGTGAAAGAACTGGAGAAAAGATACAGACTCAAATGCAAAGCCTTGAAGGTGCGTCTTACTCGAATACGCCGGCAAGAGGCCGGGTTCCTCATAACTCATATTGTTTAACTCCTGTTTAAGGGTAACCCAACGAATCACGTATCTGTTTTCCTCGTTTTAGTTGGATGCAAAGATTGTCATCGAAGCCGGTCCACCAGGACAAGATATTTGTAAAGTCGCTAAACAAGAAGGAGCCACCTTTATTGTCATTGGCAGTCGGGGAGCGGGAACCGTGCGTCGCACCATATTAGGAAGTGTGAGTGACTATGTCATACACCATGCGCATGTACCAGTGGTTATTGTGCCGAAGGAGTGAGGGCAAATTTTCCTCGCCCCTTCCCTATTATAAAGAGGAAGCGTGGAGGAGTGTCACAAGTGTGGATTTGTACTTTAAAAAACGACAGCATCTTTTGGACTGTAGGTAGGGAAAAGAAAGGACAGAACTTCATACTTCCGTTGGAAAACGTCTACACAGGAGCCTGAAGAATTTACTTATGTCCTACGCCAGGCCAGGAAAGCACTTTTCGAGTATTTTGTGATTCAAATAGTAATACCGCCTTGCGCAAGAAGAAAATCGTTGCCGTGTAACTCCTCAGTGTTGCTTCTTTGACTCTTTAACTGCCTGTAGTGATTAACATGCAGCTTCTTTTCACAATTTCAATACATTATGAAGCAAACAGGTGACGAGAATAGACCAAATTTTTCAGCTGCATGGTGTTATCTTAGTTTATTATATATACACCACGCAAGTAAATAGTGCTATTCGCGCGTTCTGATTGGTTAACTCGGAGGTGATTTGCAAAGCACCCCCGCTATTCACCTCCACTTCGGTGAATAATTGTTGAATACCACCTAGCTAATTCTCTTAAGTAATTTACAAGAAAATGTATGAGAGCTTGAAGGGAGAATTGTTAACGAGGTCTTGTTGATGACTAAGTGTAAATTTACGCACGTCGTTTGAGGATTTCCGAATTTACTGAAGGCTTGCATGGCTTTCCTGTGTAGAGAATAAAGATTCGCAGCGTCTGAACGAGTTTTATTCCCAAACAAAGGGCTAAAGGAGAAGACAGATTTACGACAGCTTCTTTTAGCTTACACGCAGCTTACCCGTCTAACTGAATACGGAGATACGTGGTAGTTCCCGGATACATGTGTGTGACCGAAGCCCACCCACCTATTTTCGAACAGAAATGGGCCATATTTTTTTTTATGACTGAGACCTTCTCCTTGTTAACATACCAAGATCATTTTAAGACTCTTCATTCCTCTTTTCATATTTCACGGGGATGGAGAAAATAGGCGATGTTGAAGTTGTTTTCTGCGTCTATTACGAATACCAGGCATTACGGGTAACATTTGTCAATTTCAATTATTCCGCAATACCACTGCTTTAGTTCGTAATATCACGTTAGAACAAACAATTTTGTCAGTATTTTGTCGTCTTGCCGGAGCTCCGAGGTGTTGCGTGCCAACAAACAATTTAAATACTTAAGTTCGACAGTTTGCACACAAGTTACACTTAAATCAGTCAATTAGAGCTTAGCTATGAAATGACGCATGGCAGTGAACAGGCACTCCGTGCAATGAGATCGCGTGTTTCGTGAAATTAGCAATGGAGTAAACTTCAGAATGATTCAAGGAGCCTTCTGTTTGGTATCTTTGCACCGAGGGAGTTTAAAATGATAAGTGACAGTCTCTGAATCGTTGGCGAAAAGTAAACCATCTACTGTTACGTGCCAATTTTTACAAGGTTGCGTGACCGTGTGGCACAGGCAGGCAATCTTACGTAATCTTGCCGAAGAGGTCGAAGAGGTTGCGTTGTCACAGACAGATCAACCGAGTACGTTTGCAATATCTCCGACGTGCTGAAAGCCATGTCTCTGCGAACAGTAGCGATTGCTGTGGATCCGAGTGGATACAGTGAAAAGGCATTTGATTGTGAGTATGAACAATATGATCAATCTGTTAGTCTTTTGCAATTGCAGATTCGTCGGCTACGACTTGTGCCAATCGATAGATTTCTGGCAAGTTGCTAGCTTTACACGTGTATATTATACAACTTTTAGGGACATTTTTGGGTCACTCATGCAAAAAGCAAAACAGAGAAACAATTGCCGGTCACTTCACAGATGACTTAACATTGTATGATATCCAGAGTTCAAACGGGGTTTTGAATTGAATGCAAGAGAAAAATCGTAGATGGCCGTGAAAAAGAACCGGCTGTAAAAAAAATGCCATGATCTACGCGGCGCCGGCCCAAATAGTAGTCCGAACATACATCCGACGTCGTGACCCAGACAAACTTTGGAATACAAGCTGATACAAGAGGATTACCACTTAATTTGTCCACAACCTTTCGCTGTTGATGATGTAATACTTTTTAGGGGCCCATTGCTCGAAAGTCCCCTAAACATTTCGGGTCCGAAATGCCATTTCAAAAACTGCGATCTGCTTATTCTAAAAAGCTGGCCTTTTACTAAAATTTCAACTGAAATACGAAAGGGCCAGTTTCTTGCAAAATTTCATGCCTCGAGACGTCTTCGTTTTTAAGATACCCAGGAAATTATAGCAACCAAAATGGGCCCTAAAAGTTTCGGGAGTTTTCGAGGCCCGTAGTAAGGCTGAATGGGGGCTGAGCAAATTGGCCAAGCCAAGCTATCCATAGTAGTTCTACAACGCAACCGGACGACAACGCCAGCGAGAACGTCAAAGATTTACAAAGTAAATAAACAACTATATGTTCATAAATGTTGCATACTTCACGTTTTATGGACGTAAACCTGGCATGACGACTAGTCTTTTTCTCTTTTCAAACTTGGAACCAGTCCTATGCTAGGGATCGGACTGGAGTAGAATTGGCCTACATCTGGCAAATTTAGTGAGTTTAACGAAATGCGGTGAAGTTTGAAAACATGCGAATTCACTTGGGGGGGGGGGGGTCAAGCCTTCCCTGCCCCTTCCCTTGCCACGGGCCTGTTTTTGTCACCTCAGATTAGTTGAGACATTTTGCAGGTATACTGCTGTCAATACCTCTGGTAATCTCTATATTGTTTCTGTTTTATACAGGGTTTATGGAAAATATCTACCATGAAGGTGATCAAATGATTTTGATACATTCACATGAAGTGCACGCTCCAGTTATGCCTCGTAAGTTCATGTAATGCAAACAGTGTGTCTACTTGTGTTATGTATGAAAGGAAGATGGTACGAGGCTTAAAATGGGATAAGACGTTATGGAGGTGGGGCCCTGCTTCCTACTTCATGGTTAAGAGAAAGCTGAAAGCATGCTTAATTAGCTGAGTTTGCAGGATTATGAATAGAGAGACAGGTAAATACGAATGGGAGATAAAAACCCGCGTCAAATCTATGTTATGTGCTAAAGGTGTTGAATTAGAGCTTCGCATACTGAATCACTAACTCAGTCTTCTGTACCATCAGGGAGGAGCAAGGCCACCAGTTTGTCTAACATTTATGCATTTTTTCGGGGTGTGGTAGTGTAACACCATGCACAACCCCCACCCTGGAGGGTCAGAGACTGTCATTAGTCAGGGGATGGGCTCCTGCATTAGTCTAATGTATCCCTGAAGTCATGTCTGGTTTGATTGAACCCGCCAGGCCCCCTGTTGGTCAGCTCTTGGTTAGCTCTTGGGTTGACAGATACTGCATGATGCTGGGTTCCCATAGTCTCCTTCGCAGCCGTTTTTAGGCTCATCACGCAACGCTCCTCCCCACGTTGCGTGACTAGCCTAAAGACGGCTGCGAAGGAGACTAGGGTTCCCACACCACAGCACGGTATCCTGCAGATCTTATAAGGCAGGGAAATCAGGGAGGTCAGGCATCAGCAAGGATGGAGAGAAGCTAGGGACCGGCAGGTCACATTCCGCAGGTCAAAGCACAGGTCACCGTGCTATATAAATAAACAAGCTCAAAAGTGTCTCCTAGCCCTAATTACCATCTAAAATTTTGTTTTAGATCGAGGCTAGGTGAAACTGTTTGGCTTAGGCTATGTTCACAGGAGACCAGTTCCAAATGGTTCCGATCTAAAAATCGTGCCGGATAGGCGTTTTGTTCACACGGGACCTGCTAACCGTACCGTCAATCCGTTCCCAATCAGGTCCGATTTCTGGACCTCCAAAAACGCAGGTCCAGTTTTGGAACTGTTTCGGTCCCAAACGGATCTGTAACCGTGTAAACACCTGGACCGGTTCCTTTCGGTACAAGCAGTGCAATTTAACCATGGTCCCATTTTGAAAGCTTCATCTGCGCATTATATTAACTGCTAGAAACAGCTCCTTTTCTCACTTCGATCCAATACTGGACCATACTGGTCCCGTGTGAACAGAAGTGGTCCGTTTCAGGATAGGGTAGGATCCATCTGGGACCGATCCCATGTAACCATAGCCTTAGCTACCAATCAATGAAACAGTGACCTCTACCTGTGACCTGAGGAATGTGACCTGTAAAAGAGATCTGCCTGCTAACGGACAATGCGGCTCACGTAAACTTAAATGAAACTAATTTATGCCACTAGTTTCATGACGCAAGACGAGTGGTGCTACAACGTGCACGTGGTCATTTCTATTTTCCTTTAGACATGATTCTAACAGATGAATGGAGTGAAGAGGTTTCCAGGCATGAAAAGATTATCAAAGATCTGCAAAAAAGATATACAGAAAAATGCGAAGCCTTGAAGGTGATCCGAATTTTCAGTAAACCCAGTTCTTCCTTTGTTTCATTATTACTTTTGGTACTTCATATTGACTGCATACATACGTTAATTTTTCATGTTCTTGTGTTTTTGGGATAGAGAGAGAGAGAGAGAGAAAATCCCGAAAACTTTTCGGGCACGAACACCAATTTCTTGAACTGCGATCCGGACATCCCGTTATTCTAAAAAGCTGGCTTTACCATGATTTCAAGATGCGAAAGGGGAAATTTGATGCAAAATTTGATGCCTGAAAACGTCTTCGTTTTTAAGATACGTAGAAAATTATGGCATCCGAAATAAACCCGAAAAGTTTCGGGGGTTTCGAGAAACGCACGCCAGAGGATAAAGGAATCCCTGGCCTGTAGGCCACTGAATCACAGAATCTTCTACTGTAGGAGCGGGCCGCAATGAATTTAGAAAAATAATTATATATTTTTTTGTGTTTTATCCTCATAGTTACCTACAAAGATCATAGTGGAGTCTGGCCCCCCAGGAGAAATGATCTGTAAAGTGGCAAAAAAGGAGGGGGCTACGTTTATTGTTATAGGGACCAGAGGTGCAGGAACAGTGCGTCGGACCATATTAGGAAGCGTGAGTGACTATGTCATTCACCATGCTCATATGCCAGTGGTTGTTGTACCAAAGCTTACGGTAGAGTAGAAGGACCCTCCCATCTTTTTAGACTGAGGAGAAGAAACAAGGAATGAAAGTAGAATTTTCATTTGAAGGTCTATTGTTAATGTTTCCTTTTCGTAAACTTTATCAATAAAGAGCTGTACTTATTTGCTGAAATAACCTGTTTCTACTTTTTCTCTCAACTTTCAGCATCGTGCAGATAGGGAAAATAAACGAGGGCTAGTTAACCGGAATCTATAGCTGTGTTCACTCTTTTAAATTTAAGTTTTGTCATTTGGTTAAGCTTGTAGAGCAGGCGCTTTTTGGTGTACGAACGCTTGTTTGTACGAACGCTCGTTTGAAGGCCGCCATCTACCCGTCGTCAACCACCCACAATCAAATTCCCACATGGAGGGCACCTAAAAATTAGTAGTTTCAGCAAGTTTGACCATGTTTGGTTGAAAAGACGCCAGAAACACGCGTTTAAAAACCAAGAATTCCCAAAGTGCTTCCCCCCCCCCCCCCCCCCCTCACCATTCAATCTCTACTTTGCACTATTTTCATAAGCCTTTTATTCAAAACCTATTCAAGTAAACAAACTCGAAGTTGGTAAGGATCCCATTTTTGAGATGCTCTTTCATGTGGTGCCCAGAATTTTTTTTTTCAATTGATAAATTTAAAAACTGATTTCCAGGCCCCTACATGTTTCAAATTGCCTCTGTTTCAAAGTGAGTTTTCGTGCGCAAATCATTTAAACGAAAATGAGTTTTATGTACATGAAAAAAATGCACAGTTAATTTCCATTTGAATGGTTCTGCACCAAGACTCGCTTTAAAACAGAGGAAAACAGGAGGAGAAAAACAGGAGGAAAACAGTGGAGGTTGCGTACTTTATCATTGAATACTTTATAATCCCGATTCCAGGGCCATCCTGGGCTCTAAATGAGTTGTTTTTCTTTTTGTGTGGGATCAAGGGTCATGAGATTTCACACGATTTTTTAATATAGTTTTACATACAGCCTTGAGCGCATTGTTTTTAAACAAAGGAGTGAATTTACATGCGTGCAGACTGTCACGCGTCTGTCACGCTTTACTTGTGCCCCTCATTCACATTCAAGCGAAAACCATGGCGTGTTCACGAACAGACGGAAGAGTTGTCGTAATTGCTGTGGATGGAAGCGATCATAGCGAGAGAGCGTTTGATTGTAAGTAGAGAAACATTTTACGATGTATTTTGTACAAAGGCAGTTTTTGCATGCTCTGAGAATCCAACTACCGTGAGGTCACTGGATGCGAAACTGCACGAAATTTGAATTTCGAAAACCCTGTGTAATTCCCATTTCACAACACTAAATGTTATTTCGGCCAGTTTAATTGCACAACCCGTTAACGAAAAGATAAGCGAGTATTTCTAGTCGCAAGCGACTGCGTTTGTTGTCGACTTGAAGATTTACGCCCTTAAGTTGAAAGCTTATACTGGAACCTTAAATTATGTAAGCTTAAGCTTATCTTTTGTTTAACATTTTTGGGAAAGTGTTGCTTACAAACAGCTGAACGTTTCATTGAAAGATGAAGTTTCAATGTGAAAGGCATTGCTTTTAAAATAAGCTCTTTTAATTAATTTTGTATATTTGTAATCTTATTCGGATCGGCGTCAATTTTCACGCCTGGGTCGTTTATTTGCCTCACCTAAGACAGCTTGATTTAATTGATTTTAAGGGCGACATTTGTCTTTCCTTCTTTAATTGTATCGGAGATCTCTTTGCGTTGTTTCACCGATAGATTTTTGTGCAGAGGAACGGGGCATTAAAGTGCTCAGTTATAGCAGGAACTGCAGATTGTGCTTTTGAGTGGATCATTGATTAACACAATCAAGTCGACGGAAGTCAGTAGGGGTCAGGAGCAGAAAGATGATTAGGGGCACAAGGCAACCAGAAAGCAATTAAGTAGGGGCGATGAATCAGTGCTCACTGACAACTATAACCACCCACTAAGAACTACTAAGTAACAAGCATATTTAAAAATCGCTGTAAGATTCGACTTATTTGAGGTGTAAACCTTCATTCCATTCTTAAAACTTGCATAAGCATGCATGTGCATAAGTAGTAGTAGTAATAGTAAATAATGCAGCTTCCATTTTAACTTTAAAAAAAATGCTCATTTCTGATTCCACTTCCTCCTTCACCTCTTCACCTCCCTCTGACCAGTGTACATTATGCTTGGCGTGTATTGCGCTTGCAGCCACATCTGCGTTTAGTTCAAACATTGTATTTTCATGCACATGAGAAGTTTGATGTTTGAATTCGTTTTGGGTTGACCCAACTATTCACTTGACTGACTCAATCACTTAAAACAGAGAAGGAACAACTCGGACTCAGCCGTCAAACTTCCCATGCGCTGAATATTGTGCATAAAGATGAATAAATTATTTTAATGTATATCCTACCCACAATCCAGCACTTTTGAGATACACATTCAATTTGATGTCTTGATCAATATCAAATTTAATTCATTCAGGTCGCCCACACAGACAATTAATCGATCAGCATATAAACAGGTCAATGTTTGAACCAGGCCTTATTGTTTTGGTCATGTTTGTCATTTAGTTAAGATATAATCCCACTTGAAGAGAGTAATCAGTGGTGGAAAAGAGGACTTAGTGAAAGACTGTTCCATGTTTGGATTTCCTCTGTTTAAAATTGCAGCCTAATTTCTGCTCAAATGTTTAACCCAAACTGCAGACTTAATTGAGTGAATTTTTTTAAGATCAGGGGAAATGCTACTTGGAGGGTATATTTTTTATTCATTACACTTAAATTTGATCCTACAAAGACTTGACCATGGTATGCGTAAGATGTAGCCAAAAAAATGTCTACTGGTAGTAAAGAGCCTTGCTTATTTTTCAGGGTACAGGGAGCAAATATTCAGTAAAGGTGACAAGTTGGTTGTTGTTCATTCCCATGAGCTACATCCCCCAGCCTTGCCTCGTAAGTATTTGGTTAAAATCTAGAAACCTATGATTTACTCTTCTTTCACATTTCTTGTAATTCAGTCCTATTTTTTCCTCTGGGCCTCACTATCAAGCTTAATTTTGATATTTTGAAATTGGCCTATCGAGGAGTGTTGTAAACAGTAACAGTACTTAAGGCCTTGTACCCTTTTATTGACATTCCTGCTTTCTTGCTCCTCAGTTCTCTCTGTTTGCCACCTCAGCCTCCTTATCTTGTTGTTCCCATTCTTTTCTCTCCCCCATTTAATGTCCTTTTTACCAAATTCCACTTCCCCTCTCCACCCCTCTACTTTCTGAGTCCCCACCCCTCTCTCCCAGTTCCGGTTCCTATCTCTTCCAGTTGCTAATGCTCTATTCTCTTCTTTCAATATATGCACTCCTTCCTGCTCCACTTCTCTCCCTCTTTTCTTCCACTCTATATACCCCCATCCCCCAGATCCCATCCCCTTCTCTTTCATCTCCTTCCCCTTCACCATCTTGTCTGCCAATATCCACCCCTTCCTGTACAGACATGTTCCAGTACTCTCCCTCTTTTCTACCACTCCATACCCCCTCTCCAAGATCCCATCCCCTTCTCTTTCATCTCCTTCCCTTTCACCATCTTGTTTGCCCATATCCACCCCTTCCCGTGCAGATAAACTCCAGTACTCGCCTTCTTTTCTGCCAGTCCATCCCTCCCTTTGTGACGTCTCCCATTCCCCACTTCCTCTATCCAGTTCCTTCCCCTTTCTTCCCATGCAGTTCCCATTCCTTTCTGTTGCAGTCTGTTTCAGTATACCCCCCTGCCTTTTCCAGTTCTCATTTCATTACCCCCACTTCTCTCCGTTCTCCCCCAATTCCAGCCCTGCTCTGTCCATGTTCCCATTATTTGTAATCTCATTTTCGCTGCACTTGCACCCATCCTGTCATCTCCAAGTTAGACAATGTACTATAAAATCTTGTTTATTTGTAGTAAATATGTTTGTCAGGGAAATACGTTGTAACTCAATGGTAGTACGTCTCTGTCAACACCTGTACTGAATGACTTATGTTTTGCCACTTTAAAGATGCCATGGCAACTGAGGAGTGGAAAAAGGAAGTACAAAGACATGAGCAGTACATTAAAGACTTGGAGGACAAGTACAAAGCCAAGTGTGAGGAGATGGAGGTACAATGTGTGATTGGTGCTCCATGCAAAGCAGTTTTCAAATGAGTATTGGTATAGGAAATCGTACAACCTCAAGTACAATTCATGATTAATAGGTACGAGTGATTTTGAAAGTTTTGAGAACTTTCAAAATCACAAGTATCTATTGATCATGAGTTGTACGAGAAGATTGTGCGATTTTTTATTTATAGTTCATTCAGCAAACTACGAATTGTACAACATTGCACAACTTTTAAATCGTTGAGTATTTTAATAAATTAGTCCAACAAATCATTCCAGAGAATGGTAACTTCAGTTTATGTGCCTTTTCGTCCAGTTTCACCAATCAAAACGTTCAAATTTGCAACGTTTGGCGATTCTTATGTGCTGTTGCCAAGAAAACTTAATAGGTACTCCTGCCGAGTACTATTTGGGATTAAATGTACTGCTCTCGACCAATCAGAATTGAGTAATTTTGTTGAGTGTACTATAATAAACATAACACCAAAGGTTCCTATCATGCAGCAGTAACAAAGTGTAAGCAATATGGTGAAACAATCAGAATCAGCTCATTGGTTGAAACACAGGCAGCCCAGACGTGACATTACACTTAGACGTCCCAGAAAGTGACAAGAAACAGTAGAGTGAAGGTAGAAAGGCTTTATTTGGCTAGAATTTGAATATTTCCACCGCTACTCAGTGCGATGGAATTCTAGGTCTTAACGGTTATTTTTCATTTAAACTTCGAATGCCACACACCACGTCTGGGCTGCCTGTGGTTGAAATAATTTTTTTATAAAAGTGATCCTGATGGCTAAGGGGTATGAAGGCTAACATTCAAACATCATCACTCAAATCTCATTATGGTGGGTCTCTTATTTACCTTTTTCAACCATGTTGATAAAACCAAATTCAATTTGATGGCTGTCTTGATAGAGCTATATAGCCCACATATGGTCAGGTTTAATTTTAAGGATCACGAAATACACGTGTAATTGTAGGTTTCCGTTGAAATAGTTTACATTGCAGCTAGTTCACTTTCCTTGATCTTAACTGTAGCAATGTTTACTGTGAACTAAAATTGTTATAAATAAGTTAATTACTGTGATTGTTATTGTTAACGTTATAACAAGGAAATCTGCTTCAACAGCCAATATGTCAGTAAGTGATGTAATGCAAATTCCCCCCCCCCCCCACCCCTCTCACTTAATTGCTGTTTGCGTCAATCATAACTGTTTTCTCTGAAACATTTCAATCAGGTCTCTGCCAAGATCCTCATTCAGGGTGGCCATGCTGGAGAACACGTTTGTAAAGTTGCCAAAAAGGAGCATGCAGTGTTGATTGTAGTTGGCAGCCGGGGAATGGGCACTGTTCGCCGCACCATATTAGGAAGCACCAGTGATTATATTATCCATCACGCACATATCCCCGTGGTTGTTGTACCGAAAGAGAAAAAACAAGGCCACCAAGAGGAAGACTCGTCCTAGAACTGCGAATATCGTGTGACAAAAAAAACAAGCGTGAACTTGTACTGCAGATATGTATTCATCCTGTGTGTAAAACCTGAAATGAAACTGAAATAAACGGTTATGTTATCGTATTTAAGTAAGCGTAATTGATGCGTGCTCACGCGCATTTAAGTCGTGGCCCTTGCTTGTGTAAAAGATTCCATCAATTCTCTGCAATACATTTTTCTAGCCACTTTTACACATGCTC
The DNA here is from genome assembly GCA_948470475.1 of Galaxea fascicularis. Classification (NCBI taxonomy): domain Eukaryota; kingdom Metazoa; phylum Cnidaria; class Anthozoa; order Scleractinia; family Euphylliidae; genus Galaxea; species Galaxea fascicularis. Next base: position 25,406,278 of record OX419343.1, on the reverse strand, counting down.
AACGGTTGGCGGTAAACCAGTCATCATCGAAATCAACATGTGCAATATAAAAATGAGGAACGTCGGAGGAAAAGTGAAGAAGAGTGAGTCATAATGTCCGTTATTTTGAACTGTGCAAAGATAACTTGGCGCTAAAAAGAAAATCGTCCATTTCCGTGACAATATTTTTACCCAGCTTCCTTAAAAAATTGTATTTTGCTTTTTTCGGTTAAAGGACAATTGAAATAGTTCATTGCTAATATACATCTTTACATAAAAACTTAAGCTTGAATAAACAACTTAACAAAATCATTCAGACAGCTTGATAATTCAAGTATGACTTATTTAAAAATTCATCTACTATACTCATTCTTTACATGCTATTCAAAAAGAATTAAAAAATGAAACAATAATTAAGGACAATTGAAATTGATGATGGGCTGAGAAAAATGACTTTTGACAAACTTTCGTGTTTCAACTAAAGCATTTTCTTCTGGACGTAGATGGTTTCATAATATTATTTTCACGTCTCCACGCAAAACAAACTGATTGAAAATGTGAACATTACAAAATTTAAATTTGAGACGATGTTGCAAAAGTCAGCATGGATCGACAGTTTCTTCCGGTGATTCATTAAGTTCTGTCGTGTGTACTTATCTAACCACGCACTTGATCGAAGCCTTGTATCTTTGACAACTTAACGAAAACGTAATTTTGATTTTGGAATTTTTTTTTGCTTATTGGAATTTCTATCCATATTTAACTTGAGTTCATGAATAAACGAATAGGGCATTAAGACCATTAAATCGAGCCTATTGTCGTTTGTTCTGTGTATTAACAACCTGCCTTCGAACTATTCTAAACCAATAAGGCTGATATCAGTGTTGTTTTAAACAGAAAATCATTTCGTGAAAAGCGGTTTATACAATACGCGTGCCATAAGGTTGACAAAAACCTTATTATTCCTAGCTTGTAAGTCTCAAGCCTCTTTTTTAATGGTGAACAGCAATAGAGGTGAGTTGTCGTCAATTAAGGGAAGTTGTATTGAGGTTCGAATCTAAACTCACGCAGCAAAATGAGTGTTGGTTTCCAACTGGCCATATAGTGGCTGTGTTGTTATACCTTGAAAGTTATTTAAAAAACAGTTGTGGAAAGTTGCTCCTATGGTCCCGAGCTTCAAAAATAAATAAAAACTGGTTATTCTGGCTTTAATTAGGGGAGATGCATTTGAAATCCACCTGCTTGCAAACTTGAAATAAAATATTCTTTTAGGTTTCCTCTCCTATTATTGCTAATTGTTATTATACCGTTGATGCTGTTTACGCAGATTTAGGGTTTCATTTTAAAATGTTTTGATGTGTCGACCAAGTTTAATCATGCCACAGTAATTGGTTTCATTTTAAGGCATGTGTCTGGTGGATGGAAGCGATATAAGTCGGCTTTCAACTCTTCACGTTTGCTAACAGCTGTCCGGAAGTTTTTCCCGAGAATATTTCGTTGTAAAAGAGACCCAGGAGTCTCCGCCAAGGGAAGATGATTGAAAAGGTATAGTTAACTTCATTTAAAATAGAATTTAAGTGCTGTGCTGGCGTACGAAGGCGGAAGAGAGCGGAAGCAGTCCTGGATCCTCCTTAATGAGTATACAAAAAGACTGCCCATGACACAAACGTGCGTATGAATTGCAAATGGTCCCAGATGCGTGCATCGGCTTGACTGATGTATTGGCCAGCCTGCATTGGTAGCGGAGGATATAAAATGTAATTAATATAACCCCGCAAACGTGTCTAGTTGGGTTGAAGTCCTATCTACGAAGAATAAACCGAGTAGTAAGTAATCATGACGGAGAGTTTTCATTCTGCGAACCAAACAAATCAGACCAGTATAGGAAAGGATATTATGTATATGCATGTCGAATTGGCATCTGGCTTTATCCTGGCGATCCTCAGTCCTATCACAGTGACAGCAAACATCCTATTAATCACGGCCATATTTAAAGACCCGCTGAAGTACTTCAAGCCGAAACCAACAAGTCTTTTTGTCCTTGGTTTGTCAATCGCCGATCTCCTTTGCGGCTTACTGGTCGAGCCGTTTTTCGCCGCGTTTTTCTTCTCCCGCTACTTCCGCACTTGTGCGCGATTTGAAGCCATTTCGCAAACGTTGTTTACCATTGGTTCTTTCGTTTCCACCGCGTCGCTCAATTCCTCGTTTGTTATGGTCCTCATGCTTTCCATGGTTCAGCTCATCGCTATAGAGTGGCCTTACAGGTACAAAGCCTGGGTAAAAAAGCAAACAGTGATTCCTTGCGTCCTAGTAACATGGGCGTATTTCACTATCTTCAGCTTGTTTCCTCTACTAGGAGTCGACCGATTTCTGTTTTACAAAATTAACTTAGTTTTACATTCAACGCTAATATCAGTGGTCCTAGCTTTCGTTCAGATCTTCATGTACAAGGCATTTACAAGACGTTTACTGCATCAAAACCTCTCCAACAGGTATTCGTTCTCGCGTAACTCATTCCGATCCTCCCAACAACCTGGGCGGCTTCCAAGAAGACAAACACGAGGCAAATTGTTCGACCGGAATTTTATTATCATGACATTTTATCTTGCCGCGATATTGCTTTTTGCAGCCTTTCCACACATTGGTGTATTTTATGTTTTCGTGTTCAAAACCTCAGGTTCCGAAGAAGAGGAGAAGCGTTTAAACATTTCCTTGAGGATAACCGACCTATTGCTTTTCACAAAAGTTGCCATCGACGCTTTCATATTCGCTTGGAGACTACCTACATTTAGAAAGTCGTTACAATGTATTTTGACGGGAAAAAGCCCAGAATTGATGGAATCAGTAGTGTAAAGGGTGTCGTGTAATAAAAGCCCTAGTATAGCTAGTATTTTAACTGAAGTTTTGTTCAGTTCTTTTTCTTGTGAAACTTGAGAAAAACTGTTGTATAGCACTATTTTCTTGCTTTACACTCTTTTTTTTTATAAGAACGTCTAATTTTGAGGCTGAGGCTCAACATTTTCTTGTTTTCGCGATTTGAGCCTGAAAAAGTGTTCTTAAGTTACATGGTATAAACAGGATGTCGCGCCAACCCACTGCCGGTAAATTTACCTTTACAAAAAACGTTGATCATAGAGGTTCACAACGCGACATAAAGTCACCGGTTTACAGTGAAAACGCAGAGAAGTTCATGTGTACATAGTATACTACTAATTACAAAAAATGAGCAAAATAAGATATTCTTAACTGACACTTGGCCTTGATTGAGTTCTAAGCATGTTCTTAAAATTTGGGTTAATCTCAGCCTTGACGTTCTTATAAAAAAGGTCCATATTAAAAAAGAGAGAGTGTATTCAACTGTAATGAGCAACGCGATTAAATATAAAGCTGCATAATCCATTGTAATCGAACTTCTTTGTTTCAGCTATTATATCAATTGTATTTTATCCTATTTTGCGATAACGTATCCGTACTGATAACCAAAGATCCGGAGAAATATAGGACCCTGAGAGCAACTGATACGTGCAAAATCACACCACCTTAAAATGTTTGGTCTTTCGGACGAGGTTTTCAAAAAGTTGATGGTTTGTTTTTTGGTTGAACATGTTCAAAAATATTTAATTTGTTAGCTTTTCACGTAGTTCTTCATATCTTGAGAAATGTTATGCAAAGTTGAAGTTTCTTCAGCACAATGTTAAGGTAGCGCTGCTCCATGTTAACAAACAAAATAAACGTTAGATACGACATCCATAAACAGAAACAGCTGTCTGATAAAGCAGGACCTGGCCAGTTGGCCAACTTTACCACTAATTATGTTTGACATAAACGAGTACAATAGTTTGATTGTCAAATTTATTCATGTCTCAATATTTTCGGAAATTGAGTTTTGCAGTCATGTTTAGATGTCACTGAGTGCAAAGTGCTACCTCAATGCTTGACGTGTCATCTGATAATTAACGTTAAGAACAGAAGACAGAACATTGACGTGTTCGAAGGGGCTCGATAAAAACAGATTGACTCAAAGACCGATATATATTGAATCAATACTTTTGTTGTCTAATTGTTTGGTGTAACTTCAGTACAATCTTGGAATAGATTTCCACACAGCCCCATAATTTGAGTCACAAAATGCATGTGTATAATTAATGTATGGGGCTCTACGGAAATCTCTCGCTCAATCTTGTTAACGGAAAGAGACAACTCGTGACTATTTCAAAATATGTTACATGATCAACACTATTGTAAAAAATCATTGCGTCATTCAGTCCTTTGGGAATAAAACCATTTTTAGTTTGATTTTATACCTATTCAGCTGCTTTTTATAACTATCTATATTAACCAATCATAGGCTCGTTTGTCCAGTTACCTTTGTGTGGTCAAAGGGCCCATGCGCACTAGGTTGAAAAGATTTGTTTGGCCCTGACAAAAATCTCGACAAATTTTGTATTCACCAATTTTGAATTTGCTAATCGCGTACGCTCTTAAAAAACACCAAAATATTTATTTTTTTATTTTTATTTTTTTTTTTTTGATAACACAGGTGCGGGCTTCTGCTGAATGTATAGACTCTAAAAAGCTAGATCAAATTTCCTTGATTGAAATTTTCAGCCATTTTAACGCCTGCAAATTGTAAAATATGACATTTTTGACGCTTGTCCTTGAAGTTGTTCTGCTCTGAGGTAGGGCGACGGCGCTTTTGATATTTGGTATGGCTTGGCAAAAATTTTAGTAGGACGAAAAACGCCGTTCGCAGAACGGAACTGATGACAAATACTTTTGCAAAATAAACAAAACTTCGCCTAGTCCGAAAGGGCCCAAATTGAAGATGCTTTTCGTTCTTGAAACGTTGGTACCCTGTCACTGGAGCTGATTGAGACAAGACATGAATCAGGGGCACAAAACGACCAATTTGTTGAAAAATGTATTATTATACCCCAGTTAATAAAACTAAATGTTATTCAGGCATTTTCAGGTCTTTTTTAATATTGCTGGGAAAAAAATATCTGTTCCTTTTTGCCAGCAAGACACACAAGATATTTCCCAGCCAGCTAGATAAAAATGGTTGGTTTCCCAGCCAGGTGTAAATTGAGCACTCTGCACAACAACAAAAAAGACAATTTCATATGTCGTAAGCCAAAATGGGCGTGGCAAAAGGCCTCAAATCAAGCCTTCAGTGGGGGGGGAGGGGAGGAGGAGACACAAATTTCTCACAACAATCCGCATTTCGCCAGCCAGCACCACTCACACTCCTACCACACTTCAGTAATTACCAACCGAAAACATCAGCAGAAAGAAATTTCATACCCAACTCCGGGAAATAACTGATATTTTGCCAGCCAGCACAATACCTCGGGGGAACAGATAAAGTGAGGAACAGATTCGTTTTGTGCCCCTGATGAATTGCAAGTAAAAATAATTTCTAGGTTGAAAATATTTCTAGGTTGGCAATAATTGAAAACAAGTTCAGTGATGGACCATTAGAAAAATGCTGGGAGAGGTGGGTATTAGCCAAAAAATATTCGTGCAACGAAAAAAGAAAAGAAAGAAAATCGTACAACGAAGAAAGAATAGAAATGCAGGGGGTGTCTACTGTCAAAAAAATTCTTCATAAACAAATGGCACATATAACATTATTGTGCAAGCTAATTCCCCGGGAAAAAACGAGAATCCGGTGTAACTTACAGTACGGACCGAGAAAACGAGGTTAGTAAGATATTTATTATATCTCTGAGATTAATCGAGCGCGCGGGAAAAAAAACTTTCAAAATTTAGCGGGCCGTACTGTAGAATACGGCCCGCAAAATTGACCAATCACAGCGCGCGTACTAACTGAGAGATATAATTTTTTTTTTTATCGGCGTGTACCTTCTTATAACTATCAATTTAAACTAGTAATAGTTCTCACGACATCTACTCCCACCTTAGGTGATCTGAGTGGCAGTTGCTCGAGCTATTTTTCGCCACATTTATCTTGTTATGAACCTTGAGGCCTTCCAAGGTCTTCCAAGGGGTAGAGGCAAGTGAGCGAGAAGCGACATGCTCAGAATTTTCTCCTAAAATACCGACAACCGACAGAAATTGGCAGGAAAAATGCGACAGGGACAATTCTATTTCAATTCCTATTTGTTTTCTATGCAACAGTGACATTTTCCCTAGCAAACAAAAAAAAGGACACCAGCCCATAACGTTCAGTGAAAATGTATATACTTATGTATATGGGTATCAAATGAAACGAATGGATACAATAATGGACAATACCCGATACCACCTTGTGCACCCAGTTTCCGTAAATCGTATCTATATTACTTTTTTTTCATCACTTTGTTAATTCGACTCTTGTACACGCGCGGGGACTATTGTGTTGCCTCTCAGGTTTTGGCCTCTGGCCCAAAACCCTGCGTGGGCCAAAAACTTGACTATTCTACCTTTTAGTGAGTAAGATGTTGTCCTGTGTGCTCCTTTACCGGGTTCTTCTTGGTTTGACCTGTTGCTTGTCCGTGGGATGGTATGGACTCCTCCGTACAAAAAAAAGAGATGCAAAATTACCGGCAGGCTCTGGAGGAAAATTCAAGGTGGCATCCAAAAGAACTTCAAAAACTTGCAAAAAACCGAAGGACAAGCATCCATCATATCTGCTGATGTAATTGGTCTACGAAAGCATTTAACCTATAAAAGTCAATAAAAGGTGAACAGCAATTGTTTTCAAGATATTGCACATTTGTAAAACTTAGTGTAATAAAATTAAAAGGCAATTAGATGAAAGGGAAATAATTTTATTAACATACAAACGAATCTAATTTTCTTGAGTGCCCTGTTGTGATCACTTGATCCCCAAACAAAGTTAACTGAATCTGGCTTTAAAAAAAACTGTGTTTATAGTGGAGCACTCCACTTAAATCCCAAGAAACAAATAATTCAAATAAACGTAACATGATAAGAATCCCAACCGACGGGAGGCAGACCAGTTAGCTATTTACAGGGATGACCGAGGAGTTGGACCAGGCACTTACCCAGAACAACACCAGCTAGTGATCAGAGAGGGAGTTGAACCCGGGTCACCGCATTAAAATCCAGCGCCCTAAACCACTCGGCCATCCTGCCTCCACGCTTGTTACTGAAGTTAATTTTTTTTCACTCGCCTCAGAAAAAGATCATTCACAACAATAAACATTCTTTTCCATCTAGATGCTAATGGGCCTGCTAGGGAATTGGACGAAGGGAAAAATTCAGTAACATTAAACAAAAAACTAAATCAAAATTAAATAACTGAAAAATATTACATTGTATGCGGTGTTTTAGCGACAACGTGAAAGCAATCGTTCGCCTAATAATGATGAGGATTTATATAGACAACAACACTTTTCTAGGGACTTTTGCCAGACTGCCTTTAGGTGCAATTTGCAGCCACGCAGTTTACAATCTTAATTGAATGAATAGTAGGATCAACACAGGTGCCCCCAGAACAGAACAAGTTATAGACCATCACTCCGGGGACTACGTCCCTTACCCTTTCCGAGCAGTGTGTGGGTTCTTTAACGTCCCACACCGGTACTGTGAGACGGGACCTCCGGTTTTATCGTCCTTATCCGAGAAGACTGGAAAGTCTAACCATTTGCAGATGTCATTACAAAGGGCTTGAACCCCCGACCCCCGCACAGCAGTCCGGTACTCTACCACTGCGCCAGCCGGTCGGCGGTAATCAGCAAAGAAAAAACGAACAAACAGAAGAGGCAAGACAACTGATAACACATTGGTCCCTTTCGTGAAACGAACCTCTGGTTACATTTGTAGTATTCGGGAAAGCCCCGTTAAACTTACCGAAACAAAACTTCTCAAACGTGTTGGAGAGTTATAAAATGCAGCTTGGGTAACTTTAAGTGCGTCACCAAAGTACGGTCAAATGTTGTAAGTTACCGTTTATCCAAGAAAAGGTATTTCTGTTAGGAGTGCAGAACAGCGACTCTTTTTAAGATATTTACCTTGTATTGAAGACAGCAAAACTACAAATTTCGCCGAATCAGCACGTGACGTCCTCTATATTCGCCAACTGAAGGCAGTGACGTTATTTTAACATCCCGAGTGTAGCATTTAGCTGTATTAATCATAAACACAGCAGCGTTTCTTGACAATAATTAAAAGTTGTTTCCAAGATTGGGTGCACAAAAGCAAAACATTTGCAGGCCACCTTACATCTGCACTTTTCCTTGAGGCGTGATGTTGGTGACGGTTCAAGATGAATAATTACGGCAAAGAATTTGCAATTCAAGTCGAACAGAGTTGCCCCTAGGATCAAGTTCAAAGGGGCAATTATTAATAGTTTCTTGAACGTCTCTCTGTCTGCTTGTTTCTCAGTTTTGATAAAAATCAGTTTAAGTCCCACGGAAAACTATCATTTCAGAAAGGAACTATCATTTTAGAAAGGGGACGTAGGATCGGTTAGGTCAGGCTCGTACCCAGTCTTCGCTCCCTTCGACCAGTGTTAGTGTTCCACTTTAATTGCGCATGTACAACTGCATGTACATAAACCGAAATCCATCGGAACGTGCGCAGTAAGGAACGAAGACTCGACCGAGGCTCCGAGGTACGAAATAGTCTCTCGGACCAACAACTCGCAGAAAGGTCACAATCACCTTGGTGTCTTTTATTGGGAAGGTTGGTGTATAAACAAGTTGAATAACTGAAACCTCGAGTCAAAGCGGAAAGCAAACTTCCAACCACTCTTGTAATACAACCGTGTGCATACAATTTGATTGAAGAATGAATTTTAGCACGTGTAACTTGAAACATTTACAAAGTAAAAAGGAAAAAAAATCTTCGCTATACAATGAACATACACCAACGTCAATGATATCACGGCAAGATCGGCAAGCGTAGAAACCCTACAGAACATATATATACGACTCTCTATTTATCTCTATTTATCTCTATTTATCTAACAATATTTGCAATACACAGATTTTTGTTCACAGACAGTAAAAAGCCCGCTTTTCTCTGGCAGAAAGAAGTCAAGGAGACGAATAAATATAAAACAAGAAAGATTAGGACCGAAAAATAAACTATCTCATTACAACGGACAAACTTGGAGCTCTTGTGAGCCACCTCGATGCCTAGGTGCTTTGGGGGCAAACAATGGTTCATATGTTTAAATAAAAAAAGTTTAAAAAAAACTTGGAAATGTTTGTTCATGTCTTGCATTGTTGTGGGAGACAGAAAAGATGGCGACCTCCGCCAGTTCAGACCATAGTTGATTATAACAAATCTTCAATCCAGCTGAAATACAGCGGGCGTTTCCATGTTGAAATAGTTCTCTTCCTGTACAATGTGGTTTCAAACGCAGTAAGTACGAGGTACATACAGAAGTGATAAAATGGCTCCTAAGGCTGAGAGGAAGGACGCGTCGAACTTGGAGATGAGCATGCAAACGAGGGCGCGGAGGGCGCAGCCGTAGAAAAGGCACCAAAAAATTCGGAGGCGAAGCCGGTGACGTCATCAGGTTTTCGAAGCAGTAGGAATTGCAGGAAGTCAGCAAGCAGGGCTCGCAGTTCAGGGTGTCTTCTCATGTAGGTAGCATGATCGTCGGCCAACTCCGCCTGGGGACGAACACATACAAAAGCTGACCAGTCAACTTGACAAGACAACGAACGTCAACAGAAAAACCTTAAATAACAATGACCAGGCCCCCAGTTGTTCAAAGAGCGGATAACTCTATCCAGCAGCTAACTCGCTTTCTGTGGGTAAAATGTATCAGTTCCTTTACATTTTATCCGCTGGGTAGCGACTTATCTGCTGGATAGAGTTATCCGCTCTTTGAACAACTGTGGCCCGAAGCAGGTGTTCTGAGCCCGCGAGAATGACCACCCCCAGCAAACCATTGTTTTAACGAAAACCGCTGGTCAGCAGCCTGGTTCTGGTCATCGCTGTCTAAGGTCTAGCGTTGTCACTCACGTGACCAACGGCCATATTGGTTTTATGAAACAAAGTATTTGCATAAAAATAGAGTTCTATTCCTTAAGGGTCACCCTGGTACACCAATATGGCCGCCGTTCCTTTGTTTTGTACACCAACATGGCCGCCGTGACGTTATGTGAAAACGTTCTACAGGGCATTTTACAATTGCATGCTTAATAACCTGGCCGATGAATATTGAAACACAAGTGCAACGTAAAACAAGCGTGTTAAACCCAGCCATACCTTTCGGTCTAAAAAACGTGAAAATAGTTGCATATCTTCCTCCCACTTGAGAGGTTTAACTGTGGGTGTCTCCTCTGACACTTCCGAGTCTGAAATAGAACAAAAAGCAAATAAACAATCGCACCTGGAAATACTGAAGCCCCAATACGGGTTGTCAGGATACAGGACGTCTGGGGGTAAATCAACGGGATTCGGGATATTTAAGGCAAAAAATTAATGGGATACGGGATACCCTAAAGGATACTCAGTATACTTATTTTTCTGACTTCACACTGGAAAGAGATTCCATGGCCAATGTCTCGAGTGCAACCCTTTCGTCACTAATAACGCCTTGACTAAACCAAACTTTCATTAAATTAATCCTGGACAACTGACAAATGGCGATCGACTATTAACGTCCATCTAAGAAACCAGAACTGAATGACCAGAATTAGATTTAGATTGGCCGATTCTACATGTATAAAATCCATCCACAACTGGGGCTTGATTGAGACACTATGGTATGAATATCAGAGACAGGGACACACGGGATTCAAGACACAGCTGAAAAGCAAGCTTGCAGCCTACCTCACAGGTTTCCCAAGCTCAAAATTCGACTCTGCATACGTGGTGTATTAGAAGGAGAGACAACAATCACGAATAAACTCCACTAAACTGTGTCAGAAGGGCTTCACAATCGGCACAATAGGCAAGTACGCGACACATTTAGGGCAGGAAAACTTAACTTCAAATTAGATAGTTATTTACACAACTTTTTTACGATCGCTGACTTTCCCATACAATTCTCTATATACACAAGCTGTCCCATACACCACGCATGCAGAGTCGAATTTTGAGCTTGGGAAGCCTGTGCTTACCTTGATACTGATGTGCCTCTGGTAATCTAAGCAACGTCATTGTCACTTTCGATCCAACCTGAGTTCGACTTGCTAGATGGCTAACAAATTTACGGTAACGACAAGTGAGTTGTGTTGACAAAACATGGACTTTTCTGTTCTCGAACTGAACGAAATTAATCATAATCTTCAACAAAATTATAAAGTCTATAAGTTGCTAAGGGAACTTGGCATGTTACGCTATTTTTTAATGTAACCACCGGGTACGCAGCTGACTGCATGTTCTTCCTGACTAAATCATGATAAGGATCGCAAGTGGGTTTAATTTGTCAGTGGTTCCCCCTCGAAGATCCAGCAGTCACAACGTGCATTTTAGCAAAGGCGGTTGTTTGATTGGTTGAATAAACAGTTGGCTAACAAAAAACAACTAGATACATCGGATTTTGGAAAAAACGTAGGCAGGCAGGCTACCGCCTCCACCTACTTCACAGAGCAGCCCCGCAGAACAGGAAATCAAAGTCAAAACAAAATTGCCCTCCACACTCAACTGACGGCTTTCGTTGGTCCAAAGCTCACACACGTTGTCCGCGCCTGGCAGTGTTCAACACTTGCTTGGATTTCCTGTGAGCCCGCATTGGCTGATTTTGTAGTCACACATGATTTGTTATAGCGATTACTTTTTCCACTGATTCCATTCTTTTTCTGACTAGTTTTTTTTTTTCAGTAGCTTCAAATAGTTTATTTTCTTTTTATTTAGCCTTCCTCAACCTATAATGACCTATCATGACAATTTAATGTCTGCCCTAAAGTAAGCTGATTGCTAAAGTATAATGAGTAAAACTCACCCAGTGGACAAGAGATATGATTCCCAAGTGGTGGGTGTCTCATGTACTGAGTGAATTGTTCTCTGAAGGCCTGTCGCAGTTACTTGCCTCGTGCCAATTTTCAGGCTTGATTCACCAAGCATATTCTGTCAAAGAGTATAAAGGAAATTTAGCTTACACTTTATTTTTCTAGAATTTTTGGTTTAAATAATTATTTCCACTTAAGTTAAATTTACGAGCTTGTTTATTTGTTAAATACCAACTTGTATCAAGCACAGTTTGCAATGAACTAATATAAAGAACCAGACTGACTTACATAAGTTGATGCACAAAGGCTTGTTGTTGAGTCAAAAGCAATAAATGCCATGCCTGCTGGAATGCCTCTTTTGGCCATGATTCTTTGAAGCAGGAGATTTGAACCTTATAAAGAGAAATATGATGCGTTAAACTCGGCATTCTCGAAGACTTCGGTAGCACTGAGTAACATTCAGCAAATTGTCATATTGGAGCCCTGGACTAAAAATTTAAAATGATGAACTAAAGGTATTTGAAAGCATCACTATCATGATTTTTACAAGAAACACTGACCTTCAGATATAAAGCCCTGAAACTGCTCCTTCTTGTAGTGTGTATCAGTCCTCTGCATTTCCTAAACATAAATGTTTTCACCAAGGTGACCTCAACCGTCTGTACTACTAAATGAACCCTAAATCCGCCCTCCCCTATTGACAACACAACAACAACAACACCATCTGGTTTTGGCCAAATGAAACGTTTTCTTGACCCTTGTATCACGAAAGGAGGACATAACAGTCAAGAACAAGAAAGCATTTAGGACCCTCCTCACCCATTAAGGGTTTGTACACTTTTTTAGAAACAAAATTCTAGAACTTTTCCAGGCCAACCTCAGAACGTTTTATCCCAGGACCCATAATACACAAGAAGTATTTTTCAGTTGTTGAATTTTCCAATCTGGCTGCCCCCCAAAGTCTCTCAAGAAAACTATTACTAGAGTTTACAAAATTCCAAGGTTCTCAAGGACCTCTCACCACAGTCAAGGACTTTCCAGTTCCGAAAAATGCTACACTAAAATTCAAGTACTTTTCAGGATTTCCAGGACCTGTATGAACCCTGCCCACCTAAACAGACCTTGATGAAAACAGTTGGGTGGGTGGGAAAAACAACACGACCTGAAAAACCCCATGCACACTAAAACCTGATACTGTAACAAACACCGTAAAAGACAAAGGGTGTGTCGAAAATTAATAAATAAATAAACTGGGTTTAGCAGTGGACATCCACAAAGTGGCTCTTCTTGCCAACTGCATCCAGATCGAATTGGAATTTTGAAATGTTGGTTTTTGAGGTAAGTGGAAACAGAAACCGGAATACCCAGAGAAAAACCTCTCAAAGCAGAGAAGAGAGCTAACAACAAACTCCATCCAGTTATGATATCGAATCTGGTGGGAAGTGAGTGCTCTCACCACTGTGCCATCCCTGGTCCCCTATGGTGGACAGCAATAATTATTATTAATCACGCACCAGCGCCCGAAGGGAGGAAATTAAACAGCTGAAATCTACCACACCTCTCCCTGTGAAACAGTCTTTTTCACAGAGTACATGCCATCCTCATCAAGCGAGATCAACGTCTTCTTATCCAGTGGATTATCTGGTATCTAAGCAACAATATACCAAGATAAGTTGTTACTTACAGGCTGACTGAATGTTATGTGTCAGTGTCTTAGCAGTAAGCAGAATTCAAAGGGTGGGTTGGTGTCACGGCAGCATTGCGCGTGACACTGCGTGACATGACAGAAACTTACGTTGCGGTGGCCTGGGACCGAGCGGTCCCGGATGACCACGCTAGTTGTACGTTTTCGGAACGCTTTTCGCTGTGTTAGTTTTTTAAGTTGAACGTTCTACGGTTAAAAGGAATCAAGGAACGGATTAAGGACTAAGGTTTATGTCAATAACGGAACAAGGACACAGATGTAAGTTTCAGAATTACTGCTTTACCTTATTGTATTGTAATTTCGTATCGCCCCGAGCTCGCCTTTGTAATGCTAGTTTTCTGTTTCTTCCTTTAGTTTTCTTTACCGCATCGCATCGCATCGTATCGCATCAGTTAAGCTTATATTGCACTATCACGTTCACATCGCATTATCGTATCACCGAATCAAGACATTGTTCACAAGGAATCGTTTGCAAGGAAAATCAATAGCAGCGATGGACAGCGCGTACATGAATTTCTGTGGATTAAACTAAAGTTGTGTTTACATTGTATGCCTCATCGATTTGTAAGGTCCTGAGGCAGTTCTGCCGCCTCATTCGTAAAGAAAAATCTGTACATCGGCGTTCTGCGTGTTTCGAAGGAGTTATTTGCTTGATTTACGTTAACTTTGTTTGGATTTTACTGGATTTGTGAAAGAATTGCGGCGGGTTGATTCGCTTTGCGTATGGCCGAAACTAGTTCCCAGGATCACACGGACGACTTCAATGTTCCAGGCATCCTTGAGGATTTCGAAGAAGAAAACACAGACAGAAAAATGGAAGAATCATTTCTGAGTCAATCTTCAAACACTGGCGAATTACCAGATTCTCTAGGCCCGCGAAGACGAAATTTGACAGAAAAGGGTCAAGAAGAAAAGCGTAACAGACTAAAACGGCAATACACAAATGCTGTCCGATCTGTATCCAGAAAGAGAACTGAGATAACCCAGCTAATGGTTGATGTTAACAACTTGCACCTCGTAAAGGACGAAACAGTGATCTTGAAGGATCTTATCGAACAGTGCAGGGAAGCCTTTTCAGCTTACTATGAAGAGTTAACCCAGGAAGAGGATAAAGACCATGAACATGCCCATTATAAGGATAAGGTCGAAGATATGATGGCATATTTACACCCATTACACGCTTGGATATCACAGGCTGAGGCCCGCTTGATTGATCAGTTAGATGGAAGAAGTAGCAAAGGATCTGAACGATCGTCTAAGGCAAGTTCAAGGTTGTCCGCAAGAGACCGAGAGAGAGTCCGTCTAGCAGAGCTAAAGGCTGAAAGGTCGATGCTTAAGCGGAAACAGGCTCTTCGTGCTGCGGGAGAAGAATTGGAACTTGAAATGGAAATAGCAAAGACCGAAGCAAGGGAAAAGACATTGAGTGAAATTGATAAGGAACACGAGGCTCCCCCGCCTCCACTTGGCTCAAGTCCACCTTCAGTGGCTGCCTCCTTTACACCTATTGTGTTAAAGTCTGCAGCAAAATCGTCACCTGACAACGTTACTGTGAGTCACAACCCGCTTGGCTCCTCTGCCACCAAAGAGATGACACCAGCTATGAATACGGAGGTTAGCAGCTCCCCCAAGAATCCCAAGGCTGCAGATTTCATCCCTGGCTTGTTTGCAGATAGAATTTCATCGACACCGTTGACTGGTAACGGTCTCCGGGAAACTTCTAAGGAAAGCAGTCATGGAGTCTCTGAAGCTCGATCACCTCAGTTAGCAGAACGTACCTTTCAGAATGTTATCGAGTTACAGCAGAAGCAAAATGAGACAATTATTGCAACACACCAACAGTTAACAGCTGCTATGACACTGCCTCAACCAACAATAACTAAGTTCACAGGTGACCCAATCGAGTATAAGACCTTTGTTATGGCCTTTGATACACGTATCTGCTCCAAAGCATCTACCGGTTCTGATCTCTTGTATTATCTAAATCAGCATCTTCAAGGTGAACCGGCAGACCTTATTCAAGGATGTCTACATATGGACCCTGAAGCAGGTTACACGGAAGCCAGACGACTGCTTCAGAAAGAATACGGTGACCCGTACAAGATTTCCACTGCTTACCTCAACAAAATCATCCGCTGGGCTCCCGTTAGATATGATGACAACCAAGGCTTGAAGCGACTGTCAATATTCTTGACAAAGTGTAACATTGCTATGAAGAGTATTTCATACATGCGTGTGCTCGACCATGCACCAAACATGCAGTCGGTGGTCTCCAAGCTTCCGGCCAACTTGCAAGCTAAATGGAGAGATCAGGTGTTAAAGAAGAAGAGAAGGGAGGACGGTGTAACGTGTTTCGCAGACCTTGCCAAATTTGTAGAGTATGCGTCAGAGTCTGCCAATGACCCGGTGTTCGGCAAAGAGGCCCTTAGCAAGAGTAAGGAAGATGTTAAACCCAAAGAAAAGGAACCGCCCGGTAAAGGAAAAAGGCCACCAAGGAAACCGGGAATTCCATGGAGACCAAAGGAAAACAGTTTTGTGACGACACCACTTGGAGCCGTCGTGCCTCCGGCTGTATACGGGACCGGGCCTCCAAGTAACTATGGTCGCCCCCCATGTCACCTTTGCAACCTTGCTCATGATTTGGATGACTGTGATTTATTCAACAAGAAGACGCCAGAACTTAAGAGAGCCTTCCTGAGAGAAAGGAACATGTGTTTTGGATGTTACGGAACGAACCACATCTCAAGGAACTGCCCAAACAGACGGAAATGTAAATTCTGTGGACGACTGCATCCCTCAGCCCTTCACATCAGTGGATTCCAAATTCCACCAAGGGACAATGGTAAACGAGAGAATGACCAGGCAGTGGGCAATGCCTGTACCAACCTTCAATCTACCTCCTGTAGTACCGCTAGACCTGCAGAATCAGTTGTGCTTCATGCCATCCTACCAGTACGTGTAAAGAAGAAAGGCAGCGACGAGACCGTCACCACTTATGCCTTCTACGACAATGGCAGCAGTGGTTGCTTTCTGACTGAGAGTCTTAGAGAGAAGATGAGCGTTGATGGCAAAAAGACGCAGTTACAGCTGGGCACTATGCATGGCCAAAGCCTCATATCTACCACTGTTGTCTCTGACTTGTTGGTGATGGACATGGAAGGCAAGAATCCAGTTGAGTTACCGCAGTCTTACACGAGATTCGAGATACCAGTGACCGAACAGCAGATTCCTACCCCTGAAGGAGTCAAACGGTGGGAGCATCTTCGCAGTGTTGCTGAGAAGATACCAGAGTTTATACCGAACTTGGAGATTGGCCTATTAATCGGCAGTAATTGTCCTGCAGCTATAGAACCTCTAGAGGTTGTACCAAGTGATGTCAAGGGGCCATATGCAATGCGATTGCGCCATGGCTGGACTTTGTCTGGGCCTTTGTATGTGGAGAACGTTTCAAGTCCTGGCAATGTTACTTGTCACAGAATCACGGTACGGGAAGCGGAATCAGTCAAAGAGGTGATATCACCCCAAGCCATACAGCAAATGTTTGAACTAGATTTCAATGATCACAAGTCTAGCCCTGATGAATACGGCTACTCCCAAGAGGACAAGAAGTTCATCAGTAGGATAAGGGAAAACGTCCACCTTCGCGACGACCAGTGTGACTTCCTCAGGTTCCTCTGGTGGCCCGATGGCAATCTGGAGTTGCCCATCCAGGAATATCAAATGACGGTGCACCTCTTCGGAGCGGCTTCATCCCCAAGCTGTTGCAACTTTGCATTGAAGGAAACTGCTAAGGACATGGAACACGAAAGTGGTCCACTTGCAGCGGATACTATCCGCCGAAATTTCTATGTAGATGATTGCCTTCGTTCAGTTAAAGACGAGCAGACAGCCATTGAGCTTATCCAAGGTCTATGCCAAGCATGTGAGCATGGAGGCTTCAATCTAACAAAATTTACAAGCAATAGTCGTGCTGTTCTGGAATCCATACCAACGGAGAAGCGTTCTAAGGAAGCTAGAGATCTTGATCTGGGTCACGACCGTCTACCTGTTGAACGCGCCCTTGGGGTGCTATGGTGCGTGGAATCTGACGTCTTCAAGTTCCGTATAGTTATTGATGATAAGCCGCCAACGAGAAGGGGCATCTTATCTGTTATCTCATCAATTTATGACCCACTGGGCTTTGCCGCGCCATTCACACTTCCGGCCAAGAAGATACTTCAGGACCTTTGTCGTGAAGATATCGGATGGGATGACACCATTCCTGATCAGTACCAAACTAGATGGGCCAAGTGGCTAAGCGAGCTTCCTCTGCTAGAGCAGTTCAAGGCAAACAGGTGTGTCAAGCCGCCAGAGTTCGGAACCGTGACGTCCCAGCAAGTACATCTCTTCTCTGATGCAAGTTCCATGGGATATGGAACTGTTGCTTACCTACGGCTGTGTGATGACAGCAATCGCGTTCACTGTACGTTCCTAATGGGGAAATCACGTCTCGCCCCTATCAAGTCACTCACAATTCCGCGTCTCGAGCTAACTGCTGCTACCACATCCATCCGAGTTGGAGAAATGTTAAAAAGGGAGGTGGATGGCGACCCAGAGTTTGTGTACCATACAGATTCCACCACTGTGTTGCGCTATATCGCTAATGAACGACAGCGGTTTCATGTTTTTGTTGCAAACCGGGTGCAGCTCATCCGCGACCATTCACACCCGAATCAGTGGAAGTATGTAGCCACTAAGGAGAATCCGGCAGACGATGCTTCAAGGGGCCTTAATGGACTTGCTCTTTTAGAAGGGCAGCGTTGGTTAGAAGGTCCAGAATTCTTATGGAAACCCGAGAACGAGTGGCCGCAACAACCATCCACGTTGGACCAAGTCCCAGATGATGATCCAGAAGTAAGGAAGGTAACGACAAGCAGTGCAGTCAGCATTAATCAGGTGGATAACACCACAAACAAGCTGATCAAAAGCTTTTCTGATTGGCATCGTTTGCGAAGGGCCGTAGCCGTGTTCCTGCGAGTTAAAGAGACCTTGCGAAAGCGGCGTAACAATCGTTTAAATGTCAAGAATGGAACCACAAGTGGCGACAGAAACCTTGCAGACCAGAGATCGCCTGCAACGACCAAGGTAGTCGAGTTTAAGAGTGCCAAGGAGCCACACTCGCCTCTTACTGTACAAGATCTAGCGACAGCTGAATTGGCTATTCTGAAGTTTGTTCAGGCTTCAGCCTTTGGCAAGGAAGTCCACGCTCTTAAGGAAGGTGAGAAGAATAAGTTGCGAGGGCAGAAGAAAGGAGGTATAAAGAATGTCAGTCCTGTTCGTCGCCTTGATTCCTTCCTGGACAATGGTGTCCTCAGAGTTGGAGGTCGACTCAGACGTGCAGATTTACCATTTGAGACAAAGCACCCAGTCATTTTACCAAAGAAGAGTCATGTTACAACTCTTCTCATCCGTCACGCTCATAAACGGTTGGGCCACGCTGGACGTAGCCACGTCATTGCAACCCTTCGAGAGAAGTATTGGATCATCAAAGTTAACACAGCAGTGCGCCATGTAACGTCAAAGTGTGTCTTCTGTCGCCGCAATCATGGCAAGCCAGGCGAGCAAAAGATGGCTGATCTACCCAGGGATCGCATCTCTCCAGCACCACCATTTACGTACACGGGCGTCGACTACTTTGGCCCCTTCTTAATTAAGGAAGGACGCAGGGAGGTGAAGAGGTATGGTGCCCTCTTCACATGTTTAGTCAGCCGAGCAGTCCATATTGAAGTCGCAAGTACCCTCGAGTCAAGTTCATTTATTCAAGCACTTCGGCGCTTCATAGCACGACGTGGTCCGGTGAGGGAAATGAGAAGCGACAACGGTTCGAATTTTGTTGGCGCACACAATGAACTGCTTCAAGCTATACAAGAGATGGATCATGAAGAAATCCGAGCCAAGCTACAGAGAGAGAACATTGATTGGACCTTTAAACCACCCGCCGCTAGCCACATGGGCGGCGTGTGGGAGCGTGAGATCAGAACTACAAGGAAGATTCTTGCTGGCCTAATGGATGAGTACGGTCATTGTTTGGACGAAGAATCATTCCGCACCCTCATGTGTGAAGTTGAGGCTATTATCAACTCTAGGCCCTTGACGACAGTGTCTGGAGAACCTGACGATCTTGAACCGCTTACTCCCAACCATATCCTGACGACCAAGTCAAATGTGATACTGCCACCCCCAGGGAAGTTCCAGAAGAACGATGTGTACATGCGTCGTCGGTGGCGAAGAGTGCAATACTTGGCAAATCTATTTTGGACTCGGTGGAAGAAGGAGTACCTCGTTGTGATGCAGGAAAGGCGTAAATGGCAACATCCTCAGCGAAGCCTGGTAGAAGGGGATGTCGTGATAATCCGAGAAGAGAACGTCCCACGTAATGCCTGGTCGTTGGCCCGCGTTGTGCGAGTAGAGCCGGACGCCCAGGGCCTTATCAGATCTGTTGTCGTCAAAACACGAGAAACTACGTTTAGAAGACCAATCAACAAGCTTGTCCTAATCCTGCCCAAAGAGGAACAGGAAGGAGATCAGGAGAAGTAAACGCCCCCCGGACGTTTAGGGGCCGGGAATGTCACGGCAGCATTGCGCGTGACACTGCGTGACATGACAGAAACTTACGTTGCGGTGGCCTGGGACCGAGCGGTCCCGGATGACCACGCTAGTTGTACGTTTTCGGAACGCTTTTCGCTGTGTTAGTTTTTTAAGTTGAACGTTCTACGGTTAAAAGGAATCAAGGAACGGATTAAGGACTAAGGTTTATGTCAATAACGGAACAAGGACACAGATGTAAGTTTCAGAATTACTGCTTTACCTTATTGTATTGTAATTTCGTATCGCCCCGAGCTCGCCTTTGTAATGCTAGTTTTCTGTTTCTTCCTTTAGTTTTCTTTACCGCATCGCATCGCATCGCATCGCATCAGTTAAGCTTATATTGCACTATCACGTTCACATCGCATTATCGTATCACCGAATCAAGACATTGTTCACAAGGAATCGTTTGCAAGGAAAATCAATAGCAGCGATGGACAGCGCGTACATGAATTTCTGTGGATTAAACTAAAGTTGTGTTTACATTGTATGCCTCATCGATTTGTAAGGTCCTGAGGCAGTTCTGCCGCCTCAGGTTGGTGCTACCCAAAAAACCTTCCATAAGGGGAGAGATGTAGGGATATTTTTTGATTGATATCCTCATAACAGAAATACACTGCAAATGGATGGGGAACACTGCATCAGGGAAAAATATTTTTTATTGAGGGGGATGTGGGGTGGTCGGGAAAGGTTTCAAATATTATTGATGGACTGCTTACCTTCACATATTCATAATGGGTTTGTTCAAATGTCTGAAGGGACCTTCCAACATAAGCTGTGAGACAAAAAGACAGTTATTTTAGGTGTTTGAAAATCACTGAGTGACAGTTTTGGTCATGTATTCAGTTAGCTTTTACCACAAACAAGACAAGCAATGTAGGTTTCGAGATGGGTTTTTGATTGTGTTTTTTCAAGTGTTGTTTCAAGCGCATGCGGTTTAGACGATTGAAGGAGTTGTGTTTTCACACAAATTACTTATCATTAATTTTATCCTGATTTGCTTATTAGTACAAGGTGTGTTTACATACATAATAATATAATTTAACCAAGGGTAGAAACGTTTAAGGTTAAAAAAACTAAAGTTTTACAAGAAAAGTATGGAGCCCACTTGGAATTTCCGAAGAGGTGGGAGGCCGTTATGGATATCTTCTGGAACCACAAAGTCATTCCATCCCAGTAAGGCCAGGTCAAAAACCTCATGTTGGTATGTGGGCAAGTGTGACAAGACTCTCTCATCTGTAACCATTTTCATTATGGTTATTTACCTGTCACAGATGTTCCCATTGGTAACTGATCTACAGTACCATGACTGTTAGCATGAACAAGGTAACAAGGCTCTCCTTTCCATGTTGCATTCTCCACTGTTATTGTCATTTCACCTAGTTCCTGATATGCACAAAAAATTTAGTTTTAGGGACATCAGAAGAAGATCTTTGTTACTTGTTGATCACTAAGGAGCAAGGGTGGCACAGTCGGTTAGTGCGCGGCCTTGGTGCATAAGGTCCCGAGTTCGATCCCCGGATCTCACATCCTTGTTTCGACTTCTTTCCTTTCAGTGTAGCTTAAGTAGCTTTAAATACCCTTAAAACTGAGCACTGATGGAAAGAGGGGGGGTAAAATGAGTGCACTGTCGGCTTCCTGGGAGAATACTCTCTAGAGAGTAAAGGAATTACCGACGTTAAATAAGGTGTACCTAAGAGTGATCAGCATCAAATTTCTCCTTGTAATATCAATGCTTTATAAAACAAAGTGGTCATGAGAATTAAGAGTAATAAAGCATATGCTTGATATTTTAACAACTTCTCCCCCGAACATCTATAGGAAATGTATAGGACCAACAAATGAGAATTCATATTTTGATCTTAAGGTTTAAAGGCTTAAATTATATTTCATTGAGTTGTGTTAACTTAAGGAGATATTAAACATTGGTCACTTGTAGGAGTTAAAGGAATAACATAAGCTGCTCTTGTAGAGAGTATCACTGAAAACAAATGTTGTATGTCAGAGTACAGTGTTCCCAATAAAGTTCAAAGTCACGGGATCAAGGAAGATTTTTACCAGGTCAACAGGGCTGTCATTAGGGGCTGAGGGGCCTGGAATTTTCCCCTCATATTTTGAGGTATATCCCCAGCAACTTTGATTTAAAACCAGCACATGGAGTTCTGTTACCGCCAGAGAACCATTTGACTTTTATTTTGAATCGTTTACTCTTTGATGACATTCCATGTAGTCGGACATGACATTTTTTCGTTTTTTTTTTCTTTGTACCTGGATGTGAACACATGGTTTTGGAAATGTACCTAGGTAAAAAGTGTTTTTTACAACTGGTGAATATCCTTGTGGACAAACCTTGGACATTAAATGGATATCAAAATGTTTCCTGGTGTGAGTAACTTGGGATTTGGGTGCTGCGGGAACAACTTTACTAACAGCAACTCGAATCCCTGGGTATTTTTTTGTATGTCCCCACCTACTTCAAAAATTAGCAACATCCCCATGGTTCCCTAGTTATTGACTGTCAGCCCCCTCTTTCAGCTCAAACACTTGTGATATTGTGATTTCTATGTAATACATGTAATGCAAATGTTCACTGGAAAATTGCTGAAATTTTTGACAGTGGGGGAGGGGTCACAATTTTGCCTGTAGATCAAAACCTTAAAATTTAGATGGCATAATTAGTTATGTACATCTAATACCTACCCTGCCAGTTTGAGATACGGTAACTAGTGAATCAGAAAACAAGAGTGCATCCCATGTTTCGTCATCTAAATAAAATAAATAATTATGCAAAAGCTAATTATCCAACAGAACCAACAAATTCACAAGTTGTTATCAGGGTTGTCCTTAGGAGGCAGTAGCCAGCAGATTACAGGACATAGCAATACTAATGTATAAAGTAAAGAACGATCTAGTCCCTAGCTACATATCTGAGATATTTACTCGAAAGGGTACTCGTTATAACCTTAGGAATAGTGACTTTGAATTACCACAATTTAATACTATACGCTATGGTAAACACACACTTAGGTATCAAGGACCATATATCTGGTCCAAATTAGAAAAAAGTATGCGTGAACTACCAAGCCTTAGCATCTTTAAAACTAATATCCATAGAGTTGACCTGGCCAGCCTAGTGGAAGACAGTGGCAACTGCTGCAATCTTTGTAGCATGCATTGTGATTTTTTTTATAATTATCTGCATTGTACAAGCATTTTTTGTTATCTTAATACTTTTAATATTTCTAAATATTTTTAAATTTTAATGCATAGTTTATCAGCTATATTGTTACCTATTATGATACTGTACATAGTTTCTATTAATTTTGTAATAGTAGGTGTCCCCAGTTAGCTCTATGAGCTAAATACATTGACAAGGTAATAAAGGTTTTATATTATTGTCAGACCACCAGCAACTTTCCCCCAGAATACAGGAAATTGCATTTGTGAGCCTTGTGCTAATTATAATCTGCTTCACCCCGTTCCCCTATCTTTAAACCCTTGTGACCTGGTGTTACACTCTGTTTTTATTAGAACTTTTTTATAAGAACATTGCTGAGATTAGTGAAAATTTTAACAACATGCTACGAACATACCCAAGCTGAGAGTCAGTGACAACATCTTTATTTTGCTCAGTTGTTTTTGTTGCATTGTGAATCTCTGTATTCACTGCTTTTTGTAAAGCCAAATTTATCAACAGTTGGTTGGCCCAACATCTTGTTAACGGCATCATAGCAAGCCACACAGGAATGTGACAAGCAACTTGATGTTTCTTGGCCAGGTCTGCATTGATCAATTTTATTGAAATACTATCCCATGTAACTTAAGAAGAGTTCGTTGGCCCAACATCTTGTTAACGGCATCAGAGCAAGCCACACAGGAATGCGACAAGCAACTTGAGCCAAGTCTGCATTGATCAATTTTATTGAAATACTATCCCATGTAACTTAAGAACATCTTAAGAACATTTTCAGGCTCAAATCACCAAAACAAAATAAGGGTGTTCCGCCTCAGTTCCAAAATTAGATGTCCTTCTATAAAAAAAGAATGTTTTCAAGAATACAAAACAGAAAGCCTCATTCAGTCTTGCTACTGAAAAACAATGCAAAAAGCATCTCATGACTGATGCAACATAACAACATAATAAGAACAAAATGACGGCCATAATAACATACCAGTGAAGGGGAAAACCTGATCTTTTGTTTTCTGTTAAGTGAGTGTTGTCAAAGAATGTGAACACAGCGTACAGCTAGAAATGATCTCATAAACACAAAGGGGGCATTAATTAATGAATAATATTCCAGTGTTAAGAAGGCATTTATTAGCTGGAGGTGTTAATTGAATTTTCTCGACAAAACACAACCTACAGCTGTAGATCATCTCAAACACCAAGAGGATATTAATTAGAATGGATAAAATTTCAATTTTAAGAAGGGTTTAAGGAAGGTGTCTATTGAACTTCCTGAGGCAAAAAACAACACATCCAATTGGCTACATTCCAAAAAAAAGTATTGTATGTGAAATATTGGTTTTACTCGGCTTGACTTACAAATCAGGATTCCAAAACACAAGATAAAAAATTCAATACACTCCATCTTGACTCTTACAGTTTGATCGTTAATATTTTAAGTCCAGTTTAAAATATTTTTCATAAACCAAACTGAGAATTATAATGTGATTGATTAACATTTCAGCTGAAATTTCCACAGCTGTTCTTGGCAAACCATTAAAGCAACTTTTGAATGTTGTCAGTAAATTTCTTAAAATGGTACACTTATTATTTTATTAAATCCTGTTGTTAGGTTTATAGGACTCACAAATACAAAGAGAAAATGTTTTCTCATATTTACTGTAATTTGTTAATATTTTGCTCAAAGGCAACCAGAAAGTCAATCCTCAGTGGTTCTGCTGATCTTTGATTTTCTGACAGTATTTAAAATATTTTTATCTGTAACAATTTGTAACCAAATGAAACAGATGGGTTTTCCAGAAGTATGAATGATTGATTACTTAAAATTGAAAATATTAAGAAAGGCTTTAGTGTCAATTTAGCCGGAATTTCAGTTCCAGTGAGAACAATAACTTGGTAAAACAAAACATTTTTACTTGTGGTTTTAAAACCTTGACACCTTTTCAGCAAAAAAATTATTAGTGGTAACATGAACTTTAGTCTTTATTTAAATTTTTGCAAATTTACAAAAAAGCTTTTTACGGATGTTAGAACGGTGTTTCCTGATAATCAATCAACTTAAGTCACATTACAAGTTGCCGTTTCTATTTTTGAGGTACTATGAAACATGCCAAAGTTGTAATTACAGTGGGTAAATCTCGAGTATTGTCGATTGAAATAAAAGTTTCAACTGAGACGAAATTGAGTCAGGGATACGAGGTATAGATAAAATGACAAATATGTTCAGCTTTTCAACATTGTATTTACACTGACATTCGAGACAAGAAATGCTTTTTCAGTGCCAGCTGTAATGTGAGAACTAATTTTCCATAGCATAACAAAAGTCATAAACTTAAATATTATTTAACTCTTATCAATGCTACTTACTACGAGGTTTTTTCACTTATTTTCAAACGACATAAAGTCGCCCATATGATTTCGATCGAAGGTCAAAAACATTAGGACCGGACACACGCTGTCAAAAATATGTTATTGGGAACTAATCTCGTAATAAAATCCTCCGGGGAAATGAAAAATAAGCAATTTAGTCTTTTAACATCACAACTGCATTTCCGAACTAAAACAGTCCCGCAGACAAAAATCCTAGACGTATAGAAATCTAAACAACAGGCATTTATTTCCATAGTTAATCGGCGACATTGAACGACCTGAGGAACTTTTTCACTGTAAAATGCAAGTAAAAAATATTATTTGGCGCGGCTTCACCCACTTTAATACGTCCTAACCTGTCCAAACTACGACATGTGTAATAGATGTAGGCTTAAACGTCAGCTTACGGTGCGGATTTGTATCGTTTATGTCAACTTATCATTCTCCAATTTTTTTTATGAGTAACGGGAATTTGAACCCTCAAGCTCTCAAAATAACAAGCCACTCTATACGTCGGAACAGGACACAAGGTGTGTTTGAGCTTATTTGGTTAAATGCGATCTCTTCGTACATGCAGCAAGAGTAAAACATGAAGAGATGACCTTCTAAACAAACAGAAAACATCAATTTAACAACTTACCCACGCTTGAAATAAAATCAACCGCTTGATCATTCGCTTTCACCAATGAAACGGTCAAGTTTTCCGAGCTAAAAATAGTGGACGTAGAAGTTTGCATAGATTCATTAGCAATAAGCCGAAAGAATCCCTTTCAAGAACAAAATTACCGCTCAATTCGTGCCTTCACCTGTGCCCGTTTTCCACCTCCATTTGTAACTAAAGTGAGTTATTCTTCTGCCCAATTAACCAGTCGAAATATTACTCTTCATTCTAATGAAACAGTTGAAACAGAGGAAAGAGAGCACAACGTATTAGCACTGCTCCACGGCACAATCGATCATACCACATATCAATAACAAATTCCCGCGTGAGAATTGACACCCGTTGCCCAGACAACTAGCCTTACGTCATCGAAGTGGCCGGGTCGAACCACAAGGGGCACCAAACCAATAAAGCTTTAGCTTATGTCTACACTATACCGGATGGCTTATCATGTCGGCATGAGAAATACTACAGCCTGGTATGAAGAGAAACGGCCCGGAACTGGAACAAGTCGTGACGATTCACTTTAAAGATCGACGCGGCGCAGCTTCGCTCCGTTACAGAAATCGCCCCGTAATCAGCGTCTTACGTGTGAACAAAATCCCTATCCGATATCGTTAGCGTAATAACACACAAGGAAAGAATAATAATAAAAATCAAGGGATGACAGAAATTAATTTGTTGTCATAATACTGGCTGGTCGAAATCGAACACACATGTTTTTTTTTTTAATTTCCCATCGTCTTTGTTACAAGGTTATCGTAAGACGGTAATGAGTGAAAGATGGCTTAGTTATATATCGCAAAACAATTCAAACAAAATGACATACATCTGCTAATTTGAACTTTGTATCACACAGTCATTGTTCACACTCGATCATTATCCGCATAAATGCAGCTTAAACTTCACTCTTCCTCAAATTCACGGGTAGCACAAAGGACCGATATCTACCACAAAAGAAATATTACTACGTACCTCCAACTCACTGTACAAAATTGTCAACAACGGCATAAGCCCTAATCCTTCCGAAAATCAACACTTACACTTGACATATCTGAAGCAGGTTGAAGTTGAACATTTTCCAGTATCTAGGAAAACAAAATCTAGAAGAGTGTAGTGAAATATCAGTTGTATTACATCTCGAGTTGTTTATGATCGCGTGACCTTATAAAACCTTACAGGTATATATTACAAGCAGAAAATCACATGTCAACCAAAATATCACACTCCAGGTTTTTTATTCAACTAAAGTAAATTTGTACAAATGTCATTTTCCTAACTTAAACGTTCTAGGACTAAAAAAATTCAGCTTTCGTAATTAAGTATCCAATATTTCAGTCTATGGTTATAATATATAATTACACATTAATTTGAATTTCAAAAGAAAACCAATGTCATGCTGCAAAGAAGTGAGACTGGTATTGGCTTTTCTACAGAGTTTTGTTGAATCTTTTTGTCAGCAATGAATAATTCTTTTCAGCACAAACACACTATTTAAGGCTACATGAAATCGTCCGCATTTAATAAATTATAAAGAGAGGAAACGACAATCGCCCGCCTTTTTCTCAAGGGATTGTGTCAGAATAAAATGGAACAGTAATTCTGACCTGACACATACACCCCTTCTTATTCTTCGTACCTCAATAAATTAAAAAGCGAGTTAACCAAGTTAATCACTAGAGGCATCAACCTAAATGTTTCTACACAATGAGCAATGAGGATAAGTGAGAGTTCCTAGGCAGTCAGTGGTTTGAAATTTGACAATAGTACTCGTCTTAAATCTTCTACCTGTACTCAAATCTAAAAGTCCTTAATATCAAGACTGTGTTATTTAGGACAAAATTCTGAGGAATGTAATATCCATGCACAGCAAAGGACCATTTCCAACAGGCATAGTAACGAAGCTGATCAACAACTTCAAGTTATCCCTCTGTTTCAGTGTACGAGTTTGCCTTGTGCTTGGGAAGGAAGCAAAATCCTGCAGGAACAGGGCCTAGAAGCATCTCACTACAAGATAAAATATGCAGTTAGTGAGTTTATATTATTAATAGTAATTGTTGCAAAAACAATGTGGTTTGTTATCTTGATGAATAAGGGTCTAGGAATAAACACGAAATATCAGACCTGCTGTCCCAATTATTCTATAGAATGGTCAGAATGTGTACATAATTATTACGTCCACACTCACACAGACAAGTGGCATTAAAATTAAGTTCTTCCTTTACAGGAATAGCTGAAAGAGTTTTACAAGGAAGAAAACAACCATCAACCACATTGAAAAAGTAGAGCAAATCACGCCCTCCAAAAAAGAACAGGTGAAAACAATCCCCTTATGGTGTTTATGTCATCACAGTCTGAAGCGAAAACAAAGTTCATGGAACCCATTATCCCAACTCTCCCAGATACAGAGCAAATCTCCTGGTTTCCCACATGGGTGACTAAATCTCCCAGATAAGAGTAAATTGGATTAGTTCCCCACATAGATCTAAGTTTTAAACATATTTTCCAAAACTCTAAATCATCAGGCTTCTTATTCCTATATTACAGTTCTTGGCTTCATTTTTATGAGTCTTGCATGTAATAAAACTTGTTGTAGCTCATCACTTTTCAAACAAAGAATTACACTGACTTTCCTCTTTATGACTACTATACACTGTATAAGCGACAGTCTGATTGGATGAGCATTCAACCAATTAAAGATAGACTCACAATTTTCATAGGGTGACATCATTGAAGGAATTTTCAGGGGGGAGGGGTCAGTCAGATAAGGCAGGTTGGGTAGGGAGGGGTTGGGGCACAAGAAAAAAATCTTCAGATTTGAAATCTCCACAGGTTGGCATCTCTGGGAATCAAAGGAAAAGCTCAACGTGTGTGTGTAATTTTAAATGGCTTTGAGTAAAGGTATAAATTCAACCAGTAAACAGTGTGAAAACAGCTCAGTATTAATAATTAATAATTACATGTATTATTACAAATACCTTATCTTCACCCAGTCAGCACAGTCACCACTTGACAGCAAAGTTTCCAGATCGTTCCTCCCAAAAAACGGTGGCGGTCTTTCATTAATCCTCTGAGGAAGTCGCTCTAGAAGTCCCACAGGAATGTACCTACATGTACAAGCAAAACATGTTTAATCAATCTGACTCATTTATTTTACTTGGGTAAATGAATAAATCATACAGGCGACAGATTAGTATTATTACATCAGTGGTCTTCATACAGTATTAATTTGTTCAAACTGCAAATTTGTAAACAGGTTGATCTAGTAAGTGAGTTTTTGATTACAATGTAGGGAGAAAAAACATGGCAAGGCAGCCTTACCAGGCCCAAGAAGTGCTCGGATACAAACACAGGAAATACTGACAGAACCCAACAATTGTTTCATCTTTACTGGTGACATTTTAGCTAGTATAGACAAAGAAACATTCCTGCCAATGAAGCTTACCGACATTGAAATGACAACCATTCTAAAAGAAATTTCCTTGTATTTTCAACTCCCTAAAAGAAAGAATAACACTGTCAGCAATTAACATACATCTGCTGGTGGCTAAGAAAGTTTAATTTGTTATATGTACCTCCAGAAAATATCATGCAAATGCCCCCTCCTCCCCCCCATTTCCCCCACAAAAGGTCAATGGAAATTTAGAGGGGAAAGGGGGGGGGGTCATTTTTAAAGAAACATATGGGGCTAAAATGAATTGGAAATTCTAAGGGGAGAGGGGGGCAAACCAAAAAACCTTCTATGGGGCAGGTATGGATATTGTCATTTGCTTGCTGCCAATATACTATTAAATAAATATGCTTCAAATCAACAGCCTTAAATTTAACACATACCATTGAGTCTGATCCCCAGTGCTCCAAACCGAAATGAACAAAGTCACGCAACATATCAAACCGCTCACTGGAAGTAATATCCCAGTGCCTAAATGTACAATAAAATAAAATACTTGTTCTAAAGGAGAGGTTTTACTAGTTTGTAATGAGGTATTTGTAACCCACAAAATATATTACTGGCTTGTAATGAGGTACTTGTAACCCACAAAATATATTACTGGCTTGTAATGAGGTACTTGTAACCCACAAAATATATTACTGGCTTGTAATGAGGTACTTGTAACCCACAGATTACTGGACTAAAACTGAACTCGCTGCATTAGTGAATTTTACAAAAACTTTTTATTCATAAAAAATTAATGCCATTTTTGAGACTTGCCTGTTTTCCTTAATTTCTGTAAATATCCAAGGTTTAATCAAAGCCCCTCTGTAAAAAAAAGAAGGATTTTCACTTATAATAATAATAATAATTATTATTATTATTATTATTATTATTATTATTATTGTTATTATTAATCACAAGGTTATAGGTAGGTAGGTATTAACTTTATGAACTACGCTAGTCACACACAACAGAAGCTGGCTTCCAGGTGTGGCATATATAGATAAAAGTGTCGAGAATGAGTTCAAAATACGTAAATGCAAGTTTAAAGATATTAATAACTATTAATACTTTATTATTGAGAAATCAGCATGGCCCAGCAGAAAGCAAGTAAACAAGTTTGTGTTTACAAGTGCTCTGATATTAGAAACTGTATTTTTTTGCCTCGTAGCAGAGAAATGTTGTTCCAGAGCATTTGCATCACTGATACTAAATTTGTGTTTGGCCTTGGAATTACTAGATCAACAACTAGATTCCTAAGATTGTAGTTTATATTGCTATCACTGAGCTTGGTATAGTCTTACTAGTCTTACAATAGGAAGGATTTTGTGTACCAGGGTAGCCTTTACATTGGAGCACCTGCAGGCTGCAAGACTTTCCATTTCAAATATTGTCCAGCACATCTTAACACCTGACTGCAACATCCTGTTACAAATGAGTTAATTACTGGACTCAAAAACAACAGACTACTATAACTACAGTACCTTGCCACCATTAATCCAGAAACTCCTGTTTGTTCTCTACGCAACACAGCATCTTCATAGGAAAGAATGTCACCATTCCCTGCAACAAATGCAATGATCCTGACCGACAAATAATCATTAAAGTGACCAATTTACTGTCAGGTGTCTTTAAATTATCTTTATCTACATCATCCCTGACTGATATCTATCAATACTTAAATGAATGCATGTCTGATAGCAAAACTATCATATGTGAAAATATAACCCTGAAAATTCAAATATTGCTCAGAATCACTGAATTTTGGCATGTGAAGTTTATTTTAGTTAGGAAACATTGTTCTGTATTTTTTTGCTGGTTTCTGCTTCATTCAAGAAAGAATGTATACAAGGCTAAATTGTCACATATGATAGATTTGCATTCAGCCCCTCTGGTACTCAATATATGGATTGTCTCAGTTGAGTGGGGTTTAGTGAATATACATGTAATAACTATTGTAAAACCTTGTTTACTCCCTTTTTGCCTAGCATGAAGAGCCTTAAAATATTAAATTTGCATTCACTAACCAAATAAAGGCATTGGGGCTGCAGCCTTAGCACACTCGTTGATATATTCCCAATCAGCTAACCGTGTGTACCTTTGTTCTCTTGACCGACCATGGAGCTAAAAGACAAGCAGGATTAATAAATTTTAAATACTATACTGGAAGCAAAAGGAAAACTTATTAAGAACAACTATTTCAACAAAACTAGTGGCAAGGAATACCCATACCAACAAGCATGTACAGTTCAACTCCTATTAAGCAGCCACCCTCTGAGAAATGGATAACGGTCTCTTAATGGGGGATGGGCACTTAATACAGTCAAACGTCGATTATCAAGCCCCAATAATTTATTATCCAGACTTTTCTTCCTGGTCCCCAATTATTTTCATCAATACCAGGGTATTGATAAGTAGCGAAAATGACTCGTACTCAAGCTGCCTATTTGAGGAGTTTGTGTTACCTGAAATAAAAGCATTTGCCTCATTGCATTTTCATTGCAAATGAAATGTAACGATTTGTAGCCAAAGAACTTGTTTGACTTCATTAAACATCATGAACATTGAATACATAAATTAAGACCGAAGTGAACATTTAATGTTTTTCCCTTTACTAACAGGCAATACAAGAGTGTGAGAATTTAATTTATATTTGTCTTCTTGATGTGTAACTTCGTTAATATTCACATTTCGATTATCTGGACTCTCGATTATCCAGACTTTTTATGGGTCTCCCAACAAGTCTGCATAATCAACATTTGACTGTAAAGGTAAAAAAACGATAGTATAACCCTCATTGGGACTTTGGTTCCTGGATGCCTAACAGGGGGTGGCCATTTAAGAGGGGTTTCAACTGTGCTTAACATAACCTTTATACGAACTACAGCAGACACCAGGAAGAAACCAGGAAGTCCAAAATTTTCTTTACTTACTGTGACAAGGGACACATCCCACAGCTTAAGATTGCTGATAAGCTTGTGCGCATTCCATGATGTTTTTTTGTCACTGATTCCTGTTCTCATTTTTACTGTTAGTGGCATATCCAGAACCTTAAAGAGAACTTGACTCTTAGCTCCAAATTCATTAAGATATGAATTTTCGTCATTTGATCAAGAAATTATTTCTTTATGGCAAAAATTAATGGGTGGTTTAAGAAAATATCCATAACCACTTCCCCCTCCCCCTCAAGAGAGGTTTTTTGGTTTACACCCCCACCCTTCAGGAAATCCCAATAGCTCCATACTTTTCTTTTAAAACTTTAATTTCCTTTTGCCACTCCCCTCCCCCTTGGAATTTCCACTGACCTTCTGTGGGGGGAGGTATGGACATTTATTTTCTGGAACTGTACAACCATAAGCAGAAAATTATGTAACTTAACACTGCTTGGTACTCACATATTTCATACCCCTCACAATCTGTTCAAACTTCCCAAATCGACCCATCAACGCACTGCCAGAACCCTGAGAAGAAATAATTCGCAGAACATTTCATGGGTTAAAATAAAACATTGTTTACATGGAAATAGCTAGCAGCTGCATAGTTCACACAATCCTCGAGGGTTTGTACCTGTTTAAAGATCAAATCGATGGGACATCCAATGTTAATGTCCACAAAATCCACGTCAACTTCATTCTGTAGAAGCTCTGCACATCTTGTCATAGAATCAGGGAAAGAGCCACACAGCTAGATATAAAAAAAATGTTTCATCTAAAAAAACCTGTTCTTGAAACTTAAACTTAAAAGAATATATAATGATGAGTACTGAAAATATGATGTATGAGAATAAGCTTCTAAATTAAGTTGAATTTTACCTGAGCACCGAAAATATCCTCTGAGTTGTGACGTTTTAGAAGTGCCCATTCTGATTTGCTGCCCTGAAAAGCAAGTGCATAGATGTTTTAAACTCTAAGATTAAAATTTAAATTCTTACTTGTTGTTCCTACATATAATTTTCCTATAGAAGTAGTAGAAAAAAGTTGTTAATAAAAGTATCATTACCCAAATTTGTCTTGTGTGATCCTGTTCTTAAATATATTATTCTTGTGATCACCCTGTTTTTTTTAAAGTGTTGAGAAATTTAACACTGATCACTCTAGGGTTTAAAGGGTTAATAAGTCTTATAATAATAATAATAATAATAATAATAATTATTATTATTATTATTATTATTATTATGTCCATTCCTTAAATCAGGCAGGATATACGGCCTGGTTTATAGTCCCTGGGAGCGGGTTACAACAAGTCACCATGTGTCCCAGGTCTCTCTCTTCCTTCTTCTAACAAGGACAGTACTTTTCTTAGTATCTTTGCTGTCTCCAGCAATGCTGTCATCTGGATCACTTCCAAACTCACTTTCACACCAATTTGTTTCATGTACTTTTTAAAGTTCACTGATACAGCTCCAAGGGCCCCAATAACAACAGGTACTACAGTGACTTTTTGCATATGCCAGACTTTTGCAGTTTCATCTTTCAATGGTTGGTATTTCACTACCTTCTCAAGTTCCCTATCTTTCACCCTGTCATCACCTATTATTATTATTATTATTATTATTATTATTATTATTATTATTATTATTGAAACAAGAAATATGAGTGATAGGAACCGACGTTTCGGTGCATCTTGCACCATTGTCAAGGTTACATAATTAGCCTTTTTACAAACCGCTTTTTATCATTAATTATGTAACCTTGACAATGGCGCAAGATGCACCGAAACGTCGGTTCCTATCACTCATATTTCTTGTTTCATGTATTTCTAAATCACTTATTATTATTATTATTATTATTATTATTATTATTATTATTATTATTATTATTATTACTATGAAATAACTGACCTGTAACAACTTTGTAGACATGGCCATTTCACTGCATGTTACATCTGCACCAAACTGTTTACACACCCTTCTGAATGGCAGGTTACCAACCTATCAATGTTTTCAATTTAAAAATGAATCAGACCTTTTGATACCAAAACACTCGTGACAAGCTCTTTACATTTATTTCAGTGAAATCCTTGTACAACTTACCGTTGTTAGTGGAGCTAAGTATAGCTTGTCTGCAAAATTAATCTGGAGGATAAAAGACATCAGTTGAGCAGTCTGGCTGAGTACAAAGCATGCTCATCATACACTTAAACTCTCAGTGCTATTCTTGTAAAGCAATCACTTATCTTAACAGCCCCATTTGTATTCTTCACTCAAATACTGTACATGTTCATCTAATACAAGTTTTAATTCTATAGTCTGCTTAAAGGTAATTTTTTAATGTGAACCAGGATCCCAAGCCATTTTTAACCTTGTCTGGAGTCCAAAGTAACAAGACTTTCATACAGCCCCTGGCATTAATTATGTATGCATTTTGTGACTCAAACCACTGTCTTTACCTTTCTTTCCTCCTCAGGTCTCAATTTAATAACATCCTCGTCAGTGACTGCACCAGCATGCTTCGAAGGAGGCCTTGCCAGATTTCCCAGTTCACTGTACGGTTTATTCTCAGCTTTTACTTTTGCAAGATGTTTCAAAAATACCTCTGCATTGGGAAATTCATATGTCTTCTTCTGTAACATGATTTGCAGTTCTTTGCTCAGAGTATTTTTTGTTCTGAAAACTACAGTCTCTGCATACAGTTTTTCATCCACAATATTTTGAAAAGTCTCCGAAATGTGCTTCTTTCCATATCTACAAGTCACTCCAAAAATGCACTTCCCAAATTTTTCAAAATTAATACAGTTATCCCCTATATCTAGAGGCTTATATTTTGAGATATATTCTGCAGTGTCATGTAAATATTTACATTTGTCACCAAATCCACAGTCTTCACCCTTAGATACACTGTTGCATAACTGCTGGCTGAAATCTAGTTTTGCAGCTCTGGGTCGATTCTTGTTCATTCCTCGTTTCTTCTTCTTTTTTTCTGGTGGTTCATCTGAGTCTTGATCTCCATCCTTGTCTTTCTTACTTGAAATAACAACCTCATCCTGAGATTCTTCAATTTTGCCATTCACTTTTGCTGTTCTTGCCCTGTGCTTTACACCTCTCTTTATATACCTGTTCACACAAGTTTTAAGACAAAGAAACAATGACAATTCATGTCACAGTCCACAGAAACCACAATCTAGTATAGGAATTAACACTGAGACACTGTGTGTGTAACGTAACAGCACATCTTTGTAAGAGCTCGCGTTGCCTCCAAAAACACGTGCCTGGTTTTGTAAAACACTTACTGTGCCTTAATCGGGGCAACTCCCGGAGGAAGTTTCACCTCTCTATCCACAGAAGCTGGTTTAGCTTCCACATTAACTTCTTCCTCAGAGACAGGAACAGAATTCTCGCCGCCGCAAACCAACGTCTTGAAACTTTCACTTTCATCCGCCATGTTGGAGGAAAGTCATCCCCAGTCTCCAGTGGCACTCTGACTAAATGCAGCTAATCAGTCCGTCCCGGGCGATCCCGTCACCTCGCGGGCATCATTGCTTTTGATATCGTTTGATCGGCTAAGGGGCAGACCATTAGAAAAGTGATGAGGGAGGGGACGGGGGGTCAAAAGCCAAATCAAAATCATTGAAGGCAAAAGGGCAAGAAATAAAATTGATGCAAAGAGGCAAAAAAAAACCCTGGGGGAAAAAAATCATAAGAACTGGAAATCCCACCCCCCCCCCCCCCAGGGAATTTTGACATTATCATGGAAGCCAGAAGCAAATGCCCCACCCCCAGGCACCTACTGAATGTCCATTTCCCACTCCTGGGTTAACTTTTTCTATCAGAGTCAAGACTTAATAATTGAATTCCCGACCCTGGGGCAATGTGAAAATGTCAAAATCCCTACAAAGGGGAAGCTCCTGTCAGTCAATTTCCTGTGGGTAACCCCCCCCAACCCCCTTCCCCACCCTGGGTGTAAAGAAGAAGACTAGATAGGAATAACTAACAACACCTGCTTTCATATTGATTTCTTAGTTTTATTCCCCATAGATACCAAGAATTTATGTATATACAAGCAAAAGATGATGGAAATTGTGAATATTTATAAAACATTGTAATTATCAATTGTTGTAAATAACAAATACATGCATTAAAATTATTTGTGTGTTCCCACTGACTGAAAATAATACAATTTTTTCATTTTGGAGAAATGTTTTGTTAAAAATATTCTCAATCTTACTAAATTATTTTAACTTAAAATATGTACCACAGGTCACATATTACTACAAACATTTGAAATATTTTTATTCTATATTTAAGTTTGTGCAACTTATCGTTAATAATTTTTGCTGAAAAGTGAATCCGCAAGAATCGCCCACCAAAGAAATATGAATAATCAAAATATGTGTGGAAACTTTACCACATTCAAAATGCAATGAACATTTCATTTGTTGTTGTTATTGAATTTTAAGTTAAGACTTAAGTTTCTACCTAACAATGGACATTCTTCGAAAAAAATGTTTATGACATTGTGATGAATAACTTGGTTCCTTTCAGAGTTCCACAATGACAAATTTAATTTGCATGACAATTAAGGTTTATAAATTTTAATTATATATGCATCAGTTTGAAAACGGAATCAAAAACAATTTTTGTGTACCCTTCATTTATAAATGAAATATAATTTCAGGAATTTGACCAGCTGTAACTGAAGTCCCGTTTGGACTTGCATGTTCAATGAACGTAAATTTAACTCCTTCAGTCTCTACAACTGCAAACCCATCCCTTCCACTCTGTGAAGAGGGACCTTGTAACAAAAGATTAATTGTGTACACAACGTTTCTCTCGATCAATACTGACCGGTCAAATAAAATGTCATGAAGAGAAGAGCTTGTGTCGGATGGAAAAGACATTTTTCGCTCACCAAGAACTTTGTTTTGCTTTAAAAGCTCAACGCAAGTTTTATAGTCACCTTCCATTTTGCATGCACCATACACCGCTACACCTTTCACATAAACAGGCTTGTCGACCATGAATTTAATGGCATCGCATTTTCTTGTATCACAGAACCAGTCGTTTCCACAGCAGCTTTTGAATCTCGAGCATCTTAAAGTTTTCTTTGTTAAAGTTTCTCTGGGGGTGCGAGGAACTTTGGAAAATTGAAGCTCGGTTTCATGACTCGAGAAGAAGTACAAGAATACATTGGTTGTTTCTTCGTAAGAGAGCAGCCCTGATCTTGCAACCTCGTCGGCGAATTCCAGTGGCGACATCAGCGGGAATCGTATGAATTTCATCGCTTGGGAAGCTACTGCCCTTTTGTTTTCAGTATCTGCTTCAATTGCTCTTCTAACGCACTCGCTTTCCGACCACTGATGTACGGCTTTGAACATTTGGATTTCCTTCACCGATATTGTGTTTCGCTGTACAAGAAGCGACAGTGTTTCGCTGTCGAGTTCTAAGAATGCCTCCGACTCTAAAACTTGATTCGTGTAAGTGTCTATCATATTCCAACACCTTTCTTGAAGATCTTCTTTGGCAAGATACCTTGCATGACATAAAACCGTTAACGCGTTATCCGGATTTAAACTAGCCTCGACATAATTGATACACTTGGCTGCAAGAACCGGTACCATATACTTTTCCGCCAAATACAGCACTCCAAGGGCATTATCAAGCGTAAGAATAGCTTCGTCTGCGTAAATAAACCGTAAAAGTTCCATAAAGCAGTCAACTTCGGAGTCTGTAATGGCCACGTCGCCGGCTGGCTCCGCCATTCGACCATAAAACATTGCAAAAAACACCGGGCTACTTATGGCCAAAACGTATTTATGTCCGGGAATTCTGACATTATCTTTTCCCACAAGAAAGTGAACGTCGCTGAGGATCTCATTATTGAACATCAGCGCGTTTCTCTCTCGTACTGTCGTAGCTTTCAGCTGGCATTTCTCGAAACTGGGAATTTCGCCGCTCGACGCCATCTGTGTTGTTGTGTCTGCTTTGAACTGTTGTGCGTTGTACAATCAAATTTTTTGAATGAACAGAAAGTTATGTCATCCGCTTTGATTTGTGGGAAAATTGTTATTGTCACGCAGCAACACGCAATGGTGCGAAAAATGTCACGCGAGACTGAGCTCATTTTTAAAAATTGAATTCTGACAGAGAAATAAAGGCAGCTGAGACAATTTCAGAAAAAAACAACAAGCTTGAGGGAGGGTTTGATCATGAGTTCCTTAATTTATTCAACTGACACTTAATACTCGTGGTAGTGAGCCGTTTGTGAGTGTGGGTGGAAGAATAGAAGCGTGACCTATGAAACAATTCAAAGTGCAAGCATTGGAAGTCAACCAAAACTGCGTATTGTTGTGCTGATATTGTGCTTACATTACTCAAACTGTCATCACCCACGCATAAAACTTATGTTTCTCGTACTTTGCTCACTGTTGTCTTTCACTACACCATTTTATTTGGTGCCCTGAACGTAGGATACAACATGGTCAGCTTTGATTGCGTTTTTCGATGATCCAAACAAAAATTTAGACAATTTGAAATATTCCGTAAACTAATCAGACTTCGAGATTTCGACACTTACGAAGCATCAAAAGTTTAATATCCCACGTAATTGCAATTAAATTGAATTATTTCTACGTCATTCCACTTGTTCTGTCATTAAAAATGAAAGCGCATTGCATATATTGAGATTGCAAAATTGAATAATAGAAGATCAATCTGTTTCTTATTCGTTTTTTAGAAAATAAAAAGAGTGTAGTTGGCGCTCTACCCAAGATCTCTCTTCAGTAATTTACGCCCTGTCGGATGTGACGTCACCAACTGCATGCATAATAGAATATACTAAAGAGGTGGGTTTAACTCCTTTTTAAAAACCCTAAGATTGATCAACATCAAATTTCTCCTTGTAATATCAACGCGTAAGAGAGAGTGGCCACCAGAATTAAGGACAGTATCACACAATATGATGTTGTGTGATATTGTAACATTTCCCAACTACTTGCAAACGCAATGAGAAAGGGCAAGAAATAAGAAATAAACGCCACAATGTTTATCAGGCTGAAACTGGAACCACAGTCTCACCAATTTTTTGAAGCCAATTCTTGTTTTTATTAATATTTCAAACTAATGAGGCATACAACATTTATCTCATTTCTTTGCTGTCGTAATTAAATCAGCCGCCGTTTACATATGATGATTATCTCAGGTTCTCAGGACATGCAGTATGATAATAAGGAAACACATCTTGTAGACGCTCTCTGAGGGTTACACACAGTAGCATCCAATGGGTACATCGGGAATAACCACAGGCCTTTGCATCAGGCATTGAAATGGGGTATTGCCTTGGGGAATGCGACGAAACTCGACTTCTCCCATTCTGGTCAGGCATCGCATTCCACACGTAGCGCCTGGCCCGCAGCTAGGAGGTGCACTTGGATTGCCCTCGCATTTAATGGTGTAAACAAACTCTGGAATGAAGGTATCTGTCGTGCCAAAGTGTTCTTGGGGATTCAACCGAACGTAAATCTCTCGGCAAGGACGAGTGTCGTCTATAAATCGCTTTCCTGCGTGATGCCAGGTGCTGAGTAGAGATGAACAATAGTTATGATCATGAAAATGACAACGACAACCATAAGAATAATAATGATGATGATGATGACGTCGATGATGACGATGACGATGACGATGACGATGACGATTATGATGACGATGATGATGATGATGATGGTCACGGTGAAGGTGATGGTGATGATGATGGTGACTGTGACGGTGACTATGACAGTGATGGAGAATAAGATTTCACGGTCAAAACAATGAAACAGGACATTACAAAAACCGTCCAGTTCAGCAACACCTTTCGATACATCGACGATTTATTCAGTATTAGCAACGTGGACTTTGGAAATTACATCAGCGCAATTTACCCGTTGGAACTGGAATTTAAGGACATTTCCACATCATCTGCTGAAGTGCGTTATCTCGACACGAATATCACGGACTGCCGACATAGACACACCTTTGCGTATCAGTAATTACGATAAAAGGGATTGTCAATTTTCCCCATACGGACAGCAACATTTCCGTCAATCCATCTTACGGCGTTTATATCCCTCAACTGGTGAGATATGCTAGAATGTGCACGTCCGAGGTTGACTTCAAAGATAGACTCCGCGCACTTTCATTGTGTCTTAAACAACAGGGCTTTGAGGCCAATCTACTTCGGAAATCATTTAATAAATTCTTCAATCGCCATAGTCTTGTCGTCGAGACGTATGGTGCTACCCTGCGTGAGATGAGATTAGCAATCCAGGCTTGAATTGCACCATTGTATCCTTACATTACGTATTTGTTGCTTAGATCTGTGTTTCATTTATATCTTGGCACTCATGCACGTGCAATTTAGTGCGCGTTATTTAGTTTGTTAAATAATTGAACGCCTTAATTTTACTTTGCGTTATCTTCCTTTCTTATACGTGTTTTCCGTGACTGTGCTCACATTGTGGGTGGTAATGATGATGATGATGATGAGACAGAAAATCGTACTAAAAGTCAGTCCTTTTGTTTTTCAATCCTTCCGACAGGCGACTTTAAATCCTGTTAAATGAAAACTGCAGCAACAAGCGAAGGAAAGGGAAGAGGGCGAAGAGTGCTGAATAGCGCTTAGATGAAGAGGAATGATGGATGTCTTCCTCTCTTTTGAAGGTTTTTTCGTCTTTGCAAAACTTAGAAGCGTACTTAGTCAGATTTAAGGTACTCTGTCTGGTTGCTGGTACACTACAAAAAAATTGCTTTTGAAGATGAAATAAGCATACCTTGCTGTACCATTTGAGGTTTCCACAGGAGGAACTACATAGCCTTCAACACTTCGAAAAGAGGGCAGCTTTGAAGGTGCGCCCTCTGATATAATGGTCAGCATACACCAGCAAAAACCAAGAAGGAAGGAAAACTGTAAAGAAATTCATAGATTTTAAAACCACTGATTCCCAAAGGTTCCACCCAACAAGCTTGAGGAAGTAGCTAGCGTGTGTATATGTGCATCTGGGGGGAGGGGTGTAATAGGTCAAGCTAGGGGTGGGGACATTTCTTCGTCCAACATGACATTTGACATCAAGTTTGATTCTACATCACAATTATACCTCGTACTCGGATTCCTCTTTGCAAATCAGTCACTTACTGAAGGAGATTCACAAACACTTCTTCTTTTTTCGGTGAACTTTACAGTGAACAGTTCTGTTAAGTGATGGTCCTGATAACGTCTTCAGATTCTATGGGTAGGCAGATGTGTAAAGTTCCCAAGACTTTTCTCGGATTTTTCTTCTTTTTTTTTTTTTTACGCCGTTCATGTTTTTGTTTCACAGGGAAGCCACCGACAAAATCCCCATAATGACAAATACGTCAAATGCTTCTTCAGTTCTGATCTTGCGACCACTAAATCGTACGGACCAAACTACCACAAAAATGAAATCTTTCGATCATTCGGATATGTGAGAAAGAAAACCTTAACTGTCCAGTACCAAGATAAAGTTCAAAAACTACAACTATCCAACAACAACAAAAAAACACAAATAAACTTGAATAACATATTACCTTTAGGGAGTACATTACAACTGAATACTGAAGCTGGGCAGAAGTTGCCACGAAGTTGCTTATGCGTTTGGGTGATCAGAATCTTCAGGCTAGACTTCCTCAAAACTCTGATTTATATTCCTCTAAGACCTAACGTTTTATCAGTTTATCTAAAAGGGGGATGTTATTGAATGAAAACAAGATAAGCTTGAGAATGGGCGCAAAAAGAAATTTCTGTTCTTTTTACTTCCTGCTCAAAATGTCATAGTCAACACCCCTTGGAAAGGGAGCTTTTCTCTCTCAACTTCGATTTGCTTAATGCTAAAAAATACAGGAAGAAAAATACAAACTAGGTTTTCAAATCCATATTTTAGTTTGTTATAAATTGGCATCTAAGGGAACTTTTCTCTCTAGACTTCGATTTGCTTAATGTCAAAAAAATACAGGAAGAAAAATACAAACTAGGTTTTCAAATCCATATTTTTGTTAATTATAAATTGGCATCTATATTTAACGAAAATGGCCATGGGTTTTTCCGTTGTTAAACAAAAAACCATTTCTTTGTACAAAGAACACTCAAACAAGTCTAAAATGTGTCCGAGCAGCGATAGATAGATTATCTCATGGCGTTGGCTAACTAAGTGGAGAGAAACTTCAAATTCCAGCCAGCGGTGATAGAACTGCGAGAGCTTAATTGTTTAAACGCAAATACACTGA
The DNA here is from genome assembly GCA_948470475.1 of Galaxea fascicularis. Lineage (NCBI taxonomy): Eukaryota > Metazoa > Cnidaria > Anthozoa > Scleractinia > Euphylliidae > Galaxea > Galaxea fascicularis. The sequence continues at coordinate 25,363,227 of OX419343.1, read as the reverse complement.
AAATGGATTAGAATCGAAAGTGAGAAGCCTTAACTTAGGTGTACTCAGTTTACTCAACTTTTAAACGAAGAGAAATCGCAACTCAAGGGCCTGACAGGCAACAGTGCAAAAACGCCGTTCCTACTTTGAGAAAATACCACTTAAAATCTTTTGTGACCCCTCAGTACTGTTCATGCATTTTATTTCATTGTTCTCTTGCTCGCTTAGTTTTGGTTTTCAGTTTAAAAAGTGTTGTACGAGACTTGCAGACCCTTGAATAAATCAAGGCACTTGCCTTCAATACGAGATAACTGTATTTGCACTGAGTTATATAACGTTTGGCAAATGGATCACACATCCACACATTTTACTGTATGTACTTGAACTGTTGATAGTTAAATCTTCAACTTGTAGATTGGTGTGAGGACAGAAAGCGCTGGCAAATATTTGTTTAAGAGCAGATCTTCCATTGGTGGAATATGAATTTCCTACTCATTGGTTTCCGCAATGAGAACCACTCAGCGGACCCTTCACGTTACTAATTTAACCAAGGATCGATGTTCAAGATGGTTTTGAGAAGGGTACACTTAAGGGGGAAAATGTGGTGAATATGTATCCATGGTAATGGTGGACAGTCTATAATCATCAATGTCTCGAACAGCTTTGGAGCTGGAGAAGATGGCGACGAATTGCTATTTTATGAATCATAAATGCCAATGTTTTGCAGCTATTCCTGTTGAATCTTTTCTACAAACTCTTAAACAACATATTTTTAATTGTTATGTCCTGGACTACTCACCTCTGCGAAAGTTAACTATATCTAAAAAAAAAATGATCCACACAAAAAGTAGTTGAAATTGTAGGTAATGAGGAAATTGTTAGCGTGCCCTTATGATCCGTCAAAGTTTTCCCTCCTTCTAACCCTCGGAATTTTTCATCCCCATGCGACACATTTGCATTGTCTTCCGCCACGCCGCGTCAAACATGTTAGACCGTGTTAGGACAGACAAGATTTTTATGATTTTAGATATCGATGAAAGTTGGAAATTAAATGGGAACCTTCAAACTATGCCGAATGACTTGAGAGAATGACACGAACAATAGCAAATAAATGAATGCAGTTACGAAATTGGACAAGGGATGATCGAAGAAGCGAAGAGGGCGGCGACGCGAAGGATGAAGCAATCAACTAAACATGGAATCCTTGACCAAAAATTACTGCCGATTTCTACTAAGTCTTACTTCCTTCTTATCTTAAACAAAGGAAACCCTTGATGTCAGCGGGCAGGCAGCATACAACAGTGACCAACAAAACAATCAATTCAGTAACCTTCACAAAAAAAAAAACGACAACAACAACAACAATGACACAAGAAACTAATTTTAATTCAGTTTAACTCTGCGTTATTGGTGATGACAAGAATCAGAACAAAAATAAAAAAAAATTCAATGCAACAAAAAATATAACATTATGGTTTTAGCCTAACCGTCCAAAGTATTATGCTTTGCATTCGCCATGAAATTAAGGTAGCACACGTTTTCCCAAGCTTAGCACCTGTCAAAGTTTTCTGCACTTTACAACACAATCTCGTACTCTGAGTCTTCGTTCCGTACTGCGAAAGCTTGAAGAAAGGAGCGAAACGATTCTCGACAGGTCTGTCAGGTTTGCGAATTTGTTGGCTTTTTCAAACAAAGCAAATGACCGGAAGTAAAACAAACCCCAACATGGCGCTGAACTCTACGCAAGCGCAATTCAAGCGGAAGTTCGATATTTTCTGACTTCCGTATTAGAACTTTCCAGAGCCGCTCGCTTTTTTCAGCAGTACGAGGACCATGGGTACAAGATCGCTTTCACTGCCTTTTCGTACGCCCATGTGCAATTTCGTTTGATTGATTTGTACGACAAATTTTGTAGTAGCACTTAGGTTTTTTAAGACTGACGGAAAGATATGGTACCTCTTACAGTAATTATATTTTAGACTCATATAGAGTAAATAAAAAATTATTACCATTTACTGTTAAAATAATTTTCTAATTAAAGTTAAAACATTTTTTTAACACGACTTGTATCATAATTTATGCAAAATGATGTCTGACATCCTACGTCTACAAATGTAATTTTAATTTACTCTAATAACTGAACGTCTACTTTTTTAATTTATCGCCTGAGGCGCAATGACAGTTCTGAGAAAAGAAGACAGATAACTATAAATTTCTAAACAACTCAAGCTACTAGACAACCGACTGGTCCAGTTCTGATGTCTGACATTCTACTTCCACAAATTTAATTTTAATTTAGTTAACTGAACGTGTACTTCACTAGAATACTTTTTTTAATTCATCACCTAAGGCGCAATGACAGTTCTAAGAAAATAAAACAGACAACTGACTGGTCCAGTTCTGAGAACAGACACCCACTATCTGGAATTGTCACAAACTTGAACTTTTACATTCTTGAACAGAAACCCAATTCAGCCAAACTTCAGAATGCCCGGCTACTTATTACCAGCCACTGTCCGTTGCAATTTGCCTCGTACTTCAAAGTCCTCCGACACGCGTACATGACGTAACGGGTATTCTGAAATTGCTCAAATCCGCGCAGACATCGTTTCACCGTACTTTGCTACAAGCCAACTCAAATCTTTCACTCTCTCGAAAAATTCCGATTCAACAGCGGCTAACTCTTATCGTGTAATCCACGAATGGCTTGGAGAAACACTCGCTCACTCAGCAGCTTTTGCTCTATTTAATTTTCAAGATAGTGGGTATCTATCCTATTTGATAACTCTCAATCAAGAGAGAAATGTTTGTAGGCCGTTGGAGTTGGGCTGATCTAAAACACGAGTGGTCTGCTCCACCAACCCATGGACATCCACCCTCCAGCGGTAAGGTTGCCAGTTGTCTGTGTCATGCGCACGGATCACCCTCACACCCTGTTCCTCTCCTCCAATCTCCTCATGGACGTCCAGTGGAGAACCGTCGTCTCGAGTTAACGCGAAGGCCTCTATGCCCAGCAATGAGGCAATCTGTGAACAAAGAAAATGCAACATTTTCATGATTGCAGTGGCTTCACTGCAGCTACTAACCCAGAAATTAACCATTAAAACCTGTCACCATTTGAGTCGAGGCGCATTAGACTGAGAGTAAGAGGAACGCTACTGAACACAACTTTCCGATAGTGCTCTTTCTTGTTGTGATCTTTAACATGCCAACGTATAGAGGGTCTTCGTTCACGAGACCAGCGGCCATATTGGTTTTTTGAAACAAAAGGAATATTTTGCATAAAATAGAGTTCAATTCCCAGAAGACCGGTTTACTCCTTCAATATGGCCGCCATGACGTCAAGCGAACACATTCTATATTTGCGCGGAGAGGCATTCGGTGAGCAAAATTTTCAAGTCTAGGTAAGAATTTTTACAATCTTAAATAGCAATGTCTGATCTAGACTTCCTCCGCAGAGGAACGAAATGTCGTCATAAACCATTTTCAGGGAGACATTTCCTTTTTGGGGGGACATTTGTATCAAGTTTCAGTGCCATCTTTGATGTGCTGTGCTCATACCTTTCCGGGTTTTTAAGTGTTTCATTGCTGAAGTTGCGTAATCTAAATATCACGATATTGCAAATAGACAAAAGACAACACAAAAACAACAGTAGCTACTGTGCTGTGACTTGTGTAAGTTAGTTCAGTAAGAATCGGAAAGTGTTTGGAAATCAACGACACCTTCTGGTTAATTTTTCCTATTTTTGTACGATTATAGTTATCATTGCTAAAAAACGTGTCATCCTCGGTGGAAAAACCCGACGAGGTTTTCTTTGTTTTATGAGGTATTGTTTTGCTGTACGCTATTGTTTATAGTGTTTTGTTGTCTTTGTTTTACGTCACTCGTCAGCTTCACAGGTTTTTCCACCGAGGATGAGCCTAAAAAACACTTTAAATCGTACATTGCCATGAAGGTCCTTGGCAAGACTGCCAAACGTTGTAGTTGGTCTCTTACGGATAGACAACAGCACATTGCCATCACTGCCCCTGATGTGCATCTTTGTTAGGTCTAAGAAAACAAAAAATACCGAAAACGTTTAGATTAAATTACGCACACATGTCCAAAACACCTGCAAAAATGAGGTTCATGGTACCTCACACTGAACGTCACAAAATGCCACAGTGTTCCGTTCTTCATGGGTGAAAAAACTTAGTTCTTAGTTAAGGATAAGGGTTAGGGGACACTTTGTGACGTCCATCACAGAGTACCACCTCAAATTACGACAAAGCAAAGCGCCCAATTGTTGGGTGGGGAGGGGGGGGGGGCTACCCACGAGAAATTGACTTATAGGCCCTCCCCCTGTCTATATTTAAGACTGAAGCATAACAATCAAAGGAAAGTAAGCAAAGTAATCCAGTCTTTCTTACCTGAAACTGAATATGACCCATCAGGGTGGCTAGGCACATTTGCATCCAAGAGGATCTGATCTAAAATTGGAAACGATATTGAACGACAATTAACCCTGCATTTATACTCATTTATAACACGTCAGGTTCCCATACAACGATGGCAGGTTTGCATGAGTGATACTGGGCTGAGTTGCTCAAAGCATGGTTTGCAGTTGTTTTTTGGGAGTCATATTTCACCTCCTCCTCAAATGCTACTCCCCTAAACACGACTGCGTGGGAGATTAGGTTAACGCTAACCTAGGTTAAATACCATGACAACTTAGAGGTTTTAACACAACTTTACCGATGGTCACCGATAACCATGCTTTGCAACTGAGTCCTGAATGTTATCTGTAACCTGAGAAGATGCAATTTTAAGTTCTACTATACTAAAGAAGAGGACAAGGATGAGCGAGCTGCTAAATTGGGGGGGGGGAGGGGTGGGGGCAAATGATGCAGGGAAATGGGAAGGTACCAGCCCAATAAGCATCCCCACTGTCTCCACCCCCCTCCACAAAACAGTGCATAGAAAACTAGTTCTAGGCATGAAATTACGTTAAGGTAATTGCAGATTTCATACCAAGCAAGGAGTTGAAATCAAAGTCCTCCTGACTGGTCATCAAGTTGATGTCATTATCAGTCACCCCAGAGCTTGTACTCAATACCAGTCTCTCCAGATCTTTAGCCGGCAGGCTCTGAAACAGGTCTGTAAACAAAAACATAATAATTGAGTTTATCCTCAGAACACAAAATTACAGGCGACACAGACTTCTTGACACATTGTACAAACCACTAAGTTGCAGAGACTGCGGCTGTTCCTCTGCTGACAAAGCATCAAATCCTGGTTGGCCTGGTCCTTGCCACTGCTGGCCATCAGCCTCATAGACTTGTGACCAATAATCAAGGGATCCACCAGGCCAAACAGCAGAATCCCCATCACCACCACCACCACCACCATCGTCCTTGTCATCATTATCGTCATCGTCATCATCATCATCACCACCAGCATTGTCATTAGCAGACTTTTCCCTGTCCTTGAGAGAGTTCAACCCAGTCCTCAAAATTGTAACCACTATTCACCTAACTAATACACCTTTACATACAGTGTAAATGTCGGGTTTGAAAAATGTACCTCCAGTAATAGACCCATTTTTGGTCAAAATGAAGGCCTTGCGCACGGTGTTGCTTATCACTCCGACCTGTATTTTACTAATCACTTGTGTTGGACTGAATTTTATCAACCACAGGAGCTCATTTAGTTTATAGTTTACCTGGACATGTTTAGACAGAAGATAAAACATTGTTAATTTTTTTATTGCAACCACGTAAAGTTCACCAATGCGAGGTAAGAAGAAAATGAATTTTGAAAAACGGTCAAAAATTTGCACTTCCGGTGTAACAAACACGGCACATCGCGTGTTCCGTGCCCTTGGCACACCACTTCCAAATATCGTGCCTGTCGCGCCATTTAACTTTCCTTCGTCATGCCTTGTATTTCGTGCCTTGCACCGTTCTCTGATCGTGCCCTAAATCGTTCCTACCATGCCATCGTTCCTATCGTATGTTATTTTGCTATCGTTCCTATCGCGCCCTTTATCGTTCTTTTCGTGCCTTTTCGCCGCAAAACAAGGATTAATACCTGCGTTTATAACAACAGTTGCTGTAAACTTTCCGTTTTGCGTGAAGAAAGGAGACAGAAATAAAAAGTTTTCAATTAGAAATCATGTCTCAATAAATTCTCTTGGGAACCCACTTAACTTCATTCCATGTATCATTCAACATGCTCATGTACATGTAGTTTTTCTTCGATTAGTAGACTAACTTGCACGAAACTGTAGTATAAAAGGGTGATCACAGTCGAACTGATCGAATTTCCCCAAGATCTAAAAGTCTGCACCAGGTGAGGATTACCATTGGTTTTTACTTTGATCGATATAATGTATTGTGAACGGCAATAGACCTTTTTACCGATACGGCGACCATCTCGAATTCTACTGTTTTGACTGAGAAATTATGGGCTGCTGAGGGGGCAATTCATCGTATACACAGCTTTCAGGATAAATTTTTACTGCTTGTCTCTAATATTCCATGACAAATATTACAGGCGCTACATCTTACTGTCACGGTATTTGGCGGTTGTTCCTATGGTTAGCGAAAAATTAATGTTAAAAGTTATCACGCCACAGTTTTCTTATTTATAATTATTTCTCATCTGCCCCCTGGGTATCCCATAATTCCCATAAAAACAGGTACGAACTTTATTAATCGTAGCCTCCCACGCAGTCGTTTTTAGGGGAGTCGTATTTCACCTCCACCCCACAACTAAAAACGACTGCGTGGGAGGCTAAATTAATCGCGGTTGGATTGTTCAAAAATAATTAACGGATTCAAATTGTTTGGATCGTGCCGTTTTGTTTTGTCTTGTCTGGACTATCGCCCACTCAGTTGCTTCGAGACCTCAATAAAACTCGTTGACCGCTCTCTTTCGGTTACGGACAAAATTTTACCTCATATTACTGGTACAAAGAGGTCAACTTGCTAATTGGTGCAAATCTAAAGCTTAACGCAAAATAGTTCTGCGTTCAGGTCGATCGATAGATCATTGTTCAGATAGCAATGAACTGACGACACTCGATTTAGAATTTGTAGCTCTCGTCGAGTGATCTGCTGTTGTGAAAAACAAACGAAGAGTGTGTTGGTGTCAAGAAGTCGGATGACAAAACCAGTACACAAAGATAAACTACAGCAAATCATAGTGTAATATTTCCTAAAGTTGATCGAATCTTCCCCATCGTTCCTAGCATCGTTCCGGCACGATAGAGCGCGATCAGTTCGTACATTGGTCAAAGGAACGCTAAGCAGAACCATGTGGGCAAGAAAAGAACGGAAAGGCTCGACAGCAAGGAACGATAGGGAACGATAAAGGGAAAGAATTTACGTCACCTAGGAACGGAAGGAACGGACACGAAAGGCATGAAATCGACCACAACGATGAGATGCTTTTACGTCGAATAAGAGTGACATTACATTTGAAATAATTTCTCCTTAACCCTTCGATGAATGGGAAACAACTGAATAACAAACGTAAACACAACCTATGTGCATCGTAATTTAACTATAATATTTGGCGATCTTTCTTTCAGAAGGAAAATAAAGGCGAAAGAGTTGAGCGCGTTCTTCACTAGAAAGAGGGCAAATTTTGAGTTGATTTTTCATCGATACCGGATCTTCAATTACCGTCAAGCTAATTAAGAAAAAAACATCGTTTATGGATGCACATACACTGTACATTATTTTCCTGTCGGAATTATGCTCTTAAGATTTTTGTAAGTGCCAAAATTACGAGTTTTGCAATGTCACCCAAAATGTTACGCACGTGGTAACCAACACTGTGCGCAAGGCCTAAAATTCAGGTGAAAAAATTATTTCAGCTCAGGTTGAAATCAATTTCCTTTGTTTCCAAACCCTAATTATGCATGACCCATGAATTATTAGCTCAAGGTTAGGAGACAAAAGGAACTAACAACCAAAACAGTAGGTTAAAATCACTTTAACCTGAATTTCATTTTGCCCTACAACACACCATTACCACAGTATCTGGGAGAAGTTGCTGAACTAGAGCATAGAAAAATGCATTTTTGGTGATTGTTCCTCAGGGCTGTGCACCTGGTCACCCAGGCAACTTACTTTTGCCTTTGGGCAACCAGGACATATTTAGTTTTTGCACCAAATCTATATGCTGGGCACCCTGGATTTCAAAGGTTTAGAAATTTTGGCTGCCCAACTACTCTTCTTAGAGCACAGCCTTGATCCCTTGAAAGACTTACAACAAATTGCATTCTATGTTTCAGCTACATTCTCACCCGCTTAATAGCAAATGAATTCCCAGTCTTCAAATCAGTACACAGAAAACAGCGTCCACAAGAGCCTCCCCCAATGTAAGTACCTTGTACCCGGTGATCACCCTGAATGTAAGCCCCATCCTCACCAACACTCAAGTGGTCCTGAAAATTATGAGAAATTATGAGAGTGAATAAATATGAGTTGCATATAATTTATGATACAAAACAGGCTTGAAACAGACATACATTTTGGTTTAGGGTAACGGCATACATATCTGACTAACAACAATGAAAATATTATAGACGTTGATGTTACAAATTACATGTACGTCCAGGGGTAAACAAGGTGTGAATACTATTAAATGTCTCCCTGTGGCCAGTATATGGGTGAAATATAAGCTAAAAAAACCTCAACTTAACACTATTCACCCAGCCGGTCGACCTTTGTAAGGGACTTTTAGTCCTCTTGTTCTTCCTCCATGAATGTACTTCCTTAATGCTTATAAATAAATAAATAAATAAATAAATAAATAAACAAACCACTCCCTCTCCCAAAACAAACAGACACAAAAGGCTAGTCTTTCTTGAAGTATTTGCCATATGCTCAAAGTAATTTCAAAGTGCCTTGTGTTGATGGAGAAAAACAAGTACAAGTTGACTTTAAACATGCATTAAAGATTGAACAATGACTGACATTCTTAAAAATCCTAATAATAGGTAATAATGATAATAATAATTTAATAACTTTATTTAAGTCTGAAATCTCAAATCCTAACAATGAGTGCTTTCAATTTGTATGGAAAAATCAGTGAGATTTTTCAGTTTCATGGAACAGTCCAACCGCTTAATAAGCGCTTTTCATTTGTGTGGAAAAACCAGTGGAAATTTTCTAGGAGCAACAAACTGCACATTTTTATGAAGGAGCAAGGTTCTAAATGTGATGAGGCAAAGCAAGCCTGCAAATAACTGTTGTCCATAAGCAGGTAATTAATTTTGTCAGGCCAGGATCAAGTTTTGGCCGGACAAGAAAACAACCTGGTCAGAAATCCCCAGTCAGAGTGTTCAGTCAGGCTAAGCTCTTGCCAGTCAAAACCTAAAATTTACTGGACATTTGTGCGGCGACCGACTGTTATTTGCAGGCTTGTAAAAGGCTCAGCATCATTTTAGTAAAACAAGAAAAGGAATACATCTGAAAGTATTCCTTTTTTCCCATGAAATTTCCAGTGGGAAGGACTGTTCCATTTGTTGTCCCACCGGAACAAACAGTAATTCCATGCAAAAGGAAAGCACTGGGTTCTCACACCACTCTCTTGTTAAACATATAACTTGTATTTTTTTTTTGTGACAAGCCCATTACATTAAACTTAACCTTAAACAAACATTTAGTATAACATAATTTCATTACCCTATTAAGAGGCCAAAGGACCTCCTGTCTAGTCAGGGTGCTGTTTCCCACTGCAGGCTGGTCACCACAGGGCATACATATTGCACTTAAGGGAGAAACAGACACAGCTTGCTCTTCCTCTTCAAAATGGATGTTGACTACACCATTAGTAGCTGGGCCACAGGGGACTACCCAGTTTGCCAGCTGGATTTCTCCACCTAGACATGAGGGAACTTGAGTGCCTGGCAGAGCTAGGTCTGATGGCTGGTCAACATTGGTTGGGAAGAGTGATAAATGGTCTCCACTGGCCAAGAGGTTTGACATACGGTCTGGTGGTCGGTCAACATGGTACTGGTTCCAAACTCCAGATGCACCAGTTGGAGATCTCTCGGCAATGGAGTATCCATGGGTACTTGGACAAGAGAAGGTGACAGGCTGTGTTTGATAACCTGGTTCACCAACCTCAAAGCAGGGTGACCAGCCTTGGTTCTCCAACAAGATGGGTGTTCTTGGTGGGCTGGGTTCAAAAAACAGCTGGTCAAGTTGGTATGTCCACTCTCTGTTGTCTGGCAAAGTGTTGTTCTTCATGTAGCGCCTGATGTCATCACACTTTTCTACAAAACATATTCCAAATGACAACAGACATGATGAAGCATGGAACTGGAGGTTGTCTTTGTACTGAATGCATTGCTTACAACCTCCTAGAACATGCATGCGGCACTCTTGGGTGTTATGGAGAAACTGTTGGATGGCCTGACAGGAGGCATCAGTGCACTGGTCCCAAGCTCTTGAATTGTGACGGCAAGTGAACGCCTTCTCAACTGCTTCACAGTTTGAGCCTGGATCCTCTGACTGACGATAGGTAAAATAGAGCAAAAATCAGTAAAAAGTGCAACATGGGACAAGCTACCCCACAGCAGTTTCTGATACCCCACACAATGAGCATCATTACTTACATGCATTTACTTTCTTTCACACGTCAAGCCTTCACTTGTAAAAGATATTAATAAGCATGCTTCAATCCTATTCAAATACATGTGCACATATGAGAAGGGTGCAAGCTGTAAAATGGAGAACACTGCGACATAATGCACAGCTTGTACTGTGACTTGACGAGCTTGCAATGGCTGATTCTTGTTAAAGAGTTCAAGCCTATTCAAGGATGTGCTCTAAGAAAAGTAGTTGGGTACCCAAAATCTCTAAACACTTCAAATCCAGGATGCCCAGCCTAAAACTAAGATTTCCTGGTCGCCCAAAGGTAGATTCAAGTCCCCAGGGAGCGGACAGTCACTGAAAATACCATCTATAATGAAAAAACAATGGTTTGAGGAAGAACCTGATCACCCACAAAAGGTTGACAAGCTGTAGGTTTAGAGAATTGCCTAGCTTTGTCCACATAAAGCTTGAGACCCTGAATGGCAATATTTTGAACAATATGTTAAAATCAAGAATTATTATTAAAATGCAAAGTTAAATCATTGAAAGATTTCTCTTTTAAAAAAGAGGCTACAGATTAAATGGACAGATATAAATTGCCTTATACTAACCTGATCAGCAGCCTTCCTCTTTGCACCATCAACACATAAAACTGGCATGGGGGTGTTGCTGCTCAAAGGAAGACCACTGTTTTCACTATTCAGATTCTGTATCTCTATGCTGGCCACCCAAGTATCAGCTGAATAAAGATACAAAGGCATAAAAGATTTAATTGCTTTCAGACCACAGTTGCCAAGAAATGATTAAACTACATATGTGAGTCCTTGTGTAAGGTTGAACACCCCTCAGCATTTCATCCCATCTTGAGCTTCTTATGGATCCAACAAACCAACAACAGCAAAACATCCAACTGGCATACCAAATACAATGTAGAACACCTCACTTTGGATAAAAAAGGTATCAGGTATCCTGTGTTAGCATTCAACAGCTCATGTCTCAGTATTTCCTTCCAAGTTTAAGTTTCCCAAAAAAATCCGGCAATATTTACATGGCCACTCATTCCCAGACTATCACCCTTTTCCTACCTGACTTATATTGGGTTAAAACTATTTTTAAAGTAGGTGCTACATACCATTTAATATAGGAAAACTATTCTCTTCCCCTCTCTCCTCCTCTGTATCTCTTTCTTCATCATCACCATTTTGATCATCTTCATCATCATCGCAGCCATCACCCTCATCAGTACAATTTTCTTTCTCATCACCATTTCCATCATCATCATTGCAGCCATCACCCTCATCAGTACAATTTTCTTTCTCATCACCATTTCCATCATCATCATTGCAGCCATCACCCTCATCAGTACAATTTTCTTTCTCATCACCATTTCCATCATCATCATTGCAGCCATCACCCTCATCAGTACAATTTTCTTTCTCATCACCATTTCCATCATCATCATTGCAGCCATCACCCTCATCAGTACAATTTTCTTTCTCATCACCATTTCCATCATCATCATTGCAGCCATCACCCTCATCAGTACAATTTTCTTTCTCATCACCATTTCCATCATCATCATTGCAGCCATCACCCTCATCAGTACAATTTTCTTTCTCATCACCATTTCCATCATCATCATCATTGCAGCCATCACCCTCATCAGTACAATTTTCTTTCTCATCACCATTTCCATCATCATCATTGCAGCCATCACCCTCATCAGTACAATTTTCTTTCTCATCACCATTTCCATCATCATCATCGCAGCCATCACCCTCATCAGTACAATTTTCTTTCTCATCACCATTTCCATCATCATCATCGCAGCCATCACCCTCATCAGTACAATTTTCTTTCTCATCACCATTTCCATCATCATCATTGCAGCCATCACCCTCATCAGTACAATTTTCTTTCTCATCACCATTTCCATCATCATCATTGCAGCCATCACCCTCATCAGTACAATTTTCTTTCTCATCACCATTTCCATCATCATCATTGCAGCCATCACCCTCATCAGTACAATTTTCTTTCTCATCACCATTTCCATCATCATCATTGCAGCCATCACCCTCATCAGTACAATTTTCTTTCTCATCACCATTTCCATCATCATTGTTGCAGCCATCACCCTCATCAGTACAATTTTCTTTCTCATCATCATCATCATCATCATTGCAGCCATCACCCTCATCAGTACAATTTTCTTTCTCATCATCGTCACCAGCAGCATCATCATCAGCAGCAGCAGCATCATCACCATCAGCATCAGCATCATCATCATCATCATCATCATTATCGTCAACATTATTCTCTCCATCTTGTCCTTCTTTACGTTTCTTCTTCTTGTTATTTATATCAGTCTGACCATCAGCCTGGCAACTACCAATAGGAACACTTGGCCTTCTGTCATCTCCTCCATCATCACCTCCATTGCCACCACTACTACCACTGTTTGGCCTTCCGCTGTGCTTATTCTGGCTGAGCCCAGACACTGATCTCTTTCCTGCACTTGAGACCTTCTGCCCTGCATTCTGTTTTGATGTACCAGTCTTGTTTTCATGTGTCTCCCCATCTGCAGGTCCAGTGGTATTCAATGAAGCTTGTTTGTCCAACGTTTTCAGCCCAGACATTTCTAGCTCATCATGTTCCATGGGTCTTTTGATGTCATTACATGGTACATGAAAGTTCATACTGTCACTGAAAAAAGAATAGTAATTGCAATGAAACCAAATGACTGTAATCATCAACAACACTGACATGGTTTTAACTGTGATGTCTTTCAGTCTGATGGCAAAAACATTTTTGGAGGGAAATTTTGACTGCTTCTGATAGAACTTGTCAATCAAATGTGATTCCCTTCCTCTTTCTCACCTTATCTTTAGAGGCTGGATTATATATTGCCCAACAAAAACTTGTGAAACATTCCCAAAAAAATGCAAAGCATTATTGATAATAAAAACTACATGAGTGTAATTAAGTAACAAATTACAACTCTGGATTCTGTTCATACTGTATCTTCCAGTCTCAATGTACTTATCTTTCACTTACATACACTCCAAAAAAACATCTTTATTTCAGGTTCATTTGAACATGGCCACAGATGTGGAATTAACCCTTTTGCAGTATAAAACAATACGTCATTTCAATGAGAAACAAAGGGAAATGAACATTTTTTAGCTTGTAAGTACGTTTATTATAAATGGTACTAGTAAAAGATTAAGATGTTCATTTGCTGCCAGCCAGTTTTACAGTCATAATAAATTAAAGTTATAACAGACACTTTCTTCACCATTTCTTTCCTTGACTCAAACGGGAATAATTAATGGCGCTGTAAATCATCTGACTTTGGGATTTCCCCAAATTTCTTGAAATCTTTTCTAGAATATTCCTTTATTCGTCTTGAAACTTTCAACGGCCCGCGTCTTAAATAAAGGAAACCATTTGTGTGCACGTGAATTTGTACTTCCACGAATAAGACTTCCTTGTATTTTGGAAGCATCCGATAAACAGTTCAAAACAATGTCCGCATGATCAGAAACAAACACTAAGTGTCGAAAAGAAAACAAATCACTTACGTCGTTGCAAACGCTCCTTTCATAGGCGAAATCGCAAAGTCTTCGCCACGACAGAGGGATGACAATCCTAGGAAAACGAAGTTAGCATCAGAATCACAAAGCATGAAAATAAACCGGAACGCTTTTATTTAGTTATATCCTGAGCTAATACGAACTTAAGCTTACCTGAGCCCGAGAATAAACCATTTATCTCTTTCCTTTCATTGTCTGCTGCGTTATACGCTCTGCTTTTGTAGTCTGCTAGCTTTAGCAAAGACATAATGTCGCGAATTCTTAGCCCTGAAAATTCTGTGTTTTCGAGCTGATTCGAATCGCCGTTTGTTGAGTTTGAGCACGATGGAAATTCATCTGAGAAGTATTCGGACCTCATGGACTTTCCAGAGTCGAATGGCGAAGGCTTTCTGTCCTCCTGATCTCTGCTTTTACCTTTGCTGGGCAAAGGAGAACTTCCACTGCCGTCCTTTATTGCTCTTGGACAAGAGGATCCCACTTTCACAGCAAGGTTTCCCCGAGCCGAGATGCCTCCTGTTTTTCTTGTAGGTTGCGTCGCGTGAGAAGACAAAAACTTAAATAAGGCAGTCCCTCCTCGCAAAAACACCACCTCAAGAAACCAGATACAAGCGAACAAGTAGGAGAGCAAGGAGATGATCAAATCACAAACATGTTTTGTTGCCCACGACGGTGATAAATGCAAACTTCCTTTCTGCAAGGGCGCCATCTTCAATATGACCGGCCGGCTTTCGATCCAGTCATTGGTGTCACGTGAGGGGGAAGTCCCAGACTACCGCCAGGGACCTTTAGCATTAGCAACTCGTATTCAAGGAATTCGATTTGTATTCAAGACGACGGCAACGTCTACGACCGATTAAGACTGGAGCGGAGTCTGCGTTTTTCCCGCTGAAATAGGAAAACCTTTAGCATTCGCGACGGCAACGTCGTCACTTGTCACTTGCAGTTTGCAAAACAAAACTCGAAGGCTTGAAGATGAATTCATTTAAGAACGCGATGAGTGAAGTACGAATTTCCGTTGAATGGCTCTTTGGCGACATTATAAACTCTTTTAAATTCCTTGATTTCAAAAACAATTTAAAGATTGAACTCAGCAGTGTGGGAAAGGTGTACGTGGTATGTGCACTGGTTCGAAATGCCGTCACTTGCCTTTATAAAAACCAAACTTCACTTTTTTTCGAACTTGACCCTCCGATTCTGGAAGAATATTTCCAGTAACTTATAAAGACAATTTTTATTAACCTAAAAAGTTATACAAAGTCAGTCATGTAATCGAATGCCAGTAAGCGAAAATTGAAAACTCAGCAAAACCACAGGAACTTTCTTCTAAATAATTTGAATGTGATTTAGTACGGAGCTCAGAGTTTTGGTAAACTATAAATAGGCCTCAGTTCACAGGAAAGTGTTTCTTCATGAAAACGCCGCAGAAAACAAGAAACGAGGAAACAATATTCAATTTAAACTGAAAACTGAGGCTTTAGAACAGAGCTTTAGTAACGTAGCTTAAAATTTATCCTTGAACGGTTAACAGATAGTACACTGCGTAAGAATCTTTGATCATCTTACTCCCAAGAAGCAGCAGCTACTTTATGAAGCCAAGAAACTCAAAGAACGTGATCACTACCGCTTTTGCTGGGCCAAGAACTCTGTTGTTTACCTCAGGAAGGATGAGGGTTCCCGCGCGATCAAAATAACAGACATGGATTGCCTGCGAAGATTAGCTGGGGAAACTTGATTTCCCAACATTGATAAGTATCGTTTTCTTTTTCTTTTCTTTTGTATAATCATGCCGGATATCAATAGTCGATTGAATTCACAAAGACGTTCTTTATTTCACGAGCTACCATACTTTGGTCAAAATATTATCTTAGCCCATGGTCAGTTTAACAATTGCTTATCTTCTCATCTGCCCTCCAAAAAGTACCTGGAAACGCCTTGTAGCATCTATGACCGGGATTTATTTAGCCTAAATACAGGTGAAGCCCATGATCCTGATTTTAACCTTCATAATCACCGCATACAGAGTCGCTATTTTTCTCCACATGGCTTTAATAAATTCAAAAGTAAACTCCCCAGACCTGCTGGTAACTCATGTTTCTCTTTGCTCCATAATAATGTCAGAAGTCTTAAACGAAACCTTGAAAATTTTCAGGTTCATCTATTAGATGAGTTGGATTATGAATTTAGCCTTATTGGAGTTTCTGAAACAAAAATTGACAGCTCAAAAGATGTGGATTTTAATCCTAACATACCCGGCTATGTTTTCGAATATGTTCCGACACCTCTAGCCTCTGGAGGTGTTGGTTTGTATATTAATGACTCTTTAAAGTATAGTGTTATTGAAAAAACATCAGAGGAGGCTTTCCAGGCGCTCTGGATTGAAATACAATTCTCGCGGAAAAGTAACATCATTTGTGGCATAATATATAGGTAGCATAACTCCCCCCAACGTTTTCAGGAGTATTTTGATCTCACACTTGAGAAGTTAATTAGTTCCAATAAATCAGTTTACATTATGGGCGATTTCAACATAAATCTCCTTCACGCCGAGACTTCCCGCTATGCTTATGATTTCTTACTTTCTTTGCAAAGCTTTTCGTTTATTCCAACTATTGACAAACCCACACGTGTTTACAATAATCGACAATATTTTAACCAACAAAGTTGGTGTCAAAATTACCAGTGGCAACATTATTTCTGACATCAGTGATCATTACTCACAGTTCTGTGTCATTCATACTTCTCTTGAGAATTCAAAATCCAGAGGGAAAAAAATCAGAGATTTTTCTGGTTTCTCTGTTGACATGTTTAACTCTGAACTCTACAATGTACTTTCTAATCAAACCAACCAGGGCGACACATTTGATGTTGATAAAGCTTTTTCCCACTTTTATGACTCTTTAAATGTACTTGTAAACAAACACGCTCCCTTAAAAACGGTCTCGAATTGTATGCGCAAGCAGTTTTCTAAGCCCTGGATATCGAGTGGCCTAAAAAAAATCAATCAAGGTAAAAAATTCCCTTCTTCAATCGGGTAACCTTGTAAAGTATAAACTTTATAGGAACAGAATATGTTCTCTTACTAGATTGAGTAAAAAGAACTACTTCCATGCTTTCTTTTCTGATAATTTAAATAACATGAAGAATACCTGGAATGGTATCAACAACCTTATCATGAACAAAAGAAAAAAATCTAAAGTTGTATCTTCGCTAAAACACCTGAATGACAACAGCACAACAAACGACCCCCTTGAGATTTCTAACATTTTCAATAGGTATTTCACGTCAGTCGGTCATAACTTGGCAACGCAAGTACCAAGTTCATCCCACAGTTTCACTGAATATTTGTCGCCTAATGGAAATTCTAGATCCTTCTTCTTCGATCCAGTCTCGCCGGATGATATCGAGCGTGAGATTTTGTCTATTCCTAAAAACAAAGTTTATGGTCTCTACTCTTGTCCGATTCGTATCCTGTCTTGTGCTAAGCATATTGTTTCCTGTCCCCTCGCAGACATATTTAACATGTCTGTGCAGAAAGGTGTCTTTCCATCTAAATTGAAAGAAGCCAAAGTTATCCCTGTCTATAAAAGCGATGATGAGACGGAACCAGGTAATTATCGACCAATATCACTACTCTCCATTTTTAATCGGATATTTGAAAAATTAATGTACCATCGTCTAAAATCTTTTCTTGATAAAAACAATATTCTTTTTAAGTCACAGTATGGTTTTCGTGAAAAGCACTCCACACAGCACGCTATTCTTGATACTGTTAACACCATCCAAAATAACATGGACTCAAAGCTATTCACTTGTGGGGTCTTTATTGATTTAAGAAAGGCTTTTGACACCGTTGATCATGCTATTTTGATGCAAAAACTTAATCACTATATGGCATCAGGGGCATCATTAATAACTGGTTCTCTTCATACCTCCTAGGCCGATCACAAGTAACTGAAGTCGATTCTTGTTTATCTTCAAAAAGTCTGATCTCGTGTGGCGTTCCCCAAGGTTCTGTGTTAGGCCCATTGTTATTCTTGATCTACATCAATGATATTCATAACTCTTCCGATAAATTGTCATTCTACCTCTTTGCTGATGACACTAACTTGCTGTATGCAGACAAAAATCTGAAATCTCTAGAGGAAACTGTGAATAAAGAATTGTTTAAAGTCTCTGAATGGCTAAATGCAAATAAACTAACGCTCAATGCTAAGAAGTCAAATTATGTCATTTTCCGTCCTTATCAGCGTAAGCTGGGTTAAACGGTTAACATCCAAATGTTTGACAATAGTACCCATACTTTCGCTTCTCTAGAATGCAAAGAACATGTCAAATATTTTGGAATCTTATTGGACAGTAATCTGACCTGGAAATTTCATATAGAATACGTCGCATTAAAAATAAGTAGAATTATTGGAGTCATTGCTCATCTCAGGCACTTTATTCCTCTCTGTACTCTTTTAAATATCTATCGTTCCCTGATATTTCCTTACATGTCTTATGGTTTAGCTGCTTGGGGTCAAGCTGCTAAAACCCATCTACATAAACTCCTTGTACTGCAAAAACGTGCCCTTCGTTTAATGTATTTTTCCGAGCCCAGATCACACGCCGTGTCTCTGTTTATCACCTCAAATATTCTCCCCATAAACATGCTGTATGTTGAAACTGTTTCTTCTTTAATGTACGACGTCTCACGTTTGTCTGTTCCGTCTAATATCAGTGATCTCTTTACTAAAGTTAATGAAATACATACGCACAAGACCAGAAGCTCCTCTTCAGGCAACTTTTATATTAAATCTTCGTGTCTGTGCCTAAATCAAAGATCTTTTGCCAGATTTGGAGCTAAACTCTGGAATTCCTACCGAGACAAATTTCGACAGCTTCCTAAAAGTGCGTTTAAAAAGCATGTACATAGTTTACTACTCTCAATAATGGAGGCTAAGGATAATTATGTTGAAACGCCTATTCTTTTGCATGAAATTGAAAATCTTACATAATTTCTGTTTACGATGCATGTTTCTGTTAGACTTTCATTCCTTTAATCTAATATTGTTGTAGCTTGTATTGTAACTGTATCGATAATTAATGGTAATTCTTAATGGTTTTAAGCTGTTGTACTTCCTTTGTAATTTATTTGTTAATGTATTTGTTAATGTGATTAGTTTAGCCACAGACTGCGTGTAGCTCCGCCCACCGCGATTAGCCTTTGCTATTTGTGGGCGGAGACGGACTGTACTTTTTTGATAACTTTGATGCCAATAAAATTGAAAATTGAATTGAAATTGCTACAAACTACGTCAACAGATCGACTGCATGCAAAGAACGTTGAATGCAGCCTTCCTTTTTATCTTTATGGACTCCCACAAAAATACCTCAGTATTGAACCTTACTAACTTATGCAAAAAAAATTTGGTATTATATCAACAGAGTTGATAAATGTAAATTGACCACCGTACAGGAATTCTTTAGCTTTTAGAATCCCTGTACGGTGGTCAATTTACATTTATCAACTCTGTTGATAATACCAAAATTTGTTTGTGTATTACTTCCCCACCGACGCAGCACCGCAGTTTCCTTAGAAACTACCCCCTTTATTTACTTACTAACTTACGGTTAACTTACCATCATTACATTATAAGATGCGATGTTGGCCAGACTTCATTACTCACTTAATGCTGAACAGAAAATACCCTGGGCAGGAGAAGATCGCCATCTTTGTTCTAGTTGCTCGTGCTTCTTGTCACGCTATCTTGTACGTCACGCAACTGATCTTGGACGTCCAAAAAATGGATCGTTTCACATTACGAATCATAGAATACAAATGGCTGTTCAAAGATACGTTTTCACTTTTAATTTTCACCTTACATTGTGGAACTCTTTCGGCTTCAAGCAACAAAGCGGTAAAACAAACATACGTAACATTACATCTGGCCATGACGGAAAGCTATATTTGTTACTTGCATACAGTTTCTACTTCATGTCAAAGCCATTGTGCAATTTCTTCTGCCTTTACCATTTGTACATCGTGCCATTGTATTGGCACAGGCAGACTTATATCGGCCAAACTTGGATCATGATGGCCCTCGTTGGCCAATATTGGCCAATACTGGTCAAGGGTCGCCCCTCATTAAACGTCCAGTCAACCGACACACGTTTCCTTTGTAGCGGCAATTACAAATGAAATGAACAAAATTTTTTTCACAATTTTTGTTTTGAGTCATTTCATAGGGAAATCAGCCTGTCTCTTGGGGATGCACGCAAATATTGTATATTCAAACAGTTTAGCAACATTTGGTATTCAAATAAGAATTCACTCTGAATGGCAGCTAAGTTCGGACTGATTTTGGTTTGAATGAAAGTGAACGTTCAGTTCTGATTCGCAAGCTCCTGCCAGTACATCAAAGTCCGTTAACTCAGATTTTAACCCGATACACTTCCTCTGCTTTAGTGGCGAGCACTTTATCAGCCGACAACGAAATCGTGAGACACTTAGGCTGGCGTTATCAGTGGCTACTGACTCAACAAGTCAAGTAATGGACGGAAATTATGTTGCTCCATGGCCAAATCAAGCAAAGGATTTCGATCCCGCGAATTCTGACGATAAATTTCATGATTTTCAAGTGAAACTGTATTCTTCAGCGAAGACAATCGAGTGGATGTGATGTTGGCTGACTTATGCAGTCAAGAGAGCACTTGCCGTTGTTTTGCAACGATCGTCATTTCAATGGATGGTTTTCAACCAACAAAATAATAAAACAAACTGGAAACGTGCAGCCATTGGGCTGCCTGAAGTCTCTTGATTTGTCCACAGGAATTCACTGACAATTTCCGGAGAGCGTGTTGTACATCAGCGGGTTTTCAGTTTGCTCTAGTGTCTGTTGAGCAAGTGCCGGATTGTTGGTCAGTTTAATTTGACGTATGTTATTGCTGTGTGGATAGTGTGCGGTCTAGTTGACATTTTATTTCCAAAACTATGAATGTTGATCAAGAGATTTTATTTAATAAGCACCTTTTGATGTCCTATATAATTTAATTTCGTGTCATGTTTAAAGCTTTTACCAAATTCTGAATTCGATTTTACTAAGTTGTTCATCGCAGAATATACCAACAACAACAGAGAAAAGAAAATAACAACCCACAAGGAATACACTTAAAACGCGTTGATGAGCACTGAGCAAAAAATGGGAGACCCTAAACCAATATTGGCCGATATGAACCATCCTTTACCAACTCTGGTCAATATGGGAGACCCTTGACCAATATTGGCCGATATGGGTGACCCTTGACTAATATTAATCAATATGGGTGACCCCTTAGGCCAATATTGGCCAATATGGGTGACTCCTTACCAATATTGGTCAATATTGATGACCTTTGACCAATATTGGCCGATATTGGTGACCCTTAACCAATATTGGTCAATATGGGTAACCCTTCAGCAATGTTGTCAAACATAAGTGACCCTTGACCAATGTTGGTCAATATAGGTGACCCTAGGCCAATATTGGTCAATATGAATAACCCTTGCTCAATGTTGGCCAATATGAGTGACTCTTTCCCAATATTGGCCAACATGGGTGACTTTTGACCAATATTGGTTGACATAGGTGATCCTTGACCAATGTTGGCCAATATGATTGACCTTAGGCTAATATTGGCCGATATTGGTGACTCTTAATCCAGATTGACCAATATTGGCCAAGGGTCATCCATATTAACCAATATTGGTCAAGGGTCACCCATATTGACCAATATTGGTTAAAGGTCATCCATGTTGGCCAATATAGGTCTAGGGTTACCCATATTGGCCAATATAGGTCTAGGGTCACCCATATTGACCAACATTGGTCTAGGGTCACCCATATCTGCCAATATTGGTCAAGGATAACCCATCTCGCTCAATATTGGTCAAGGGTTACCCATATCTGCCAATATTGGTAAAGGGTCACCCATGGTGGCCAATATTGGTCTAGGGTCACGTATATTGGCCAACATTGGTCAAGGGTCATTTATATTTGCCAGTATTCCTCAAAGGTCACCCATATCGTCCAATATTGGACAAGGGTCACCCATATTGACCAATATTGGTTAAGCCTCACCCATATCGACCATTGTTGGTCAAGGGTCATCAATATTGACCAATATTGGTCAAGGGGCATCCATATTAACCAATATTGGTCAAGGATCACCCATCTCGGTCAGTATTGGTAAAGCGTCACCCATGGTGGCCAATATTGGGAAAGGGTTACGTATATTGGCTAATATTGGTCAAGGGTCACTTATGTTGGCCAAAATTGGTTAAGGGTCACTTATATTGGCCAATATTGGTCAGGGTTCACCCATATCGGCCAATATTGGTCAAGGGTCATCTATATTGGCCAATATTGGTCAAGGGTCTCCCAATTCGTCAATACTAGTAAAGGATCTCTCATGTCGGCCAACATTTGTTTAGCGTCACCCATATTGACAACTACTGGTCAAGGGTCGCCTCTATTGGCCAATGTTTTTCAAGGGTCGCCCATATCGCCCAATATTGGTTCAGGGTCTCCTAGTTTGAGCTCAGTGCACATCAACGCGTTTTAAGCGTATTCCTTGTGGGTTGTTATGTTCCTTTTTCTGTTGTTGTTGGTATATTCTGCGATGAACAACTTAGTAAAATCGAATTCAGAATTTGGTAAAAGCTTTAAACATGACACGAAATTAAATTATATAGGACATCAAAAGGTGCTTATTAAATAAAATCTCTTGATCAACATTCATAGTTTTGGAAATAAAATGTCAACTAGACCGCATACTATCCACACAGCAATAACATACGTCAAATTAAACTGACCAACAATCCGGCACTTGCTCAACAGACACTAGAGCAAACTGAAAACCCGCTGATGTACAACACGCTCTCCGGAAATTGTCAGTGAATTCCTGTGGACAAATCAAGAGACTTCAGGCAGCCCAATGGCTGCACGTTTCCAGTTTGTTTTATTATTTTGTTGGTTGAAAACCATCCATTGAAATGACGATCGTTGCAAAACAACGGCAAGTGCTCTCTTGACTGCATAAGTCAGCCAACATCACATCCACTCGATTGTCTTCGCTGAAGAATGCAGTTTCACTTGAAAATCATGAAATTTATCGTCAGAATTCGCGGGATCGAAATCCTTTGCTTGATTTGGCCATGGAGCAACATAATTTCCGTCCATTACTTGACTTGTGGAGTCAGTAGCCACTGATAACGCCAGCCTAAGTGTCTCGCGATTGCGTTGTGCTGATAAAGTGCTCGCCACTAAAGCACAGGAAGTGTATCGGGATAAAAATGGAGTTAACGGACTTTGATGTACTGGCAGGAGCTTGCGAATCAGAACTGAACGTTCACTTTCATTCAAACCAAAATCAGTCCGAACTTAGCTGCCATTCAGAGTGAATTCTTATTTGAATACCAAATGTTGCTGAACTGTTTGAATATACAATATTTGCGTGCATCCCCAAGAGACAGGCTGATTTCCCTATGAAATGACTCAAAACAAAAATTGTGAAAAATTTTTTGTTCATTTCATTTGTAATTGCCGCCAGAAAGGAAACGTGTGTCGGTTGACTGGACGTTTAATAGAAAAAAAAAACAATGACGACTGAACGTGAACTCCAAAGAAAAAGATCACATGAATGATTAAACATAGGGAGCATACAAAATGATATAATGGAAGTATTTTTGAATATGAACACATAAAAGTCATACACTCTCATCTTCGGATGCATTTTTTCGCGCCCTTATTTAAGTGAGGTACGTGCTAAATGGCGAGCACTTCTTCCCTGAGTTTTGAGGTTTTTAAGAATAAAGTGAATAATTGAAATTTAAGTACATTAGTAAAGATTTTAATGTCAATTGACAAGCAAACATGTAACATATATTTACTGGAGGTAGTTTGTACGAATAGTTTAACCACTTTACTCTTGGTAGGGGTATACAAGAAGTAAGGCCCTAGCCTGTCATCTTGTTTGGAATGATATCCTTCTGAGTTTTGCACCATAGCTGCTAGAAATAAATCAAGCACTCCTTCCATTTCCTCCGCCGACTCATTTTTAGATGTTTGACAGGACTTTCTAGAAGGTCTTTATGCCGAAATTTTCCGGCAGGAAATATACAGGTATTGTGCAAGGCAGTTGGCGTGTCCTAAAGAGGGGCAACGATATGTCTTGAAATTTCGGAAAATAGTTAGATGATATATTTTCTTGCATGACGTGATAATGCACCTATCAGTGTCAAGCCCGAGGGGGGGGGGGGTCGGGGAACCCACGGGAATTTGACTGTCACGTATATCCCCAGGGTAGGGATTTTGATCGGACAACATGGCCCCAGGGTGGGGAATTTTATTGCTTTCCTCTTGTGTGCAACAAGGACTGAAGGGGATTTTGATACTTTTGACAATCATTTTTTGCGCGGGGGTGGGGATTTTGATATTTTTTTTCAGAAAATGTCAAAATCCCCACCCTATGCCCGACCCCCCACCCCCCCCCCCCCCCTCGGGCTTGACACTGATAGGTGCATTAGGACAGACAAGATTTTTAAGATTTTAGATATCAATGAAAGTTGGAAATTTAATCGGAACCTTCAAACTATGCCGAATGACTTGAGAGAATGACACGAACAATAGCAAATGAATGAATGCAGTTACGAAATTGGACAAGGGATGATCGAAGAAGCGATGAAGGCGGCGAGGCAAAGGATGAAGCAATCAACTAAACATGGTATCCTTGACCAAAAATTATTGCCGATTTCTACTAAGCCTTACTTCCTTCTTATCCTAAACAAAAGAAACCGCTGATGTCAACTGGCAGGCAACATAACAATGACCAATCAAGTTCACAAACAAACGACAACAACAAAGTGACACAAACTAATTTTAATTCAGTATACTGAATTCTGCGTTATTGGTGATGACAAGAATCAGAACAAAAATAAAAAAAATTCAATGCAACAAAAAATATAACATTATGGTTTTAGCCTAACCGGCCAAAGTATTATGCTTTGCATTTTCCATGAAATTAAGGTAGCACACGTTTTCCCAAGCTAAGCACCTGTCAAAGTTTCCTGCACTTTACAAAACAATCTCGTACTCCGAGTCTTCGTTCCGTACTGCGAAAACTTGAAGAAAGGAGCGAAACGATTCTCGACAGGTCTGTCAGGTTTGCGAATTTGTTGGCTTTTTCAAACAAAGCAAATGACCAGAAGTAAAACAAACCCCAACATGGCGCTGAACTCTACGCAAGCGCAATTCAAGCGGAAGTTCGATATTTTCCGACTTCCGTATTAGAACTTTCAAGAGCCGCTCGCTTTTTTCAGCAGTACGAGGACCATGGGTACAAGATCGCTTTCACTACCTTTGTATTCCTAGCGCTTGGTACGCCCATGTGCAATTTCGTTTGATTGATTTGTACGACAAATTTAGTAGTAGCACTTAGGTTTTTTAAGACTGACGGAAAGATATGGTACCTCTTACAGTAATTACATTTTAGACTCATATAGAGTAAATAAAAAATTATTACCATTTACTGTTAAAATAATTTTCTAATTAAAGTTAAAACATTTTTTTTAACACGACTTGTATTATAATTTATGCAAAATGATGTCTGACATCCTACGTCTACAAATGTAATTTTAATTTAGTCTAATAACTGAACGTCTACTTTTTTAATTTATCGCCTGAGGCGCAATGACAGTTCTGAGAAAAGAAGACAGATAACTATAAATTTCTAAACAACTCAAGCTACTAGACAACCGACTGGTCCAGTTCTGATGTCTGACATTCTACTTCCACAAATTTAATTTTAATTTAGTTAACTGAACGTGTACTTCACTAGAATACTTTTTTTAATTCATCACCTAAGGCGCAATGACAGTTCTAAGAAAATAAAACAGACAACTGACTGGTTCAGTTCTGAGAACAGACACCCACTATCTGGAATTGTCACAAACTTGAACTTTTACTTTCTTGAACAGAAACCCAATTCAGCCAAACTTCAGAATACCTGGCTACTTATTACCAGCCACTGTCCGTTGCAATTTGCCTCGTACTTCAAAGTCCTCCGACACGCGTACATGACGTGACGGGTATTCTGAAATTGCTCAAATCCGCGCAGACGTTTCACCGTATTTTGCTACAAGCCAACTCAAATCTTTCACTCTCTCGAAAAATTCCGATTCAACAGCGGCAAACTGTTATGGTGTAATTCACGAATGGCTTAGAGAAACACTCGTTCACTCAGCAGCTTTTGCTCTATTTTAATTTTCAAGATAGTGGGTATCTATCCTATTTGATAACTCTCAATCAAGAGAGAAATGTTTGTAGGCCGTTGGAGTTGGGCTGATCTCAAACACGAGTGGTCTGCTCCACCAACCCATGGACATCCACCCTCCAGCGGTAAGGTTGCCAGTTGTCTGTGTCATGCGCACGGATCACCCTCACACCCTGTTCCTCTCCTCCAATCTCCGCATGGACGTCCAGTGGAGAGCCGTCGTCTCGAGTTAACGCGAAGGCCTCTATGGCCAGCAATGAAGCAATCTGTGAACAAAGAAAATGCAACATTTTTATGATCGCAGTGGCTTCACTGCAGCTACTAACCCAGAAATTAACCATTAAAACCTGTCACCATTTGAGTCGAGGCGCGTTAAACTGAGAGTAAGAGGAACGCTACTGAACACAACTTTCCGATAGTGCTCTTTCTTGTTGTGATCTTTAACATGCCAACGTATAGAGGGTCTTCGTTCACGTGACCAGCGGCCATATTGGTTTTTTGAAACAAAAGGAATATTTTGCATAAAATAGAGTTCCATTCCCAGAAGACTGGTTTACTCTTTCAATATGGCCGCCATGACGATTTGCCCGTAGAGCATTCGGTAATCAAACTTTTCAAGTCTAGGTAAGAATTTTTACAATCTTAAATAGCAGTGTCTGATCTAGACTTTCTCCGCAGTGTTCGGAAATCAACGACTCCTTCTGGTTAATTTTTCCTATTTTTGTACGATTATAGTTATCATTGCTAAAAAACGGGTCATCCTCGGTGTAAAAACCTGACGAGGTTTTCTTTGTTTTAAGAGGTATTGTTCTGCTGTACGCTATTGTTTATAGTGTTTTGTTGTCTTTGTTTTACGTCACTCGTGAGCTTCACAGGTTTTTACACCGAGGATGAGCCTAAAAAACACTTTAAAACGTACATTGCCATGAAGGTCCTTGGCAAGACTGCCAAATGTTGTAGTTGGTCTCTCACGGATAGAGAACAGCACATAGCCATCACTGCGCCTGATGTGCACCTTTGTCAGGTCTAAGAAAACAAAAAATACCGAAAACTTTTAGATTAAATTACGCACACATGTCCAAAACACCTGCAAAAATGAGGTTCATGGTACCTCACACTGAACGTCACAAAGTGCCACAGTGTCCCGTTCTTCATGGGTGAAAAAACTTAGTTCTTAGTTAAGGATAAGGGTTAGGGACACTTTGTGACGTCCATCACAGAGTGCCAAGAATCTCATTATATCGGTGTATAGAGTTCTAAAGTGATGACGTCACAAAAATAAAATTTTTGAAATTATGGAATATGATGCCATATTCTTATAGAGCATCCTGAAAGACTCCCTCGTTCCAAAAATTAGCTCCGAATTGCAATTACCAGTAGAGATATAAGGGATCAAAGTTTGATGGCATCCCATACAAACCCTTCAAAATTTGTTTCAGTTCCTTCAGTTTAGAACTGACTCAAAATTAGAGAGATTTATATGGGACAGTATCAAATTTCAATCCTTTATATTTCGGCTGGGAATTACAATTAAGAGCTAATTTTTGACAAGGACCCTTTTTTAAGGATACTCCATTCGAAAATGGCGCTCAATCCCATAATTTCACAAATTTAATTTTTTGTGACGCCACACTTGAAAACTCTATTGGGCAACTCTCAAATTACGACAAAGCAAAGCGCCAAATTGTTGGGTGGGGAGGGGGGATACCCACGAGAAATTGACTTAGAGGCCCTTCCCCTGTCTATATTTAAGACTGAAGCATAACAATCAAAGGAAAGTAAGCAAAGTGATCCAGTCTTTCTTACCTGAAACTGAATATGACCCATCAGGGTGGCTAGGCACATTTGGATCCAAGCTGATCTGATCTGAAATTGGAAACGATATTGAACGACAATTAACCCTGCATTTATACTCATATAACACGTCAGGTTCCGATACAACGATGGCAGGTTTGCATGAGTGATACTGGGCTGAGTTGCTCAAAGCATGGTTTGCAGTTGTTTTTTGGGGAGTCGTATTTCACCTCCTCCTCAAATACTACTCCCCTAAACACGACTGCGTGGGAGATTTGGTTAGCGCTAACCTAGGTTAAATACCATGACAACTTATAGGTTTTAACACAACTTCACCAATGGTCACCGCTAACCAAGCTTTGCAACTCACCCTGAATGTTATCTGTAACCTGAGAAGATGCAATTTTGAGTTCTACTATACTAAAGAGGACAAGGATGAGAGAGCTGCTAAAGTCGGGGGGGGGGGGGACAAATGATGCAGGGAGATGAGAAGGTATCAGCCCAATAAGCATCCCCACTGTCTCCACCCCCCTCCACAAAACAGAGTGCATAGAAAACTACAATGTAGTTCTAGGCATGAAACTACGTTGAGGTAATTGCAAAGTTCATACCAAGGAAGGAGTTCAAATCAAAGTCCTCCTGACAGGTCATCAAGTTTATATCATTTTCAGTCACACCAGAGCTTTCACCCAATACCATTTTCTCCAATTCTTCAGCCGGCAAGCTGTGAAATAGGTCTGTAAACAGAAATAAAAACAATGTTAGCAACTGCTTAATTGAGTTATCTACAAAACACAAAATTACATGTGACAAAGACTTCATAATGATTATTAATGATGGTAAGGGTGTAATATGCCCGTGAGAATGATGATATGCTAGTCGCTTGGCAACGGGCGAAAGGACAACTGAAAAGAAATCAGAGTCCCAGGCAGGAATCGAACCTACAACCTCCGTAACACCGGTCGGATGCTCTAACCACTGAGCTACAGGAACCCCTGGTGAGCTAGGTTGTTTATCTAGGTTCTTATACAAAGTGTCCCACTATGGTCTGCGGGCTCGACAATGTAAATGTAAATCAGACATTTACATTTACAAAGACAAAGACTTGTTGATACATACCACTTTGCAGAGACTGCAGCTGTTCCTCTGCTGACAAACCATCAAAGCCTGGTTTGCCTGCTCCTTGCCACTGCTGGCCATCAGTGTCATAGACTTGTGACTGATAATCAAGGGATCCACCAGCCCAATCATCATCATCATTATCATCATCATCATCATTATCATCATCATCGTCATCATCATCATCATCATCGTCATCATCATCATCGTCATCATCATCATCATCATCATCATCACTAGCACTGTCATCAGCACTAATTTCTTCATCTTTATCCTCACCATTATCAACGTCCCCACCATCATTATTATTGGCTCCCTCATCTGACGTTACTGACATTGCAACGCTACTGATTAGAGAACTAACACTGCTTTCATAGTCAGGATCATGGCCAGTAGAGTAAACTGGAAGAGCCACGTTTGTCATATCAGGAGCTGGAATGTAACGCATGCATGCATATGACCCATACAGTGTACACACAATTTTTATCTACCAGTAGTTAAAATTTACTTTGTTTCAGAAACTTCACAAATCTTCAGGCTTTTTTCAGAGAAAAAAATTCAGTTAAGCTTTCAAGGTGTGACAAGAAAATAAAAACTTGAGTAGAATCCTGACCACAGAATAATTGATTCTGTGGGCAGTTAAAGAACCACTAGGGATGTAACAAACTGTGACCAACCCTTGTGTTGCCAATAGGTTAGTGCTTCACATAGAGACAACATCATTGTGTCTTTCCCCCTTGGACAGAATTGTCCAATAAATTGGTATGAGTATGAGTATGAGAAATAGTAACAGTGGTTAAAATAAAATAAGCAGATCTAATCTAAAGGTTTCCTACTGCATATATAAAACTCAATTTTGTCCAAACCTGTTGCAAATACTTTGTGGTTAAGCAGCTCCCTGACAGTTGCTCTGTGAGATGGCTCCAGCTGAAATCCCTGGCTGAAGAGATCCTCAAGCTCAGGACTGCAAGGGGGAGAGGGCGGAGGTTGGGAGGCGGTTCCAATCTATGACAAAAATCGACAGAATTGATCCCAAACAAAATATATTTTGATCCACTTTATTGTCAGTGGTAACCACTATCAAGTGTATAATTTCTTGGGAAATGGGTTTCTTTTTTCTGTTTCCTACAGCCAGAACAGAGAGTAAAATGCAGATCTGAAGTTAAGACAAGGCCAATGTTGTTTCATGCTCTAGTGAAATACACTTTTCTTTCAAAATTTTATCAACTCAAGTGCCGGAAATGGTCAAGATTATGATTATGATTATGTTAGTCCTGAACTACAATCTAGGACAAAAGTCTTGGGACAATTGCTGCTTTACCCCCTCCCCCCCCCCCCCCATTACAATGTTGATTTTTAGCGGTTGCGAAAAAGCAGATGGGTCCATCGACGGCTGGAATATTTCAACATTGTCTGGTGGGAGGGGAGTTCTAAAGGATGCAGTAAAAGAACAACATTTGTTTCTGTTATAAGGGTAGAAGTGTAAGTAGTGAAAATTTCTAGTTTTCGCTCAAGTTTTTCAAGTGTCCCAAAGTGTTATGACCTGTATTGTAGCAAAGACCACAATAAATTGAAGACAGTGAGATGGACATTACGTAAAATAAAAACCAGCCAATTATGTCCAGTGCGATATAGTTCAACAATCAATCAGTCTTCAAGCAAGCAGGTAGGCAATCAATCAGTTAATCTTAATGAATCCATCATTTTTCAACAAAAGGTTGCACATTTGTTCTTTAATTTAAGTAACACTGTATTGTACACTAAACGATTGAAATTAGATTACCTGATATAGCAAGGTTAATCTGTGACAGTGATGATACGCTTCCCATGGGGGGGTCCCCTTAATCATCTGATAAAGTAAACACATCAAGCTCCAACTTTCTGCACTGAAGGAATGCGGTTGACTGCGACAAACCTGGCAGGAAAAAGTGTCAACATTTTTGAAGCGTTACAGTACAGTAGCCACATTGCAGATGGAGTTTCATTGGCTAAGTTCAGAGGTCATTAGCTAAGTTGGTAGAGCACCAGACTACCGTGCAGGAGGTAGTGGGTTCAAACCCCAGATATGGATATTTTCTGGAACAACACAATTTCCTTGCCAGTGGTAACAGTTAAAGTTACAACATTTTATTTAACGTTTACCTCTGGTGCCATAAAGGGCTCTGTTCCCCGTGGGATATTGTCTTGTTGGTAGCCATTACAAAGCTTGATGCTTGTTCCAAAATCAGCCAGTTTCACCTTTTGGCCTGTCTCATCTAGGAGAATGTTCGCTCCTAAAAAACCCCAAAATAAAAAACTTTGCCACTGAAAAAACCCAATACCACTATACCGACACAGGTCTGTCATTGTTGAAAGGGCTGTTATGTAAGAGCATGTAATTTCAAACAACCAGCTACTTTTTGGGACATCCCTCCCTGCTTCAAAAATTATTGACAGCCCTACGAATAAAATGAAAAATGATAATGATAATGATAATGATAACAAGTTCCTACTCTTGATATCAAAACAAAGGGAACTGACAAGTTACTCTAACAATGAACTGCAAGGTACACTGTATTCAGACACTCAGTTGAGTGGAGAATAAAATTTTAACCATTACAACTAAGTACTAAATGCGAGAGCACCACATAAATTATCCTGTGTTACAGGTGTGCTTTCCGTTACTTCCTGGGTTCCTTGTTATTTTCCCGTGTATCCCTTGTTAAACATTTTATTCAGCTTTGAGCAGAAGTAACTAACCTTTGATATCTCTATGGAGAAATCCTTCACGGTGCATGAAATCCAGAGCAAGCAGAACTTTCTCGATAATGCAACAGGCCAGTGTTTCATGCATCTTTCCCACGTCTTTCACCGAACCTCCTAGAACAAACATTAAAACACAAACCATAATTAACTTTCTCTACTCCATTCAAAAACAGCTTCCATACTTTTTTTAGTAACAGATGCCATGATATATTAATAAACCAACTGCATAAGTGTCATCAAAACGTACTTGTTCAGTCAAGGTGCCACTCGATCTTTCAAACTTTCTTTTTCAAATTTGAATGTCCAAGTTTGGGGTGTGGTTTATCTATGGGTGCAGCTAGCTACACATGGGATTTTCCAGTAATTTTTGATATCAAATTTATTATAATAAATCTAATCTAATTAAGGATGAAAGAACCTCAGAAACAAGATGTTTTCTTACCTTCCATATACTCCATAAACATTGTCACCTTCCCCTGGCTTTTCACAGCTCCATAGAACTCTAGAATGTTGGGATGTCTTCCTGACAATGCACCCCATACCAGTACTTCTGTACTGTCATATTTATCTTCAGGGATCTAAGACAACATTGTTGAAGCAACATCAATATAATAAAATTATTTTTGCACAATGACTAACTTCTTCTAACAACTGTACAGGGCTATACTCTAGCAGAACCTGGGGTCCCTGGCATCCTACTTTGGTCTCTGCGCAACCACGAAATATTAGTTCTTGCACCAAACGTATATGCCAGGTGCCTTGGATCTCAAGAGTTTAGAAGTTACAGGCTCCCAACTACTTTTCACAGAGCACTACCGTAGAACAGTCATCTTCAAACAAATCATAAAATTTATTCTGTTAACATGCACCATTGTGTTTAACATCTTCGCATCTGTAAAGTGGGGGAAGAATAAAAGGTAGAAAGGGCAGGACCTGGGCCCGGTTGTTCGAAAGCCAATTAACGCTAATCCAAGATTAAAATTAATCAAGGAGCTTAATTCTCTTTCCCCAAACGTTGTTCATTGCTGATATTCTACAAAATTTTAGATTAGGGGAAGTCAATCCTGAAAAACAAAAAGCAGCCGAAACAACTTTCATCCAAAAGTTTAAAACTGCAACAAAAGTTTACGCTAATCCTGGATTAGCTTAATCGGCTTTCGAACAACCGGGCCCTGGTGTGTAAGGAGCTGGAGCTTCTGTCTCTAGCTCAAATCAAAATCCTTTTTCTTTCTCCAGTTTGCATAGGAAACATTTGGTTTTAAAAATATAAAAAATATATTAAAATTACAATCAAGGGAAAGCTATCCAAAAATGCCAACATGCATGTTCTCCAGACTGATTTCCAGACATTTCTTATACCCAAACTTGGCAGACGTTGTGAAAGTATTGATCAAGACACATGTAACTCACCTAGGGTGATTATTCCTTTTTCTCTCGTGACAGCCAATTTATTGTTTTTCATGCATGCACATGTTAGTTTAACGGTTAAGTTACACCCTTACCCGCTTTATAGCAAACAGCTTTCCAGTTGTAAGATCAGAACACAGATAACAACGTCCACAAGAGCCTCCTCCAATGTAAGTGTCTCGTGTCCACTGGACATTCTCAAGGTACCTCCCATCCCCAACAACACTCAAGTGTTCCTTAAAATGAAAAAAATTAAAGTCGAATGCTTAAATTTGAAATCCTTTCCATCTGCACCAAAAGAAAATAAACCTGAAGAACAGACAACACTGTTACAATGAATGCTGTGGGCCAAACACGGGGCTCGGAGGTTAAACAAGTATCATGTGTGCTCCAGAGGCTGAGGTGTTTGCCATTAGCTAAATGCTTTCACTTGATGACGCTTTCATTGAACATCAAAGGTTTGGCCCATATCAAAAGTTCAATAAGCTTCTTTCTGCAAATATCAGTACAACAACCGTTTTCATTTTCAAAAAAGTTGCAGTCAACTTGAGCAAACAAGGCACAGATGTATAGGGATGGCAGCCAAATTTTACTTAACAGCGATTCTTTTGCCTGCAGTCGCCAGGGACTGAGCCATTCACATGGGGTGAAAATCGCTGCTCACCAGCTGAAAGGGAAAACCTTGAACAAAAAGCTAGCTATCATGCTTTGAATGAGTGAGG
Organism: Galaxea fascicularis; assembly: GCA_948470475.1. Classification (NCBI taxonomy): domain Eukaryota; kingdom Metazoa; phylum Cnidaria; class Anthozoa; order Scleractinia; family Euphylliidae; genus Galaxea; species Galaxea fascicularis. The sequence continues at coordinate 25,328,981 of OX419343.1, read as the reverse complement.
CAGATACATGTATTATGAACTGTGTTAGAAGCCAGCACCTGGATACTGAGACCCAAATAACTTTATTGTGAAAACAGTACCCACCTTTGCTGTCTAAGTATTGAAAAAGACAAACCAAAGAAACATTAGAGGTACCCACCTACTGAGAATCCTATACCCTCCTATTTCTTAGATTAATGAAACCCTTGACTGTGAGAGGAGAGCAGAATCCCAACAAACACAGTATTAGTAAGGTTAGTTCATGCACCAACAATGTAGCAAATTATTAATAGTATAACTATTTAAAATTGTTCTATCAACATTTTGACATTAATTTCTTTACCTTGTTCAGGGGCCAAAGGACCTCTTGTCTGGGGGTGCTGCTCCTCACAGCATGTCCTGCATTTGTTATATGCCCAGCACTTATGGGTGTGGTAGTTTGGTTATTATGCTCATTCTGGTGGACAATGACTTCAACATCAGCAGTAGGGCCACGGGAGACTGTTGCATCAGGTTGTTGTACTTCTGTTACCACCTCCTGGTGGTCTGACGACCTTCCTTGACTGACAGGAAGAGAGAATGTGTAGTCTACCAGTCGTTCTGAAGCAACTGGTACGTGCAAGTCTGATGGTTGGGATGAACTGGTTGGGAGAGCGCAAGCACCTGGCTGGTCTCTATTGGCAGAGAGGTCTATGTGGTCTGGGGGTCTGTCGACATGGTACTGGTTCCACATCCCTCGTGTACCAAACAAAGAGCTTTCAGCCACAGGCATAGTGCTTCCGTTGATATTCAAGAGGTTGGGTGTTGCAAGGGGACTGTTGCCAAAGAAGAACTGGTCAAATTCACGAGTCCACTTTCCATTATCTGGCAGACTGTTGGTCGTCATGTACTTTCTAATGTCATCACACCTTCTAATGCCACACGTTCCCAATGGTCGCTCACAGCTGTATGCATGTGCTAGCATGGTATCCTTGTAATCAATACAAACCTCACAACCTCCAAGCACACGTTTGCGGCAGTTGTGTGTGTGTGACAGAGATCTTTGGATTTCTCGGGAGACAGGACTTCCAAGTAAGGTAGGTGTTTTAGGCGAGCTGGGTTTAAAGAAGAGCTGGTCATGACTGTATGTCCAGCTCTTATCATCTGGCAGTCCATTTTTCTCCAAGTATCTCCGGATGTCTCCACACTTTTCAAAGACACATTTTCCAGTAGGCCACTGACATCTTGTCACATGAAACATGAGGGTGTTTCTGTGCTGAATGCAAACTCTACATCCTCCTAACACATGCATATGGCAATTCTGTGTGTGCGTAAGCAATTGTTGGATTTCTAGGCAGGATTTATCACTGCATTGTTTCCAAGCTCTCATGTTGTGACGGCAGCTGAAAGCTTTATACAGACGTCTTTCTTCTTCCTTGTAAAACAATACATAGTCTTGACGATGCACAATTGACTGGCAAAAGAAAATAATTAAACATTGTCAAATCAGATGTCAAAATGGCACTGAAATACCTATGTCATACACATAATTATCTAATTTGCAACTATTGGATCAGCCTCTTTATTTCAAATGATAAATTGTATGTATTACAAAGATATCGACTTGACTGACAGCAATAGCTTAGAAACAATTAACACAGACAAGGTTGTCCCTAATTCTTGAAGTAGATGGAAAAATGCAGTTTTATAGTAGCCAGGGATTCCAGCTGTTGTGGTACAATCAATTCGTTGACTGTCTATCAAAGAACAGATATAGCAAGGGAGCTAACTCAAAATATCAGGCTAAAAATCCCTGGCCCTCAGCACCCCACCGCTCCAATAACCCTGAGAAGGCTTGTCCACTCCCTACTATCACTGTAAAGGACTTTCAAACAAGACTCAACACGTAAGCACAGAAGAGAATCACTGGATTACCTGATCACCAAGGTAAGGTTGCACTTGTGAGCCAAAAGATGTCATCACAGCTTGAGAGAACCTCCTAGCACTTTCCACATCAACTTTGAGGCCCTTAAAGAATTCATAAACATACAGTTTTAGGTTGTCACAAGTAGAATGACAATCATTAGTTCGGGGATCGAGCAGGGGGCAATGTGTAACCCCTTACTTCATTTTTGCTTTTAAAAAACCAGGACATAAACTGTTGGAATATGCATGTTGTGGTTTTAACAGTGCTCCCATACAAGGAGGTCTGTCCTTTCAAATCTTCCTTTTGGTTGGACATTTCACCAATTTGATTGGACATTAATTAGCAAAACATAATTCAATACAGAATTATGAAATGAGTCAGGAGGGTATATTTGTTAGAACAACCCTGTTTGACTAGCTTTAGCTACCTACAGGTTGTGCAGAGTTACAAACTGTTATAAACTACTGATGGAATAAAATAAATTAATTTAGTAGTAAAATTAAACTAGTTTGAAAACACTCGAAACATCAGCTTTTAGAATCTCTGAAGAGTGGTCAATTTACATTATTAACTCCATTGAAAAAAACACTTTTTATCTACATGAAAGGAGGGAATTGTATTCACAACCCAACCATTCTAATGCCTCAGCATTTTAGCTGCTTTTTCATAACCAACCTGGTCAGTTGACTTCTTCTTGGGGACATCCACAGATGAAATTGCAGCAGGGTTGGGTGGGATTGTGTGGCTTTTATGTCCTGTGTCATCATTACAAGATGAGGGGCTCTCTGTCACCTTGCATGCCAGAGATTCCCTGGATTCACAGGGCAAACTGTTCAGATTTGTGATCTGCTTAATGCCTGCCTGAGTGTTAGCAGAACCTAGAAAGAGCAATACTCATGTTAGAAATACAGTACACGATGGCAGGCAAAATTGAACTAAGCCCCCCAGATAGAATGATGAAAGTAATCATGAGAAAAACTATGCATAATCTCCATTAATGTCATAGTTGTAAATCACAGCATTTTTTATGATAATTTTTTTTATTGTGTCAAGATTTCCACACAGTCCCATACACTAATTTACATACATACAAAGTCATTTTGTAACTCAAACTCTGTGTGGTTTTGAAACAGGGTTAGTATAACAGTTATACTAACCCTGTTTCACTGTGCTGCATGTAATAATAATTTAATAACAATTTAATACTTCTAGTGCGCAAATTAAGTGTACATATGATCAAATGCACAAGTATCATAATGTACGGAACTGTGCAGAAATCTTTCCTATTTTGCTTCATCGTAGGCCAATTTGGAAACAGAATCCATGCTAGTGGAGTAGCTGCTTTGACATGAAAGGCCTTCAAGGACATGACTGGTTATTGAACCCTTTCATCCTTTAACTCCCAAGATCTGATTATTCTCCTTACTAGCTGCTATATAATTCCTTCTACATTAGTTAAGAGAATTTGGTGTTACATCAAGTTAACACCTGCTGACTGATAAATGTGTCTATTCTCATCACCTGTCTGTTGGACAATGTATTCATATTATAAAGAGAAGTTGCATGCTTATCACTTCTGGGAGTTACAAGGGTTAAAGCCACTGATGGCCTGTCGATTAAAGAATGTAACAATATTACATACCACTTAGTTTCGTAAGATTATTTTCCTTCTCCTCTGCAGCTTCTTTATCACCAACATCTCCATCACCATCGCCATCACTGTCTTCGTTGCCATCATCGTTGCCATACCCATCGCCATTGTTGTTCCCATCACCTTCACTGTCATCTGCATCACCCCCTTGTTCCTTTTTCCCTTTTTTTCCCTTGTCCACAACAGGTTGACCATCACTACGGCAACCACCAGTAGGAATATTTGGCCTTCTGTCATCACCTCCATCATCTCCTCCACTGCCACTGCTACCAGCACTGTTTGGTCTTCCTGTCCTTTCTCTCTGGCAGAGTCCTGACCCTGGTCCTCTTCCTGTACTTGAGACCTTCCGGCCTCCATTCTGGTTTGATGCACCAGCTGTACTCTCAGGTGTCTCACCATCTGAAGGACCTTCGGCAGGGACTTTCACGTGCTTATTGGAAGAAGTGTCCAATCCAGACTTTTCTTGCTCGTCATGTTCCATGGGTTTTTTGGTCACTTTTCCATTTGCTTGTGCATGCAAGTTCATGCTTTCACTGAAAAAAAAAATTCTGGTAAACAAATCTACATGTACAGACCCTGCATAACTGTCACCAGTAGTCATAGTGTTCTAATCTGTATCACATATGAAACAATAATTTTTGTCTTGGAACGTCCAAGATTCTTTCAGCAAGGTTTCCACACAGCCTCATACAATGATTATGTTAAAAAATTACTGCAACTCATATCCACACTAGCCATTACAAATGTAACTTTTTGGAGCTGTCAGGAAATCTATTCTATCTTTCTCCTTACCTTTTACCGAAGTTTTTGACAAATTAGAAAATACCAATATTCATTGCTGTCATACAAACAACTGCTCAATTGAATAAAATTTCAAGCATTTCAAGTCGATCAAAAAATTTGTTTTTTAAAAAATTAATTTTAAGTCAGTAAAAATTGACCTTTTCTTCAAAGTGGCCCGGTGTCACCAGGTTCTGTATGAGAAAGGGTGGCCAAGTGGTTAAGGTTACTGTAGACCTTCAAAGGCCAAATTTTGCGATTGTTTTTTCTTTGGTCATAATAAAGCTAAAACATCGACTTAAAGTTTAGTAAAACAAATAAGTTTAACTCATTTATTGATCGCGAGATATCGAGGAAAAATTATTTTGGAGAAGAGTTAATAAATAACTAACTCATCTAGCGCCTGTGGATTTTACGCCGGAAATCTTATCGGGGACTTAAATTACTAACATTTGCATATTTTGTTTTTATTGCAAGTTGCGCTGTTTCGCGTTGTTTCAGTCGTTGGTATCGGGGATTTTTTTAATGTAGAGTCCGTGAAAACTGACATATAATGAATTCATCGAAAAGACAGACGATGCCTTGAACAAAATCTAGGAAGAAACCCGGGCCAAAGAAAAAGGAGAAAGACGAACATTTTGATGAAAGCAAGAAGAAGGAACTCGCCGCCAGTGACAAAGGTTCCTGGTTTGACCAGCCTTCAAGCGATGTTTCAGGAGTTTCACAAGTTTCACATCCTTCAACTTCCTAAGAAGTTGGCGCCAGTAGCTTAAAAGCTGATGGCTTTGAAAGCTTCTACCTCTGGTTTAGCAGAATCTGACTCGAACAGTGGCGACGAATCGAACAGAAGCATAGAATCGGAGGAATTGAAGTGTGAAGATGCGCTAAACACGTGTACTGTAGTCGATCGGCTTAAAATCAATAGCAAGTTGCAGGAAATTGCATCTTGTCACTATTCGATGGTGTTTGATTGCGAATTCAATGGCCTATTTTTGTTGCGAGCCGTTCGGGGGGTCCGAACCTTGTGTTTCATTGGTCGGCGGCATGACTCTGTTGACAGCCGCTTTGATAAGGTGAGATAAGCTTTCAAAACTCTAGGAGTCTAACTCTCGCGCTTTATTATTGCATAGATTTCCCTTCTTCAAGCAAATTAATAGGGTATGTAGATTTGACGGAATCTTATGAAATTTGGCCGTTCCTTGGTTATCAATGCGCAAAAGAGTGTGAGGCTTTTTTGATATTCCAAATATTTTCCCTTTTACGCGCTCTCAACTTTAGAAGATCCGCAAATATTCAATTCGCCAACTTCAATAGATTTTCTCTGCAACCAATCGGAATACTGAAAAAGCCTCACACACTTCTGTACATGTAGTCGATCACCTACTGATTGACACTGTGCAGTTTGTTTGGTCGTAAGTGCGAGGAGGAAGCCAGGTAATTCAGTTTACCAAATAGTGTCAATTTTGCGTTTGAAGGCTTGCACGCGCTTACTTTTCAATAACATCAAAAAGAGAATTATTTCTTCTTATTCTAAATTTTATCAGCTTTACGATGATATCCTTTTCTATGGTTATATCATAAGCAATGCGCATGCGAATGATTCTTTGGAAGACACCCCTGAAGGTCTACAGTAACCTTAAGGGCGCTGGATTTCAATGCAGTAATCTGGGTTCAAATCCTGCTCTGGCCACTAGCTGGAGCTGTTCTGTGTAAGTGCCTGGTTCAACTCCTCGGTCATCCTTATAACAGGCCAACTGGTTTGCCTCTGGCCAGTTGGAATTCTTATCATGTTATGTTTATTTGAATAAGGACCAGGTCAAATGCCGTACTTCACATGAGCTGAACTAAACTCAGTCATTAAGTTCATGTGAAGTACACCATTGGACCTAATTAAGTTCAACTGATTTCATTTGGATCGGCTGAGGCATTCTTCATGGCCGGCCAGGTGTGAAAAACAGCTGAGGATACAATGTAGGGCAAGATTTGCGCACAGCCCCATACATTAATAATTATTAATGTATGTATAATTATTATACATGCATTTTGTGGCCCAAACTCTATTCACTTTTGGAACAGGTTTAGTAAGACAGTGATGCATGTATAATAATGTATGGGGCTATGTGGAAATCTTTCTGAAGATAGAGTTTGGGTCAAATGCCTGCGATCTTCACATGAGCCGAACCAAATGCATTATAATCATGTTAATGTATATCAATGTATAAGTCAACCTTGCTCTGTTTATTTCGATGATCTAGTTAAGTTCAACTGAATTAAGTTTGGCATTTGACTCAGCAGGCAAACTTAACTAATTTGGGTCGACATAAACTGTAATTAAGTTCGGCTAATGTGAAGTTCGACGTTTGACCTGGGCCTCCTTTGTTTCTTGGAACGTAGTGGAGTGAATGTAAACTGGCTGCTTAGCTAAATGCACTTTCACTTTTTTCATGGTATTATTATAATTTATTATATGTACTAGAATGAATAATAGTTTTGTTCAATTTGGAAACTAAAACAAAGGCTTTCTTAAATTTCATACATTAGCCCGTGTTTTGGGACATTCCCATCATAAATTAAAATTCCGCTCTCGAGATTCTTTGTAGATCAAAGATTCCTTCGCTCGTTTAATAACAAATTTCCAATGGCATAAAACAACAAAAGTTCAAACGTTTTCTTGCGCCTCAACTACAGGAAGCCATTTTTGAGCACGCGGAACAAATCAAAACACGCCCGCATATAAGCTTATTAACTACAAAAGCAACCACCATATATATCATGCAGCTTAACAAATATTTTCTTACGTTGCTGTACTTGTATCAATCGTTCCTTCCCTTGATGGAACTTTCGACTCCCCGACAGACCACAAAGATGAGAATCCTGGAAAAGAAGAATAGGAATTACAAATTACGAAAATAGATTTGCACACGTGAATAGTAACGTACGTACATGACCGCCACACGCTTGCGGAAGTTCAAGGAAAGTTATTCAGACTGTACTAACCAGAGCCTAGGAATAAGCCATTTATTTCCTTCCTTTCTTCACCCGTTGCAGTTAGCACTCTTTCTTGATGATCCACTACCTGCAGCACAGACATGATGTCGTCAATTCCTAGCGCAGAAAATTCTGTGCTTTCCCAGCGATTCACATCTTCATTTCTCAAGTACAGAGCGCGAGTTGAAGAACATTCCTGTCGACTGCATTGGGACACAGACTTGTCTCCAAAATCGAGCAGTGAAGGGTCTTCCTGTTCTTGAATTCCCTTTGTATCTTTGCTAAGTGAAGAAGCGATCTTAGTGCCATCTTTGAATGGTTTGGGCTGCAAAGAAGCGCCTTCATTCAACGCGATTCTTGAAGTGATACTTCCCCGTCTCTGATTTGTTGATTGCCTGGCTTTGAAATACAGAACAAACGCGGGGTAGCCTTGACAAAACATCATCATAACAAACCAAGGATGGTTGTTGACTGTGTAAAGCAAACATATGAGGAAAATACAAATATTTCTTGCTTTCCACGACGGCGGAATAACACATGGTACACACAACAGCGCCATCTTGAATTGAAGTGGAAACGAACGGGAGTCGCAAATTATCAGACGTGTGGGAATCACGTGAAATGTCGAGGGGAATCCCTGTCTGTCAATTTCAGCCACTTAAATTTCGAAATTCATGGCCGAAACAAAGTATCTTTTCTGAGCCCCAACAGATTAGGCGCGGACTAACACACTCTCGTGGAAAAAAGGTCTTGGCTGCAAGGTCTGTCGTGGAACAAATAGGTGGACCGGCAAGAAGTTCTACGAAAAATGGAAATGAACAATCGAGCTTTTCGATCGAATCACTGTCGAATGACGATTTCCGCCGTCTTCACAAAGAAATTTCGCTCAAGAAGGACAAACAAATCATTATTTCCCCACATTTTCTTTTCATCTTTCGAACAATTTAGGCAACATTGATATAATTCTCGATCTTAATCTTTGCTTGAGTATGGACAGAAAGTCTCTCGTTTTCAAACGACGAACAACCGCTGGATTTTGGTGCGCTGTTCGTGAGCGATGTTGGCGATGTAAGCGATATCAGCTGCTAATAATAATAATAATAATAATAATAATAATAATAATAATAATCGTATCTATAACAAAATTCTCGATTCTGATTGGTTCTGCGCGCGCCTATTTGTCGCGTAATTGGTGCGCGATCACGTGGGTGTCCAATTACAGGTATCCAATTTCAACTTTTTGTAATTGGATACCTGTAATTGGACACCCACGCCATTCACGCGTCAATTACGTGCACTTTAATGGCTTCCTTCATAATGTTTTCCCACTGTTTGTAAGACTGCTGGAACATACCCCTGACTTTTTCACCCAAAGGAGGTTTTCAAAATCTTCTTAATCTCGAAATTTGTTATAGATACGATTAATTAGTAATTGGACCTCGTGTCGTACAATTCAGGGAGTAATCGTGTTCGTAATTTCAAATTTTGAAATTACTCGCCCGATTACTCCCTGAATTGTACTCCACTCGGTCCAATTACTATTACTAATAATAATAATAATAATAATAATAATAATAATAATAATAATAATAATTATTATTATTATTATTTATTGTTTTGTGTGCGCACATCAATTTATACTGAGATACATGTCGTCAGCATTTGAAGCATCAAACAAAACAACTCCATAATTTTAGTAAATCAATAATTTTATGTGTTTATATATCTCAGCTGGCTCATTTGTTGTATTTGTTCCTCAAACGTTGCCTTGGGCGGCCGACAGATGCTCTGAGCGGGTTCACTTGCAGCACAAAAAGTTGCCTGACGATCATTCTTCATTTGATTTCATATATCCGCAGTTCACATATGATTTCTTTCATATGCATCATTCACTTACATATCTTTCACGGGAACTTGACCTGCTCCCAACGTCAGTGGCTTCATAGCTCAGTTGGTAGAGCATCGCACCGGAATTGCGAGGTCACGGGTTCAAGCCCATTGAAGTCTTGAATTTTTTTCAGGCTTCTTTACGCAATTGTAAAAATTGCGATCAACACTGCAACAATCATTCTTCATTTGAAAACTCTAAAAGTTGCCATAAGGTTGCCGAGCACAATATATAAAGCGATAGTCTGTCACTGTCGATGATAATACGAACTGAGATAACATTAGAGTCGAAGGGTTTTTTCCTGGACGTTGCTGGGTTTGCCCTTTATTGTCAAATGACCCGCTAAGAATTTTGCTGTTATTTTTTTTAAGCCTGAAATACTTCAAGATCCATTTTCACTTTTCGTCATGCTCTCACATATCGGCCATTTCCGAATTTCCTCAGGCATCTCTTTCAAAGCGACCCAAATAGCGGCTGGCAATCTGCAACGCGCGCTGTGATTGGTCAATTAACCTCAGAGATACGATAAATGTGTAGGTAGGTTACGGATCCTTGATTTTTCTCGTTGATTTATAGCCCGCGCGGACCTCGAACTTCGCTTGGTAAGAGGTATTTATTGTGACAAAATACAACTTGATAAACTAAATAAATGCCAAGAACTTCCACTAGGAGCACTACTGGCGTGCCACTTGTATTGGCGATACGCCGAAACTTTGACCGCGTCGCTTCTCCGAACTTGTCGGCATAACAGCGGCTGCCGCCCGTTGGAAGATAACCTTTTTACGGTGCAGCAAAAATCCAGCATATTCATTGTTGGTGTTATTGCCAAAGCCTATGTGGTCTTTCTTCTCCTTGCACAAGTTGTAAACTCAAAGACAAACTTTCACTAAATTCTTCCTCCTTCAAGGCCACCGTCAAGCCTTAGGAATAGGAGGCATCGCTCTACCGAAAAGTTTCAATGGCGACGAAAATGGGTTTCCATCACACTACAAAGCGAAGCATCTCTTAAAATAAACGTTATATATATACAAACAGCGAAACCGATAGCTTGAGTTCAGTTCGTGAATTCTGATCTGTCCAGTTACAAGACCCTTACAAGGGCAGTCTTCAGTTCTGTTCAGTAAATGTTAACTTTAAAGATACCGTCAGAGAACAGAGAATGTCAAAGCGTGGTTGAAGAAGTAAATACAAAATGTAACAGTTGAAGAGTCTTGGTTCGTACCTCTTCGCTAAGGCGGGTCAGCCTACCGGTTGAGTAGAATCTCAACACGGTTTCAGCTGCCAGATGTTTTCAGAAAGAGATTTCTGTCGCTTCCCTCAACTCGCTTCCGCATGAGGTATTTTCAGACTGGTTTGGTGGGTCGCAGATATATCCGTTGGAAAAGGTTCACAATTTTCCCCGAAATTTTCTGAAAGCAAGCACTAATCCGCCGCACTAGGAGAATTCAATGGGATTTGGATGAACCTGGCTTATTTCCGTGCTTAGGCCTCTTGGTACCAAGTCGAGCACGAGGCAACCTGGAGGCCCCACTAGGGTCTGAGTATCCCGTATCCCATTAATTTTTGGTCTAAATAACCCGTATCCTGTCAATTACTGTGGTTTGTATACCTTTAATGCTGGTTCGATATCCCATAATCTCTTCTTTAAACATCCCGTACCCCGTTACTTTTTTAGCTACATATCCCGTATCCCTATATAAAGGTGGATTTTTACGTGCGTACCCGTGGACGTAAACTTGAACTGGCTTTACGTGCGTAAATAAAATAGAGACGATGTATGGAAGGACGCGCGTATACGTAAAAGTTGAAAGAAGTTCAACTTTTAACGTGGATTTCCACTGTCGCGTAATTTTGACGTGCGTACGGACGGACCTTTAAAGGTGAATTTCCACTGTCGCGTAAGTTTTACGTGCGTATGGACGTAAACTTTACCCGACTTTACGACTACGTAAATAAAAAAAGAAACGATGTATGGAGGGTCGCGCGTAAACGTAAAAGTTGAGCCAGAAATCGTCTCTATTTTATTTACGCACGTAAAGCCAGTTAAAGTTTACGTCCATACGCACGTAAGAATTACGCGACAGTGGAAATCCACCTTTACGCGCGTCCTTCCATACATTGTTTCTATTTTATTTACGCACGTAAAGCCAGTTAAAGTTTACGTCCGTACGCACGTAGAACTTATGCGACAGTGGAAATCCGCACTTTTGAAATACTGAGAGCACAGTATCCTGCGCGCATCATCCGCGCATCACGCACGCATCCCGCTTCTGTTTTGAAGCTCCATGGTTCATTGTATATATATATATGATTACGAAGACTCGCCAATGCAAATACGCCTGGCTTCCTGTGAAAGTTGAATGCACGGAGAAAAAGCCTCCTACGACATCATCAGGTACTGGTCATGCCAGAGGGTGCATAAGGCCTCTTAACCACTAGCTCTATGGACAGGTAGCCAGTCCATCACCCCGCCCCAGCTGTGGTCTGTTAGGACAGACCACAGCACCTTCCCTACTCTTTTCGATGGACGTGTGGGTCCTCATACGTTCTGTTAATTGCATTGCGCATCCCTACTGCGTATAATTTCTTCAACGAGTTGCAAAAATACTTGAGACACTGTACGCCATTTGGCCTTCAATGATGTTTCCATTATCTTCCGCTTTCCCTCCGCCCCTCCCCCCTCTCAACAAAGTTGTTAACAGTGCCACACCATGCTCTAAACTTTGAGGAACAACTTTGAAAGGGGGAGAGGGAGAATGCGTATTGTATCTCACAGAATTGTTAGCAACAGCGTTTTAGAGAAAGAAAAGATGTTTTTGATAGCGAATGTCTCAACAATTTTGCAACTGGTCAGCAGCGCGTGCACGAGCTCGTGCATGTTCAAAACATTGCAGGTTTTCTGAAGGAGTCATCCCCTAGAAATAGATAAATGGCGATTTTCTCCCAAACGAGTATGGGGACCTATACTTTTTATTTCTCATATTGAAAGAAAATGCAATTCTTCGTGAAATATCCATTTCAAGAATTATTTTTTGTCCAGTTTTTCATTATTCACAGAAGATTTCCTTTAGGATGGCGCTATTGAAGCTTCAATGGTAAAGCACAGACGCAAAAAACACGACTAATCTTTCATTAGTTTATTTTTTATTCACCTTTGAGAGGTTAAATTTCCACCATGATGTGCTTTTGACTAAATAAAACCTATACCCCATTGCCTCTGTCCCGTTTTTGTCAATTATAGAATCTCAGACCACTTTCGGCTATCAACTGAAATTGTGCTAACATTTACCAAAGTAGTTATAAACTAAAGCCTCAAAGCATGAAAACGGACATGGGGACCCTCTGTCTTTATTGCATTTCTTTGATGTTTTTGACGTTGGCAACCACCTAGCAAAGTTTCAAATAAAATCTATTGCCACCTCTATTTCTGAGGAATGACCTTAAAGTCTTACGTGTAACAGCCTCATTTAGAGGTCTGCTTTGGTAGGCATGGCGCAGGGATTTTTTTACCCCGTGACTTTGGTCTCTGCAAGACTTCCGCTGTTTCAGGAAAGCGACGAAGAAACTTTTGACAACCATTTTTTCCCTCTTAAACGTCGGACAACCTGATGCAGACTGATGGAAATAGATACTTACACTTTTGAGGAAAAAGAGTTATATCTTTAACCTGTCTAAAAGAAACCATCCATGGCATGGGCTTAGCATGGAGTTGATTGCACTGAATGATGACTCCTTCCTGTGAACACTTTGATTTGATTTTGACATTTCCCATTGTGCAGCAAGCAATCAGAAACAACATCGCGACAAACTAATTACCGTTACTGTTTGCGGTTTAGTTTTCTCGCATGCGATTGGCTTTTTACTTGAAACACAGTTACATTACATAAATATTTCTAGTGTTAACGGTTTTCAGATTTTCACAGTAATTTTCTCTAATTTCTTAAATCCTGTCACATATGCTTCTTTCAACTCAATACTCTGACTGAAAAGTACTGGGACAACTCTCATAATGATTACTGTAGCCCTAAACACCTCAACCCACATAAAATATATTATTGATTTATATGTGGTACAATTTTTGTTCATAATAACAATATATAACTCAATGAAATAGTACAGAAATCCTGCTACCAACTGCCCTCTACTCTCTGTTGTGCAGTTAAAAAAATCCACACCTCCCCCCAAGGAAGGTTAATGGGAAATTCCAAGGGAGGGAAGGAGGGGGCAAAGTAGAAGTTTTAAAGAGAAGTATGGAGCTAAATTTGAATTCTGAAGGGTGGGGAGGGGGGGCAAACCAATAAAGCCTCTGTGGGAGGGGTACGGATATCTTCTAAAACCACACATTGTAAGACCAACAGTCTGGAAACAAAACAACAACATCCAAATGGCACACTTGTTAAAGTATAATTAATGCTTTTCTCCAAACATTGGCATCCAGATGCACTCCACCAAATTTTTCATTCCATTGCAAATCAAAGTGGCCATGAGCAAAGGAATGAAATTAGACTTGCTGCACCTACAACTTGGAGGTGACCAGGCAAATATAACACAGCTTCATTTCTAATCCCTTGAAACAAAACTTCTAACTCTAATCCCAGCTTATTGCTTGTGATCCAACCCTTACCCAGATCCAGGGTGTGGGACAGTCCCCTCTTTGATTCATGATCCATCTTTCTCATAACGATGTTATTTAATGCTGATCAACTGACTGAAATAACAGTTCAATATCATTGATAATGCCTTATGCTTTCTCTGCAAACAAAGCAAATGGCTACCTTAACTAGCAAATACCAACAAATGCTACTTGAACTATGCAGAGTGACATTTTTAATGACATTTTAAAGTTACTTTTTAAACCTCCAACCTGCCCCTTTTACAGTCATAAGCCTACTATACTTGTATAAAGGCCAAACACTAATGACTGGAGACATTTTCAAACAATCACAATTTCAGGTAAATATTAACAATTTATTAACAAGTAATGGAATGCGGTGATAAGTTTTATTAGGAATTTTCTCCTTACTCACTCCAGGGTGACACATCTTCCCAAAAGAGTTAAATTTTGAATTTGGTCATCCTATCATTCACTCAACCAGTCATTTATTCCTTCAATTAACCTGGGAAGTAATTAATGTTAAAAAAAAAATAAAGTAAAATAAATAAGAAAAAAGTGATAATAAAGTTGAAGTTGAATTTAAGAGACACTGGTCATACCAACAAAGCAAAATCCAATAAGAACCAGGACTTTGCAAATATTGGCATTTTTTTAAAGCTGGCGACTTTTGGCAGTGCTACAACCATGAGAAAACAAGGTATCAAATATAGGGTCTTCAAGAAGTTATCTCCAGTTGTACGTTAGAGTGATAGTCTTAATCACAAAGGTCCAAAAGTGCCTGGCAAAAAGGTCTGCCACAAGGCAAATTATGGTATGGTGCAAACACTACAGCTCATCAATCTGTCAATATATTATTCAATATCTGGTACATCATTTACTTTGCTTGGAATTGTTCCAGTACTCATCACTGTCATTTTGAACATCTTCAGGCATGCGCAGTAAAGTTATGACAACATTGTCATCTCGTCTTTGGAACAACATTTCACCCTCAAAATCAACAAAGTTCTGCTTCCGAGCCCTGAGCAATATTCAAACAACTTTGTTTGAAATTCTGGTGTACCTTTCAAACAAACGACCAAATTAAAGGTGATGGCGACAGCACCATCCAGTTGATCATCACACATTTGTAAGATGACTTTACTTTAAAAAACAAAACAAAAAAAACATAGTTTTTGGGGACGCTGTCACAAAATTAGAGACGTTTGTATGGATTTTGAGCTATGTTTCAAGGTCTATAACTTGGTCTCTGTTCAACCTAAAACAATCAAACTTGGTCAAACGACTAAACTCAATGTCATCTTTCATGTGATGGTGTCAATTTATCGATTACTTCAAAATTTGAAACTCGCCCCAGTTCCCTTTTGAATTTCGGAATGGCCAATTTCTCGGCTACTGCGACCAGGGGCCCGCCTCTCGCCTTCTGTTTCGGTTTTCAGGGATATTTATTTCCTCAATGGGCCTCTGGAGCCAGGATAGCCCAAAGAAAAATTCGACTTGTAAATTATATGAAATTTTACACTAAGCGAAGATTGAAAACTCAGCAAAACCACAGGAACTTTCTTCTAAATAATTTGAATGTGATTTAGTACGGAAATCAGAGTTTTGGTAAACTATAAATGGGCCTCAGTTCACAGGAAAGTGTTTCTTCACGAACACGCCGCAGAAAACAAGAAACGAGGAAACAAAATTCAATTTAAACTGAAAACTGAGGCTTTGGAACAGAGCTTTAGTAACGTAGCTTAAAATTTATCCTTGAACGGTTAACAGACAGTACAATGCTACAAACTACGTCCACAGATCGACTGCAAGAACGTTGAATGCAGCCTTCCTTTTTATCTTAACGGACTGCAACAAAAATACCTCAGTATTGAACCTTACTAAGTTATGGTTAACTTACCATCATTACACTATAAGATGCGATGTTGACCAGACTTCATTACTCACTTAATGCTGAACAGAAAATACCCTGGGCAGTAAAAGATCGCCATCTTTGTTCTTCTTGTCACGCTATCTTGTACGTCACGCAGCTGATCTTGAACGTCTAAAAAATGGTCGTTTCACATTACGAATCATAGAATACAAATGGCTGTTCAAAGATACATTTTCACTCTTAATTTTCACTTTACATTGTGGAACTCTTTCGGCTTCAAGCAACAAAGCGGTAAAACAAACATACGAAACATTGCACGTGGCCATGACGGAAAGCTATATTTGTTACTGCATACAGTTTCTACTTCATGTCAAAGCCATTGTGCAATTTCTTCTGCCTGTACCATTTGTACATCGTGCCATTATATTGGCACAGGCAGACTTATATCGGCAATCCTTGGATCATGGTGGCCCTCGCTAGCCAATATTGGTCAAGGGTCGCCCCTTATTAAACGTTCAGTCAACCGACACACGTTTCCTTTGTAGCGGCAATTAGAAATGAAATGACCAAAATTTTTTTCACAATTTTTGTTTTGAGTCATTTCATAGGGAAATCAGCCTGTCTCTTGGGGATGCACGCAAATATTGTATATTTAAACAGTTGAGCAACATTTGGTATTCAAATAAGAATTCACTCTGAATGCCAGTTAAGTTCGGACTGATTTTGGTTTGAATGAAAGTGAACGTTCAGTTGCGTTCGCAAGCTCCTGCCAGTACATCAAAGTCCTTAACTCCATTTTTATCCCGATACACCTCCTGTGCTTTAGTGGCGAGCACTTTGTCAGGACAACGCACTCGCGAGACACTTAGGCTGGCGTTATCAGTGGCTCCTGACTCAACAAGTCAAGTAATGGACGGAAATTATGTTGCTCCATGGCCAAATCAAGCAAAGGATTTCGATCCCGCGAATTCTGACGATAAATTTCATGATTTTCAAGTGAAAGTGACAACAAACGCTGCATTTTCAGCGAAGACAATCGAGTGGATGTGATGTTGGGTGATTCATGCAGTCAAGAGAGCACTTGCCGTTGTTTTGCAACGATCGTCATTTCAATGGATGGTTTTCAACCAACAAAATAATAAAACAAACTGGAAACGTGCAGCCATTGGGCTGCCTGAAGTCTCTTGATTTGTCCACAGGAATTCACTGACAATTTCCGGAGAGCGTGTTGTACATCAGCGGGTTTTCAGTTTGCTCTAGTGTCTGTTGAGCAAGTGCCGGATTGTTGGTCAGTTTAATTTGACGTATTTTATTGCTGTGTGGATGGTATGCGGTCTAGTTGACATTTTATTTCCAAAACTATGAACGCTGATGAATTTATTTAATAAGCACCTTTTGATGTCCTATATAATTTAATTTCGTGTCATGTTTAAAGCTTTGACCAAATTCTGAATTCCATTTTACTAAGTTGTTGATCGCAGAATATACCAACAACAACAGAAAAAGGAACATAACAACCCACAAGGAATACGCTTAAAACGCGTTGATGTGCACTGAGCTCAAAATGGGAGACACTGAACCAATATTGGGCGATATGGGCGACCCTTGAAAAACATTGGCCAATAGAGGTGACCCTTGACCAATATTTGTCAATATGGGTGACCCTAAACCAATATTGGCCGATATGAGTGACCCTTGACCAATATTGGTCAACATGGAAGACTGTTGACCAATATTGGCCGATATGGGTGACCCTAGACCAACATTGGTCGATATGGGTGACCCTAGAATAATATTGGCCGATATGGGTGACCCTTCACCAATATTGGTCAATATGGATCACTTTTGACCAATATTGGCCGATATGGGTCACCCCTTAACCTATATTGGTCAATATGGGTGACCCTTGACCAATGTTGGGCAATATAGGTGACCCTAGACCAATATTGGTCAATATGGGTGACCCTTGACCAATATTGGTCGATATGGGTGACCCTAGACCAATATTGGTCGATATGGGTGACCCTTGACCAACATTGGTCAATATGGAGAACCCTTGACCAATGTAAGTGATCCTAGACCAATATTGGTCAATATAGGTGACCCGTGACCAATGTTGGCCAATATGGGTGACCCTAGACCAATGTTGGTCAATATGAGTAAAAAATAACCCATATCGGCCAATATTAGCCTAAGGTCACCCATATTGGCCAACATTGGTCAAGGGTCACCCCTGTTGACCAATATTAGGAAAGGGTCTCCCATGTTGACCAATATTGGTAAAGAGTAACCTATATTGGCCAACAGTGGTCAATGATTTCCTTTATTGGCCAACATTGGTCAAGGGTCTACCATATTGACCATTATTGGTAAAGGGCGGCCCATATCTACCAATATTGGCCAAGGGTTTGCCATATTGACCGATATTGGTCTAGGGTCACCCATATCGGCCAATATTGGTCAAGGGTCACCCATATCGACCAATATTGGTCTAGGGTCACCCATATTGACCAATATAGGTTAAGGGTGACCCATATCGACCAATATTGGTCAAAAGTGATCCATATTGACCAATATTGGTAAAGGGTCACCCATATCGACCATTGTTGGTCTAGGGTCACCTATATTGGTCAATATTGGTCAACGGTCTTTCATGTTGACCAATATTGGTAAAGGATCTCTCATATCGGCCAATATTTGTTTAGGGTCACCCATATTGACAAATATTGGTCAAGGGTCACCTCTATTGGCCAATGTTTTTCAAGGGTCGCCCATATCGCCCAATATTGGTTCAGTGTCTCCTAGTTTGAGCTCAGTGCACATCAACGCGTTTTAAGCGTATTCCTTGTGGGTTGTTATGTTCCTTTTTCTGTTGTTGTTGGTATATTCTGCGATCAACAACTTAGTAAAATGGAATTCAGAATTTGGTCAAAGCTTTAAACATGACACGAAATTAAATTATATAGGACATCAAAAGGTGCTTATTAAATAAATTCATCAGCGTTCATAGTTTTGGAAATAAAATGTCAACTAGACCGCATACCATCCACACAGCAATAAAATACGTCAAATTAAACTGACCAACAATCCGGCACTTGCTCAACAGACACTAGAGCAAACTGAAAACCCGCTGATGTACAACACGCTCTCCGGAAATTGTCAGTGAATTCCTGTGGACAAATCAAGAGACTTCAGGCAGCCCAATGGCTGCACGTTTCCAGTTTGTTTTATTATTTTGTTGGTTGAAAACCATCCATTGAAATGACGATCGTTGCAAAACAACGGCAAGTGCTCTCTTGACTGCATGAATCACCCAACATCACATCCACTCGATTGTCTTCGCTGAAAATGCAGCGTTTGTTGTCACTTTCACTTGAAAATCATGAAATTTATCGTCAGAATTCGCGGGATCGAAATCCTTTGCTTGATTTGGCCATGGAGCAACATAATTTCCGTCCATTACTTGACTTGTTGAGTCAGGAGCCACTGATAACGCCAGCCTAAGTGTCTCGCGAGTGCGTTGTCCTGACAAAGTGCTCGCCACTAAAGCACAGGAAGTGTATCGGGATAAAAATGGAGTGAACGGACTTTGATGTACTGGCAGGAGCTTGCGAACGCAACTGAACGTTCACTTTCATTCAAACCAGTCCGAACTTAACTGGCATTCAGAGTGAATTCTTATTTGAATACCAAATGTTGCTGAACTGTTTGAATATACAAT
Organism: Galaxea fascicularis; assembly: GCA_948470475.1. Lineage (NCBI taxonomy): Eukaryota > Metazoa > Cnidaria > Anthozoa > Scleractinia > Euphylliidae > Galaxea > Galaxea fascicularis. Next base: position 25,309,583 of record OX419343.1, on the reverse strand, counting down.
ATTTGCGTGCATCCCCAAGAGACAGGCTGATTTCCCTATGAAATGACTCAAAACAAAAATTGTGAAAAAATTTTGGTCATTTCATTTTTAATTGCCGCTACAAAGGAAACGTGTGTCGGTTGACTGGACGTTTAATAGAAAAAAGAACAATGACGACTGAACGTGATAAGTGAACTCCAAAGAAAAAGATCACAGGAATGATTAAACATAGGGAGCATACAAAATGATATAATGAAAGCATTTTTGAATATGAACACATAAAAGTCATACGCTCTCATCTTCGGATGCATTTTTTCGCGCCCTTATTTAAGAGAGGTGCTAAATGGCGAGCACGTCTCCCCTGAGTTCTGAGGTTTTTAAGAATAAAGTAAATAATTGAAATTTAAGTACATTAGTAACGATTAATGTCAATTGACAAGCAAACATGTAACATAGATTCAGGGCCCGATTACACGGCGAATTTCAGCCCCGGCTGAATCACTCTCCATGTAATCGACAATTTGATTTTAAGAGGATTTGTTTCAGCCCGGGCTGAAATTCGCCATGTAATCGGGCCCTTACTGGAGGTTTGTACAAATACTTTAACCACTTCACTCTTGGTAGGGGCATAGGCATTGTGCAAGGCAGTTGGCGTGTCCTAAAGAGGGGCAATGATATGACGGACACATGCTAAGTCTTCAAATTTCGGAAAATAGTTAGATGATATATTTTCTTGCGTGACGTGATAACGCTTCGGTTTTAGCGAAGGCAAAAATAATCAATCATCTCCTCTGATAAAAGCTTTTCACACGAACTGCTTGTGCTTATCAGAACAAGCCTTGGAATCAGTTCTACATAAGGGTTGAAGCGTTCTCCAATCATAATTCAAAAGTATTGAGTTTCGTATTTTCATCATCTGAATTTTAGATCTGAATTTTTTACTTCCAGATCACAGATCACATATGATATATATCAATTCATTATCCAGCAGACAGGTGCTGAGGAATAGACAAATTTATCAGCCAGAGTGTGTCGGCTTGATATAACCCCAAATTCTCACAACTAATGTACAAGGAACTGTACAGCAGCTAGAAAGGAGATTTAAGAATCAAATCTTCGGAGGTAAGGGTAAAGCTCTTCCTAGACCTCTTTTTATCCGCAATTCGAGAAGTGCTTACGTAGTTTTCTAGGTTAAATCCGTTCTTTAAAACCTTTATTCGTAGCATAGATTAGTCTTTTAGTTGCGTGAAATCCAAGGTGTTCAATGTACCCCCTGACGCTTGTTGTCGATAACTCTATAACTGAAGCAGTTATTCAAAAACAGTGATCGCGACTTCAAAAATCGCAACGCAGGCATGTGATTTCTTTTACTTGGATTCCAGCAAGTGATTTGAAAGCTTGTGGAAACAGGAGCTACTTGCGGATAATAGTTGCGATGAGCGTTACTTTTTTCCCCTTCGCAACAAACGTCGCTTCCTGATTATAAAGTTGATCCTTCCAAACATTTTTTCTGGATTCCGATGAAGCCTTCAGAGATTAACTGGCACTATTTGGGTAAATGAACGACAAATCTGTTCTCTATAACTTTTAAAAACTATGAGAAGCTGAAGTTCAATCGCATAATGCGCAAATAGTTTCACAGACCGTTACGCAAATAAAACGTTTTCCCAAGTTTAATTGTTTTTATATTTTTACGACACGAAATAAGCTAAGGTTGCTTGTAGTGGGATTTTAAAGAGCCATCTTCACACTTCATCCATATTTCACGACAGCCACTCCTAATCTTCAGACAGTTTTATTAATGGAGAAAGAATTAGGAGTTGACTTCCAACTGCCTTGTTGTTTTAACTTGGGACTTATCTGTCCAAGTAGATTATAAAGAAACTATTGTTTCAAAAAAGTCATTAGGTGCCTTGTTTATCGAAGCCTTAGGCGCGTTAAAGTGCATGGACCACACAAAGCGTGCTTGAAACTCCTGAAGGTCTATCTCCCATCCCAGGAGGGGGAGAAGGGGGAGGAGGGGATGATCGAACTTTTGGAGTTTGAAATCTTCGATTCTGAGATTTTTGGATATGAAAATTTGGCAAGTATTTTTTTTGTGCGTGGCTCGATTTAAGTAAGGATTTGTTTTGGGTATTCAAAACAATCTGAAGATTCGTGGTAGTGTCCCCGGGGTAGCGTCCGCGTATGCTAGCAGCGCCGTAAAGTATAATCCTTTGTCGAACTATTTAAGGCTCGGAGATGCGGCAGGGTATTATTCGGGGGTTACATTTTGGTCCAGGGATATCTGATTTTTTTTTTATTTTTGCCCCCACTCGATCATCCCCATCACTTAACATCTGGAGTAGCCGCCCCCCCCCCCCCTCCCGGGCCTCCCATACTCCCATAGTCATGGCGTTTGTTCAGTGATGGAGTGTCACAGCGTCTCACAATGAAAACCTAACACATGAAAAAAAGTAGTTTTAAAGTGTTTTAAAAAATTGCTCTAACTCGAAACTCTTTCCTGGACGAGTTCTTAAAACTGATCCTTCGAAGGAAATCTTTGTCGTTACTACGTTGGTTTCATTGGTTGTATTTGCAAGTCTGCAAAATCTTTTTAAATATTTTTTTAGTCTCGCTTTGAGTCGCAAATCGCTCTAAGCTACTGGGGTAAATTTCAGTATTCTGCAGAAAGTTGTTTAAGTAATGGTTTCCTTGAACATTTCTCGGGTTTGGAGAAAATCTTGGGTGTGTCGTTTTAAATATGTTTCTGATTATAACACTGTACAAGGGAGTTTAAATTTTTGAGTGAGCAACAAAGACATATTTTAATGTACCTTACGCAGTGATTGACGTTCAATAGTTTGCAGTAATGAAAGCGAGATTTTTCCTTTCTTGTCTAGCTCGAGTGTTAAACATCGTTGACAACATAGCATCCATACTTACGTCTGATAGAAAGCTTGGCAGGCGGCGTAAAAGACCTGAGAAATCTTTTTTTCGACCTTAAAGCAGATTTTTCTTCAGTACGATGACATACTGGGCATCATTTCAACAGCACTATTTTTCTTTTCTTTTCATATCTATGAGCTATACGTGACGGTCGGTAATCCTCTCTGATAAGACTGAATGTATAGACAATAATACTTCAGGGTTAGTTCAAGAAGGTCAGGCTTGAAACCACAAAACGCTAAACAACAAGGCACACTAAAATTAATGATATTTACGTTGTTATTACTCACGATTAGTATCAGTCTACATGCACGCTTGATACTCGCTATTTCTAGTTGTTTTATATCTTGTAACATATTTGTTAATATGGGAGCAATGCGTTCCTGGCATTCTTATCGTTTAATTTCACCGCGCTCTAATGTAGGTCCGCGACGCCTGCAAATACGATCTCTTCGCTATTTTTGATCGACTGTGAGTACATACACGAATCAATCTACTGAAGGCAAACTAAACAGAAACGTCAGTAAAAAGAAAAGTAAAAAGGATATGAAATATGTGAAGACGGGGCTTTTGTTTATTCTGGGTGCTTTATTTTCCACATCGGTATATATATAATTTGAGACCACACCAAGGAGCTTATATCTCGACTGTAACTTCTGACTAGTTTGAGTCACTTTTGCCAGACTGCAGATATATGTCTTACGAAGGAATAAAGGCGTTAATTTCTAAAGAAACTGTGGTGCGGCGTCGGTGGGGGGGGGGGGGCAGGGGGGGGGGTGGCAGGAGGATTATCAACGATGTTGAGTAAATTAGCTACTGTCAGTTTTTAGAATCCCTTGCACGGTAACTAATTTACATTATCAACTTCGTTGATAAAACCAGATTTTTCTAACGGAGGCAGTTTGCAAACCTTATCGGTTTCATGTGTTCTTGAGATCAGTTGTCCGTCTAGACCGCGCAAGGAGAGCGAGAATTAAGGCATTCCGTATAGATTAAATAGTTTACGTGACTGAGAGAAAAAAAAGAATCGTGGCCGTTATTAACGACGTGTGAAAATCCAGAAAATCGGAAAAAAGATCTTAACTTAATAATAATAAACATATTAGTATAAAAACGTTCGGTGCCTCAACAGAAGCCAACTAAGCCTTTTTTTACTTATAAGTTTTCTCAGACAAGAACTTCGCTTGCAGTATTGTCTTTTTCTACTCAATTCAAACCCACGGCTAGAAAAACCGTGGAAACAAAACGCGAGCAAGCCGTGGAAAGAGGTAACATCTCGTTAGAGAAGGACAATAAAATATACATTGCAATAACGCAACTCAATATCGCTTAGCATACGGCGTTTAACCTTAACCTTTTTATAAACTTTCTGAAAATTCACTCTTTTTCTTACACCAAGGCAAGCCTGAGGCAGTAGAATATGCCCCAGAGTTATTGGATAGAAGAAATAATCGCACGGTTGAAAATTTAATCTTGTGTCCGTCTCCTCTCTGCTGAGGTTCTGCATGTTCTAGGCCGTTCTTAGCTTTCTGAACCGTTTGATCTCAGCTGCTGTCCTTCCTGGTATACAAGTACACAGTCTACTTCGCCGACTCTTTCATACTGAATCCAAACTTCTCGCTGCTACCATTTCACATATTTCACTGAGCTGAGCCTTTTGCCTTGCTCACTATACGGTTTACAATAACCCTCCCTCCCCACCCACCCAATACTAAATGCTCCTTGTTGCAATCTGACTATACTCTGGTCTAATGAACCACCTAGAAATAAGGTACAATTTTACAACATCTTTTGAGTAAAAAATCCCCAGAAAAAGCAAGCTACAAGATGGCGAAGTGTACCGGATAAATGCTGGTAGGATCTGTTGCAGCCTAATGCCACAAAAACCTTGAAATAATAAAGTAAAACGGATACCACTGTCCTTACAACACAGTGAAGACAGACGAAAAGAAAACAAAAAAATATTGTTTTAGCTGCCTTTATTTTGGTCTGTCTTCTCTCGGCTCTAAATTCAATCCAGTCTTCTCCGATATCATATGTTTGTTTCGCCTCTAATCATTTTCGTATACCAGCGGTAGGCATTTGGCTTCAATTTGATTGACTGCAGGAACCGAACGATTTGAGGTCGCTTATTCCAACGAAAAGCACCCTCTTGATAGCGTTTTCCCCGCAGAAAATTTAGCAGGGATTTCGAGGATTTAATCTTCATTTGCAACCAGTAAATTACTGAAGAATTAACGTTTCAGAAATATTAAATAGATTTTTACTGACCTTAAAAGAGCATTATACACAAGAGGGCTAAAAAAGCCCCACAATGGCATCGTTGCTAAATCTGTCTTGCAGTACAGCCCTGAAACAAAAAGTGGCTTTGGTCAGGCACGTACGACTGCGAAATTAAATGTCTTTTACGACTGAGTGTATTCAGTAAAGTGGAATTCTTTCTATTGAGACATCGGAAAGTATCCGAAGCTTTCTGTGAACGAGCAAGGTTATAATCGTTCCCACGGCATTCACATAACCTTTTCGCTCCTTGAAGCGCCTCAAAACCTAGCAGATAAAACCAGATTTTTTTCGTAATTAAATTGCCCTTCACTGAAGAAATGCTCGAAACAGCAGGGCCGAATTCGGTTTTTACATATAAACTCCCACACTTTGAGATTTTATTCACAGAATTCGATTCAAGCGTTTGAACGTTTGCCGCTCTTCTGAGGTGTGACTCAAAGGTTTTACCTTTTTGTTGAGACAAGAAAACCATGAATGACGGCAATTAACGCCGGTAAAAACCACTCGAGATAATAGTTTTGAAAGGAAATAAAAGATACGTCCTGAGACTGTTTCCTAACTTTGACCGCGGCGTCTTTCGCTGATTTAGTGGGAGTTCTAGCCCCTGAATCACCAACAGTTTGAACAACACACGGTGGGGTACTCCTCTGAATTCGTGGTAGGGGTGTGTCGCCCGGTTCCTCATTCCCCGTCCCAATTTCTGATCAAAACATATCATTTTCCACACCCTTTTTCAGATCTGGCCTCTAAAATCCATAACCATTTTCAGACCTGACATTCAGGTAAAGTAAATTCCCCTTTGGCTTTGTGGGGTAATTGAGCCTCGCATCAGGTCCGCTGAAATGATATATTTTGTCTGCTTCTCTTTCTCTATTGTTCTGATCAAAATTTGAAGTTGAACACACAAATACGACTCATTTTGAGACCAAAACGGCTAAAAAACCAGACCCTTTGGGGCGGCACACATCTATATAGCTTATGTAGGGGAGTACCCCCCGAAAAAAAGAAAAACCAACGACAACACACCACCTGACTCCCCTGTGTCTTGCTTTAGGACTCTAGCAGTTTGGTCCAAGTAAATTTACTGTGTAATATGACTTTATAGTAACATATAACAGCACAACTAATCGAAACGATATGTTTGCTAGAAAAAGTTACAGGATAAATGTACCTACAAGACAGTTGCCAATCGACAGAACACTAGGAACGCAAAGGTCGATCTGTAACTGAGCTGACTGGAAAAACACTAGAAGTCCGACAAAAAGCTTCACAAGCAGGAGATAACTGTAACGCGACACACGAGTGGAATTTATTGTACAAATATAATTTCTTTTGTGCGAAAAAAAAACAACACTTTTGAATAATCTGGTATCAAGAACTTTTCGTTTAACGCCCCTGTAGGTTAAACAAATCTTTCCTTCTTAATTCCCTTTCTTTCAGTCAAGAGGGTCACTGGTGAGGCCAGAGATGCGTTTTATAAAACGCTTTCAGTAATTTAAAACTCAGATGCAAGTCAAGAAAAACTGCAAACATTTCTGGGCTCAGATCATCGTCAAAATAATTGGATGGCTCATCTTATGTATGTTTGAACAGCTGTGACCAAAAAGTAGACGTTCTGATCTTACAAAAAAAACTCCGTTGAGCGGGCCGAAAGTCACAAGACATTTGTTTAATGTCGTTTCGTTGCCGTGGAGATGAGCAGCATTTTTGATTGAACAATCAGCCGAAGTCAGGCATTTTTCTATATTGAACCTGGGTAAGTTAGAGAAATCTTGCCTTCTAATTCTCTTTCTTTCAGTCAAGTGGGGTTTTACATCACCAGACAGCTTTCTCTAAATTACCCCTCCGATCAAATCAGCCAACACGCCCGCCGCGGTGTTGGAGGTATTAGAAGAATTCAGATACATTTCTGGGGTTGTAATGTTCTTGAAAACTACCAGAAAGCTTGCAAAGTTCTGTTCCACACTGAATGCAAAATTATTTACTAATTTTAAATCAAATGTCCTGACAAACTGCTTGGAGATGTTGGATTATTATGTTTGTTCACCCGTTCTCGAGAAGGAAATTTGGGCTGCGTGTATGTTCTATTTTACTTGCCCTTCTGCTTGACGATTAATGACAACTTAACAAATCTTTTCTTTACTAACAAAATGGTATATGGTGTTTGTCAGAGACGAAGGAGACTTCGTTGACATAAAGGCGCCGCGGTTATCAACCCTGAAATCAAAATAGATGGTTATGAACAGCCAGCCATGTTTTCCATAGAGCTAGGTATGACGTTTTAAGCGACTTTGAGAAATGCTGTTAAGTACTTTTGCAACAAAATATTACGACCCGATAATTATGAGCAATGTTTTCCAATTGATTGTTATCAAGCGATGCTTACAAGCCAAATTAGATTACACGAGTTCGCAGAAATTACATGTCCTTGGGTTTATTGTGGCCAGGAGTGATTCTTCAACACCCAAATATGATACTCATAAAATATGACCCTTTGAAAACATGAATAAAGTGGTTGTGATCTGACATTTCCCAGAGAGTTTAGGGCTGTCGCTTGACTGAGCAGGGCGGGTCCAGATGGTTAGATCATTGTTGTACAAACGACAGGTGCCCCTTGTAATCAGCCTCGGTCGCTAAACAATTCGCTGTTGAGCACCTTTTGGTGTAAGCGTCAATTAACATGGTATTTTTTGCAAAATAAATGTCAGACGTAGTTGATTTCTTGCAATTTCCTACGCGCGTGTTCCCTTCAACACGCTTGTCAAATCCGGTTATCAAGCAAGCATTTGGAATGCCACGACATAATAATAAAAGACTTTAATATCCTCAAGCAGACGCTGATGCTAGAGATAAGAGCTATTTTCTGCCAATCTCACCTCGGCTTTATCTCGTAATATGGGAGGTCTGTAAGTAGAGTCATACGGTGTCACAGTTGCCATGTCACTTGAGTTTCAAGCGCGTCCAACACAGCATGTTCGGCTCCCCACACTTGGTATACTGTAATTGCGTTTCAGTGCCTGTACTGCACTGTTCAGGTACTTACGCGCCGTGGAATTGTCCTGTGTCTTCCCCAACGTCCGAATATGGGACATGTTTGAATGCACCGGCCACACACAGTGTGCCAAACAGCGAACAAGGTGAACACAACGAGCTAAGCACAAGCCGCAGGCTAAAGTTTGGAATTGAAAATATACTCAATGGAACACCCTCACAACCTGGTAAGTAACTCGCCCAGCAGGTAGATGCTCATGGGAATCGTACGTTCACGTTGCCCCTCTTGTCACGCGGAAATTTCCGCCGGACTGTTTGTTTAAATTGGCTTTCAATGAATTACAACTGAGATCTTCCTTCAGTGCTCCGGATGACAATCCTAAACGATTCACAGCAATTCCGTTTAAAGTAATGATCGATGAGGATGGTTTATTGACGGCGCTTCTTATTTAAATTGGATTGTGTTGGGAATCAACACCTTACATTTCCTTCTTACAACAAACGTACCTACAATAGCTCTACTAATGTTAAACGGTCCGATGGTGCGTTCGTCCGTCGAATAAGAAACGTCTGACGCGAGTTTACAGAGGGAAAGAGTTCGTAATTTACCTCTCTGTTCTCAAATTCCTGAAAAAAGGAGCAACTGTCTCGCAGATCTAACTCACTTCACCATATTAATTGATTGCTCATTTGGCAAATCTTAAACTCTCTGCGGTTTCTATCGTTAAATTCCTTTGCGATCATTTTATGTTTTCTTTATCCATACGTGAAACTCATTGCTTGATTAGATAAGATAAACTTCTGTTTACCATTGGTTTCAATTGTGTTTGAAGACTGCTTGAATCGAAGCTACGCCAGAGCACGGTTTAAATGTTTAATTCGTCAGGCGACTCCGTCATCGAGTGAGATTCCAGAGAAACGGCCCCACTATGATCTCTTGTGGTTGAAGCATGAAGAGCTTCATTCTCTTGCTCACAAGGGGGGGAATGTATTCCAGTGTTGTTTGCAAGAAATCGTAACAAATATTTCTCAGCATTGTCAAAGTTCTCCACTGATTCTCGATAGTTTGAGATGAGGTGCAAGTTGTTCCACTAAACCGAGAGGCAAAGCTATGTGCGATCGCAGGAAGTGTTGATGTTATTCAAGTGGTTGACAAATTCGCGAGGTTCAAAGTCTTTAGGTGTTTGACGATCCATCAAACGCAATCGTCCGGTCTTACCACTGTGGTAAACTTGAAGGAACACTGGTACACCATTCGCTGATGACAGTAATCTTTGCGCAGAATGTAATAACCATTCCATCGGCGTCCTTAACGACATTACGTTTCAACGCCATTGTTGTGCTTTCCTCAAACGTGCCACAGAGCTGCGTTGTTTGTAAGCTAAACATATTTGTCTTAGAGCAATGAACTTCAGGTTGTCAGTTTAATTGGAAGATAATTGCCAAACGCATTGAGTCCAAGACATTTAGAGAGAAATTCCCCTATGCCATAGGGGAATTTCTCTCTAAATGTCTTAGTCTTCATTCTATCAGAATATCAAGTCAACAGGAGTATAAAGTACTACCATACAAGATTAACAAGATTGTACAAGCTTTCCTTTATTCGTAATCTTCAAATTCCTAGCTTGTTTTCTTACTTGTTTTCAAGTTCAGTGTGCTGACTCTGCCGTCAAGATAGCCTATGCTATGTATTACTCTATATGTTTTCCCGTCTATTCTAGGAGAAAGATACCTGTGTATTTTAACCTGTCCGTTTTCCTGCGTGCCTCTGTTCACGTTTTTGACGGTTTTTGGCATTTAATGAAGTCAGACTTTCTGAAGTACAATTCAGTTCTTTTGACTTTGAAGCACTCAGGGTGCACTTACATTCTCCTCTAGCGTGAAAAGAAACTTGCGTTTTGACAAGAGAACTAAAGAACATATATATGAAGCCTAGGGGGGCTAAATTGACGGTGTTTTAACGCAGGGCAAGATCTAATCATATCTTTCTGGAGTTGGTCGTTTTTCACGATCAGGGGGTTCTCTAACTTGAAGTGTTTCCTTTAGTGGAAGGTTAACACATTAATTTGAAAGCCACTGATCAATACTTTCATAAAGTACCAACGTTCGTGTTAGACTTTATGGCGACAACTAAACTGAGAGGGTCAGAGGTTTGCAAAACACAAAGTGTATAGAGTCACTTTACTTTTCTTCTCGGGGTTCGATCATTAATTGTCTTGGGAATTGACTCTGAGTAAACAGAGGCGTTAGTTCAGTTTTAGTTGGGACTTTTTAACAGGTGAAATGTTACCCTGTTACAGCTAAAGTTCGACTGATGGTGGAAAGAAAAAAGCTGTATGCGACGAAACTAATGAGCTGGAAAGCAAAAAAAGTTGGCAAAGATTGGATTAAGCGATCTTATTCATTCTTTCCTCATTTCTTATTTTGCCCCTCAAAATGTGTTTCTCTTTCCCGAAATTTCTCTTACGCCCAGCAATAAAACACTGAAATAAGCTCAAATATGAGCTTCAGCGACGAAAATCATCTTCTGTCCGCCTGGCATATTTATTCGTATTGCGGTTTCGTTGTGTAAACAAGACTTGAAGTTTCATGTTCAATTTATGCGTCTTAATACACTTATAAAGACGAGTTTCGTTTCCAAGAAGAATCTCAATGGATCGCTTCGTTTATTACGTATCGAGTGAGGTTCGAAGCAAGAATACCCGTTGGGAAGCGATTTCGTGTACTGTATCCAAAGGTCTCGCTTGCAGTGAGTATTTTATTATGTTCGGCTAGAAAATGTGTTAATAGCATTAGCATTTTTAAGTGCATTATAGCTATAAATCGTAAACACCATGAACCCAAGAAACGCAATCCGAGAAACAATGCAGAGATTACCCCATAAGAATTTTATACTGTTTTTCTTTATATATTTTTTAAAATCATGTCTCCAAAGCTTACTCTCGTTGCAAGTACAAGTGAGGCTTTCTCTTGATGTATCACTCGTGATGGGTGGTTTCACGACTTTCACAGAACGAAATTTAATGAAGGTACAACGTTTAAAGGAAAAGACATTTAAGTCGTAAATGGAGTTAAGGGTAATTTGATTTCTGTCTTGTGGGTTTAAAGAGCTTAATGGCTGGAGTGTTAACCTTTCGTCAAAGTGAAATGACGAAAGGGCAAACGCAGGGAAAACTAGGTGAAGCAAAATGAGGTGTTATCCGAGAAAGCTACTGCTAAAAAATAGCCTTATACACTTGGATTACTCTTTAGTAAAACACAGATTGTTTAATTACTTGAATTCAAGCAAATTTCATCCAATCACAGTCCAAGCAGTGTAGAGGTAGGCTGGAATTTATTGCGTGTGGAGTTGACTGTGGGGCTGCAGTGTAATGACTTACCGTAAGAATGCTTTGTAGGTATGCCTTTATTTAGCTATTACTCAATTCAAGTTATCTCATTTCTTATAATTTATAATGTGTTATAAAGACAGCTTAAAAGGTGGGACAAAGAAAACTAAGCAAGCATAATTGATTACACTTTTTTGGGTTATCATGTGGCTTTCCAATTTCTTAAAGAAAACACAAGGCGTTTTGTTTCGTTTACTATTTATCACATGCTTAGCGGGTGATACGACAATTTTATTATACACGAAAAGAAATCACTGCACAATGGGCTTCAATCAACGTAGGCTTATTCATAAAAATATTAACTGCTGCAAAAGACAAACATATGAATTGTGATTGACTGGTTCCTATTTCAGTTCGATTACAAAATAAAATGCAGCCATTGTTTCAGCAAGATAGGCGACCCTTGCACGGTTTAATAGCACTCGACCTCTTCCCATAGATCCGCGACCACGCCCAGCTCATGTTTATTATTACGTTTCAAAGTGCTCCACGATCGGAGATTCTCCGATAACACAGTCACGATGAGTCTATTTTTCTGTAAACACGAACTTGTTCTTTAATCGAACGCTGAAATGATTTTCCCCAATGCGATAGTATCGTCGAGTGATTTCGCGTACTTGGCAGTGGTGTCGATGAGTGAGTTAATGCGAAGTTGCCTTAACTTGGCATTGCAATGGATTTTACATCAGATAGGACGAATAAACTCAACAAACCTCAGGAAAAGAATCTGGGCTAGGGCACGGAATAGATTTATAACCAAGATATGGACCCAAAGTGGACATCATTTGCGTAGAACTGGGCAGCAGTGCAATGGTTAATCAATTCTCGCGTTGGTCAAACATCCAGCACTTTAAAGTCCCGCCCCAATTTCGACAAGTCTTTCTCACAACGAAATGAAATTGCGTGTTTAAAACTATTAAATCTATAACTGCAAAGTGATACTTGATTTAATCCATCTTTTAGGGGAAATCTGTTTGAAATATTTAATGGTAATCGGAAAGATCGTAGGTTTTTAGGCATGACATCGATTTTTTCACGTTATCTGAAGATTGATTTCTGATGCCCTTTTTTGGCGATCGTTTAGGGAGTGATGTAAAATGGCAATTTTAATTTCTTTTCTCTGTGTAAAACGCTAAGCTCTTTTACCATGACAGGTTATTGTTTTGTGCACTTTAATCCAACAAGAAATTGAAATGAATAGCAGCTTATCTTTCTGTGCATGATTATCCCTGTTAGTGCAACGACCTTTCTGAAGAATTAATGACTTGGCAAATGGCCTGTATCCCTCCTTCTGAAAAGCCCATTGTTTTATTTCGCAAGCGCCAGGCCAAAGGGCTACAGCTTATCTAAATCTCTCATGGGAAAAAAGCGAAAGTAATTTTCGACCTTTGAAATCGCTAACCATGTGATCCTTGGGAATTTCAACAGATTTCTGCACATTTGCAAAATTTGTTAACTCTCTAAAAGCAGTTGAATGCACGCATGTGACATAACTGCACTTAATAGCTACGCAATTCGGACAACGCAGTAATCATTTTCATACGGCCCTGCTTTAAAACTGAATAATGCAGCAATCCGAAATCTTAACATCATGAAAATTTAGAAACACATGACTGAGAGTTTAAACATTTATTTTCACCTTTCGGTGTGCACTTTCAGGCAACTTAAACTTGTCTTCATAATTAGCCATGGCAAAGACCTAAGGTTATCATGCCTATCGCGAAATTATTTTTATACCTCCAAAGCCTTCTATGTAATCAGCTTGCAACAGTTGCAAGACGTTCAATGGATAATTTAATAGCGTTTGTATGACCTTATGTGGTATATATAGCCTCAAAGGGTATTTGCGCAACATCATTGTGTGTTTAGGGCAAAGTAATTTTATGTGAGGGGATTCTGTCTAGCTGTTCACAAACCTTTTTTTTTCATTTGAACAACCGAAACCAAGTTATGCGACTTACATGTATTTCACGTCTTTACGATTAGAGTCTGTCGATCAAGTTCTGATGTGATAAAAGTACTTTCATTGTTTTTTCATGTAGTTTGAAATTAATTTTGAATTTTGGGCATTATCACAGAAATTTTGCAAACATCAGTTCGGCCCTCCGTCACGAGGTCATGCAGGTTTTGCGCAACCAACACGTGATTCAAATGGTGATTTCCTGTTTAGAATAGTTACAGAACAACCGATTATCTTGTTACAATAACAGTTTGAATATATAAACATTGTTCGCGGACCCGGCCAATATGAGAAATATTGGTATCGTGCTACACTCTACCATCATCATCATCATCATCATACATACATACCGACATACATACATACATATTCTTTTTGATGAGGCAGGTCGGTCTGAGGCATACCAAGGGCTGGTGTGGACCTGCCGTAAAAATCGTCATCATCATCATCGTCGTCGTCATTAGAATTATATTATTATTATTACTATGTTCGTGTCTGACACTAATAGTTGCCACAAGTGGTCTTGCTGCCCCAGAGCATCATGCTTTATCCCATAGAATTAGGTGTCTCTGGTCCGTCGCAGGATCGACTGTACCCAACAAACAAGATTTCTGAAGCAAATATATGATCCCAGATGTTCCTATCTTGGCAACGCATATCTTCAGGTGTTTGTTTACGCTTCAAAGAGCTCCAATCACGAGACTTTTACCGCCTGGATAGGACTTATCTGCTGGAAAAAGCTATCCACTCTTTAAACAACTGATTCAAATTAGCGCAACAATGTGGTTTAAGGTACCCTTCCCATGCGGAGCGGCTAAAACGGATTCCATGTAATAGATCGCATTTTAATGTCAAACACGGCTTTTTAGCAATGATTAAAAGGTCAGACATTTCGTTAAATCTGGGAAGTCGCTTGTTTCCTTATTAAAGCCGGACTCTGCTAAAAGCTGATGATTTATGACCAGGGTAGGTTACGCCAGTTCAGTTGTGTTTGTTTGGTTTTGCGGTTGTTTAAGCCTCGTAGTTGGCTCATAAAACTAAAAACATGCCAGGTTCCGGCGTCGACAAGAACAGACTCTCCGGTCACTAACACTACTTACCTTCATCAGTCAAGGCCAAAAATGCAATCCAACGGAAATTTTGCTTAACTATGATAATATGGAACTTCGACCTGCGTACCAATGCATCTTCGGTATGCGGTGAGTACCCACGCTTTTGGTGTTTGACGCGCTACGCGAATTCGCGATTACGCACAAATCACTCATTCTATCGTATCACCTTTCTTAAAATGTTAGTCCGGCGCATGGCACTGGTTGTGGGATTTTCCGTGCGTGGCGGGGACTCACCCTTCGAGTCGTGATTGGTGCATTCAATATGACATGATTTGTGTTCGTTTGTGATAAACTTTGGCTTTTCTGTTCGCTAATGTACTCTACACCATTTTGCCACCATCCTTTAGCTTTACAGTTGAGCTGTGTAACAGCAGTAATACTGATTTTAACAGTAGGACGGATAGATTGAGATGGCGTTTCGCCAGTTAACCAGGAAAATTCTTCTCAACAGATATGCCTGAATCAAAGTACTCACTAAAATCTACTAATAATTCACTTATGTGATGTGTTTACTCAGATTATCACGCGGTGCACAGCCGATTCACCTCTAATCAAGAATTGAATTTCGTCAGCCACCAACCTTTCCCTGCAACCATGCGTACTTCAACTCGCCCATGGTGTCGCCCAGTCTTCACGCAGTTGCAGCGAAGAGGCCTGGAAAAGCGTTTCCAAGTTACCAAATACGTCACTAAAAGAGAACGCCTTCAGATCGGCGCCATGTTGGGTTTGTCCGAAACGCAGGTGAAAGTTTGGTTTCAGAACAGAAGGACAAAATGGAGACACGAGGCAGCGAGGAAAGAGGAGAAACAGAGAGAGGAGGCGTTAAAGAAGGCGAAGAATACCACTGAAGAGCAAGAACTAAAAAGTATAAAAGAGGAGAAGGAAGGCAGTGATGATGAGTGTTCAGCTGCAAGCAAAGAATCCGGAGATGAGTGAGACCAACAATGCAAGAGACGAAAATCGGCATCAGATACGCGATTGGTTAAATTCAGGGGACTATAATTTATTTTAGTTAACCGCCGTAACAAGTCCAAAGATGAATAATGATTCCAGATGAGAGACAAACTATACCAGAGCAGTCAGCACGAGAACTGAATTCATTGAACACGACCGTTTTCTACTAAAGCCATGGGTTACACATCGGTAACGTCCAATTATAGATTAAACCAGTGGTAAAATTCTTTACACGATTGCGCAAGACATGATCTATAAAAGTGTCTCTGCCCATTTTCGCTCAAAATAGCGAATGTCGATGTCTTTATTCGCCTAGAAGAACGAAAAATATATTTCAAAGCGCTTTATACGCAGGCTTTCGGAGCAGCAGAACCTCCACACATTGAACTTTCAAAAGCAATCGTAATTAACAACCGGTCGACATTTACTACTTGTTATGGTCTAACAACAAAATAGGTGCTTATTAAAAGACGCAGCCTCTTCGGCTCAGGAACTATCGGTAAAAGAACGTGGGCCAAGAGAGAAAAAGGGATATGACATGGAAGATTCCGAAGGGTAAATGAGAGAAGAGCGCCCGATTTCTCGCGCGAGTGGAGCGTGGAACAAGTCTAAGGGCGAGGGCGAGGGCGAGGGAACAAGGTCGCTTACCAAAAGTCAGAACTGGCCACCCTGGCCGGTCATTTTGAGAAGGAAATAACTTTCTTTCGATAGTTTTGTGCGTGCTCTTTAAAAATAAACTGATCTGGATGGACAGTTCTGACTAATGGTAAGCGCCCAAAGTTTTTGTAATTTTTGAAAGCTTAGGAACGTATCACAGACATCGTATAATAATGAGAAGTAAATATTGTGAGATAACACTAGGTAATATCATTGACGACGACTTTATGTGTTGTAACTAACTTTAAAAAAAATGATATGTAATTGTGTAAATATTACCAAAGTAAACCCCAGTTTAATTTCTTTGTTGTTTCCTAAATAAATTGCACGACTAATAAATGCAATAAGACACTGCTGTAGTCTAATTGCTGTTATTATATATCATTTGTAATGTTGAATGTACCTGGCCACCATTCCGTTACCACTAGACTTTAGGCCTTTCTCGTTTTATGCTCGATTCTCAAAATAATGCTACCTTGGTTCCAGTAAATGCTTTGTTTTATTTCAAGCAAAACATATAAACTCAGGCATCATGTGTACTTATCATCAACTGAATGAAGTGAAAAGTGTTAATTGTCCGTTTATAAAACCTCTGATACAGCTAAAACGTGTCCAATGATAAACAGTTAAGTAATGTTCGAAGTCCTTTATCTCAGCACTTGATGTATTGTGATCTCGCCAGACTTACCATCATCCCAATTTGACGGTCTGCTAGAACGGTTTTTGTGTGGCTTACAGGAAGTATGTAGACACATTATCGCACGATCGAATTTATTTATTTGTCCACGAGAGTCGAGCGCTTGTCGCGTGGTCTAGTAAGCCACACATGTACGCATTGCGGACCTATCTTTTTTTTAGTGAGCATCGAAAATCAATTGCGTTTGCTTTGGTTTTCCATTGCTTTGCTCTGTGATTGGCCAAAAAAACTCGCACCACTTTTTCAACCAATTAGAGGCAAAACCAAAACCAATCGCGACGTACACGCGCGCGCACTTTCCCGCGCTTGGCGCCGGCTAGATAAGACCTCTGAGACAATTAATTTCCGACAGCTCTTGTTGGACGAAAAATATCACGTGGTGCACCTGGTGGTACAAAATCGGAGGACTTTAGAAGCTAAAAATTGTCGAGTGATTTGATACCTGTTTACACGTTAACGCATTTACACGTGTCTGCTGTACTAGTAGATTCGAACACATTTGATTTCTCTCTTTATTTCGTCCATTCGCATCAAAAAATAACAAAAAATAAAAACTTCCAAGATGAAAAAAAAAAAACAACAACAACAACAACAACTAAAGAAAAAACTGGAACCACAAGTTTTTGAAGCTTGGACAGCAATCAGGAAACCATGAGAAGCAGAAAACACGCCAATCAAAACTTTACTGGTTAACTTCGGGGCGTGGCATCATCACAGCTAATAACTGGAATCACAAAAAAAAAACCCAGCATTGTGAAAGAAAAATGACACTAAATGTAACTTCCGGTAGACATTGATTGGGGATAAGATTTTCAAATAAAAGAGTCTTTGCGCAAGTCTGCCTTTGCATTTCTCCCTAAATTATGTTTCAGATCAGTTGGTGAGTCGGTTTCTAAACTTCGAATTACTTTCTTTGTTTTTAAAAGAACCTTTTTTTCATAAGAACATCGAGGATGAGATTAACCCGAAATTTTAAGAACATGCTTAGAACACAACCAAGGCTGAGAGTCAGTTAAAGGATCCTAATCAGCCTCCGCCATTTTCGATGCCATCGAAATTTTGATATTGCATGGTAAAGTGAAATCTGATTGTTTTACTATAGGTTGTGTTTCTGAAAGTATATTTTGCACATTAATTTTTTTAAATGAGTAGTATACTATGTACATATGAACTTTTCTACGTTTTCACTGTCAAATCTGGTGACTCAGTTTATGTCGCGTTGTGAACCTCTATGTTCAGTGCTTTTTGTAAAGCTAAATTTACGAGCAGTTGGTTGGCGCGACATCATGTGTATACCATGTAACTTAAGAACACCTTAAGAATGTTTTCAGACTCAAATCACGAAAAAAATAAGAACGTCAAGCATCAGCTCCAAAATTAGATGTTCTTATATAAAAAAGAGCGTACGAGGACAGGATAAACTTGTCTTTAAGTAGCTTTCAAAGTGTGTGAGTAACATAGCACAGAACGGTTTCCTTTCTGCGTAGTACGAGCTGTTACTTCCCTACGGGATAAATTGAAAGCTGTTGACGAAAATGTCAGCTAGGTTGTTCCTGCCCGAACCCAGAACTATTTCGACACCCAAGTCGAGCAATAATTGTGGTTACAGCATGCTGCATGGTAAACAGATAAGTTGATTGGTATCAACAGGTGTCCGGTAGCGGTCAGTTCACACTTCACAGAACTTTATATAGTTCTCGTATCTCAAGCGTGGGAGGTCTGTTAAGCTAGGAGAGCATTCGGAAAGCACAAAATGATGAGCTCATCGGTGATTTATTGTTCTTGTAGCTTCTGCATAACACCTCAACAAGCAAGAACTATTTATAACGGCTTTGTACCAGCGTCGGCATTGCACACTACCCAGCGTTCTCGTTCACCTATTTCCGCGACTCCGACTATAACTTCAAATTCAAGTTTTACGCACAGTCCATATACAGGAAGGATAACGACAAAGCAAGCCATCCCGCGCCATCCAGAGCAGCTTAATTTTGGAATCGAGAAAATCCTCTACGGCTCTTCTAATGCAGGTGAGACAGGACTTGCTGATTAATTATAAAAGAACAAAGGCGGACTGAATTTCCAGTGGATATCATTAATTCGTTGCGTGTTATTACAGAATTTTATAATCCGGTCGGGTCTTCATTCAATTGGGGCACATAATTGTATCCCGTTTTTGGATATTCTCAAAATCAATAATGTAAGGCACTTAAAAGAATAAATCTTTTAATGCCCTGTTTTCATTAATATCATGGATTGGAATATACAGTTTAGTTTTTGCCATTGCAATGATGAGCAAACTTCAACGTGTACATTGTTTCAAGTGTAACAAGCGAAAGATCCGAAAGCTTCCTGAGCGGTTTGCGCTGATTTAGCTGATCTCCAAACTCGTTTGAACGTTAGAACAAGGATTATTCCATTAAACGGCAATGTTTCCTCAAAGATTATTGGCCATTAACGGCTTAAATCGCTCTTTGATAGTTCGACTATAATTTCTCATAAAAATTGCGAGCGAGCTCAAACAACCAAGAACGCCGACACACGCGACGCAGAAACTGGAAATTGTCAAGAACCAATCAACATGACTTCTTCTTGCGGAACGTCAAAATGGATACTCATAAGTCTGCCTTCCGTTTCATAAATCGTTCACTGTAAATTGATATAATCTATTTCTTGTGTTTACTTATTTTCATTTATCTACTTTCAGCTAATTTGCTTACTTTAAACCGACCTTGATTTTAACTATTCAAGCCGGACAATCATCTTTCCGTGCATGATCATTGGTGTGAAAACTTGTTACAAAAAAGTACAAAGTGATTTCACCTGACCACCAACAGCGAGGAGGCTCAAAGGTGTCATCCTAATTTGTTTGATCTCGAGACAATTTTCGTACTGTCATTTATTTCCTGCGAGTGTGTTAATCTCGGCTATAATTATCCATCTGTGCTTCTCACACAGACCCATCAACTTCCGGCATCGTCACCAGGCGTCTGACATTATCAGACCAACATGACCCAGACATTTTGATCAAACGAATGAAACATAGAGCCATAGCCAAACTCTCAAAGAAGTCGTTTGGTAACAGAAGAGAAGAATCATTTGAACGCGCCATACAGAAGCGCGCGTGGCAGGAGCGCGGAATGCGAGGGGAAAAGTGTTAAGCGCGCACTCTAAATCCTAGGCACTGATGTAGTTGGGGCGAGCAAACCAAATCAACAAACAAGAGCGAAAAATGATCGAATCGATTTTGTTTTTGCTCTTTTGATTTTCTCACCCAAGGCACCTTAGAGTCTGCAGCAGGCCATCCCTCTCGATATAAATAACGGCATGCAAACGGCTTCTCGCGGATTCCTCGCTTTTTGGACAGGTTACACGCGATCGGCGAACCGCTCGAGGACCTCCGGCGCAAGTTGGTACGGGTTCCTTTTTCAGTCAGAGCCACACAAAACGGCTCTTGTAAGAGCCACAACACGAGGAAAAGTCCTGACCTTCGTGATTTTAGTTAAGTTTTGAGTGCCGGGATTTTTACACGGTGTTTCAGTCCAAATTACAATTCAAGTTTTGGTTCAGTTCAATATAGTGACTGTTCATCGGATGGACCACTTGATTAATACTTCATTTGCAATCTACGCCAGCTAGTTTGGTTGTTAAATTTTCGTTTTAGTCATCGGTCCATAAAAGGTAGCTACGGGCCGTAGCCGATTTCCGCAGCCCGTTGGGGGGTGCGACCACACCCATCGCACTCCTCCTCCCTACGAAGCTGCCGATATTTGGGGTCCCTGTGCGTGGACTGGTAGAAGTGTCCGCTGTACTAGTAGATTCCAACGCATTTAATTTCTCTCTTTATTTCGTCCATTCGCATCGGAAATGTAAAACGACGGTTCCCACAGGCCTGAGTGAGCCGAACCCAACTAAGCTCACGGTACTCAGGTTTTAAAATTAATGGCATTTGAACGTCTGGGGTCAAACTCTCACAGATGGTCAAACAAAACAAATAGATAAAGATCAGTCGAATTGCTTGGTTTCACTCACGTGACAAGGCGGCCATGTTGGTGGTCAAAACAATACAATTTCGTTTTACACAATTTACATAAAAATAAAGTTTAGTTCCCAGCGGAGAGACAGTCTATTGTTCTTGACCACCAACATGGCTGCCATGACGTCACATGCAATCCATCAATTTTTGTTTTTCGTCGGAAATAGACGTATTCGGCTAACGTGTTTACATCCTTGTTGCCACCCAATTCAGATCATGTGATGATTCATTTGGGAGGTAACCATTGTGCAATTTGTCACACACAACTGATCGCATGGAAGTAAAAAAAGTATGAACAAACAGAACAATTGTAACCTCCCAAATGAATCATCACATGGTCTGAATTGGGTGGCAACAAGGATATAAACACGTTAGCCGAATCCCTCTAGTCTGAATTAAGCTTTTGTATAGTTTTGGAAGTCAAAACTCTCTGATTTTTCCAAACGAGTGTTTCGAATTCTCGGGACAAACATCTAGCAAAACTTTGAATTTTAGCATACTTAGCTTACAAAGCAAACTGTGCACATATATCTAATAGCATGCTGTAATTACTACATCCACTAATCATATGCGGCTTTCTCTCAGCCCCTCACGATCAATTCGTTTTCGGTGATGTTGGCAAGGCGAACCGCTTTTTCGCGCGGACCACATGACCCTAATGGTTGACCGCTGGCAAAAAAAAACAGAAAGAGACCTAGGAACTAGGCAACTAACTCTTCACATGTTGCCAAGTACTTCGAGATCGTGATAACAGAGCATAAAAAGTCTGAAGTGTTTGTAACTTCCCCTTCAATAAAGTATCTTAAATTCGCAGAAAGTAAACACTTCACCATGCATTTAAATCTTAGAGACTTCCGAGAGGCTAAATACGGAATGTTTACTTGATAACATGGGAAGAATTGTTTTATTTTCAATGGAGACCCCAAAATGTCAGTTGACGTTTTTCCTTTTATTGCATGTATCTTACCATCTACTTCGAATTTTCGACATTTCCTCTCGTGCCATAAAATTATAGAATTACAAACTAGACTGAGGGGAAAAACGATTCCAATACCACTACCACTACCGCCCCCACCATCCTTGGATGACTATAGTAGTCAACAATACGGTCACACATTTATCAGTTGAGGATTACTTCTCAAAGATCGCGACAGTGTTAAATGTATA
Source organism: Galaxea fascicularis (assembly GCA_948470475.1). NCBI lineage: Eukaryota > Metazoa > Cnidaria > Anthozoa > Scleractinia > Euphylliidae > Galaxea > Galaxea fascicularis. The sequence continues at coordinate 25,287,433 of OX419343.1, read as the reverse complement.
GAGGTTATTTTAGGTATGCATTGATATTGTTCCAGAAAAAACATCCTGCCTCTTCGCATCATTTACTTAACCAGTTGATCCAGTGAATTATAAGCTCGATAACCGGAATCGGTGATAGCATTTCTTGTTTAAGCAACGGATTGAGGTGGCGTGCAAATTGCATCAACACAAAATGTTCACGCATTTGAAATGGAAAATAGATATCTTCCATGAGTTATGAATCAGAGCTGGAAAGGTACATTTGCGATCCGCAACTGAGCTTTGGCGCGGTCACGTAAAAATTACTACTCATTACAATAAGGCTTCCCCCGGGGATACCACATAACGTGGCTATTCCCTACGGGTGCCACTGACAGCTATCGGAAACAACAGCGCCACGACATGAATAAGCTTTCCGGCAGCTTGATGAGCCAAGGATCTTCAGAAATGCGGGGGTTACTACTGCCCAAACGTTTGGCGTTTCAAGGGATTATCGCAAGGTAGGGGGCTAAACATACCCCTATGAAATTTTATTGACAACATCACCGACATCCTTCACGTTACGCAGAATTAATTTGTTCCGGATGAAACCTACTGAAGCGGTTCCTCTTTTAAGATTGAAATGATAACTCAACTCCCTATAATTTACTGATCTTTTTTATTTTAGAATTACACACCGGGCGCCACAACGTTTCCAGTCCAACTCCCCGCAGAACCAACAAGCGTCGACAATCCCTGCCATTGGCTCGTCCGGTTTTCACCGAGCACCAACGCATGACGATGGAAAACCGCTTTCAAATACAACACTACCTGACCAAACGAGAGCGATATCACTTGTCACTGTACCTCGGACTTACAGAGCATCAAATTAAGGTTTGGTTCCAAAATAGAAGAGTAAAATTCAGAAATTCGCGGAAAGCTGTAGACAGTGAGAGAACAAAGCTGTCCCGTGAGGGAGATAGTGTGGAAATCGAATGACATTTGCGGTAGACGAAAAACCGTCTCGAAGTTCGAACAGTGATTTCCGTAACAAGAAATGTTAGGGTTAAGGGCCAACTTTTTTTTGTTTCTAGTTGACTGGTGGAAATATTTAAGTAGGAAAGATGTTGGAAATAAAGCCTACCTTTGAGGGATAACTTTGTCAACGTTTGTCTTCGAGCGTTCGTATGTATGTTTCGGAAAGCTTCGCCAACTCTAGAGTATGCCGAAGCTTGCGCAAATGAAAAACACAACCTCTTGTAGAAGAGAAAAGATACTGTTCAATGAAAATATTTCATCATAAATCAAGGTTCTTTGCCGAGACGACAAAGGAGCGCAAGGCACAACAGGTTTTGTTGGAATTGTTATAACGGCGAATTTCGCGAGACACAAAAGCGAAATCAACATTGAGCAGTGTGTGCTTGACTTGTTTGATTGAAAAGTGACAAAAGCGCATTTTCAGGCACAGACTCGCAATTTACGGTGACGGTACAATAGCGATCTGCAGTGAAAGAGGACGTGGTTAGTACAGGAATAACCAATAGAACAAAACAATGAATAGAAAAATAACGTTCATTGCTGCCATAACTGATCGCTTAAACAGCGGCAAACAGTGTCGCAGGTGATTTAAACTTTACCCTCCGGCCCCCAAAATCAAAAGGCACATTCTCAATATTTCTGATATATTTTTTATGGCACTGATTGGAAAATATCTTTAAACATAACAAGTCATTTTCTCGTTTTATGGTTACTTGCGTAATTGACGATATCTTTTAACAAGCAGTATGGAGTAATAAGCCATATTCGTATTCTCGGTATTGAACTGGATCTAGCATGAAGTGGAGGCTCTTGCGGGGGAATCTTTTCATATGTAAATCTATTCCCCCGCAAGAGCCTCTACTTCATGCTAGATCCAGTTCAAAACCGAGAATACGAACCTATTAGATCCTCGTATAAGGAAATAAAGGTATAACGAGATGAAGACCAATTCTTATAACGCTAGCTTTCTCTCCATGTCATATCAAATGGTATAATTATAACGGAAAAACTTAATTTGACAGTGTTGGTGATAATATACAGATTATACATACACGCGTTTGAGTTATTTTACAAAAAATGCCTCGCAAAATACGTCTTTGTTTCCAAAAAATAATCGGCTATTTAGGAGTTAATCTAAAGTACATATAAAGTACATAAAATTTAGCCCGCCATAACTTACCGCCAGGGTATGATATCACTTTGTTATTTGATTACATTGCCACGGAAAACAACCCTCGTATTTTGTTTGAGGTGCAATAAATTGGTGAAATCATCTATGATATAATTTTCCATCACTTAGGATAATTTATTTCTATGTTAATAAACAGCTTTTAGCCCTGGTCAATCTGGACTAACAGTGTAAAAGATACTACTTCATTGCCAGCAAACGCACGAGAATCGACGAAAACGGCCGACAGATGACGAGAGCACACGACAGTCGACGAGAGAGGAAATGGTTGAGTTAACAAACGGTCAACTCAGACAATATTTTATCGCTTCAAGCGCTTTGCACCCGACAAGGCTCGCCGCGCACGGTTTTCCTATACAAGAAAATAAAATAGTTGCTATGCTTTGCCGCAAATCGCCAAGTCCAGCAACTTGCAAAGAGCTATATTGTAATCACAACTGACTGTCAGTCTCATTCTTCGGAGACGGATCAAATGCCACGTGGACTGATGCAACTGGTGCCAAAAACAGTCACGTGAAAAGTGAATCGAGCCGCTAAACACGTGCACCTTAGTGAGTATCACGTATAATACAGTAACCTTCACGTGCATTAAACCCTCGTCGGTGCAGAAACTGTCACTCTTCCGACTTTCATCATTGGCGATGGTGGCGGCAGCGGTTTTTGTTCGTATACTTTATCTCTTGCTTCTTGTTTCTTTCGGCCGCGCGTCGGAAGTGTCTTGGCGCGATCGGAGGGCTTTTCTTGCCCGTAGTGATTAACAAGTTGTCGATATCGCTGCTCGGCAGGGAAGTCGATTAACGCTTCTCTGTTGTACGAGTGTTTGAAGACGGGACCATCGTTGTTCGTCAAGCTGTAATCTCCGCGCTTCGCTTTTCCCATCCTAGGAAACACGATAAAAATGGGTTAAGGTGTGCGTGACTTGTGCACTTTCATTAACCTCCTTCTTGAATGGCTGCGAGCACGCAAACAAGTTATAAATTTTCGCGCTCGAATGTAATAGCCGGGACACCAAAATTACCAAAAATTGTTTCATGAAGTACTTCGGAAATAGTTCGTGCAGTAAAGAGCGAAAGTAAACCAAGTATACAAGTAAGATCAGAAGGCGTGCAAAGTCTCTCTTAAGTTCCAAGGAAGTCAAGAGGTAAAACCTAAAATTTGAGGACGAGAGAGAATAACCCTCCCTTCCCTTGGATGGAATTTTACCACCGCTGAGAAACGCTTCTTTATGAAGCCAGCAAAGATAGGGGAAATCAAGGTAAGAACCTACTTGAACACGTTGCTGATGCCTTTGTAGAAAGGTTTCTTGACAGCAAGTTTCTGTTGCACTGCATTGAAGTCCGCGTTACTCTGCATCGTTATGGGGACTTCCTCTTCTGACTGGCTGATACGTGCGTGACCATTCGGTACGTCACTACCTACAACCGAGGCAACAAGAACTTAAATCACACAACGAACCAGAAAAACAAAAGCGGAAAACAGAATAAGAGCTTCGTGCTGATTTCCCTTTTCTGGAAAATTCAAGCAGTTTCTTAAGTCATAAACAAAACTGCTGCAAACTTTATAAATTAAGCACCTGCCGGATTTTCGTAAAAACTAATGATAAGTAAATTCAGACGTAAACAAAACAGAAGATCTAATGTTACCTGGATATGAGCGGTTGGCACTTTCCACAGCACTCGTGAAACTCAAATTGTCGTTACTTTTCGATCTAAATGCAAGAGATTCAAAGACACAAGGATCAAATTGAAATCATAAGACTAGTTTTAAATCGGCAGTTGCTGAAAAACTGCAGTTAGTGATCTTTCGTGACCGAGGGAACCATTCACTGGTGGTTTTGAGATACCATCCCTGGCAGTTTGCGTCACTTGTCGTCACGCAATGCTGCTTCCGTCATCACGCAACAGTCATGACTACAAATAACGGCTGCGACCCCAACGAGCATGCGAGCTAAATGGCAGCAGTCGCGCCTTCGCCTGTCACGTTCTTCAAAACACTGGAATGTAACGAACGGTAAGGAAGAAAAAAGGGAAAAACTGTTACCTTTTATCTTTGGAGTTTTTTATTCCAACGAGTTTCAACTGGCCTGTTGATTTACTCTTGTGCATCCGGCTTGGTAGTGATCGTCGTTCTTCATGGATACCTAACAAGAAAAAGAGGAAAGTGATTTAAGTAAAACACTCAGAGTGCGATGAGTCAACGCAAGACTATTACCGCGTAGTTATTCAGCTGAAAGCTACCGAGCGAAAAAACTTTTAAATGGTGTTTCTATTTTTTAAGTTGGTATTTTCCTACGATGCTTTTTGTCATGTTGTACAAGTTGATTCTTGACAGAAATAGATTAAAATGATACTCACTTCATTACATACGATACCCATACCTACTTGACTAAACACGATAGTCACTTGATTACATACGATACCCATACCCACTTGACTAACCACGATACTCACTTTTATCGAACTGTTGTCGTAGAAACTCTTCCGAGTCAGCTTTTCTAAGGGGAGGATGTGCGTTCGTTACTTCCGGTTTCCTCTCTTCGGCTTCGCCTTCTTCTGAGCTGTACGCTACAGTGGCAAATCACAAACACAAACAACTTAGTAAAGAAGTTTGTTCTCTGAACAACTAGCAAATGGTGGAATTTCTTTATTGTGAGGACGAAAAGTGTCTCCATTTCGAAATTTATCGACGCAACCACTTAAACAACACTGACGACGGCTAGCGGTTTTCCTGCCTTTCACCAAATAAAATCTCCGAATTCTAGTCCGCGCGGAAGCCTTGAAAAGGTTACTACCTTCACAACCAATGGGAACACTCGATAAAATCAAGGGACTCCGGCCATACAAATCAATTTAAATTAGCACAGCGTTGCTCTATGCCGGGTGTTATTTACTTTGTTGTGCCGCCTGTTTTAAGATTTGATTATGAGGATGATATCTCAAGTATCTCTACCTTCACTCCTATCTTGTTCACGTTTGATAAAGTACTCTGACTGCCTGGCGTCCAGTGCCGCCCGCCCTCTTTTCTCCGACATAGACATTCTGCCAAACCCGTCCCGCTGAAATGGATTTTGCTCTTCGTTGCTGCTAAACGGACTTGGAGGTCGGATAATGGGAGCGTCACCATTCACATCTTCGCTCCACGACTTCCGCTGCTCCCTGCTGGGAGTGGCAGGCTCCGAGCTAACGGAAGGTTGGGGGGACTTTCTCAGCCGGGCCACCGCCTGGTCATAAGAGGGAGGAAGCTCCCTGGTCGGGGACTCATTCGAAAATTGAGCAGGAGGAGGGGGTGGTGAATTGGGAGAGCTCCCTCTCTCTGGCGATTGTTGACCCTCTGGCATTTTTAATCGTAGCTGAAGCCCAGATGGTAATCCATAATTTATTTTGGACGTATCTTTTGCAGAGTCCCATCTTGGAGGGGGCTGAGGTGGGAGTGGGTTAGAAGGCACCTGTGAAGGACTAGAAGGGACCGGAGGCCTCTCGTCAGTGCTGCCCAGGGGAGGCGTTGGCATGGCAACAGTGCTAGCTGGCCTCCCGATTGGACTATTTGGGGCTTCTCCAGATCGATTGTCCACCGGTGTTGACGTCATTGTCGGAGCACTGGAGCCGAGAGTGTGCGGTCGGCCGTTTTCCATGGCTAAAGGACTAGGTCGGTGAATGGGACGTTGCCTAAAAGGACTATAGAAGGGGCTGCCGAGATTTTTACTTTTATTGACTGCCACACAGTAAGAATCATTCCGATGGACCGCATTTCTTGCACGTATAGGTGTCAAGTTCCTGCTGACGAGCGGTTCATTAAATTCGTCCTCTCCGCTGCTAGATAGTCCTGTCATAAAACAGCAAGACGATACAATTAAGTCATGCAATTCAAATTACAAATGCATCGCGATACGATATACCTTGTTGGATTTTTGCGACGTGGCCAAACTTGAACATAAGCTAACCTTACGTTGCTTCTTGTCAGTAATGAAGTCTCAGCGAGAAATCTCAAAAGCTACTGAAATCGGAGTAAGAGAAAACCACCCAAAACCAACCATTTCACCTTTTATAGTAAAAGCTTGACCTAACAAAGCCATCAAGCGTATCACACTTACTTCCTTTTCGAGGAACACCACCGTCAGTTTCGGAAGTTCCCATCTCAGGGTCCCCTAAGGGTTGTTTCTCCTCAGATCCAGCTTCTATGGGTCTTTCTTGATCAGGCGCGTTGAGCTTCTCAAGGGAGCTACTGTGGAGTAATGCCCCAGGGGGTGGGGCAGTGTCATCCCGTGCTATGGTGACGTCAATGAAAGCTTGATTAGGTCGTGTGGACTGCATAGCGAGTCTCAGAGACTCCATTGCTGACGAGTTCGTTAAACCAACCAAAGATTGGCCATTCACTCGAAGGAGCTGGTCTTCCGGCCGAAGGCGGCCATCTTTTGCTGCCGCGCCACCAGGAATGATGGACTTGCAAAAGATACCTTTGTCTTGCGGACTGTCTCTACCCTGATCAGGAGTTCCGCGGCACTTTCCTTTAACGCTCACACCCAGGCCTGCCGCGCCAGACATGTCCAAAGGAATTTTGAATGTGAGTACTTGAAGGCCTTCCTCTCTGAAATGACGCAAGCTGTCCTCGTTGACCTTGGAATAACAAAACCAAATAGGGAATTAAACGAACAGCAACGTAAACGGAAAAGAAAGATCTTGTCTAGTTGTGGTTTATAAAACGTGCACCTCTTGAGTTGTTTAACAAGGAATTATTGTTTGAATCAAAATGTTTGTTTTGTTGTATGTTTTCCTCGTGTTTTCAGGTAAAAGATTCTTTCAAGACATCACTAAAGGCAATGTCGAACGACAGCTAGAAAAACCAAAACCGCACGGAAAAGAAGGAGAAGACCCTCTGGTACCAAGCCGGATACTAGAGAGAAAAATCACTTTCACGTGAATGACATCACGATAAGCTGTTGCGACAAAGTAGCACGTTGCACGAGGTATAGAGCGGTTTTCTTTGTGGTTGGTTGACAAAAAAGCAACATGCTTGTTCTGATTGGTTAGCTCACGTCACCCGCGTACTTTTTACCAATCAGGACCAAGTTGCTCGAAGCATGGTTAGCGCTAACCATTGGTTAAGTTGTATTAAAACCTATAGGTTGTCATAGAATTTAACCTTGGTTAGCGCTAACCGTGCTTCGAGCAACTCGGCCCAGAAAGAAAACCGCTTTATACCTCGTACAACATGCTACTTTGCCGCGACAGTTTATCGTGATATCGTTCACGTGAAAGTGATTCTCTACTTAGTGATAATAATTAGTTACGTTTTAATTTTTCGTACGTGACTAGCTACCAGGAAAGGGAAACCACAATGTTTGCACTACGAAAATCGAGGTTTTGTGGGTAAATATCGAAAAGAATTTCAATAGTCGTTGTAATTTCTGTGGTTTTGTTGATATTGCCTTCCCTTTTATCACCAAGGCGACCTCTACTTATCTTGCAATCGCTTTGCTTGTACAGCCACCTTTCTTCAAAACGGCATTGTCACACCACATACTAAAACTGGGAAACTAGAGAAATCTAATTTCACATAACCATCATCCACTAACGTCCAACAGAATTATAAATTTTCCCCTGACGTTTACACAGCGAAATAACACAAATGTTGCGACCAAAGATGAGTCATGTGTTTGTCAACGTTTCTTGATGACCAGTTTGCCAAGCAAAGCAGAAATTATCACCCTACTTACTGCAATGGCGGGCGTTCGGGGCGACTGTATCATCTCCTCTCTTTGAATTAAAATCTTCACCAGACCCCGAGTGCTTCGCAAAACATTAACAGCTTCAGCCTGACTTTTGCCGCTGATCTTCTGCCCATTAACCTGAACAAAAAGCATGGCTTTGTCACTAAAAACCTACCATATCCCCTACTTTAAATAAGGATCATTTTAAACGAAGCCACTGTCGTTACTCGTTTTTCCCAATTGGTTGTTTCGGAAGATTTAAAATCACACAATCCAAAGATGACAGGAAAGCTTTGAAGCACATTGTCCCATAGACATGGACGTACACTGTATTAACTTTCTGTATTTTGTACAGCGTCGTAAAGAAGATGAAAAGAAAAGAGATGACGATTTTTAGAGGAAACTGAGGCATCAAGATATTAAGATGGTTGAAAATTAAACTTTAAAACTGAAGCTCGAATGCAAAACAGTCCGCGAACAGTCTTATGTGCCCCTCATTAGGCAAGCAGGGTGTCTTTTTTCCGTGGATAAGTGCGGCATAAGCCAACTTCACGTTTCATGAACCTCCTGGCGTCAGTTGTATCAAATATTTTTCTCTTCCTCTCGCTTCCCGCTCCGCGCAGTCTCTCGCGTTTCGCCCTCGATGTCTCGCACGTCGCGCTTGGCTAAATAAACGCCTGTTATGCAGGCTGCCTTAGGTAAAGCTTTATAGCAGAAGCTACCCACCTCTACAATTTGGTCTCCGCTTCTTAACTGCCCTTCTTCAATAGCAGCACCTTTTGGCAAGATGCTCTTTACAAATATCGGCGTATTCCCTCCAGCGGGGTTGTCTCGAGTTGTGATGCTAAACCCAAGACCATCATTTCCTGGAATGACAGAGACATTTGGTAAAGGGATCAAGGAATTCGTGACCAACACTGCTAATACGTGTACGTAATTTCAAAGATTTCTTAAGGCCTGGCTAAAGTAAGAATCATTTTGTTTTATCTTTAATAAGCTTAAAATACGTAACAGCTAAATAATAATAACAATAATAATAATAATTCTTCTTCTTCTTATTATTATTATTATTATTACAGTTTCTTCGAGAAAACTGACTTTTCAAAAGGGAAGCAAGGTTGTTTACTTGGCTATAAAAACCGTTTTTTTAAGAGCAACTTTTCTTCATTTTTTTTTTTGGTTCGGCTTTTGAAGTATTTGCTTTTGATGAAAACAATGCTTCTACCACAAATTACAGACTTAAGCGCTCTCACCTTTCATCAGCTCGATAAGAATTCTTTTGCTAACTTTCTTGAAGCTAGAATCAGGAATAGAAGGCGATCCAACAAGAGACTGAGGCGTTAAAGGTAAGCTTTCAGTCTGCGATTGTTCGTCTTCTTGTTGCTCTAGTTCATTAGTTTCAATCTTTGGTGTCGCCTGAATTATTTCCTCTCCAACAGACTCATCGTTCTTTTGTCCAGGTACAAATGAATGGGACCGAGACACACCAATGTTGACTACCGGGGCTTTGATGGCTGCCGCGAAGAGTTCCTCGGCTCTAAATTGAAAAAGACATCGTAAGAATAACAGTGAAAAAAACCCTCATAATTCACCTGGAAGTGAAAAAGTCATGAAAATGAAAATGCCTGGGGTTCGTATTAATCCCAACCGGGTATCTTAGAGGATATAACTAAGGATTCAAGGGAAAATGTTTAATCATGGCTATTGGTGTATTTTTTAAGGTTGATTTTTGTTTGCTGAGAGGTGTTACTTCAAAGGAAGCATGTTTAGCCCCCTTTAAACAGAGGCACATGCATCATACATGAACAGTGTTGTTAAGACAAGTTACAATAAACTGGGATTGTATCAACTGGTTCCATAGAAACCCTAGATGTCACAAGTGGTTACCTGTCATTAGGCAAATCCAAAAGGCTCCAACCATTCACTTCCACAATCCGATCTGCGATCTGTCGATTAAATATTTTCAGGTTATCAATATTTGATAGGAAAGACAATCAAAATAAATGGTTAACAATGAAAAAAATTAAACAATGAAAAGAAATTACATCAAGCCTGCCATCTCTTGCTGCACAGCCACCAGGTGAAATATCTCTAACAATAAGGCCAAGCTCCCTGTTGAAGAAATGGTAAGCCTTAGTATGAGGTTTTGTTTTCGAATGAAAGTAACTTTGGACAATAATTGTGTTACAATTAAACCACGTCTTAGTGTAACAATATTTAATCCTTGAACTTGATGGGGATTTTAACATTTGCTCTCCAGGGGTTTCAAAATGTTTTTTTAAATAGCTGTCAAAGCTAACAAAAGTAGATGGCAACCTGATGAATTTTATTAATTTTTATCATTTGAGTGAAAATCTAGACAAAGTAGGCAGCCATGAGAGGTAACCAGGGTTTTCATTAAGGTTTTGAACAGAAAGCCAATGACTTTTCACATGCGTGCAAATACCATTATGTTTGGAGTTAAATTCATCACAAAAATTTACCTTCAATGTGCTCATAGCAGTGGGACAAAACAGCCAGCCAATTTGCCCGGCACCGGCCCTTAATGAAACCCCAGGGTAAATTATGACAAAGTAGGTGGTGGTTTTCCCTGGTTCCCAGCTTCTAATGAAACTGCCGATGTTGTCTACCCAAATATTCCACTGAGTTAAATTGCAGGGTTGTAGCTAAGGAGCTACTCGGCCGGTTTAGGTAGCAGTTGAGCCGGCTAAAGCCGACATCAGGAGTGAGTTACCGAGTGATCGCCGGTGAAAATTAAGCCGGGGATCATCTCTTTCTCAGCCGGCGAATTTCGCCGGCAGCCGGCGCTTAGCGACAACCCTGAAATTGTGTTTTTTTTTTCAAACAACCCAACCAACCTATAATTTATTACCTTCCATCTGCTGTTCGATATCCTGTCACAGTGAACCCTAGTCCTTCTAACGGATCATCTCGCTTTAACTCTATCATAAGCATATCTGGTTCCCTGAGAAATTACACAAAGTAAAACTAATGAAACATCAAACAAAGCAAGCAGCGAGAGGGCAATAACTGTGACACCAGATGTAGCTAAAAATGTTCCATTCCAAGTAACGGCTGATAGCCTCCTAGCTATTTAACAGATGCTTAAAAATTTATACAGGTGCAGGGCTTTCATTAAGATTTGTAGCAAGTCGATGCTCCTGTGATAATGGGCAGCTGTGGCAATCAAAGTGGTTAAATATTTTTCAAGTATTTGTTGATCAACATGGGTAAGTTTCTGGTCACATGACGACTCACAGCTGCCGACACCCAAGCAGTAGCACTCTTCTATTGAAAGCCTGGCAGGTGAGCCACACCAGTGATGCAATATAATTTTTAAATTCAGTCTCATCACATCGTCCAGCATTCCACATAATAAAAGAGAGTGAAAACGGTCAATAAAGAATTTTATGGAGGAAGATGAAGGTTTAGATAGTAAAAATCATAATCAGCCAACTTTGTTACTACATTGAGTAGGTTGAGAAGCCACATAAGAAGCACTGCCATTGCTAAATCACTTACACCCACCCCGGCGAGTATATTGAATACCCATGAAGTCATTATTTAGTAACTCCTTTTAATTAATACACTTTAAACGATGCATCACACATGGTTGCATGGCTCTTATCTTACCCACTGCTTTCTGATATATCAGAGCGATGATCATCATATTTCACAACGTAATCAGGTTCATTGGAGCTTGGTTCGGAGGATGATGTAACAGTGCTCACTTGTTCCCCTCTACGATTATTCTCCTAAAAACAAATGGTGTCATTATAACAATTTTCAAACAGACATGTATGTACAGGTACTTTTATGTGGCAGTTGTATAAAATGAACTCCTACATGCACACCTTGTGTACAAAATGAAATGAAGTTAGTGGCTCTTGGGCATGGCCTCAGCTGCAGAAACTGGGGTCTCCACCCACCTGTCTCTCCAACACCCCCCCCCCCCACACACACACACACACACACACTGTACCCTCTTCTGCTTTGAGTACAAGAACCTATCACCTAAAATTTGCCATTCAAACCTATCTATGAACTTGTTGTAGACAAAAAATAAAAGATACGATCAGCAACCTTCCCTCATAGAAAATACTCAGTATACATGATTTGTGAAGGTCAATAAAACTCCTACAACACAAGTACAATAATGCAAGTACTGTAATGCAAGTGATGTAATACAACTCTAACTCACCCTAAACATTCTCTCTTCTTGTAACTCTGCCCACCTGTCCATGAGTGGGCTATCTACAAACATAGATTTTCGTGTTGAGTTTCGTCCCAGTGAAAAAGTTTCGTCTTCAACTTCACTATGTTCATTATCAGCGTGATCAGAACTTGTTGACGAAAAACGTCTTCTGTTGCCATTTGCATGACCATTATAAATAGTTGTCTTCACAGGTGTGCCTATTGCTACAAAAGTGGTTTCTCCATTTTTACTCTTGTACACTGCAGGTTTCACTGACACATTCTCGTTTATTTCAGACTTTGATGAATCTGAACCAATTCTATATCTATCACGATCATCATGAGTACAAATTCCAGAATCTTCAGAAGGGACTGATTCCACGTACGACGTCCTGCTACTGCTGACACTTGTTTGTCTCACAGTCCGCAAGGGTTTTGGTGCAACTGGAGGTGGAGGACTTTTTGCCGTCCTTGATACAGTTTTGATTTCTCTGTTGGTGTTTTCAACTTTATCGTTGACGGATAACATGGCAAATGGTTTGATAGGTTTTTGATCCACTATATATTTTGGTGGTTCATCCTCATGAGCAGACAAATCAGGGCTTGCTGTTCCAACCGATGACGCACTTGTGCCATATCCTCCATTTTGCGAAGGTCGGTGGATTGTTGAACCCACTTGAAAGACTGCAAGTAACTAGGAAAACAACATTTTTGTATCATTAAGAAGTTTGTAAGGTATTGCAAAATTGCAAATCTGAAATATAATAGAGTACATGGTACACTTAGTCTGGTTCTGTATGTGTTCAGGATTATAGGTAATAGTACATAACTTGCAATTTGGGACAAATTCAAAGCCTTTCTGAGTCCCCTCCCTCACCCATTTTAATATTATTGACTCCTCCCCCTAAATAAATAAGCATGCATTTTTAACATACATTTATATTTCTACTGCTATTGTGCTAATCAAAATGTGTGAAGAGAAATAAGAGCACAAAACATAGATCGTCTACTTGTCAACATAAAAATCTTAAGAATGAATTTCTTGAAGCCTCAAGTTATCGGCATCCTCCTGTACAGTTATTGCTGTTTACAAAGTCTGCAAGTTGAGTAGTCACAATTCAAACATAACAAAGATAATGAAACTAATTATTATTTGATCCTGCTGAGTTGACATGGCAATGTAACATGACACTTGAATACCATTTTGCTTTTAATACAAGCAAGCTATGTTATTATTTGTAAACACACCTAGATCAGCGACATCTTAATGAAAGGTTGTTTGTATATTAACTTATAATATGGAAACATTCCAGGCTTGGTGTCTGTTGTGAAGTTCCCTGCATAGGCAGGGGTTTGACCTTGCTTCATTTTTTTCTGTTCAAATGCCCAACCCCATGCCAGGGATGTTATCATTGTTCAAAAGAGTACAATTTCACCACTAATGGTTAAAGTCATAATAATGTCCCAACTCACAGGCTGCAATGATCAAAAGCCCCTACCACGGGCAGACTTCTTACGTCGAATACCCTGCCTATGCCCACCCCCCTGCAGCTTAACATTGATAGGTTCCTAATCTCTCATTAAACCCTTCAACCCCTAAGAATGATCAACATGAGAATTAAGAACAGGATCACATGCAAAATGAGATTTTAACATTTTCTCCCTACTACTTCTTAACGAAAAGCTTAGAGGCAACAAATGAGAATTTAAATTTTGATCCTAGGTTTTACAGGGTTAAACACCCACTATGGATGAACATGTATGGTGTAACACCAACCTTGAATAAGCAAACACATGACTTCATGAAAACTGATACATGTAACCACAAGCCCTTCTATATACAGAGTACATTAGAATGTAGAATCTGCTTAACATTATTTTACTGTCAAGTGGAAATTAAATTGCTGAAAACTTCAATATGTTCCCTGGTTTGAAAAAAGAAATGGTGGTGTTGAAAGTCCAACACTGATATGAATAAATACCCTTCCTGTAACTTTTACCCTGAAAATCTTGAAGAGCTGGCAAAATTATAGCAAACGTCAAAGAAAATTATAGAAAATACTCTGGTCAAAAGCACAGATCTTCAAGTAGCAAACCACAGGCACCGCATCTTATCAATTACTTAAGCTCTCAGACAGCACACATGCAAAGGAAAGGATGTTTACTTAAGACTTTTAGTGGCTTAAAAGATAAACTGTGACTTGTAAAAATATCCAGACATAATTTGACACACATTGTCCAATAGAAATCAGAGCCTCTTTTTTATCATGTCTGAGACAGATTTCCGTTTTGTATGCACGTCACTGATCCCATGATCCTGATGTACTTACAGAATTAACAGAATAATAATAAATAATAAGAATAATTCCCATTTAGTAAATCAAGTGCATATGGAGAGGTTATTTACTTGATTGACACCTTTGCTGGAAATAAAAGCATGCAAAACATAGGTTTATGAAATCGATATTATTTCAATATATTGATAATTTGGTAAGAAAAATAATATATTACATATGGCAAATACATATGTTGGAAAACACATGGTCCCAAATTGTGAAATGCAATGCATTCACAACTATCATATAACAGAGTGGGTGTATCAATAATCTGCATATAATGTCCTTTCTCAGTTGATTCCACCAACAGGAACCATCAAGAAAGATATGGGAACCATGAGTGCAAATAAACACATGTGCACAGGTTTAACACAATCTTGGGGCATGCTTATTAATAATGGCTGTTGAAATGTTTCATAATTACAAGGGTTTGTATGAGAGTTTAACAGAAAACAAATGGAAAAGGTCTGACCTTACATAATTATGTGGCTTCATTAATTTTTTTTACGTTCTGGTGTGTTTGTTGTGTATATAAGGCAATTTGAAGGCAAACGAAATTGAAGCTCTATGAAATCACCCTAAAAATACATGTAATACAGTAACATTTTCATGGAATTTATTTATTTTATAATTACCACAACTGTTTAATTCTCAAACAGGAAATGAATAAAGGGGCTACATGTGGTTTCTAAAGAAACTGTGGTCCTGCGTTGGTGGGGGAGTTGTACACACAAATTTGGTTTTTTTTAACAGAGTTGATAAATAAATGTAAATTGACCACCGTACTGGGATTCTAAAAGCTGACATTTCAAGCGTTAGCCCTTCATTCAGTCGGCACTTGAAACATCAGCTTTTAGAATCCCTGTACAGTGGTCAATTAATTTACATTATCAACTCTCTTGATAAAACCAAATTTTTGCTATCAGGAAATGGTTCAATGGTCATTATATGTGGATCACTTATAAATTCCTTGGTTTAAATTCTAATTTCCTTTGTTTCAAACTCATTATCATGCATGACTAAGGGTTTTGATAATTTTTGACAGAAAAACCACTAAGAGTAGGTGTCGACCTGATGAATTTTTTTTATCATTTGACTGTTGAGTGAAAATCTAGACAACAAAGGGAACAGTGAGAGGTAAATTATTCTGACAAAGTAGGAGGCAGGTTATTGGGTTCTAATGAAACCTCCTTCATTACCATGCATACCCCAAAACAAAGGAAGATAACATTTAAACCAAAGATAAAATTAAACCACAATATACAGGTGTAAACACTCCCTAACTGAAGGTTACCTGTGGTATAATTATACAGTAACCTATAAGAATGCAAGAAACATGCCCGATTTTACTATTCGTGCCAGTCTTGCTATTAGGGCCTGAGTTCACTTAATTGGACATTATGCAACCAATCAAATTGAAATTCACATAAAGCTTTAGTTGATTGATCACAGTCATCTTAAGTCCTGTTCGTGTCAGATCCAAACACAAGCAAAAACCAGAAGTAAATGTCCAGATACAAACTAACACACACAAAGGGATGAGTAACAACGGAAAGGAAAAAGTTTTTATTATTATTTTCTTTGCAATTTGGCTTGCACTTGCATCTACAGTGACGGTCTCCATTATGAATAAATTATGGCCAACTTAACAGCAAATGCAAGCACAAATAGGTGAAGCATGACTTATCCTCTACCTAAACCCCCTTAACCCCAAGATCAAAATTTAAATTCTCGTTTGTTGTCCATACATATTTCCTATAAAAGTAGTGGGGAGAGCTAAAGTTGTCAAGCAAATTCATCTAGTATGATCCTGTCCTCAATTCTCGTGACCCCTCTGCTTTATAAAGCACTGATATCACAAGGAGAAATGTGATGCCGATCAGGGTTAAACCTGTCCAATACTCTGCACATGCATGGTGGTCCTCTTGCTTGCATTTGCATTTGAGTCAAGGAGTCAAATGTGGTGATCACTGATTGAACTTGTACTTACAAATAAAGTAAAATATGTGCTGATCAATTAATATGCAGTTTACTTCAGAAATAACTATACATGTAGGTACTGTTTCTTTGGCCCACTGAGGTCAATATTTATGATACCAACGTTATAAAACAGATGTCCTGCCCTGTTGTCTATGCAGCCATATACAATTTCAGGCCAAATAAGGCCTACATAAACATCTACTTCTCCTACGCAGTAGAGGATTATTAGTTAAAGAGAACAGTTCTACGCATTTAAAAGGAAGCAGGAATAATGATGCAAATACGAGCAATCATTGATTTCCATAATATAATTTTGTTGGGACATGTGTGTCACACAAGTGCAAAGACCAGACAAAGAACCCTGATCTGAAAGTCTCAGTTTCATGACACCCCATGATTATAACAATTTACTATAACAAGGAGTCATTCATAAAGCATTTACCACTGGATATTCATCTCTGACAAGATAAACAAAAGCATGTGACGCCCACCAAGGAGAAAAAATAATCTTGGACTAATGCGTTCTGATATGAATCAACTTTTAGAGATAACTTGCACAGGACAAATGTCTTGATAACACACCAAAAACGGATATCAATTTGCTCTTGACTAGCTCTTTGAAAACAATTTCAGAGTGATTACTATTTCCTGAAACACCATAAGATGAATGATCTCTCATACATCTGCAAGCACTGTCAATTATTGTTCCAAAACTACATGTATGGCTACTTCTAATATCTAGACAAAAAAAAACTACAAACAACTTTGATCTTGGAACACTCAAGAAGTTCAGCCAAACATTTTCATACTTTTCAAGATACGACGTTAATGACACTTTAAATTGAAGACGATGCTGTAAAAGCTGCTCTGACTTGGCAGTTGATCATGACTTTGATGTGTTTGAAAAACACAAGTTTTACATACATGTACGCTTGTGCAAACATGAAAATGTAAACTCTTCTAAACACATTCTCGCCCAGACCAATATTACACTCTACACCCAAAGGGTACAAATTTAACTTAATCAATTAAAAAGAGAAGATTATACCTCATTTTCAATTTACTGTACTCAGCAAGACAATAATTATTGTGGACGAGACTGCTAGGTTTTATGACAATAATTGTTAACAACCCATTCATAAAATGCAAATCATGAAAAAAGAACACCGAAAGGCGAGTGAAAGCAATTGCACAATATCTGTTGATGGAACTCAATTAGAGAACTAAAGAAAAAAATAACATTAGTGGGTGACAAAATTATGTGCAATTTCACAAAATTTGACATCACCTCCATCCCATGACAGGATATACTACTAACAATAATTCCTCGCGAAATGGTTTGAAAAAGAATGACATTTTCTCACGGTCTATTCATACACAGGAGGGCGACATAGTTTGAATTCACTAAACACACAACAACCCCGGTCTTCTTAAAACTTGCAGTGACTGTGAAATTTGACCACCGACTGCTGGAGGTATGAAAATGCATCTATGAGGAAATGCCGCAGAAACAAAACAAACAAAAAAGCGAAAGCTCTCTGTAGTATTTTTCATGACGATTCTCGATTGAGCGAAGTGTGTATCACGCCATACCAATGAAATGTTCATTTCAATGATGTTAATTTTAACAAAAACAGGATATTCGAATTTTAAATTAATCTAATGCTCGAGTAATGTGCAAAAAAAAAGAGAAGAAAACACCGTGTAGACATGAAAAAGGAGGCCTCAAAGGTAGGAAGAATCAATACCTTGTCTTTATCATCCACAACATCGGATAGAACGTCGTCTGGGTCAAGTATTCCATGGTCTTCGCTCGTCTCCAAAAAATGCACTTGAATAAATTCGTCCGGCTGGAAGACAGCGCAGAGGGAAAATATGATTAATGGCCTCTTTCTACAATTACAAGGGGCAACTAAAATTTCAACGCTCCTTGGAATACCATGGATACCTCGATTACAATATCCTGAACACAAATCAATGCAGAGCTAGAAAATTGAGGTTAATATACAAACTCGCAACATTGACGTATACACAACAGGGTACAAATGACCGATACTCACAAAACAGCTAATAAGTTGACCACTAAAAAGAAAACTGCACACGGTAACTGGAACTTAAATCACCACAGCAAGCATAAAAATACAGGAAGAGAGAAGTTGTAGTCTTACTCTATTTTTACAATTTGTATTGAAAGTTATCAATGCTGCAAATGACCAATGATACCACATGAAATTTGTCGACATTTTGTCGACAGTATGTTCCGGTGGACACGCGAAAATTTGTAGCTTAATTTCGAATTTCGTACTTACAAAGGGCAAATAAGAAAAAAAGGAAAAATATGATATCTGAGACCGACTTTGAAATATTATTCTCAACTGCCGGTTCGATAAATCACTTGGAAACCTAGGCTACTATTGAAATCGAACATCTTATCACGGGGCCGCCGGAAATCGAACGGCCTAAATGCTCCACGATTTCATAAGAAAACTTCGTAAAAACGGAGAGTTCGATGAAACGATGAATTGTAAATCCAGTAATGTAAATGGCAACGGAAAGTTTGAATATTTCAAACCCTATAATCCTTCGGTGGTAAAACGAGGAACAAATAGGCCCCTAGGCAAATCTAGAGACCGAATCCAAAGCACTATTATTATCGATGCAAGATCACTATCCAAAGTTTACATACAAGATTCTTAAAAACCCGGGATATTTTTGTAACACCAGTGTCTGAATGTCACGATACAAACAGACTTCACACTTGCCTTGCTTGTAGCTTTCCGATATCTTGAAACGGCGCGTTGTATAAGTTCGCTCACAGTTAGTTCGCCATTGCCGCACGGCACTATGACGCGTACGGTATCAAAACACACGGTAACTTTCATTTTTCGAGCGCCAAATTCAGTCCAAATCCTTCGGCGAACACCCCACTGATACAACACAGCGAAAATTCATCCCTCAACGACCAACACTTCCACTTCCAAATAATTCTGTTATGAAACTATGAATATAATTGAGTTCATTTTGCGGTTACTGCCTCCCACGTGACTAAACTCACCAATCAACAGCTGTTATTTAAGCGGCATTAAAGTTAGGTCACGTGCGCCTTACCAGGGAGGTGTGGGTGGTAATATATCTGATGACATCACTGTGCAAAATAGTTTACGTTTGAATGAGTCGCTAAGAGACTTACGCTATACTTCGAAAGAGCTCTCTTCGAGATTTTTCCGGTTCATTTTTGAGAACCATTCTTCACGGTAAGCAACCGACTTGCTAACAATTTTAACCACAGAAGAAATCCCTCTTAGTTTTTCTTACTCTCTTTCCGTGATGCATCTTTCAGCTTTTGATCTTATTAATATTCGAATTTTTGTTGGTATATGCCATTAACTTCTGACATCATTTCAAAGCTTAGCACATTCATTCACGCACCCATACACTATCACATAATACGTATACTAAGAACAAAAGGGTACATGTTCCAAACCATGCCATCCTACCTTTATAATATTTCCGGCAGAAAGTGTCACCCACATTACGTAAGATCTTAGAATCGCCTCAGTTGCAGGGAACAAAATGCCAGCGGTTGTTGGTATAGAAAAAACAACAAAAGAATTTTTTTCCCATTTTTAAATAGTTTATACATGGCGACTTCGAATTCCATAATCTGGGGAAAAAAGTTGACAAAATATTTACAAAGCTAAAAGTATTAAAAAAATACTTTTAGCCTCGTAAAAATATTTTGTCATTTTAACCCAAGCGAATATTGAGGACAAAAAAGTTGTTTTTGTATTTTTTTTTTTTATTATGTTTATCTTCCGCCCTTGCAAGATAGGGGACTTAGTACAAAGAAATTGGCTTTAGATAACAAACTGGCTAAACATATTTGATCGCGTCCGGATCACCGTTTTATAAGCCTAATCAAGTGACTGAATTCGAGAAGTATAAGACCTTAGAACCTCTGAATCCGAAATTAAGCATTTACGAATTTATCAATTTAAGCGAATTAAATGGCGACCTGGTAGGCTGGGCAGAATAAAACTACAATTATAGTAGTAAACACTGTTAGTCCGGTTCGGTTAGAAGGCCAATCCACGATTAAGACTTAATTGTTTTTAAAAGATTTTAGGCAAAGAGAATGAAAAGTTCAAGTGAAAACTGGATTGGGGGGAAATCTACGTTTAAGTAAACACTGAGTAATTACACTGAACTCAAAGTTCGAGGTATGGATTAGCTTAATCGTGCTTTGAACAGCTGGACCCTCATTGTTAAATCTCTGTCAGTACAATCGATTTGGATTGACTATCCAATAAAAAAGGTTTCATGAGCTTTCTACGTATGTCCTTTCGATTTCGTTATATTCATTATATTCAGTTATATTTCAGAACTTTGACCAAAGAGCAAATTAACCTTTCAAACAAAAATTAGGACTCTTATTTCCATAGAAAAATTCTATTCAATTTATGTGCCTGTTTGAATAGTAACTATCCACCACACTGCGAAGAAAAAACTTGAGCCATACAAGGTATAGTGACTTAATAAAAATAGAGGAAAGAAATATAATTAATGCGCGACAGCTTTCAACAAGTGTCCAACACCGCTAGTTAAGTCAGTTAAGCTGTTCTATTGCGCTCTTCTTGAATAGACATCCTCTTTTTTTTCTAAATTTGCGTGAGTACTAGCAATTTTAACAATGAAAAGGGAGTTTTAAAAATTTTGATGTTGACAGATTGTTTCACTGGTTAATTCGATCGGCAGTGTATTGCACTGTCAAACAGGGGCTTGGAGCACTCAATTGCCGCACGGGACAAAACAAAATTGGATTGGGACATTGATCGCCGGCCGGGCTCGCCAGCTGAAAATGTTACACGCTTGTGTTGTCTGCCGAAAACGAGTCTTGAGTTGTATTTCATTAAACCAGTACTAAAAACGTTGCTTTCTAGAGTTATGCTGCGCAGGTTTCAATGATATGCTATTAATTTATCAATTTATTAGGTATTAATGATCCTTGAGTCTTGGCACTTTTTAGGGATTTCTTTTCATGCCAAGGTAAAATTGGACCAGGTTATCAGCAGACAAAGTGCTATTTGATCCAATCAAGTCAAAGTGTAATGAATAGGAGTTTTGTTTACACAATCATAATTACAGGTGTCGAACTATCCCAACAAAATGCTTTATGTCTTGCCGCCCTCTTGCCGCGCCGCGTTAAAGTAGTTCTGATGGTTGGAATAAAAATAGAAACAATAGAATGAATAATTAGGAATTATTAGGAGCGTATATCATATCATCCGTCCACGCGACAGTAATTCTCAACAAAACACTATCACCTCAGAAGAATACTGAGCTTAAGACGATGGTAAGGTTGAGTTACAAACGAATGTGAGTTCTATTTGTTAATTTGTATAAGGTAACAATACTGACCAACTTACGAAATGGGCAGGGAACAAAAGAAGGTTATTTTTATCTTTTCAACAAAATAAATGGCTAAGTGATCACGTATGACAGAAGCGGAAAGTCGTACCGAAATCGCCTGGAGGCTGCTCACATTAAAGCACGAAATAATGGCTGTAGTCACCCCTTGAAAAATAAGATTGATATGATATGAAAAAGAATAGATAAGACCA
This sequence comes from Galaxea fascicularis, assembly GCA_948470475.1. Classification (NCBI taxonomy): domain Eukaryota; kingdom Metazoa; phylum Cnidaria; class Anthozoa; order Scleractinia; family Euphylliidae; genus Galaxea; species Galaxea fascicularis. The sequence goes on along the minus strand of OX419343.1, from coordinate 25,265,410 downwards.
AGGGTTTGCACTGGTCGGTAGCTTCCATTTGCCGTGATTGAATTTTGTAGATTCCATCCACAGACTCGAATGTTAGCACCACCAACAGAATCACTGCAAAGTACTGATCATAACCTTTATTTGAATGATCGCATTTTGTAGAATTCCATCCACAGACTCAAAATATAGCACCACTAACAGAACCCTGGAAAGTACTAATCAGTAGCTTTCATTTGAAAGTGTTGCTCAGTACCAGGAGCCCTGTCAGTACTGAGCCGATTTAAGGATCTGAAGACTCAAAACGCTAACATGAATGCAAACTCATAATGAACAGCATAATGAACAGCACTACAGGCGAAAACTGCTCACGGGGCTTTCATTCTTTTGAAGTCACAGTTTAGGATTTTATACAGTGATCAGGCCCCTAGCAGAGGGAGGGGCAGGGGGGGCTCAAGCCCTCCCCCCCCCACCTGGAAAATTTTACCAGAATGACAGCACTAAACTCACGTTTTTCCAAACTTCATCGCGATTCTTCCAGCTTGACAAGTTTCCAAGCGAAAATTCTAAGGACCGGTTCCAAGTTTACAATGCAAAAAGAAACATTTGTCGTCGGATGTTTGCGTCCTTCCTCACGTGAGATTACACATTCGTCCAAAAGTGTGACGAATGTGCAGAATTGAGGATCATTGATGATTTGCTTAGTTCTGAACGATCTCCTTGTCGTCTTCAACTCTCTTACGGTCTACAACGTTAGGGGAGGGGGTGGGTTCGCTTGGCTAACTTGCTGATCCCCCCCTCCCCCGCCAGTTACATTAGTTTTGCTACGAGCCTGTCAACAGTCGGTTCCACCATAGAAAGGTCCGACTAAGTAGCTGCCATTTTAAGGTGAAAACACTATCACCCATCTCAAGGCTCAACTTAAACCTGTGAGACAGATTTGTTTGAAAATTTTAAATTGTCCATAGTCATGTCAAACTATTTAAATTTTCCCATTGTATTCATGCACTTTCTGTTCTTCCTTTTATGGTAGAACTATCAATTCTTTTCTACACCCATAGAATAAAACGGCAGTCTTGCATGTCGAAAAGGATTGTGAACTTAAAAGGCAAAGCTATTCCGCAACGTGAGAACAACAAACTGATTGGACATGAGGCATAAAAGCCTTATAACATACCCTTCAATAATGGTTACTTCCCATTTACGCAAAATCCGGTACCAAAAGTCCACAATTTATCCTTTTAAGGTGGAAAATGTGTCATGAATGAAAGACTAAAAAGCCGGACGTTAGAAATATATTGCGAACTGGCGCAAGCCGACAATTAAATGTTCGAGCCAAGATCAGTTTCATCGCCTAATTTGCATAAACAAACATATAAACAAGCAAAGAAAGATAAAAGCATCTGTTTGATCGAAATGTGATGTTATCATGCAAATGTCAAGTTCTCAGTCGTTAAATGAATGATCTGTCCGTCGCGGGAGGCTTTCCTGAATTATGTCTTCCGCTAGTCCCTCCCTACTAAGTATCCCTCAAAACCTTGCGCCGATAGTGACAAATGATAAGGTTTCGAAAAAAGCACTTATCTCCAGGATAGAACGTCCGTGCTGTATTGGAACAACAAGGGTGATGATTTATTTCTATTATGATACCGAGTCCGGTGGAAGACGAATGCTCTCACCACCACGTCAACCCTGCTCCCCCAACGTATCGTATAACTAAACCAATGTGATTGCCGGACATGTAACAGAGATCGGGGATGAGCCGGCCAAAAAATCTTGGCCTGGCGACGTAACCACTAAAAAAGACATGTTTCAGCAGAATATAATAAACAGAACATATAGTCTCAGTTCTGTTGTCCAATCTCGGTCTGGCCAAAGGCAAGCCTTGACAAAATAGCAAAACAAAGACCAAGCATCGTTACAGTTTCAAAAAAACATACTCAGTGAAAATTATAAGTACGATTGGTGATCACATTTAAGTAGGTTGTGAAAATAGGAAATACTTTAAAAAATAAAGAAATAAGGAAAAAGAAAATAAGACTGACGAAAACTGGCATGAGGCACAGGCAAACGTTTTACGATGAATGGGTTGAAAATAATGGTGGTACGTCGTGAAATGCTGTTGGTGGCCGCTATAACAACATGACGAGGAGAATACTCCAGGGCACTGGTGGTAGCGGGTCGATTAGTAAGCTTCAACCATCATTGTCATTGAGTTTCTTTCACTTCCCAAAACCTCGATATTCATGACTGGTTAAAGTCTTTTGGGACGGGATCAAGTGTTTGCAGTGAGTGTGTGTTTTTACTGAGTATCAATGTGTGGAATATTCGACCTATCTACCTACGCCAAGGTGCCCATGCACTCCCCTGCGCAGGCTCTAAACGACGCTGACCAGATCCTCCCAGTGTTAATGTAAACTAGATTTAGGGAGTACCTTTTCTAAGTCTAAGTTCTAAAACGTCACTGAAAGGACAGGTTGCGTAACAGTTTAATTGCTCGAATCCAAAGCTGCTAATGATAATGATAATGATGATAGTAACGGTAATTATAGAGATGAAAGCGCAAGGCGAGGATAATGAGATTAGAAGTAGCAGTGTTAATTATCATATATTGTGATGATGACGATGATGCATTCAACAAAGCAACGCATTTCATACCTTTGGTTTGCAGGTTCAAAACAGAATAGGATTGGAAACCACAGCATGAAGATTGATAAAAATTGAAAAATCCTGATTCGTTTAGTAACCAGCCAAACTGTTACGTCAGGTGACAAAAATGTCTTAAAATTTAAAAATGGATTAAATTCATCAGGCCGAGATTTCCTTTCAGTCGACTAACCTCCGTTTTAGACCTGACCTTTGTGTCCCTCGTACGTTGAAATAAAATTTGTGTAAGTCCTCTCTACGCTTTACTAACACTACACTTTACCGACTGGTAGAAGAAACTCGAAACCTGAAGTGAACTTTGTCTTCAATGGTTTTTTCGTAACTATTTCGATTATGATTGGACACTTGCTTTTTTGGCCTTCACTCACTGTTTCCGCAAGCTCAGGCGGGTTGAATATTTTGAATGTTCTCGAGGAATTTTGGGGTTCCCTCACAATTTAATTTTTTTTTTATGCAAAAAGCTAGAGTGAATGATTAAGATATAGTCTCGAAAACGTAAGCAGAAATAGTGGAACGTGTTGGCGCACCCAAAATTTACTTATCCTCTATTTTTTACTATTAAATCCAGATTTTCAGTTCTTTTTATGTAGAGTGCTTGTGTGAGTTGACATGACTTTTGTCACGATTCGGCACTTTTCAATTGGCATGTTTAAGGAGTTTCTCTGGTTATTAACTTGCTAATTGTCGCTTCCCCATATTTTGAGTATATTTTGCCATTGCGGGACGAACACATTTCCATTTTGAGATTTCCTGCGGCTTCTAAAGTTGTCAACACTTCGAGCACTCAAGCATAAATGATGCTCGAAAATCAAATTTTCACGCTTCAAAATATCAGGAAAAAGCGTGGAATAAAAATACAGGCCTTTTCATGTTGTGCAATTCTTCTGGAATATATGATATTAAGCAAGTTGATTAAACACACTCGCGGTTCGATTTCCTTCCGTGAGCATCAAGTTGAGTTGTAAACATTTCCTTTCGTCATTCTAGAGTAACAAAGGAATTAAGAATTTTTTGCCCCCATTTTGATGTTCAGTTTGTCATCAAGAATAGTTATAGTATATCAACATAACTCTACAGACTCCACTGAATATTCGAAATCACTGCTTCTGAAGATGAAACAAAGGAAATGTTAAGTTATTTCATCGATATAGCCTCAGAACACTGGCGTCCGTAAGCAGCAATAATATAGCGAGAATTCGTGGCGACTTATCTGCCGAGAACGTAACGGAAAGGCTTACCTCAGTCTCTGGCCACAGATCACTCAGATTCCGTGTTCTTTCCTGGGAAGTCGAGCACGATTCAAACTTTTCAGCAAGCAGCCTCACTTGTCCCTCACACTGATTATCCATCGCCATGCTTTATGCCTTTCGGAGACAAAACAATTGACACTTCACAAACGATAATAGCCTCAGGAATCTGCAATTTCTGTACATATCACTTACCGCCTGTCATGGAATTTATTCAGCTCCAGCCTCTTCGATCTTCGTGCCTGAATCACGGATTCCCCGGTTGCTATTCCAAATAATAATAACTTCAAACTCTTCGTTTCTTATCAGTCAACTGAAGGGTCGAAAGTCTGCAAATGACACAGGTTTTAAATTAGCTTACTCTATATCGGACTCCCGTACCTGTGTTTTAACGGAAAGTCTCGTTGGTGCCAAGTTTGAAACCAATACGAAAATTACAAATATTGATCGTTATTCTTCAAATATGTGGTATATTTGAGGGCATTAGATGGCTCCAGTCAGTTACTGAAATCAACGTCTCGCCGACCGTCGAAAACAAGTCATCTGAGAAGATTCCAGAAATTGTTGATCTTTTTTTTGCGCTTTTCCGTATTCCAACCTGCTTTCTTTCTTTCTTCTATCTCTAGCCGTTTGTTCTTTCTCTTTAAGTTACCTTGCGAGATCGCAACTATGGAGCTAATTTTTAAGGAAAGTAGAACACTTTCTGGACCCGGCCGGGCCAGATCCCACTGAGAATAGTTTTTACTAATTTTTATACTTTTTAAAAATCATTATCTACATTAATAATTGATATTTATAAATTGGGCGAAAGCCAACCCCCCAAAAAAATTAAAATTAAAATTAAATACACTTACGAGTTACTCTTTGAATAACTTTGTTCAGTAGTCGTTTCACTTTAATACTTTTTTCCCGTCATGTTTAGCTGCGACAAAATTGCCGCTTTTCCTTAAAGCTGTTCGTGATTAGTTTTAACCTACTATCTTGCTAGCTTCCCCACGTGTCCCCTTACTTGATCTGACTTATGTTCTCGATCTCATGGAAAAAATTACATTTACTCACTTTATTGTAAAAAAAAAAAAAAGTACAATTTTCTTGTCTTCTTTCCTTGAAGTTCAAAGTGTGCACGTGCCCTCTCCTTGACAGATCGAGAGGTCCTCGTGGAGATGCCATCCCATCGTCCCCCTCGCGCTCAGAAGTCTCTGTGGAGGAGAGTGGTGCGATAGTAACTTCGGTGCCCCCACCCCCTACCCCCTCCATCTCATCAACAGTCATAAGGAACAAGTGGACAGCGGTAATAATCCAAACAAAGATGGCGGACGGGTTGATTAGTGATTGTCGTTTGTTGTTGTCACGCTTTGAAAACCTCAAAAGTGTTCGTTTTGAAACTTTTTGCGAAGTCTGGAGAGAGATAAACTTCTCGTTAATACACTGGTGTGTAATTAGTTCCTTGGCAAGCTTTATTGCCTGTTTTTTGGCCATGATTTCTGTGGCTTATAATCTGTTTATGATCATTTAGTTCAACAGTCCCGAACATTTGATCAGAAAATATATTTTGAGCTTATTTATTTTTGGTCTTCTTCTGGTTTCTTTGTAGCGGGGGAAGGGATACCAACCGAAGAATTCAGGTTTGGAAAAGGCTTAAGTCGCTTTTATTGTTGTTCTATTTGCAAAGTTTTTTTAGAAGAAAAGTTTAAGTCTAAAATTACTGTACGATCGCGAGGGCTTAGTTCCGATTGCTACCAACCACACTTGTCCAAGACAAAAAATGGTAATTCTGGCTAAAAATGATACGACCAACTTGAGGATTTGAATTCACACTTGCAGTGCTTCAATTGAATATCGAATAATTTGTTTTTTTCTCTCTATATTTGTTGCAGCTTGTAGACTATCTGTTTCGCATTGTAGGCACGTACCTCGACTCTACTCCCTACAGTTTTCAGTACCGTATTGGAGCCTTGTACGCCTTGTATGCCATCTATCACACCCAGCTTAATCAACCAAAAGTTAAGGTAGTTAATGCTTACTTTTATGGGACAACTTTAAACACCGACATCAGAATGTGTAATTTTCTCCGTACTGTTCTTCATTGATGACGAGGGAAAGATTTCTGCACAACACCATACATTAATTGTACATGCATCACTGTAATACTAACTCTGCTCCAAAAAAGAAGAGAGTTTGAGTCACAAAATCCTCACATAATTATTAATGTATGGGACTGCGGAAATCTTATTTGCCATGATGAGAAGAATTTGTTAAGCAGTCAAGAACTTAATTAGTGTTTATCGCTTCTTTTTTCTTCCTTGGGGTTTTGTAAGAAGCCCCAGGGATTTTTTAGGGTCTTATTTTTGTTCCAATCCGATCACGCCAGTCACTTGAAATCCAAAGTGGCCCTACTGGATTAATGAACTGCTCTCTTGTGTTGTGTTGTCATTACAGATTCGCATGACACTGTCAATGATGAAAGATCTCAGAGAACTGCACAACCAAATCATTGAAAAACAGGTAGTGTAAGGCTTGGTTCACACAAGTGACATACATGACATACATGTAACAACATAACAACATGGTCATAATGACACAAAGAAAAGATCAGTTTTATCCTGATGTTGATATGTTCATGTTATTATGTTCCTACTATGTCGTTATGATGTGTTGTTCACACTAGAGACATAAAACATGAACACGTACAAGCAGCTTTTTTTGTTTGGGTGACCTTCCTGTTATGTCATTATGTTAATATTACTCAGGCCCACACACACTGCACAAGCATCTGATACCTTTTAGGGTTGTTTTTAAAATTTTCTGAAGACCACCACTACCCTTTCTATAGGGCAGCCCCTCGGGAACTATTTCTTAAATTTTTACATTCACCTCAGTAATCGGTGATGTCTTCATTCTTCCACAGCACCATGATGCTGACTACATCCTCAGAAGTCTGTACAAGGAAAAGGCTTTCTTGTTTGTCGCCATGCCAATACCGGTATAAACTCAATTTCTTGACTTTGTGAATTAAATACCATTTTTGATTATGAATTTTACTTCTTGTGTGCTTAACTTACACTAGCTGTTTGTCTCAATTAGCTTGCTTATGGCTCGAAGGAAGCAATCCCAAGCCAAGAAGAAGGCCAAAGTTCTGTCTTAATTGATGATGTAAATGATAATGTAGAGGAGAGGTATAGAGCTCTTGAGGTAAAGTGAATGTTTCATCATTCCTCACCAAGTCGATGAGTTTGTATCTTGTGACATTCCTGTAAGAATGCTGCTAAAAACTTTGATCCCTCTTGCACATTGAGAATAACATTTACCGGTAGTGCATGTGGCTATAGAAGGACATGATAGAAAGGCAATAGTCACAGAGTTGATCCTCCAATATTCTGGACACCTTCAGCCTATGCAGACATCTCCTGTAAGCAGACACCAATTTAATTTAAATCTCCTTCACCAAACAATGGGGATCATAGTCCTCCAATCAGTAACACTCCCTGAGAGTATCAATAATATTGAAAATGCACAGTGCTATCAACACAGCTATGGAGCTATTCAACACCGATGCTCAATTGCCTGATAGAAAACTCCAGCAAACACAACATAGACAGACAGGTGAATCACATGAACAAATATCTATTCAGTATGAATATCTCTTTGTTTTTTCTTTTCAGTATTTGGAAGAGGCTCACAAAAACTATCTAGAGATGAAGGCCAAATTGCAAGAAACAGAGGTCATTTCTTCCACTCGGTCTTTTAGTGCCATCTCTGATAACCTCATCACAGATATTGCCAGGTAAAGTTTTTTCAGTTGTTATTAATGAAAAGTGTAGTTGAATGCAATTTAGGCTAAGGTAATCTCCAGACAAGTTTTCCCTTTTGAATATCGGGGGCGGTCAAAGGGCCTTGGAGGAACCTTCATGTTATTATGGCTCTCTTGAGTATGTCAGTTCATTTAGTTTGTGTTGCATTAAGTGGCTCTCATTTGTGAGGTTTTCTTCTTCCCTCCCAATCAACCATCACCCAAGGCTGTGCTCTAAGAAAAGTAGTTGGGTGCCCAAACCTCTAAACCCTTGAAATCCAGGGTGCCCAGCATATAAGTTTGGTGCAAAAACTAATATTTCCTGGTAAAAGTAAGTCCCCAGGGGCGACCGGGCGCTGCTAGAGCACAGCCCTGATCACTTTTGATAAGCAAAGGGTACTAAGTATTCTAATCATTTAGTTTCCACTGGTAAGCAGTGAGATGATGCCTGAGTGGATGCCATTTACAGGGTTGCCATGGCTACTCGCTACCCTTGTTTGCTGGACCAGGCTCACCAGGCTTCTCAGGCACTTCCCACCATGTTCATATATCGTTGATGAGTTAACTTTTAGACTGTTTATTGCCATTGCTGACTAACTTTATGTCTTTGTACATTTAACAAAGTGAATTACAGACATTTCATGACTGGAAACAAACACAATGTCAAAAGGTATAGGCAAGTTCCTTGTTGATAGTTATGCCTTGTTCTCCTTGAGGTTTTAAAAATCAATAATAATAATAACAGTAAGTAAATTGTTAATAAAAGAGAAAAGATACCTTTTTCTGTTTTACTCAGCTTTTTCATCATGCATCATGCATGACCAACATTTGATTTCTCTTTGCAATAATTATTAACGATACAGGTTATGAGAAAATAGGATCTCCAGAGATACATGTAAAAGGCCAGTTGATGATGTTCAAGAAAACTCTCTTAACTAATTGAGGCCAATTTGGTTAATATGGGTGTTGATGCATGTTGAGGCACATATAACCTGGGACAAACTTAGGACTAACTTTGGGACAACACGTACGAGCCCCTTCAAGGGGCAGAAACAACAAACAACATGGCTCCAAAAACAGGTAACAATCTTCTCCGAAAACACCAACAACGAACAGAAATTGGCAGAAAATAGCGCAACAGTTTGTGACAGGGACAATTTACTTTCAATTCTTCTTGGCTTTCTCTGCATCAGTGACATTGGTCCCTAACTGAACAGGCGACAGACAGAGTCATAAACGAGCAACAAAGCAACACCAGAACACCAATTGGAAGGCCTCACTTACATTGACAATAGGACAAACAAATCATTCATCTTAATTTACAGCATGTTTTGGAGAGAAAAACCGGAACATCACTATCCTCACTGGACACTGGGAATTCTTCATCAGGAAATAGACAAGCTGCCGCAGACACAAGAACAAGTGCAGCTACAACTGTGGCTGCTGATAAGGTATCATTACTCATTTTTCTTTGGTTCAAGGTTGATAATGCGATTCTCTCTTACTGTGAAACACCGTGGTGGATACTAGAAATATTTATGGAATGTTATTTTGTTCCAGTAAAAAGCCAATCATGTGCGAGAAAACTAAACCACAAACAGTAATGATATTAATTAGTTTTTGGTTTCATACCACTTCTGATTAGTTGCTGCACAGTTGAAAATGTCAAAAACAAATCATAGTGTTCACGGTTCTTGAATTCGTACAGTAAAATGTGAAATTATAACTTAGCTAGTAAATTTGTGTGATCAAATTCAATTACAATAGCGTGCTTTGTATTCCCATTGTGCACGCTGATGATGTCAAAGAGCACCTTTGGTTTTCTTTCTGATATTAAGAGAATTTTATATTTAATCAGAAGATGAAGTTCATTTACATGGGTGAATTCACCTGTCAGTTTTTTACCAATCTGAGATGAGATCATTGTGAAGAGTAGTGAAATGTTTTTCTGAAACAAAATAAACAACACATTGAAGCGTAACAGAGTGAATACAACATTTAAAACACTATATTCATTGAGATATGAAGCACTGTGGAAGTTTGGAGAGCACTGAAGTTAGAGTTGCTCTCCTATTGCGTGAACTGCTTTTTTTGTGCTCTCCAAACTTCCTGCATGCTTCTGTCCAATCATATCTTGATGAACGCATGTTACATTCATATAGAATGTAGTTTCAGCACTCAGCAAACTCCACCTTGGCTTATAGCTGTCTTGTGTGTGGCCTCATACACCATAAGCCTGTTTTTGGGGTATCACGTCAAGCCCGCCACCTAAATCACTGTGTTCATTGAGATACGAAGACATGAATAGGACAGGTCAGTTCTAGTGGTGGTCACAGCCAGGGTTTGTTATGTCCCTAGTGGTTCTTTAACATCCCACAGACTCAATTATGAAGAAATGTGAGATGGGGCCTACGGTTTATCATCCTTACCTAGAATAGTAACTAAAGTCAGAAAGTCTAACCATTTGTACATGTCATTGCAAAGGAAGCACTTTCTCCTTAGTTAAGACCCAGAGTGTTGGTCCGGCCACTGGGTTTGAACCCAATACCTCCTGCACAGTAGTTTGGTGCCGTACCAACTGAGCCAGAGACCTGTTGGCGCAGTTGGTAGAGCAATGAACCAATATATTGTTATTAAGTTGATTAATGTTCATTTAAACTTTAAATGTTTTGTCTATTAAAGGCAAACAGTACCAATAGCTCCAGGATAAAAGACATAAAGAAAAGATCATTTGCTTCAGTTTCTAAGGTTTGTATATAATCCACGTAAGGCAAAATAGCAAGGAAGCATGTTGTATCAGGTGTTGTGTCAACAGTTAAATTGAAACAATGAATTAGTATTAATTTCTTTTTATATTTACTTCAAAATACTGTTCTTTTCACAGGTTTCAAGGAGTATGAGACATCTTCAACCAAGCAAAGACTCGTCAGAGGAGGAAAATAAAACAAAGAAAAGGCGTAGAAAGTAATAACATAAAAAAATGTGTTGAATATAGCTTAACCATTCTCTGTCACAACGTAGGATTTTTTTTTCGGAGGCTATGAACTAGGAGAAGTCCAGTTGCCAAAATGATGCTTGTTTTAAGTTTCCTGCTGTGTTTCTTCATTTGGGATTCAAATTGATTAGTGACAATAACTGCTGCAGGATAATCTGCAATGAAGTTAACATGTAAAGTAACCTCTTACCTTGTGGCAAGCCCTCTCAGAGGACAGTCCACCGAGAGATTGAGGTGCCACACAGCTCTCTGAACAACTCACAGGATTGGCTGAGAACTTAAACAAACAACAGAAATAATGGACCCAAGCCCTGAAACAATGGAGCTGTGTGTTTGTAAGAACCAATGAAATACCGGTAAGAGGTTACTGAGAGGTGCATGCACATGGCTTCAGAGGAGAGCTTGTTCCCAAGCTTCATGTAAAGCAGTGGAAATATGATACCATATATAGCCTCCTTTCAGAGTAGTATTGCATCAACACTCATAAATTGTAGTCCCTGCGATAAGGTAGCATGGTATTATTGTATGGCACAGACCTTTGTTAACCATCTGTGAAACACTTGGCTCACTTGTTTCACATTCTTGCCCCAGTGTGCTAAAATTCAATGCCGTATTCTACTGAATAACTAAAACTTCTCAAAAAGTTGCCTTGGAATAACAGAGAGTAAAAGTAAACATAGCACACCCATTAAACATGTTTATTTATAATACTGTTCTAATTTTGACTTTATTTCTTCACACAATATACTCTACTGGGTAGATACTGACAAAATATAATCTTCTGGAAAATACTCATTTGTCTTCTAAAGCAGATGAAAATAGTGTCACTGAATTCATGAATCAATACAAATTACTTTCATTACGTAAGGTGGCTCTCTAGATATAACAAGTATAAGTCTAAAAGGTAAACCTTTTCCTGCTGTTTGGCATTGCCCATCACAAGAAAATCACAATTATTGCGGTACTAAATAGTAGGACTTACATTGAACTGAACCTGGTTCACACCTACGACATAACAGAGACATTGTATCAAAGAGAAAAAAGGTTTTGTTTTATGTTGTACAGACGTAGTTCATTATTGCTGTTATATTCAGCTACTCACACTTTTCGTGGTAAATATCAATACAAAGTATTTTTAAATTGTTTGTGATTTTTTATCATTAGTTTGGATAAGGCTCAGTGCTAACTTTCTGGGTCATATTCATGAAGCTAAATAAATATGAAACATGCATATTGTTTTAGTCTAAATAACAGGCTTTTGTACATGTGCAATATTTAAACTACTAGATGATACGATTATTCGTAATCCTTTAAGCCCCAAGATCAAAATTTAAATTCTCATTTGTTGTCGCTACACATTTCCCATAGAAGTAGTAGGGAGAAATTGTTAAAATATCAAGCAATCTTGTGTGATCCTGTTCTTAATTCTCCTGACCACTCTGTTTTATAAAGTGTTGATATTACAAGGAGAAATTTGATGCTGATCACTCTTGGGGTTTAAAAGGCTAATTCACACTCTAGATTCTCAAAAACAATTTTATTATTTAAGTGATATAAATAACACTTAAAAAACAAAGCTGGTATCATTTACGGCCCTGCAGGAGGGGCACTTGGAGTTCTTTCAATAAAATTGTAAGGAGGAGGGTGGAATCTTGAACTATCGCCTTGCTGTGATTCAAACTCCTTTGTCTCGCTAAAATGTGGAGGTTCTCGTGCAAATGGGACTTGCGGGGGTTGTTGATGAATGTAATACTCGTCTCCATACGTAACAAATGCACCAGGCACTGGAATATATCCCAATTTACTATTTCTGGCCTCAATTGATTCCCGTGAGTGATATCTGTGATAACGCAGCCAACAGCAGACCAGGACCAGTGAAAATAACAAGAGTCCCATCATTAACCTGGAAAGAAAGGGCTGATCAACGTTCTTTATTTGACGTATTTATTGTCAAACAAATTGCTGCAGTTGCTTGCTTTTGTTTGTTTGTATTTTTATCATGTACTTACTATGAACAAATTGAATTTGTGATATTCAAAAAATGGCAAGGAAATGTCAAATTATCTGGCATGGACCATGCATGGGGATGGGCTGGGGGGGGGGGGGGGGGGCTTTTTGTGGAAAAAAATGATGAAAAGGACTTTCATGGGATAATAGTGGTCGGCTAAAGCTGCTGGACCTCATGGGAAAACATCTGAGTCTGATGGAATAAGTCTTATGAATTAAACAGTTAGATGTGTTTATTAGAGTCAAACCCCTCCCCTTAGTTGAAGAGGCAGAAGCGCTAGTGGCCCCTACACTTAACGCATTGCTCTGCGGGCCCTTCTATGAAGTATTTGCTGTCTTCAATGCAATCGTCAGGGAAGTGAATAGGAAAACAACTTGCCTACTGGTCATTATAGCTGGACAGGTACAAATTGAGCAGTTGACTTTAAGTTGATTTATTGAATTAACTAAGTATGTGACAAATAAAAGAAGCAACTGAAGAAGACTGAACGGTGCAATTAGCCTTTTATCATAGTTTACTCACCATAGGTACCAGTAGCCTGTCAGATAATCACAACAGATGTCATCACCACAGCAATACTCGTTATAGTTACACCTTGAAGCAAAATGAAGTTCAGTTGTCAGAGAAGTAAAACTTTGATTAATGTAGTGGACTGGGATCTGGCATTCATGACAAGCCCCAGGTTGATCTCGATTGTGCAGGTTTTTTGGGTTAAAATCTGCTTTTCTTTGGAAATGTGCAATCAGAAATTTTGGGGTAAAATGGAAAGGATGCTGGACCCCGTTACTCGATCGTAACAGCCACATCAGCAGGGTGGAAAAATCACTGTCCATCACATCCAAATATCTTAAGGATGGGGAGGGTGGGGGTATGTGAATGAGTCTTGCTAATTATGTGTCAAGCTTTTATCTGTACCCTCCCCTGCTTAATGCTTACACCTCATCCACTCCTGTTTATTAGTGAGGGATCAAAGCTGGGCTGGAGGACTAGCTGTTGCATAGTTTGAGAAAATATCCATGCCACAAGTGGGTGAGATCTCGACAGTCAAAGCTTAAAGAATCAGCAGAGTTCGGGAGGCGGAGGGGGAGTGAACAATCTTATGAACACTAAAATTGAGCTCTTACCAATCCCGCCGACAGTAATATGATCCCTCGACCTGGGATAAAGGGACAAGTTAAGGGAATCATATGGTTAATAATGTACACAATGTACTAATACTCAATGAAACTCATGCTTAGTTTTGTAACAGTGCTCCAGCACAATTATTATTATCAACCAACACAATAATTATTAAGCAGCACTGTCTGCGCTTTTGAAATTCTATAATCCTGATGGCGAGACAAATGAATTTTTTCGGGAGAAGTTAAAACCCTATGGCAACAGAATGGACAGTAATTTCTCGCGACGGTTGAATCATCAGAATACTATGCGCAATACGTATTATAGCGCAATAAAAATTGATGTACTGTTCAGACGCTAATACCAGGCTTGATATCGAAATACGCCAACCTTTGACCAACTACGCGACTGTTGATTAATAAATATTGGAATTGAATTAGCACAGAACTCACAATTAGAAGCGCACGCCGCAGGCAAGTAAAAATCTCTTTGAATTGCTTCGTTTCGTTCTTCTTTCTTATCTCTTAAATCGAGTTAACTTGAAGATCAATTTTTAATCATACAAATTCTAGACTAAAATTGCGGCGAGCCAAGCTAAATTTATGTTAAACAAAAGAATCCGTTTTTCAAAAAGTGAACATGGCGCGTCGCCAACACGTTTCAGCAAGTTGAGTGCTTCTAGACGTACAGAGCAAGAACAAGTTTTGATAGCCTTACCCAAAATTTGGACATGGAGAAAAGATACGATGTCCAAATAAACGAAGCAACAAGGCGTCGCGAGTCAAAAATCCAGATATCTCCAGCCATTAGACCAACATGTTCTGTCTGCGATCAAACGACACACAACGCTCTGTAAAAATTAATGCGCATATTTTAAAATCATGAAATTCTAATATCCCATATATAATTGTTTTCTTTTCTTGTCAAGTGTCACGCTTGGCCAACGCAATAGTACTCTATTGCATTATTTTTAGGTGAAGAGGGAGTGGATGGAATGGAAGGAATCGGTCTGTACTTATTTTATTGCTCTTCTGAACCATATGAAAATTTTAGACTGACGTTTGATCGGGTCATTTTCGGTGTAAAAACCTGGCGAGGTTTTCTTTGTTTTATCAGGTATTATTATCTGTACGCTATTGTTTATAATGTTTTACGCCACTCGTGAGTTTCACACCGAGGATGAGCCGTTTGATAGATCATATACCACACACCGGTACTGTACGGGTCCACAAATGATCCCAGGACCGCAAATGATCCCGGACCACAAATTTGGACCGCAAATGATCCCGACTAAAAAATCTTGAATGGCATGGATGCTGAAATAGTGTGGATGGGGAATTGGCGTGAATAGCGATTATCATGGCTCACAACTAGCATCTTTTCCACACGTTCGGCCTAATTTTTTTATTAACTGTAACAACTGACAAATAAAACTGCTGATTTCAATTGCATGCCAGACGTTTGTTCTCTTTGCAACCAGACTCCTTTTAACAGATTGTCTTTAATAACGCAACATGAACGTGTAGAACAGATGCTAGTTGAGAGCCATGATAATCGCTATTCACGCCAATTCCCTATCCACACTATTTCAGCATCCATGCCATTCTATATTTTTTAGTCGGGATCATTTGCGGTCCAATTTGGGGATCATTTCCGGTCCGGGATCATCTGCGGTCCTGGGATCATTTGCAGACCCGTACAGTACTTCATTTGTCCAGTTTAAACTGGCTCGTTGATCTGAAAGAAAATCTAGTTTGAGGGCTAAGATTCGTTTACGGGTTAAGCGCTGAAAATTTCAAGTTTTTTTATTTTTTTTATTTTAAAAGGATCGTTTTAATTGATCAAAATGTTCTAAATCAAAGCACATACCCCGACTAGGAGGAAAATGGCGGATTAACTTGTTTTGCCATGGCGTGCTCTCGCGGAATACCAGTTTTACAGTTAAAATATTGACGAATGATTCGGATCTCTTTTAGTTTTGCCATCAGTTCGGTTTCTTTATGCTTAAACCAAAACAATATTATTTGTCATCATTTTAGCAGTCTAGGATTAAACCCGGTCGTTTGAGTTGGTGTGTGCGTGAACTCGTCTTTGTTTTCACCGGTGACATCTTTTAATTGACACCGTTTTATTAATAATTCGGCTGCTTTCTGATTGGTTGCTTTAACTTGAAATTCCAAGCTAAAAAAAGCTAAAACACTAATTCGACGACGTTTCGACGTTAACGTAACGTCATTACTAAAATGATGAGTCTAAAGGGCGTATAAATACCAAAAAAAAACAATAGGTGCTTAAGAAATGTTACAAAAATAAATAACTTGAACTCTTGACAAAAAGTTTTCGTGAATCCTAAATTCTGCGAATAGTGGATGAGTGCATTTGTCACAGGTATCAGCCGCGTCACGATATCACATGACTGTACAACGGCTACCCCTCTTTTTTTTCTCTTTATTATCATTAAATATATTTCTATCAGCGATTAGTTTCGTTGCAACACACTGAGCGTCAGAGTTACACAATTCCCCTCAACAAGTAGGGATTTCCAAAAAATTATTGAGCCGAAAACCATTCCTGTAGGGCCCGTTTCTCGAAAGTCCCATAAACTTTTCGGGTCCGAAAAGTCATTTCAAAAACAGGGATCTGCCTATTCTAAAAAGCTGGCCTTTTACTACGATTTCACGATACGAAAAGGCAAAGTCCTTGCAAAATTTCAATCATCATGTTCCTGGAAACGTCTTCGTTTTTGAGATAAGTAGGAAATTATAGCTCCCGAAATAGGTCCGAATAGTCAAGGTTTCGAGAAACGCACGCCAGCTCTAACTGCACACTTCAGGAGGGAGGTATTGGTCTCGGCAGGCAGAGATTAGTGAACAGAGGTAGTCTAACCGATCTTAAATTCCTAGTCCAATTTCGAACCCTGATCTCTCTCGTTCGTTACTGTAATGAGTGATCCGGGAAAGAGATTCGTCACCATCTATATGAAAGTCTCAGAGACGGGTCTAGGAACAAACTCAGCGCAAGCGACGACAATGGAAGTAACACGGGAGACGAGATTAGAGCTCGCCACTGGCCTCGGCTCAGAGCACGATGTGTCCATCTTTAACCCTTTAACTCCCAGAATTGATTAGTATGTGACATCTCCTTACACTATCAACACATTATCCACCGGACAGGTGATGAGAATGGACAAATTTATCAGCCAGAGGGTGTTATCTTGAAATAATTCTAAATTCTCTCAACAAATGTACAAGGAACTGTATGGCAGCTAGAAAGGAGAATTAATAATCAGATCTTGGGAGTTCAAGGGTTAAGGAATTAAGACATGCAGTTAAAGACTAAATACAGAGTTGTGCACAATGGAGAAAAACTAAAACCAATGCACTCTAGTTCTCCAACATCGTATGTCGTTCGGTTTTTTTTCTCTCTCTCTCTCTTTCTTTTGAGAGGTGCCGATCGCTGGTAAAAAGTGCTAGTCTTTAAGATGAAATGACGCGAAATTACAAAGTATCAAACATCATGGGTCACCTAAACATTTCCATCTAGCTTTGAGTAGAGGAGGATCGAGTAACCACCGGAGTCGAGTTCAGTGGGGAAAGACTTCTAAGGCGATCTTTTTGGAGAGTAGCGTCCGCCTCAAATTACAGAGGTTGATCTCTATCTTGGAGCGCTTTCTATAATCAGAAAGTTCAGATTTTGTAGATCACGAACTCTGTCTTCCAAGAGTTAGGAAGAGGCCTTGGCAGGCTCCACAACCGCCTTAATGAACAACGTATCGTCCTTAATAAACTCCCCCGACTCCAGTGCCTCGTGGGGTACAAAGCAGGGGTTACCAATGCCAAGATTTTCTGTCATAGTGGGCCGATTGAACACGACTTTAATATTTGGTAACGAGCGGTTTGGACTCAACTGGTGTGTCCGATGATTCTTATGCTCGCTTTGATCGATGAGAAAAAAAGTTATCTTCTGCTTGAACGGCCAGTCAAGTAATGCATCATAGTCTCCCTTCATTATAATAATATACAGTGACAGATGTGTAGACTTCCCTCGGTCACGCCCTTGTAAATATGCCTTGAGTCGCAATTTGTACCCATACTGAGATGTGTAGAAAGGCGGACTGAAGATCGCGAGATCCTCCGGCGAGACCGCCGCTTGTTCATACTGTTTCTTATAATTACTGATTTTCCAGATATACACGCCGTTTGTACACGTGCTTCGACTTTCGTTCTCACGGATTTTCTGCATAGCTAAGCCCAGGTGGGTGTGAACCGCGGTTTTGGAGTGGTCTTCGAGTGTGTCGCGTTTTCCCTGAAATGATGAAAAAAGTAATGAATAGCTGATAGTATTCAGCTGTTGTTTTCATTTGGTTTAGTCGCAAGAACGAACGCACAACTACTGTGGATCGGTTTTCGTCAGTTGTCTGGCAACTGTACATGAAAATACTTATAAAACTGTGATGAAAGTTGTTTTTACAAGGAATAAAAGTGTCATAATTTAAACAGTTCGACCGCCCCTTTCAAGCGGCTACCCTCGGAAAAAGGCATAATAGCCACTTCATACGGACTAGCCGCTTAACAGCGGTGAAAAGCAATATAAGAATCCTCATCGGGACTTTGATTACTGGTTGCCTTATGGATGGTGGCTTTTTGAAATGTGGCCGTTTAATTGGGGTTCTCTCTATTTTGTTTGTTACAATTTTCTTTTGTTCCTTAGCTGTACTGTGTTTAGTCTTTATGTAAACTTAACCTACATGTTATATAAAACTGAGCTGAGTTAAATAAATTGTCTTGTCTTGTCTTGTCTTGAGTGTATGATCTGAATAAGGGAGTTTTAGCAGCGACAACGGCGACGGCAACGAAAACGTCATTTCAAAATATTACTTCTCGATTTTCTAACTCTTTCGCGATTATCTCAATTTGTTGTTTAACATCGAAAATGCTGAGGAAATGTCTATGGTCTAAATTTCTATGAACGGCGTTAAAGTAAGAAAAAAGAAACAGAAATTTACCGTCATGCGCTTACGTTCTCGAGAAAACCTAAATTAAAATCTGGTCATTTCACGTTGTTGTTTTGTAGAGGACGGCAACAAAATGTACTAAGTAACGCGCCGAGTGCATTGTTGAGTTATATAAGCTCGCGGGAATTTTTAAGAACACGAGAGAAAAAAATCTCCGAGACATTTTATAAAAGAAATAAAAAAACTTGTTCCTCGTACATTGTTGAGTTATATAAGCACTTGGGAATTTTAAAGAACACTCGAGAAGTTCTCTAGGCACTTCTCTCGTGTTCTTAAAAATTCCCGCGTGCTTATATAACTCAACAATGCACTCGGCGCGTTTTTTATTACTTTAATAATGAACTCGATTCGACCAATCACAGTGCGCGTAACTCTTCCAACATTTTATAAAAAACTATAAAATGCACGTGCAGACCGATTGTTTTTGGTTATTAAACCTATTGTTTTGTGGCGTTCCCGTTGCCGTTGCCGTCTTCTTTGCTAAAGCTCCCTTGCGCGTGTTTTTGAGGAAAATGTCTTAGATTTTGATTATTTAGAATTCCTTAATTTAACTCAAAAAAAAAAAATCCAACTTTAATAACAACTAAGATAATGTATACAACATTCTAAAAAGATCAAGAGTGAAATAAAAAGTATCTGATTAAATTACCGCAACTTGGTAAACTCTGTCTACAGGAAGACGACTGCGATTATGGGAGCCTATTCTGCATCTATACAGGCGTACTGACTGCGAACTGAAACAATTGTGTTTCCTTGGAAGCTTAGGTCCTGGACCTTAATATAACTTACGACTCAATATATGATCTACTAAAATGCTAAGATATTCACAGTTATAATCCGTATGAATATATAAAGATATGCTAAAAACTACGTTTCATGATAACAATAATTCGATTAAAAAAAATTCATCTCTCATAAAACATGGCTAAGAACAAATTAAAAACAGTTAAAAAAAAATATCCGTCTGAAGAAAACTCTGTGATGGAGCCCCCAAGCATTACATTATGGCTCCTTCTTGAATTTCAATGTCAATGTCAATGTTATTAAAATCACGAACAGCTTAACTCAATCTTGTTTTGAGGACAAGACGGCTGCATTTGTCTGTTTAAAGTTGAAAATAAAATGGATCTAACGAACGAAAAATTACGAAAAACGACTCACCTTGAAGGTACAACCAATGTCTTGGTAACAACAAGGAAGAATTGCCAACGGACACTCGGTTAAGTGAAAAGACAGCTATGAAAGATGGAATAATGAAAGGTGAAATATTCCAACTGTGTTTTAAAGTATTTCTGTTAACAGTTTTAACTGAGTGAAATTTTGAGCAGGTACATATTACCGAATGTCACTTAAGGTGGAGTTAAACCCGAATTGGAGTCAATTGAGACCCCACAAGGGCACTGCAGGTTGCTTGGGAACTGTTTCGGAGTCCATCCACTAATTTCCAACTTCAAATTCCCATTTTAAACCTTCATTAAATCTTCAATATTTCCCATTTTCCTAAATTTAACTCTCTTCCCAAATATACCCAAACATCACCAAAAAATTCATTAAATATCCCACAACATAGGTTCGTGTGATGAGCGTAGGGATTTTTAACTGCTTGAAACGCGAACGAGGTATCACGTTAAATCCATGTAAAGCGACTAAAAAACGATGTTAAGGTTGAGTCCCGCCTGAAAGGCTGGTTTTCACTAACGCATACGCACAAGCATAAACATAAGCTCAAGCGCTCGCATAAAAACATAAGAAGAACGAACCCACTTACTTATCTTATGCTGTTTTCACCAGACATAAGAAGAACGGAACTGTTCGTTTTCCTTGCGCTTATGCTTATGCTTATGTTGAGCGGGTTGCTGGTGAAAACAGCATAAGACAAATAAGTGGGTTCGTTCTTGTTATGTTTCTGCTTAAGCTTATGTCGCAGCTGTTTTGATTGTGCTTATGCGCTAGTGAAAACCAGCCTTAAGTTACGTTGCGAGTTCGCAACTATGGGGCTAATTGTTGAGGAAAGTAGAAACCTTTCGAGACCGGCCCGGACCAGATCCCACTGAAAATGGTTTTTACTTATTTTTACACTTTAATAATTAATAATTAAAATTTATAAATTAGGCGAAAGCCAACCAAAAAAAAATTAAATTAAATACACTTGCGAACGAGATATCAACGTTAAATCCATGTTAAACGACTAAAAAAATGATGTTTAGGCTTAAAACGCGAGTCCCGTCTTAAAACGCGAGGCCATTGGCGAAAGGAGTCCTCGGAAGGAAAAGTTAGTCTTAGACCCGTTTCAAACGCCGTGCTAAAGTCGTGCCGAACTAAATTCAATTTGGCTCGACTGTAGCACGACATTGGCACGACTTGGTTTCAAACGTCGAGCTTAATTAAGTCGAGTTAAAAGCTGTTGCTGTAAACATGCGTCAAACCATAACAAACCGGTTTTGCTGACTTTTAAAATGTATTTATAATTTATGAATTCAGTTCTGCACGGCAATAGCACGCCGTTTGAAACCATGCCGTGCCAAAGTCGGGTAGCACGACAGAGCTTGCCGTGCTACACGGCAGAGTCGAACTTAATTCTTAAATGGTTTCAAACGCTGTGCTACAGCCGTGCCAAAGTCGAACTTAAATAACGAATTTAGTTCGGCACGACTTTAGCACGGCGTTTGAAACGGGCCTTAACGAGTGGGCGTTTCTGTATATGATTAGGAAAAAGGAAATAATTCGTGATTCAATTTGTCAATTTATCAGTGAAAGAATCACTAGAATCCTCTCCTTTTGGCTTGCTAACTAAACTAGCTATAGTTTGTTTCGTCAGCTATGGCAAATCATTGTGTCTCACCTCCTCGCGGGGGATATCTTTAGCTCCGCATTTGTTCACACATTCCACAGGGATTCTCTTGCAAACTTTCATGTGAAGCTAATTGGTTGAAGAGAGATGACAAGCTCTTGTTAGGACGGACCTCTTAACAGAGTACACGTCAAAGCCTTCCAATGAAAATTGGGGTGGGAGGAGTGGGTAAAGGTGTCACGCCTCACCTTACTATCCTTGTAGGTGTACATCTCAGCACAAAAGTGACACGACACCACTCTCCAGCGGCATTTTGATACCAGGTGATACTGCAAGCTGCGGCGAGGCATGACCTCAGCGCATTCGGGATTTGTACAGTGAACATCTTCATATGCGCAGGTTTTCATGTGCTCCTGTAAAAAAAGTGTATTTCCTAAGCAAACTATCCGATACGTGACGTGCAGCTTCACTCCGTTACAGAAATCGCCCCGAAATCAGCGATTTATGTGTGAACAAAAGCCTTATGAAATATGGTTTTTGTGCTGGCCCAAGAGTTATCTGCTATAGTGTAGACAGTCATAATTTACTGCCCTTTCATCATCGGATAACGTGCGCGTGGAGTCGCGCGATTCAAATGAAACTTGTGTTTTAGGGGAAATAAAGACACCAAAACCTTGATCATGCCCAGTATACTCACTTGCGACGATGCCAAACAAGCAATTCTTGGAGCGGAAGTATTAAAAAGAAAACATGATTTTGAAATAATGACTTACCAATACTAAATCTTGACGCAATCGAAGCATTACGGAAAATCCCCGAGTTTCGCCCGTGGCAGTTGCTCATATAAAGTTTATCAATGAATCGTACGTACGGTTTTGGATTAATTCCAGTCAAGAAGGCGAACACGCAAGGGAACGTGAAACACACCTATAACATTACATGCAAATTACGGAGCCAAAAGCCCATTTCTGTCCCGATGTCAAATGCTACCTTTTAGACGCATCAAATTGCTTGCTACTAGTGAAAAACGTGTTTTAGTTTAGAGGGAATGTTTAAAAACTGAAACAACTCTACATTTAGTTTCCAGTTGGGAAACACAGTCTTCTTTTCTTCGAAACAATCGTTTTCAGAAATGGAGGAATCTGGCTCATCTTGGCTCATTTGACATCAAATACAATCACCTCAAACCTCACGAATTTCACTTTCATAACACGGGTCGTATAAAATATTTAAGACCATTAACAAGCGAATCATGCAACAAGAAACCTGCATCCACAGACAAAACTACACGTGTTTATGAAGCAAACAGATGGTGTTATCTCTTTAAATATGCGATAAAAGAAGCAAATTAAAAGCCAGGCAAAGGCATTACCTGTACTCGAATCAAAGAATGTGAAGGCCTGTTTTGTCTGAGCTTCTGTTATTTAAAAGCACTACCCCTTCTTCGTTATATTCCCTTCATAAATCAGTTGTTTGCTTTGCACAAAACTCGAAGATCTAAACTGACAATTAAAAGAAAAGGAATCCATTTCTACGGGAAGCCACGTCAAAGAAGGAAGAGATTTTGCCAAAAAATGTAAACAAAGCTCTTTAATTGCTTCGCTGAAATGAGTTTTCTTTTGATCCAACAGCAACACGCTCGTTTTAGTCTCAAAGAATGTTCTTTGTTATGATTATTGGGATGCCAACAAACGAAATGATTCCCGATCCACTTGAATTTTTGTTGAGGCCGATTTATTTGGATTTATTTGAAGCACCGCCACTGCACCTCATTTAGTCTAACATAATTGAACCGAGAAAACAATTACTACATCGGGTTTTGCTCATTTACAAAACAATTACAAGTAAGAAGAAACTCAACAATCACATTGAAAGAAAGCCCTTCAAAACGGATGATCATGTGATTTCGACATCCGAGCACCTGCTCTCAAATAT
Organism: Galaxea fascicularis; assembly: GCA_948470475.1. Lineage (NCBI taxonomy): Eukaryota > Metazoa > Cnidaria > Anthozoa > Scleractinia > Euphylliidae > Galaxea > Galaxea fascicularis. The sequence goes on along the minus strand of OX419343.1, from coordinate 25,241,868 downwards.
GAACAAACTGCAAGACTGCAAAGTGACAGAAAATTTTGCTCAAGTTTTATTTAAAAACTGCGATCACGGAAATTCGCACTCCCCCCGTCAAAAATGCAAAAAAGGAGGTCTATTTTTTGGGTGGAAATGGACTAACCGATGAATCTTACCTCGACATAGATTAAATCGCCCGTCCAATCACATTTCCTTTTCCAATTGACACATTTGACAGCCAGAGATAAAACTGCGCGTTTGGCAGCCTTGTCAACGAAAACCTAGAAGGATATAGTGTCCAGGAGAAAAAGAAACATTAAATGAAAGAAATCGACACTCCCCAGTGTTGACTTGGTATTGAACTGGCTTTTTGCCGAGACCGTACAGCAATGACACAACATACGAAAAGTATTATCGCGGATAACTTTCCTTTATTGAAACTAGTTGTCATTTCGTGTAAGCAATTTCTGTTTCGAAATCTTTCAGTTGATGGGCTTTGTCGCTACAACATGAAATATTCAGAACGGTTTCACCAGCAAAGGAATGTATCACACCATGACAGTTTTTCTTATACATTCAGATGGCTACGGTCGGAATAAAATATGACTTATTAAATTGAAAAGAAGAAAGGAGAATAATGTCGACCTTTTTACTATGATAGTAGTTTTACTTCTTTTTTGTATTGACGAGTGCTGGGGAATTATTTATTTTTAAACGGGAAACAAACTGTTGCAATGCAATGCAGTTGTGGTCTTTTTACATGTATGTACAGATCGATTAAAGGGATACTTAATCGAACCTCGCTAGCGACATTTACAGTTAGTTATTACGCTTTCCAAGCCAAAAGTGGCCCTCGTAAAATCGAGAAAATCAGGTAACAAGCACATTCATTTTGTATAGAACTGAAGCAGACGGATTTTCATCACTCCACTTCAGGGACGTCTTTGTTTTTAATAAATTATACTAAAAATATTTCGTATGCAAGAGAGGAAAGGGCACGATCGTTGATAATAATATTATAGGTAATGCAAGAAAAAAAAAGAAATAATTTTATTAAAAAATGTATCAAGAAAATCCATACCTTCGAAGATGAAAATGGCTTTCTGTCCAAGGGGCATAAACATGGACTTCCGTGCCTTTATTATGAGATGGACAAAATATCAATGAAATATTTCATATATTACTGAAAACTAGATATGCAAGCTTAATCAAATTTTCGCCTTGCATCCAATACAAGTAAGTCACTTGCTGAATATTCAAGGCCGCAATTACGTGCCTCTGAATTCGCGCTGTTTTGTTTACCACAAGCTTCGCTGGCTTTCGGGATAACAAATTCTCTCGTCTTTTCAAACATATTAAAATAACAAGAGTCTTTTTCAAAATTAATACCTTCGCTTTAACTCTTGTAGACACGACTGGCAAAACCTATGACCACAATCTTCGATTTGTACGGGGTCGCGAAAAGCCAACTGACAAATTGGACATTCGTATTCTTCTGGTAATGGTAGAACGAATTCGGCTTCAAATCCACCAGTTTCTCGGTCAACGCGATCGGCCATCGCTAGCTTCCCGTCGTTTCATTTATATAAACCGTAGCAATGCCATTCGGCCGTTTTCCGGAAATTTTTTAACCTCGTCCCTCGTTCAAGGTAAAATAAAAATAACGCTAAATTGGATGAGCTTGTGGGCCGAATTGCTGATATGTTAATCAGCTGTAGTCAGGCAATTATTATAATCTATCGCCAGCGGACACATCTGCTTTGACGGGGCGATTTTACCCACACGACTGGCGGCATTTCAATAGCGACACTTTAGGTTTATTATCGGGATATGTATATTTAACTTACACTTGGCAATATATGAGACAACCAAGATGAAAATACTTCCGATTGATTCCGGCAGATTTTTTACCCCAACATGGCAAAATATTTGTCATGTTGGGGTTCACGGGGGGCTCCTGGTACAGTGGTAGATTAAGAAAGTTCTAAATTTAAAATAAAACCGACATCCTTTTTATTTACAGTTTCAAATAAAACTGTAACAATTTTGTAGTTGCAGTTTTACACAGTGAACGTAAGGCTGGGAGGTCTATGGATTAGACAAAAACAGATTTTACAACTCGGTAATACCGCTTTTAATGAAAGCAATTTAAGAGAGGCCCGAAATTGCAGACCGTAAAAACAGGAAGAAACTTGGTATCCATAAAAGTCAGTGGTATCCATAAAAGCCAAAATTTCCAGAGATAAAACTAATCAAAATATAATCGTTGGGCGTTTGCTAGTAAAAACCATGATCGATTATCCCAGGGGTAAGCATATCAGAAAAAGCATCCCAGGGAGAGTAGAGGAAATGAAAACTAGGAAAAACAAAACGACAATAAATTATTAACAACTTGCGTTCAATTGTAAATTGAAAGGCATTTTAACCAAAAGATTTGATTACAAGTCACTATGATATCTAACTTCTTACAAAATGCATGTACACATTAAAATCCAGCGGGCTACCATAAAACCGTGAGCTGTTAGGGTTACAACTAATTTTGTCAATGATAATCCTTTGATTTTAGTCTCCCGAAAACAAGCCAGTACTCATTAGTTAAAAATATTCTTGTCAACTTGCAGGTCGTTCCGCAATTTGAAGTTTATTTTTCCGGCGTTTTAACAGCCAGGCACCTTTTACAGATGTTTTACCGATAGATAAAAATAAACAACCACCTATCTTTTATTCGTAATCATTCGGAAACACGATCCACATTTTTCTTTTGCAGACCAGTGACGATTAAAATTTACGTTCAAAGTTGAACTGAATAAAAATTTAAATCGATTAACTTAAGGTTACATTTTAAGTAAAGAAATCAGATCACTGTGAAATTATATAACTTTTTCTCTGTGAAATTCCAGGAGGACAATGAGCCTCAACCATGAACTGGGGTTGACGGGTAAACTTTACATCCGACAGCAAAAGGAAGTCGAAGACACTACCACAGCTGCGGGCAGACAAAAGAGAGTTGGATTGCCACATAAATGCACTTTCAATTAACTTTCACAGGGGAGGGAACTGATGTCCGAAAATTTTGACGGGTAACGCGGACCAGCCAAAGACTTCCTACGCAATTTTGCTTTGAAAATCGTCGACGCTTCCGTTTTGTATCCCAACAAATTTTTGGCCGCCACTGCTGCGCTGAAAATCGCCACTACAAATAAGCAAGTGTAAAGTCACCTTTAGCAGACACGACATTTATTTAATCTGTAATATTACAATCTTTCTAGTCAATGCTGTCATAAAACAGCGATAAAATATTCAGAAGCTGACAGTTTTCAGGGCAGATGACAACCACTTGGTTTCCTCGGAGAATCTCTTGGAGCCCCAGACTCTCCAGAAAACGTCTTGTTCGAGAGTGCTTTTTCCATAAATCTGACAGGGGCTTTTCACGCGGATAAAGTGCTTTCCAGGGTTTACAGATGCAAGCCATCTGCGTGAAAAACTGAAAAAAAAAACTAACTTTATTGTTTCGTCAATACAATGAATTATTAACTTGATTTCCTAATTGATTTTGATTGACATTAACTTATGTAATTAAGCCACGTGAATAAGTCAGTTTTCAGTTCAGACATTTCAGATTCAAAGATATGTGCATGTTTTGCTAACCTGTCTCGCTGACCCGATTTCTGTTATACTCTGACCTGATTTATCTGCTGCTGATCTGTACACCGTGAAACAATCCTTCTAGACATCGTCAAAGAAGTAAGTGTTCAGTGCTGTAATTCTAGTTAATAGTTTTACTCCCGTGTTTATGTACGGATGAATCCTGTTCAGTTTCTCAAATGTATTTCGTTCTTTTCTTTAGATCGAATAATAATCTTATTGGAATAAATTATACGATTTGCGGAATCTAGTTGGATTGCCTGTTTGGTTTATTGGACCATTTATTTTATCTCTCAGTCAGCACGCGCGATGTGATTGGTCCATTTTGCGGGCCGTGTTCTACAGTACGGCCCGCTAAATTTGAAAGTTTCCTTTCCCGCGTGCCCGATTAACCTCGGAGATATAATAAATATCCAACTAACCTCGTTTTCTCGGTCCGTACTGTAAGTTAAGGATCCTCGTTTTTTCTCGTCGCGCGCGAAGCGAACGGGAAAAATCTCAGTCCGTAACTTACAGTACGGACCTCGAACTCGGTTAGTTATAGGTATAACTAAATAAATATATTAGTAAATAAATAAAATAAAATGAAAACGCACGTTTAACATAATCGCCTCGTTTGTTGAAAACTCGTGCTGGCGCTGATTGGCTAGCACGTTGCACGTGAATTGTATGACGGCAAACCAGCAGTGGAAAGCGACACCTAAAAGCTTGCATTAAGAGTGATTTTACTTAAACCCGTGAAATAGAAGTTAGTGTTCGACGAACTACTAACAACTATTACACACTATTTTCCTTGTATTATTATTCTTTTGTGTGTATTTGACTATTACGCTATATTACATGTTGTATAATAAAAATTGTTTGATGGGTTAAGTAAAACCACTCCATAACTGAGGTGAAAACGAAAACAACAACAGAAAAGAAAATTAAATGTTTGGGGTTAGGAAAGTTTCATAGGACATACAAAGGATTTGTTAAACGTGTTTCCTTTAAACGCTGAAGTACCCTTCGCGCCTGTTTAAAGGATCTCAGATGACTGAGGATTGTCGAAGTCAGTTTTCCTGTGAAACCGAGGGTTTGCCTCATTTTTTGGAAGTTGACAACATAATTGTTTTGTCAACTTCATTTTGCCCTGGCAAGCCGCTTTCACCATTACAAAATGTCCGCCTACTTACGAGTTCTTGAAGAGAAACCACTTCCGTAGCTAGCAGCTGGGAGACAGTTTTTCCTTGTTCTTCCGTTACAACTCCTGTAAGTTAAACGCTGAGTTACAATGCCACTGTAATATTTCGGGCGCCTTGGGTTGCAATTGCAATGCGAGTTCCGGGAACATATCTTGCACACGTGCAGTTTGTTGAACAGCTCTTTTCGTACCAAAGACCTCCGGGAGAATTTTGAAACAAATCGTACGCCAAGCCCCATACATTAAAATAACCATACTAGATCAATTAGCCTTTTAGCGTCGATTTTCAGACGCTAAGTTAAGTTTCCACTGCTGCTGATTTCTTAAACAACTACTCTTTTATACTCAGCGGTGAATTGAAACAGAACAAGAGTAGTCAGTGACAGGTTGTCACGGGTGTTTCTTTTTTGATCTCAGTAAAATGTCTCCAAAACGTTTACGAAAACTAGGTTTTCTGCAAAACTTAAGGGAAATTATTAAATGAATTTTTCGAAGAGAGGAAGCCCTAAAACGTTTTTGTCAGAACCGGAAAATGTTCGCAGTTTCTCTAAATTTCAATTAGCCCATTGCTTTTGTTCAGTAACATACCCGCTCTGAGAACAAGAAGTTAGACTAATATTACTGTTGGGTTTTATTGATGTAGGTGCTTGATGTAAAAGAACATATTTTATCTTTGTGAAGTGCCGCTAAAATGGGGTTATACTGTCCCTTACCAACTAGAGAAATTGTGGGTTTTTGTATTTGGTAACAGCCAATAAAATTGCCATAAAAAGACGACAAAAGTTACCTTTAACAAGAACGGTGAAAAGGGCTTCCAGAATCCGCAGGTTTTCCTGGCAATTTGCTGGTTGAAACACGATTTGTTCCTCGTATATTTCACCGTCGTCTGCATGTTGTGGTGCAGTCAGAATGATCCCTGCCCCACGTAGAAATGAAGATAATATGGTCGGGCTGGATACCAAGCATGGAGGGGGGTTAGAAATTACAGATGAAAAATCGACCAGTTGAATCTCACTCGCGTCTTCCGTCTGAAAGAAAATGACAATAGCAAACTGGATATATTGGATTGCGACGATCATTCTAGGGCGGGATATGTCCCTGTAGCAAAATGAACTTGAGCGCGTATAAGAATGTAAGATTGTAGGGTCCACTTCCATGAAAACCTTAACTGGGACGAACAAATTCACTATCGATTGAAATCTTGTTAAATGGAATCATTCTCATAGTCCGTAAGCTAAAGAACTATAAAAACTCGAAATTACGTATACACCTCGCAGAATTATTAGTACTTTTTAAGACCGATAGCGGATGACTGCGACAGATATTTGTCTTTTTAACTTGTTCAGTTTTTGCTACTAGCTTTCCTAGTTAGGGGTTAATTGGTAGATGAACCCGAGCTCCCTTCCCACTCACCCCCCCCGACCCCTTGTCTCTTGGTGTGGATCCGCCACTGCATTGTGACAAAATTAACTCTAATGAAACTATTGCAACAGGATGGTGAATTTTCGATGCTTTAGAAACTCCTACCTGAAACTTTTTCATGGTTTCCAATAAGAATTGTAGCGCGGTTCTTCTGTCATCAGGACAAGGAAAACTAAAGAGCTTTCTCAGAGCAGGTTGCCAAATATGTTTTGTTCTCATGTCTTGAACCTGTGATCTCAGCCCTCTTATAAAGTCAAAGTCCAGTTCTGAAATGTCAAAGAAATACACTCGTCAGCAACAGCAAATTGAAACTCTAATCTCAGAATTAACCAATACTAGCTAAGTAAAGCCAAGGTTGTCTCAAACTGTCAAATTTGGTTTCCACCAAGTTGTTCATCATCCTCATCATCGCCATCCCTGTCACCATCACATCACAGTGACCATGACTACGAACATGAACATCCCTATCACAGTCAATGTTACCATTGATCACAATCACCATTGCCATCATCATCACCATCATCACCATCATCATCATCACCACCACCATCCCCATCAATATTGTCACCATCACCAGTCACAATCACCATCCTCATCGTCATCTTGGCATCATCCTCATTATCACAGATCAACATCATCACTTCCAACATTAGACCATCATTCAATCCCAGTGATTTGATGAGTAAAAAAAATAATATGCTACATTATAATTACCTTGAGCACAAAACGAGTTTTCATTGTCAGTAGTTCTGAATGGATTTGTTGACAGCAGTTTGACATTATAAATGGGCATTTCAAGTGTCCCATCTGCTGACAGTGGAATGCGGCAAACACTGAATGCTCTTGCACCCCTCCTGTCCAAGCAAATGCAGCATCTGCCCACTGATTTTGTACAAAGTTTGATTTGACTTTCTAAAGATGGTTTGTCATTACCAAACCACACACCAGAGGAATATTCTTTAGATGGGTAGTAATGAAGTCTATCCGAGTGCCAGACCTGTGGAGCAAAGAATAAAATGAGTCCTGGTGGCAAAATGCAATTTGAAAAATCTGCCTTGTCTTCTGATAAAATTTTTCTGATCAATGAAATCCAATTATGATTAATTAGCGTTATGTATCTTGTAGTTAGTCGGCACATGCAATTCCATACATACCTTGTAAACTACATAGACACAAGTTTTTCCACAAAGTTGAGGTGAACTTGGATCAACTCTCAAGTTTCGTGCTCTTGTTGTAAGTTTTGCAAGGTCCACATATTCAATCTGCGTTGTTCCTAAATCGAGCCAGCAGAAAAACTGGCCTTCCGGTCGGCTAGTTAAGTCTTCGACCAAAAACTCGCTCACATTACGCGAAAATGGAGGCTTTAGAGCAATTAGATAGCGGTCAACTTCCATTTTTGAGCTACAGTGTAAATGTGATCTTAAAAGGTGCAAAAGATCAATGGTTTGATCAGCTAAAACACCTCCATTCTTGCGTAGACTTCCAATATATTCAAAGGTATTTTTGTCTTGTTTGACGAACACCGAAAGAAGTTCGAAGAGATCGTCCTTTCCTGCAAGAGGAACGGCAAAAAGTTCCCCGTAGCCGGGATATAATTGCGAAGCAATGTTTCCAAGAGCGTTCCTCTGATACAATTCGATTGATTCATTCCGCTTGCCCTCATTAAAACCACGATTGATTTCTCTGTTTACTTCATCGTCATCATCCGCCATCGTTCCTAAGGCTTATAAGAGTGAAGCGTTGCGTGACAACAGGAAGTGGGGTGCAATGCACGTTGGAACTTTTTTCTGTTTACTTCATCGTCATCATCCGCCATCGTTCCTAAGGCTTATCACAGTGAAGCGTTGCGTGACAACAGGAAGTGGGGTGCAATGCACGTTGGAACTTTTTTCATGCAAGAAGGAATCAGCAGAAGTCATACATCATTAAATTATACTGTTAAAATTCTCTTTACAGATATCTGAATGTCAGAGCAAGCACCATTTTAAACAGAAATTTTCAAAAACCCCTGGGGCAAGCCACCTCAACATGGAATATTCCAATAGGGTACAATGAGCAACTGTGTAACATTTCCTGAATCCACCAAACCGGGTGTAACTAGAAACGTCATTTTGGCGTTTGCCATGAGTGGGAGCTAGACTGGAGGGGTGGATCTGTAGGATAAATGATGGCCGATTTCTGAAACAAGCGCTTAAGGCAAAGCTCTTAATGGGGCCAGGGGCATGGTCCTCTGGAAAACGTTTTGGATTTTAACTCCCCAAAGCACCCTTTCTTGGGTTGGTCATTCAGACAGGATATTGGCTATTTCCATTATTCTCAGATGAAGCCTCGAAAATCTCCACATTGTAGAGGACACATAGCAAGACAAGTCCTATCAATCTTGCCTGTGAAAAATATGGTGCTCTGCAAGTATGTTTTAGGCTCTTGTCATTCCCACTTATTTGCCATAAAGTCATCTTGACATCAAGGCTTAAAGGGGAGGGCAACGAATCTTCATAGAACAAGTAGAACTGGCAAAGGGCGTCATTCATGTTTCCTTTGATGCCAGTAGAATGGATGGAACAGCTAACAGACATTGCATTGCTGTTTCTTGGTCACCACCTCCAGACTAATTTCAAGATTTCAACTAGGAAATTTACTTTTGTTAAGTATGTATTTATTATGAAAAGATCTGACTGACTGAAATCCATAAAACAGTGTAAACTGGTGTAGATCCTCATCTGGACTAAATAAATTTCTCAAGAAAAAGCAGAGTTTGGAAAGATGCCTTTGTGCCAACATTGTTACTACCTGTGCAGTAATTCCTCACTGTACAACTGATGATGGATGATGTCTCATCTGAAAGATGTTTTCATTAAAAAATGAACTTCAAAAACATTGTGTTGTAAGGTAATTTGCAATGAAAACTAGTTTTATGCCTTAAAAAATGGCAAATTCCATGTAAGTTCCATTTGTTTTTAGATATGAAAAGCCAGCAAGTGTTTTTTGAGATATTCAGGACTCCAACAAGGCCAATATTTATAATGCTCTGGAAAAATTAGTCATTTGAAGTAGCTCTCCCAATCACTAACAATAACATTCTTAGTAATGGTAATTAGCACTCCCGCTATTTTGTAAGACTTGTTAACAGCAAGATTTATGATTAAATGAGCTGCTGATGTTTACTGTACAGTATACAAGAAACAAAAACAAAAAGCAAGAAAAAATTTTTGACATAAACTATACACTTTTTATCTCACATTTACACAATTCTGATGATTCTGGTTATGTACACATTCTCATTACAGAACAAATTAATTGAGTTATGTAGAGGCAGCTTTCCGTAGTGCCAAGTAACCACTGACAATATCCATAGGCAGACTGCGAATTGATCCGAACTCCATGGAATTGTTGTACTGTATTCCAGTCCTTGGATCTTTGTACTTTGCCTAAAAATGTAAAAACAAGAACTCCCTCAGGACAACACAAAAGTTAATGTGGAAGAGTGGCTAGCAAGTGATTACGCATAGCAACAACCTATTTACATCAGGTCAAATAAAAAGATATAAATAAATATTATCCTTACATGATTGACACTGCTCGCAAATAGCAAAGGCTAATAGCGGCCAGCAGTGACAATTAGAAAGCCTATCATCAAGTTAAGCACAGCTACATAAATACAAAGTGATTAAGCTGCAGTTTTAGATTAAAAATGATGGAGCTAACTTTAGACGTCCATCTTGCCAGCTCACCACTGAAAAATATCAAGTAAACAAAAGAAAAAAGAAAAATGTACCGGCAAACCAGAAAGGTCGGCATATTTTTTTGCTGGTTTGAATGAAGGTGGGGCATCTATACTGCTATCTGTAAACAAGAAAAAGATGAATAGGATAATACATTAACCAAAATGTTTCCATATGCTTTCTACGTAACAATAATAATTATTGTTATTAGATTATGAGCTCAAGATTTCTATTCCATGATAGCTGATGAGGGTGCAGCCCGAATCAGCTATCGCACATAGAAATGGAGAGCAGATAATCTAATTGTTTTAGTATAAATCTACTAGTTGTTCAAACCTGACTACAGTGTAAAACAAATTATATTTTCTTACATGTTGGGTCATCTTGTTTCCATGGCAGCCCCCTTTCTAAGCCCATAATCTGCTTCAAATTTTTCCATATCTTTTTCTTGCCTGCATTAACACCAGAGTGCTGTTTATGAAACAAAAATTGGCCATCAACATACCACATACCCTGCGAGCAGAGGTCTCTTCGATCTTCCTAGATAAGTCGGGAAGAGGAAGAGACCTCTGCCAACCGCCTCAACTTTTCTTGTTGAGCATGCATGAAATGAAATGTAACCAAGCCTTTATTAGCCTCGCTTTCATATAAAATTTCAAACACGCATTCTTCCTTTAACCGATCGAGGCTCTCTGAGTCCACTTTACACGCTTTAATTCCCAGCTTTTCACATGAGCCTATCTGATCTGAGATCAGCGAAATTAGCGGAGAGATTACAACTACTATTGGGTCAGTCTGGAACTGTTCCACACCAGAAGAAGAAAGTTCTTTCACAACAACAGAGCAAAGTTGATAGATCATTGATTTACCATGGCCGGTAGGCAAGCAAACAAACGAATATTTTCCACACAGAAAATTATTCAAGGCCTTAAACTGGTGTTCTGTGAGCTTAACTATTCCAGTGTTCACTTTTCCCCGTACGCTGTTCACTGCTTTGTCAAAGACTTTCTTTGAGAGAGATATGCCAGCCGAGGCATCCGCCGTTTTGTGAATTGACTTGCGTAAACAATATACCGCGGGCATCTATTAAGTCAGCAACTCCATCAAGGAGTATGCGCACTGCCGTGAAACGGTAAAAACCGGTTTTAAACCAGACTGACTCATCCATTTCGGTGGATGAGCGGCAAATCAAAGAAAGTCGAGGCGGTTGGCAGAGGTCTCTTCCTCTTCCCGACTTATCTAGGAAGATTGAAGAGACCTCTGCTCGCAGGGTACATACCACAGTGATTACAAGCTAACATGAAGGTAACCGTAAATGAAATGACACTCTTCATTTACAAAATTTCCAATAAAATGGGGGGGTTTGGCACAGAAGAAAAATATCCAGATTTGAAATCTCCAGAGGCAACTGGCTAAAACTTAAAGCTAAACTGCTCCCTAACTTAAGGTGTTGGGAGCAACTACAGAATGTAGGGCCATTTCCGTCCCCCTAGTTTACAGGTGTGAAAGGCTTTTGTAGAACTGATATGTATACCAATGAGCACTATTGTTATGCAATGGTATGTAAATTAGTGGCCCTGTATAGCGATGTTTCGCATTACGTCACGTGTTGTTATTAATGTGCCAACCAGAGGGTTATTGGCTGTTGAAACAATGTCATTGTTCAATGGCTGGCAAATTTGAACATCAAAGAAATTTGACATCAATGTTTGTAATGCACCTATCAGTGTCAAGCCCAAGGGGGGGGGGGGAAGGTCGGGCATAGGGTGGGGATTTTGACATTTTCTGAAAAAAATTATCAAAATCCCCACCCCCGGGCAAAAAATACTTGTCAAAGTATCAAAATCCCCTGCAGTCCTTGCTGCACACAAGAGGAAAGCAATAAAATTCCCCACCCTGGGGCCATGATGTCCGATCAAAATCTCTACCCTCGGGATATACGTGACAGTCAAATTCCCGTGGGTTGCCCGACCCCCCCCCCCCCCCCTCGGGCTTGACACTGATAGGTGCATGAACGGCCTGCATAAACAGAAAACATCGCTATTCTGTAGTTTAACCAAGTGTTGCTCCACACTTAGATCTGACTTACTTCGAAATTAGTATCTTTGAAAAAAAATAGTCCATTTGGATTGACGCTTGCCTCGCTCACAACACTGTAGGAGGAAGCACTGCTCCGACTGCTAGAATTCGACTCCACTTCGTCCGCTACACAGGGCTAAAAATAAAAACATTGATTTAAAAAAGATGCCTATAACGGTTAAAACGGTGAATTAAATTACCGTCAATGGTCTTTTTCGCTTGCTTGGAACAGGGCAAGAAGCCGAAGCAGGGCTTTGTGAGCGTTTAGATTTTTTGCTTCGGCTAGACGCCATCTTGGAAAGTGTGGAAGTGAGGCTATGCGCTTGAAAGAGAGGTCCATATAGACTTTCAAAACAGCGCCTGGATGAAAAGAGTTGTTGATTTTTTTGGGTTGGTTGCCAACGAGCTGTTGTCGAGAAATATAACGATGTAGTTCATTTTCCTTTGCTTGGATGAGTGGAAGGGATCTTAGGAAGTTTGTGAACTTCCACAGAACTGCGATCGGCGCCGCAGGTAGGGATTAACACCATGCGACCATGTAAAAAATTAATAGAGGCCTATGACGCTTTCAACATGTACAGTACAGAAAATTTTGGAATGCACAGATCTTTCTGTTGATGCTTGCTTTGCGTTTACCAGTGTTGTTTTGGTTAAAAATCTATAAGGGAAGTCCAATTCAGCGATGCTGACAATGGGAATTATTAAGGCTACAGTGTATTTAAGCTTTTAATTATTGAAATTATGCATGATGAATGTGTTATTAAACTTGAACATCACTAAAAGACGATCCAGTAATTTTTATTGTGCATTCAACACTCTCATTCGTCTTCTTAGACTTACTCTTGCGGCAATTTCTAGTGTCATCTGTCAGATGATTGTATCAATGCTACAGAACTCAATTTTCTACTTAATATTATGTGACTTTTAAGTTATTAGACCATGTAGTGACTTTCTTTGCTGTATGCAGATAGTTCATTGGTGAATCGCTTCATTGAAGGGCAGGGAAGCAACAGATATAGATCAGCCGATTATGACAAACTCCAGGCTATAGCTCAACTCAGGAAGGCAGCTGGGAAAGAAACCATTCAGAAGGTTGAAAAAATCACTAAAGCTAGCAAGGAGAAAAAGGAACAAAGCATCCTCCAGCAACACAAAGCTTGTTGGTCAAAGGAGAAAATAAGACTTCACAGTTTACAACGGAAACTTCAGAGTGAAATTGAAGCCTTGAGACCTGGTAGTCCCTTAGACTATAGCTCCATAAAGGAGTTTTTCAAAGATCTTGAAACATATGAAGAAATTCTTAGTGAAGACACTCGCGAATTCAAAGAGAACACTATTCAACCATTATGGGATTTAAGGGAGGACTTACAGTTTTGGGTTGGCGAGAACAGGGACAGAATCTTGATGGGTGAGTCAACAGGTTTAAGAAATACAGGGATGTTCATAATGCATGCAATGTTCCAGTTAACTTTCAGAGTTAGGGAGTCACGGAAAATTTTTAAGGGGTCATAAGACACGGGTCTTCCCTAATTTTCTTACTTAACAACTCTGTGTGTCGGGTCAGGGAGCCAGATTTCTCGGGTTTTTGACCCGAGACCCGCCGCTTATCTGGAACACTGATAATGATGTACATTTTATCAAGTCACTGCAGAAGAGTGACAGTCTGTAAACCAGACTCTTCAATCAGGGCTTTCAATAAGATTTGTAGTAGGCATACATGTATGCAGACTGTGGCAATCAAAGTGATTATATATTCAAGTATTTGTCCAATTGTAGCCAGTGACTCGATGCCTCACACCTTCCAGAGCCCCAGTGGTAGCTGGATTCTGTTGGAAGCCCTGCTCATCACTGTCATGAGTTTGACTTTGGTAATACTTATCGGGGTAGACACACATACATTTGAAAGTCATCCTTTGAAAAAACTATCCCACTTCTATGCCACAGCTTAGAATTTCCTGACATTGATCTTGAAATATTCCTACAGGTCTTGCTAGTGGAGAACATGCAGAGGTCTTGAAGGTGGTGGAGTCAGTCAAGATGCAGCAGCGAGTGGTGATGGAAAAACTACAAGCAGAACAAGAACAGCTTGAACAAGAGCTTGACAAGATGGGTTTGCATGAAATCATGGGATCAGAATTGGCATCTGAAATTGTTACAGAGAGAGGGGTCCCTGAAGAAGCTTATGAACTTGAGTGCCCTGATGAGCAGCTGAGGATTTCTGTGTTGGAAGAATTTAATCTACTTGATAAGAAATATGAAGCTCAGTTAGAATATCTGGATATCAAGTATCTAAATGTCAAACAGTGAGTTCTTTGTTTGGTTCCTAGTTTAAATGTTAAGTATATTTACCGGTAAATTGTTACAAGTTTCTAGTTCAAATATGAATACATGTTGTCATCGGTAGTAACTTGTTAATATTGGTGTGGAATTATCTTTTATTTTAGATCCATTACAGGGGGTTGGTCCAAAGTGGACCATTTTCACTTTGTTCATTTGATGGAGCAGTACCCACCTGAGTTACCAAACAGAAGAAAGCTTTATATTGATAGAATGTTAAAAGAAATGCCACACAAAACACGTTCCAACTTGGTAAGAGAAGCATTTTTCAAATAAAACATTTGTGAGACAATATTGCATTTTTACCAACCTTGAGTTGTCGCTGACGGTGATGCCAGTTATAAAGCGTCATTGACAGTTAAACTATTATTATGGTGCTTCATAACATCAAGTCAAAAAACTATCCTCGTAAATTGAGCACCCACCCAGCCCCCCCCCCCCCCCTACCTTCAATTTTCAAAGTCTAGGGTGCTGTTGTTGTGCACCAGCAAGTCTGAACAAGCAGTTACTAACAGCAGTTTTCAATTCAAATGCTTAATATGGGAGAAGCAACCAACAGTGCATTTTGGCTTGGCTTTTTACTTTTAAAAACTACAACCAAAACACAGAAATCTAATCAAAGAAGACAGGGCAAAGTAAATGGTACTTTGATCCCTGGCTCAGAACTGTCATTAAGGGCTGGGGGCCAGGGATTTTACCTTCGTATTTTGAGGTATATCCTTGGCTACTTAGATATAAAACTGGTATGTTGACTTCACTACAGCGACTCAAATCCCTGGCTATTTTTTTGTATATATCCCCACCTACTTCAAAAATTAGTGACAGCCCTGCTGGCTGATTTCTATCAAGAGTCCTTATAATGGCTGTCTCTTTGATCCAAGACAACCCTTCAACTCAACAAAACTTGGTCACACAATGGTTAATTGTTGGTATTTATTTTAGGTTGAACATGAAGAGTGGTTTCTTGCTCACAAGTTTTACCAGGAGCAGTACCATAGTGCTCTCCGTGCCTGGACTCATGACAGAGAAGACTTGCTTGTCAAAATAAAAGCAACATTTGTGGATGCTTGGGCAGCTTATGAAGAGGCAGCAGAAAAGGCTAAGACAAGAAAGAAGCAAGAGAGCATATGCCAAGAGCTGTACAAGAAGGTTTACGAAATAGTTACTAAACGTTCTTCTTCATACCTGTACAAGAAGCTTTGAGAGCTGTTATGTTGGTCACACATTTTTTGTTTTCCATTTAGGTGCTTGCATTCCGTGAACAGAAACTTGAAGTATTAAAGCTCCAAGCTGTCATTGCTGCAAAACAACAGGAAGAGGAAGAAAGAGAAATGAGAGCTGCTGAGGAAAGGGAGCAGAAACGCAGAGCTCAGCAACATAAACAAGTGAGTTTACCATGTATGCAATGTGTCATGATCTGTGGGAAGTGCTTATGTAAGTTTTTTGTCATCGCGTCTAAAAAGGGGGGGGAGGTGGAGTTTTGCATAGGTTTAAACATCTGATGTCAAATGGTTGGTTTTCTAACTTGTAATGTCATCAAAACTCTAAAACTTGCATGTAAACTGAGGGCACCACAAAGCTCTTCACAATTTTATGTTACAAAACTAGTGTTTTCACTTTCTTTTTAAACTTTTAATTCAACAGATCCAGGATTACAGGGAAAGGAAAGAAAAACAAAGAGAAATGTCAGCTGAACGTGAAAGGAAAAGGCTGGGAGAGCTGCTGGAAAAAATGGCAGAACAAGCTGTGTTGGATCGCGAAAGGTATATCACCAGCAACAATTTGATTATAACAAAGGATAAAACACTAACTAATAAAATATACTACTTAGGTAAGAGGATCTAACTCTGCCCTGTGTAAAATGTGGAGGTATTAGGGGTCCATAATAATGTGATAATGTGTATTAAGTGAATTTTAATTCAATACTTTTCTCAAATAAATGGATCAAAGAAGAAAGCCATAATGACAACAAACAAAAACTTTGATAGTTAAAACTGGTGATAAAAGGTAACAGTGTTTTGAATTCTCCATGGTCGTTAATTTTAAAAGTATAGGTGCAACTGAAATTACATATGTAAAGTTAGGAATTTAAAAGCAACATAAAGTGATAAGATGTGAAATATTTTATCACTTCTAAATTTCCATGTTTAAATTTTACCCAGTTTGAAATAATGACTTTTCCCAGGGTTAAATATCGAGAGGAACAGTTGCATTTACGGCAAGAGGCAAAGCAAATGGCCAAAGAACTGGCTCTGGAGCAGGAACTTGAAAAGGAAAAAAGACTGGACAGACTTCGACAACAGGTAGTGCTACCAAATGGTAATATAAACATAAACATAAATACTCAATAGGCCATTTCTGAGTTCATGTCTGCCTCCTGTTCAAAGTGAGTCTAAGTGCGAAGTTTTTGTTATGAAAATTAGTTTTCATTCATATGTAAAGTAGAACTAATTACCATCACAAAAACTTCGCACTTAGACTCGCTTTGAAGAGAAGGCAGACATGAACTCGGAAATGGCCTATTGACCACTCCCCTAGAGGGGCTGTTCAGGGACAATGAAACAAATAATACAAATGAACACAACAGAGTTAAGAATCCCAACTAGTGGAAGGCAGACCAGTTGACTATTTACAACGAGGACCAAGGAGTTGATCCAGGCACGAACCCAGAACAACACCAGCTAGTGGCTAGAGTGGGATTTGAACCCGGGTCACTGCATTGAAATCCAGCGCCCTACACCACTTGGCCATCCTGCCTCCTCATGACAATATTACATTCTTCCTTTGGCCCGCTTAAGTCCCAGTGGGCCCTTTGAACACTCAGTTTGGTGTCTGTTCCAGTGGTTGTCGGTAGTGTTGTAGTTAGTTGTTTGTTTTGCATCAGATTGGAAATTAAAGCATTTAATATTCATTCAACAAAAAGGTTGGTCATACATCATGTAATGTGGGTTGTTCACATGGGTGTGTAAGTTGTAGATTTTTAGGCTCATATTGTACCAGCACTCGGACAGCTTGTGGGGAGTAGCAGTTCTGCAATGCTGTTCATGTTTTATGCTCATCATTTTTCTAAAAATTTGTTTATAAGGTACAAGTCCACGTAGAAGATGACCCAGAGAGAATTTACAAAAGCACAGAGGTGGGTAAACAAATTGAGTTCTTATGTTATCAACATCATGTTTTATTCATTACATTAAGGAATAAGTAAGCTATAATTTGTATGTGCATAACTAACCACCAGAAATGTACTAGAATAGGACTTTCTACAGGGTTTTCCTTTTGAGCTGGCGACTGGCGATTTTTCACTGCCTGTGAACAGCTCAGTTGCTGGTAACTGCATGCCAAAGTATTGCTGTTAATAATTTTTCTTGACATGCCCTTATATCTCCAGCTGCTTTGGTTGGGCTGACTGCAACTCCATTTGCAAAGGAAAACCCTGCTTTTTCTCTTAACACTGTGAATATTGCTCTACACAGGCATCCCAAGCACGCATGGCCAGCATGTATGAGGAAGAACTGGAACTTCAGCACCCCCTGTTTGATGTTCATGGTTACGATGAAAGGAAGGTCAGTGGAGAATATTTTTTGTGAATGTAACATTAAACCACCCAAGTTTTGGTATGACTGAGACCTTCTCTGTTGACCATTCCTCCACTGGTGGAAGTCTTGGGTTTTCTAATCAGCACCTCTCCCCCTTTGCAAATCAAGAATGCAGTTTAAAGGAACAAAAGAATGTAGATTATTTTTGTAAATAACTGTTATTAACCTTTCACCCCTGGGATCAATGTGATTGGATATTCTCATCACTGAACTCCTGATGTGTCTTGTGGTAACCTCTTCCCCTGGTTGGTGATCACTTTTTTTTATTCTCAAGAATCCTATTCATAATCAAGTATCATACCATATCATACTAAGTGTGTCCAAGGGGGAAAGGTGCAATGAGGTCATCCCTATGTGAAGCACCAACCCAAGGTCAGCACTACGGGTGGTCACAGCCAGGGTTCATTCTGTCCCACAGAATTGTGACCTCCAGATTATTGTCCTTATCCAAGAAGACTAGAAAGTCTTACAGGAAGTACTTTCTCCTTAGTTATTTAAAGACCCACAGTGTTGATCCAGCCGGGGCTTTGAACCCATGACTTCCTGCACGGTAGTCCGGCACTCAACCAATTGAGTCACCGGTCAGCGGTTAAATCATTGTTAAGTAGTAACAATGCAAGGAGAAATTATACACCGGTCACTGTTGTGGGTTAAAGGGTGATATAGTTACTGACTTACACACTTTACTGGTAGAACAATGATCTGCTGCATTAAATGTTTCGAGACATAAATATTTTTATTACTTTAGTCAGTGAATGAAATGTATCTACCCAAATGTGTCGAACAGTTGTGTTACATTCACGAATTCCTGTGACAGATATCAAGTGACAGAAGGTTGAAAGTGGAAAAAGCTCTAAGAGATGCAGGAATGCATAATTCAGATTATGCAAGAATGATCATGGCTGCTGTGAAACCACCACAGGAACCCAGGAAGGACCAACATTCAACTGCGTTTAAGTATGATATTGGTTACTTGTAACAAAACTGAAACAGGCATGTCCTATGCTGATGACAAATTAGTGTAAATTTTCACTGGACTAAAGAGAACCATGACAGGCAAGGACACACTCACATTCAGAAATTCATGGGGAGCAGGGTTGGCACAGTGGTGAGAGCACCTGCCTTCCACCAACGTGTCTCAAGTTTGATTCCCAGACTCAGCATCATAAGTGGGCTGAGTTTGTTGGTTCTCTTCTCTGCTCAGAGAGGTTTTTCTCCAGGTACTCCAGTTTTCCCCTCTCCCCAAAAACCAACATTTGATTTAATGATTTGAGTTGATTTAGAATAAAATTACCATAAAGCTTTCTTTGTAAGGTGCATTTGATCATATTCATATGCTAATTTGTGTTGAACAAGAGGGGTTAGTAATAAATTATGCTCTTATATTATTGCGGGCCCAAGAGAGGCCCGCAACCCTAATCTTGACAGTGATCAGCGGATTGCGTATTACGCGTACGCGCCATGTTTATAACAGGGACGCTGAAACCGGAAATTGAAATTTTGTTCTGCAACTAAGAACGATCAGAATGTGAAAAATGTGTCAATTATAACAGTTTGTCACATGGGATCAAAAAAATCGCAGAATTATTACCTCAGAGCTAACCCTTGAATGAGAACATTAATTCCAAGCTTTCCTTACGTGATTTAGACGAAAAAAAGACCTTGGCGAGGTAGAAAAGAGAACGAAAGAAAAAACAGAACAGACAGTGTATATAAAACAATGCGTGAATTATTCGGTGTTCGAAACGGAAGCGAAAATAAAGCTTGCTTCTGGATAATTTCACCCTTAAAAGCTAGCAAATGGTCCCAAATTACTTTCTGTATCCTTTCAATGTCCTGTCTTGCATCTCTGAAAGATTTTGCCTCAATTTTGAGCAAATAAACATTCCTCCGCGACCGGTGCCTTCTTCCTTCCTTGATCGAATATTTAATTAGCTAACCAGTGAGAATCGAAAGTAACGCCAATTTTCTGTCACGCTTTCAAAACAAGGCACGCATTACCATCTTCTCTATTGCCAACATCTAAACAAAAGCTCTTCAAGTGCATTCAGGCCCGCACTTTCTAACCTGTGGTTACTACTAGTTATATTAACTACCTGAGACAAGAAATAGTATTTTATGGAGCTTCTCAGAAAGCACATCAGAACTTTGTTTGGCTTTCAATTTTGTAATAAAAGTGTTCTCGTTTTGAATTCATATTTCCAGATATGACTGACATGGTTGGAGTTTGCAAGCCTTTGTGAAGTGTCAAAGATCAAGATCACAATATAGATAGCTCATTAAAAGTTTTATGACATCTAGTTTTTTTAAGCAGAACAAAAAGTTATTTCCTTGAACAAGTGGCCAGATACTACATGTAATTTCAGGATTTCTTTTTTTGTTTAACCTTCTGCAACTATAAAATGGTTTGAGTTTTTGGACAATGTATGCTGCTAGAGGAACTTGTGGTTGGTCATTTTCAGGAAAGCAGTCAAGTTGTTTATTAGACAATAATATTTATACCTTTACATATTTATTGTGTCAGTCAGGTCAGAGAAGACAAATGTGGTTAAGAAACATTTTTACACAGTCTGTTTTGTACATAGATAAAGAACTTTACGCCTGTACATGAGAACAGCATTATAAAATATATGTGTATTACAATCATTAAATTTGTTTGGCCTGATTTTTGGAGATGCATTTAATTAATGTTACTGTGATAATGGAGTGAACACAGGGCATTCAATCTGTTGAATTTTGTAAATTTTCTAAATCAAATTATGTGCAACAGTGAGAGTTAAAAGAAATGATTATTTTAACGCAGGTATATCCCCCTATGATAGTAGACGGCTGTGGCAAATGAAGCGGCCATTGTAAGAATCATATTTTTCAAGTATTTGCTGACCAACATGGCCAAGTAGCCAGTTACGCAGTGTCTCACAACTGGCTTCCATTGAAAGCCATGTGGACACTCATAATTTAATATTCAATTGATGGTATGGCTGCTCATACTTAAGTGAAAGAGTTCTCAACCCATGTCTGGCTAAAAATGTAATTAAATCAAGAAGGCAATTTACAAAGTCCATTTGTTAAATATATAATACAATGACAAGGTTTAAAATGTACATACAGTGTACTTATACCACTAATGATATGAAATAATTGTCAAAACTGAGGTACACAAAAATAAAATGCTAAAAGAACTGATGTTGCATTTAGTTGCTAAGATGTAATGCAATTTGAAATGATAATGGATTTTAAAACTAACATTACTATCATTTGTTTTTAAAATCTAAAAATAAGGCAATTGGGTTTGGCAAGTAGCAAAGCTGTACTCACTGGAAAATGCTCTGATTTCTATATTTCCAATCATATTAGATGATGAAAAAGGGAAATGCATGTAGAAATGCTTGTGTTGTTTTTTTCCCACATTTGCATTATTTTGCATTTCATTTCTGGGAGTGAAAATAAATAATGGGAGACAGCTGCCCTTTCACATCCAAAATTTGCCTGTAAGTCAATACCCTACGTCATCCAAGTGAAAAGACCATCTTTACAATCAAGTTCTTTCAAACAGTTCCCTTTCAACTGTTCACCTTCCTGGTAGTACTTCAATTGCCCTTGAGAAATGCTGTGCTCCAAATGAGGTCCAAAAGGTAACGAGTGGCCATCGGATTGTGTCTTCCTGCTGGGAACATTGAAAGCCACTGTTGGTTGGTGTGCAGATAGGGTGGCTTTAAAGTCTCCATTCTGGGAGGCCTTTAGTAGTTGAGACAGTTCATACACACACCCTGGCAGTATGGGCCCAGATATCTCCATAGTATACAACTGAAAAGGAACAGCAATATATTAATAATTATTATAATAACACTGCACGTAAAATAGTTCATGTTACCATGACCAATGGTGGGAAAGGTACAGTATCATGTATCATGTTTTCTTCCAGGCTTGAAATGTAAATTTCTAATTTTGGAAATTGAAAGCAGATAGTGTTTGATTCACTATGAATTGTGATTTTCTTTTGAAGAGGATATTAATGTCGGATGACAACTGCCCCTAGCTCCTAGTTCCTATTGGGGGTTAAATAATTGAGAAAGTGTCATTCCATTGGAATGACTGTTGCTTTTATAAGAGAACGAAGGAACCTCTTAGTGTAGGGTGTCAAAGGCATCTTTACTATAACGATTGAGTGATGTACTCACAACCTTTTTTTCTAGGTTTCTTTGTTGGTTTTTGAACAGTTGAAAAGAATCTTCTTTACAATAATTATAATATCTCTCCAGTATTAAATACCTGTGTCATTCCTTTAGCTTGTTGGTGTTTCAGAATCCCTTGATTTGTTCTCAGACCTTTCAATGTTGCACCATCAAATGCCACAGGAGCCAACAGTGTTGGTGGTACTTGTGCAAGAGGTCCTGTATTAGCCACCAAGCTCTTGCAGTTAAGTATAAAGTTAAACAGAGCATGTGTGTCAGCTCCTCTCACCAGTACAGTGGAGGTCGGTTGTTGATCAACAGTTCTAAGGTTGTTGATTTGATGTGGTGTGAAAGCTTTTGGGTTTAGCAGAGGAAACTGTCCTTTATCAAGTCCCATGCTTTCTAACCACTCTCTCTTGTCACTGTACTCATCATCAGAGTCGTCCCCAGGCTCAACTTCATCATCTTCATCTGAGACATCATTTTGAGATTCAATTCCAGACTCTCTCTTTCCTTTCTCTCCCAAGTGTGGCATAGTAAAATTGATTCCTGTAGTTAAAAAGAGTTAACTATGAACTTCATATCAAATTATACAGCATTTTTGTGAAAAGCTACCTATAACCATAAGATAAAATGACTCCAAAGGAGCCTACAATGATCTTTTTGAACATTAAGGTTTGGGTGATCAACCAGATGAGCTTAAATTGTGAATTTTTTCTACTGGTCAAATTTCAGCAAGATTCGCCAAGATTCCTCTAACTCATTTTTATAACAGGCCTAGTAAGATGGTAATGCATATACAATATTAATGTATGGGGTTGTGCAGAAATCTTTCCCAAATGATTTCCTTTATGCGTGTGACCTGTGATTGTTTTAGAGTGTTGTTTCTCATAGTTTATGCCAATATATTACAGCTGCATTGCTACTTCCCTTCCTACTGCTGTTATTACTGTTGTATTGTAAACGTACAGAAATCATACAGAAGTCAATTGCGGTCAGAAATTAAACCCTCAAGGGGGGACACCCATGTTAATAAGAATAAGAATGTTTAATTTGTCAGAAAAACTGAATTACAAGTAGACTTCTGGCACGACCAGAGTGGGTCTGGCTTAAAAATTGTTCGACCCCTTAAAAGATACAATCTCATGTTTGATTGGCTTAGACTTCCAACCAACATAACAGCTTTTCTTATATCTTCACATGCAGTAAGACTTCCGTACAACCTCACTAACATTAGTTAGGGATGCATTTTCCAGCTCACGCTTGCTGTTGGTTTCTGGGGAATAGTATGAGATTAATTGATACTACACAGCACCCTTTACGGATGTGCATACCCCCCCCCCCCCCGCTTTTTTTTACACCAGTCCTATTTTCTGTATACCTTCATTCCGCAATGCATCTCGAAATCCTTTCGTGGTAGGTGTTATGAACACCTGCACACAATCCGTTCTGCTAATTTGTGCAGCTTGGAAGAGCATAGTGCATTGATTCGCAACAAGATAAAAATACGGACAAAACCCAACTCGAGTTTGATTGAAAACTGAACGAAAACTTGATACCCAGTATCGCTGAAGACTTGAGGCCATTTCGTTTGAAACTTGAAGATCTTTTTTCGAACCAGCTTTTCCGTCAATGGATTTTCGAGGGACTAATTCGAGCCAAGGTAGAGAAGGATGAATCCAAACTTTTGTAAAGGAACAGAATAACGAAGGATAATTACTGTCTCTTGCACTTTCAGACACAACACCATACGATTCGCTTGCTTTTGCCTGGCAACGAACAAAATCTGACAATCCTTTAGCTTCGTCCAAGGTTTTTAGAGTTCCACACCAAGTAAAAGACTTAGAAGATGTAAATCTGATCTTTGATTTTATACTCCAGTCCAGAGGAAAGGTTTTAGAACCTTCTATCTTGTCCTTCGCCGGTTCAATATCTTCGGTTGGTTCTGAATCATTCTCGAACGTTTCGTTTTGTGCTTTCTTCGTAGTCACTTCAGCTGTGTTCGTCAGAACATTTTCCAGATTTTCATCCAAACCGTCAAGAGCACTAAAAAGTCTACAATCTGGCGTCTTCCCCTCTGAAGTTAGGTTAGGCTTTTTCCTTGGGGAACACCTAAACGGATTCTTACGTTTCAGAGCTTTTCCGCGGCCGCCATCTTGAACCGGCCCGTTGATAGGTTTGAGAGCGTTTGAAAAACGAACCGATGGGCTTGTTGTGGTCCTTTTCTTCTTGATCTTCAATTTTATAACACCAGAAGGTTTCACGAGTTGAATGAGTCCATCTTTGGGGGACGTTTGTGCCATTTTTAAACGCAATCAACAGGGAGCTGGCGGAATCGAATTTAGAAAATCCGCGCCAAAAACCAACAGAGATCACATGACTTGCGCCCAAACCTCCATGGATCGAACCACCAAGCTGGCATCTATGCGGGGTAGGGGTGGGAGCTGAAGGGGGTGGTGGTGGGGGGGAAGGGGGGGAAGGGAGGAAGGGGGGGGAAGGGGGGAAGAGGGGTGGAGGAGGAGGGGGAGAGGGTCTCAGACGGCAAAGAGAACATCAGTAAGGTTAATTTTTGAGAAGAAAGGGAAACTGCAATCTAGCATACACTTCTCCATGGTATACTTCTCTAGTATTTGGTGTTTTTAGGGAGAGGTTCTAATAATAATAATAATAATAATAATAATAATAATTCAGGAAAACTGCACATTGCTTTGGGCCAAGAAAACCAACACACGTTATGGCATTTCACCCATCTTCTTTGCTCTTGCAACAAGTCTAAGCATAAGAGGCCTTCCAAGGAGCAGTGGCGACAACAGACATGGCTCCGAAAACAGGTGACAATCTTCTCCCAAAACACCAGCAATGGACAGAAATATGGCACAACATTTTGTGACAGGGACAAGTCACTTTCAATTCTTCTTTGTTTCCTTTGTGACAATGACATTTGTCCCTAACCAAACAGGTGACGGACAAAATCGAACAGGAGTGACAAAGAAACACTGGACCACCCGTTGGAAGGCCTCCATGAGGCATTACGTTGACAGAGGAAATGGAAATATGGGAGATAACCTATATGTCAAGACCACATCTTACTGACAAAGAAGTTGCATAAAACTCTTTATTTAAGATAAAATATCAACATAACTTTAAACTTTGTACAAGTATCAATTTGAATATTAACTTTTTCACAAATAACTCTTAACACTCCATAACTCACTATAATTAAATTTTGTCCAAAACATTAAGTCTTGCAACATTATGATGTTATTATGATCTCATAATAACTTAGTAAATTTACTGCACCCAAATGCAGTTATATGTCATAATTTTAACAATAATTATTAAATTTGCATCTTGAGAAAAATAATATATAACAATAACTTTAATAGTGATGTTTACAAACTTCAACAAGTTTTTGATGGGCATGTAGTCCCATTCCTGCTTCAAAATGAACAGCAGGCCCTATTTTTGAAGAACAGTAGGTTTGATGCATGGCTGGTTTCCAAATTATACATTACCAGTAAAGTGAACAACAAGCCTATGGACCCTTATGAATTTATAACTATGACTTCTTTCACTGGAGCAGGCGTGGCCATCCCCTTTTTGCCAGCTCCAGTCACCTCAGAAGTGACCTCATTCTTTTCCTCATCAGCTGCCTGTAACTTAGCAATTTTTCGTTCTTGTATTTTCTGCAGGAATTCAGAAGAAAGAAGGAGTTTTTACATTCCTCTTGCCCCATTAATTTTTTCTGGGAGTGCTTGAGTAGTTGAGTATAACACACGGCATACGATTTAAGGGCAGTAATGATATTTAACATCATTCATGAAATTACATATAGCCTGCATAGTACCGGTAAGAGTTTCCGTTGGATTTTCTGTGTTGTTTTGGTCCTTGACCAAGGAAATCCAATGACAACATTAATTTTGTTATGCAGCCTTCAGAAGACGCCAGGGTCATTCTCATTCCATCACTCTATCTTTCCTCAATACAGGAGGACACTTGAATTACTGGTCTTGCAAAATGTTAGTCAAACATTACAGGTCTAAAACACATTGGGCTTGTAGAAGCTGTTGACTATAATTATTGCAAACTTAAGAGAAGTTTGCTATGGTAACTGAATTGAATATGGTTATGCTATTTTTACTGAGTGAGTGAATCCAAAAACCATGAACACTTTGATTTGATTTTGATTTGATTTACCATTACTGTTTGCAGTTTAGTTTTCTCATGCGTGATCGCAGCTTTTTACTTGAAACACAATAACATTCCATAAATATTTCTAGAGTTCACTGTTTTTGGATTTTCACAGTAAGCAATTGGATCTTCCTTTAGAGAAGAATATTATTAAGAAAAAACTGTACTTACAGCTCTGTATTTAGAAATGACTATGTCCTTTATTTGAAGTGGATTCAGTGGTCCTTGCACACTGCTTTCACGTCGAATAAACACCTTGATTTGAATGAAAGATAAATCATTAACATCTTTTGAAACAAGATTTAATAAAAGGTGAACACATTATAATTTGCCGGCACATTTTACCCTAGTTGAAAAGTTTGATTTGAGGATTTTAAAAAGCATAGCCTTAAGACTAAATATTATATTTGTCTTGAATTTTAGCAAAATCTGGACAACTCCATGATGGATAACAGACTATTGAACAAACTTTGTTTGGTTTTGACTGCAAAGATACAATTCATACTTTCAGTTGCTGTCTAGTAAGTGTCACCAACTGAAGATAATATGCTTTAATAATGCTAGGTGTTACCTCATGTTTGCCAGTTTCATACAGCTCTCCTTTCTCCCCAGCTTTGACTGCTATCTCAATAACAAACATGTCATTCATGTACGTAATTCGACCTTCTCTTCTTTCTCGAGCAGATTGCTTGTAGGTTATAGGAATAAATGTAACCCTGTACAAAAGACAGTTGTTACAGATCTGGTTTCAACAATCAGTAGTCAACCATCTGCATTGTGTCTTACATGTATTATAGGCCTTCTAGTGGCAGCTCCAAGGGGAAGCTTAAATGCATAAGACTACTACTCTCTGACACAATCATTTGTAGCAGATTTTGCTGGTCTAACCAACCATGGATTTGCAGCAACTTTAAACTGTCAATGCAGATTGTGAAGTCCTGATTGACTGCATGGGGGGAAGGGGCTAATCCAGATTTCAAGTGACAGGGAAGATTGAATGATTTTTCGGGCTTAAAGTTTTCAATTCTGGGTAATTTTTGGGAAGAAACATTTTTCAAGTATTATTTTGTGTGGCTTGATTTAAGTAAGGTTTTTTTTTGTATTCAAACAATCTGAAGATTTGTGGTAGTGTCCCAGGGGGACATTTGAAAACCAGAGTACCCTCCCCCCCTCCCCTCCTGGAGCTAAGAGTCTTCACTTCACCTATAAAGAGCTGGATAAACATTTGGCAAAAAGGCTGCAAATTCTCTGTGAACTGTATCTGTGATCCTCCTTCTCATCTCAAAGCAGCAGCGGATGCCACGCACTCTTCCTGGTAGCAAAAGAAGAAGTCAGTCAGGGATAACTTAGCAAACTTCCTAACAGATGCAAAAGAGACAGCTTCCACTCACCATTGTCCAATATACCAGCCAACAAAACACCACCATCAGAATTGAGAAATGCACTGCCATATTTCCTGATGTGCTGCAACAATAAAATGAAACATAAAGAAAGGCACACAATTGCACATTATAAAGGCCCGCTGTACAAGCAGATTACTGTCAATTTGTTTAAAATTCTACAATCATTGTTCACTTTTTTTTCAAACCACTTAAATTTCAGATGGCTGTGAAGGAAGGCTAGTAACAACCTTTCACACCAGACCATGACCATTTCTCCCTTTTACTCCTAAGACTGACCAATCCTTAATTTCTCCTTACAGTAACACTGCTCAATCAAACATAAAGGTTGTGAGAAAAAAGGAAGTGATCAACAAGTTACAAAGATCTTGATTGTTGAACAAATTCTCCTTGTCATCACCACTGGAAGGAGAACTGTACATGGAGAATATATGTTGTAGGTCAATTTGCACTTTGGTACAATTTGTATTTGTACCAGCACAGAATATATTGAACTGGTACGAAATATTTTGTGCTAGTAGAATTTCAATCTTTTTAGTTTGGATAATACTACCTTTAGTTAGTCCTTCGCCAGGCCTGAAACTGTCCCTGTCACTGATTTGCAGCATTATTGACGGTATGGGGTGACGAGAGGGTGAAATGGGGCACTGTGTTTAGTAGCTTCTGACAAACTGCCATTTTAATTACAGGAAACCATTTTTTGAGGTCTATTTTATCACTGAAAATGATTTTGTCTCAAATTCAGTAAGTCAGATGTGAAGTCACAAAATTCCTCATACCTCAGGCAAAATGCTAATGGCATAGTTTCCACCCCCAGTTTTGAATTCATGGTGCCGACTTTCTGTCACTGGAATGACGCTGTCATACACATAATAGGAGTTTTGTCTAAAGAATGAGGATAAAGAAAAGAATGAACTTGCACTCACTCTGACAGTTATTAAGTCTTGTAACTTCATCTTAGATAAACAAATATTAAATACTATTGAGTCATATCATCAGGGGAAGGGTGGCAGTTGGCTGCTAGGAGGTTAGAGTGTACAGGGTTCTCATTGCAGGCAGGCCAGTATTTTAATGCTAATGGAGCAGTTTCCACCTCCAGTTTTGAATATAAGATGCTGTCTCTCTCTCTATCACTGTAATGACGCTGTCATACACATAATTGGAGTTCTGTCTGAAGAATGGGGATAAAAGAAGAGATTGAAACAACTTGCACTGACAGTAATTAAGTCTAATAACTTTATCTTAGATAAAAATAAATAATAAATACTATTGAGTCACATCAGGGAAAGGGTGGTAGTGGGCTGCTAGGAGGTTACGGTGTACAGGCTTCTCATTAAGTGTTCATGGCCACCAAATTAAAAAGTGCCTACTTTTATCAAATAATAAGTGCTTAAGTTGTGAAGAGTAATAAAAACTCGAATTTTCAGCTGTCTACTTAATGCATCAAGCCATTCACTCCGGATCCTGGTACTACTGAGAACACTGGTATATAACTTTTCGTCTTTACGTATTGGCCACATCATTTTACATTAACAAACTATTTGTTTGACAGAACAAGGTAAAAATCCGAAATGCCATCAAATTTATGTTCAACATTCTGTTTAGCCCCTTGTGAATTGAATCATGGCAACAGTAAAATTTTCATTTAATGCTATAACTCTAATAATAATTAATTAATAGTCACATAGTTTCATACAGACAAAAGTTTTCAACCATGGAATACCAGAACCCACATTATTTTACTTTCCTCAAAGTTGTGGAATCTAACCTCAAGTACATGTCAAAAAAAGAGCAAGCATCCGTGGTTCTTTTGATGGTTTGAAATGTTACAAAACATAACATGGTTTTGTTCAGAAAAGCTGCTGGAACTTAAAGACACTGATCAACAAAAATTTTATGGTAACATTAACATTATGGTATAAAATTCCCCCTTCCAGAATTTAAAATGTCAAACCTGGCCATTTGGCTGCCTTTTTTGAACATGTTCTTTGATGTCTGGTATTAGTCAAACTAAAGGATAAAACACAACAAACTTTTGTCTGCTAATAAACAAGCTAACCTCCATTCTAATGCAGATTTTTTCACACTGAAAGGCTCCAAGGGTGTCATAATATATCTTGCCGATCTAAGTGGTCCAGCTGGTGTAGTGAATAGCGACGATGGCACTTCTTGTGTGTACGTTCTACTTGTGAGAGCCCTTACTGCCACTGCTATTTTGTTTCGAATATCTTGACCAACTTTCTTGACAAGAGATATTACCCTTGACTTTTTATTTGGTTGAGAAAGTTGGGTTCCCTCGTCATGATCTTCTCTCCTTTTCCTCTTAAAAAAATTCATCTATTGGTTTGAAAACATGAGAAAGAAGAAAAAGAGGGTAAGACTAAGATTTCAGTGTGGGGGATATATTTGTCAAAGGTGGACCAACAAAAATGCTTCGTCACCATTTTTCATACACACAATTAATTTCAACAACAAATGCAACCATAACTAGACAAAACCATACAAGGTATTGCAACGGTGTGCATGTTTTAATGAATATCCATTATCAACAAGAAACACAAGATGTCAGGCAAAAACTGTTGAATTGCGAGAGCACAAGTATTTCTATTTGGAACCAAAAGGATGACCACAGCTGGTTCAATATAGCTAGTGGTGGTGTTTAATCAATGCCCTGTCCCCTTTAAGTCCGCATGTAAAACTTCAAGAGCATGTACGTGTACAATAAAAAATTTACACAATGATTGCATAGAGCTTTTACTTCATGCAGTCAACACAGATGACGGAAAACAAAAGAACCCCCCTACCCATCACCCCTTACCTCAGGAATAGACCTGCCGCTGTAATATTGCTATTGTATAAATTTATACTGATTACGTGCATCTCCATGAGCATGAATAGAGTTTGAGTTAATGTGTACATAATTAACTTACGGGGCTGTGGGGAAATCTCGCTGAAAAAGGCAAAGTGTACGATTTGGGTCTATTCAGATCAATGTTCTGGAAACAGAGATTGATTTCACTCATCAATCACACATCATCACGATTTCCTTGAAGCTAGGCTGGAGAGATCGTTTGATTTGCTACTTCTTTCTCAAATCTGCCACGTACATCTGCTATAAAACAGTAAGACAACGGGCTTACCTTGATCACCTGTAGATACAAATTATATCTATCGACTAAGTTTGAGTTCAAGAAGAAGGCTGTGCACTTGTGTCTCAAATTTGACCGCGAACATTCGAACCTCGACTGCATGTGAACCGAACCGAGGCTCTCTTCCCCAGGTCGTCAAATGTTCGTGGGTGTATACCTGTTCGTGACACCAACAACATCCGTGTTCTGTCTGTTCAGGTCTGTTCCGTTGAGGCGGCCAAAACCTTTCCGCATTGTCTAGATTCGATGCTTTTTCCCAGGTCGAGCTCAAAAGAGGACACAATTATTGCTCTATTGACTGATTCAGAGATCACCCTATGGTAGTCGCTTTTTAACCAACCTGAAGGCACTGATGATAGAAGGCGGAATACGTTCAGCTGGCTTCAGGGACGAAGGTCAACTGAGGCAGAAGAATGCCATCAATATTTCTTTTTGAAATGTTGCAAACAACAAAGGACGTTCGAAAACCGTAAGCATCTCATTGCATTTTTATTCTACTGCTCTTATATTTCTTTTCAATTTTTATTCTTAGATAATTAAACCTACCACTCTCGAAAAGCATATTAATTAAGAGTCTTCTCTAACCACTTTAAAAACTTGTAGCAGAAGGAGCTGTGAGCCAGATCGACCAGGAACGCAAATACTAATCAGGAGGAACGCTTATGTGCCGAGTTTCGCAATCAGTAATCGTCACTGAGCATCATTGATGCAAACAAGCAGTTTGAGACATGTCTGACAACGAAGAGTAAGTATTATGTTACATATTTAATATCCCGCTAAGAATTGTACCCATCATCCTCACAAAAGTAAGCGACACTTAAGTTTTATGCTAAACTAACTTTCGCTTGCTTAACATTACTACCATGTCTAAACCGTTCTATTCATTATAGCAGAGTAAACAGACTTGGTTGTCAGGTTTAATAGAAGACGAAAATATGACCTCTACATTCCAAGAAGGTCACATGATTTAGACAAACAAATTTAATGGACTGGCACTAATCAAAAACTCCGGTTTTAAGATGATCCGCGTAGAACTAAGATAACTTCCCGCAAGTAAAATTGCAGAAATCAGTACTTTTTAGCTCATAACAGATCACTGGAATGTTCTCTTGCCGAGGTTATCGCTAAACTTGAATATGTTAGAATTCTCTATATTTTTTCGTGGCAGAATGTGCATGACAACGCTCCTTCCAGGCGACTATACCCATCGTTCATTCTCTCGTTTTAGCATATGATCGAGAAATCAGAGTCCGTGTTCTCCAGCCTTTCCAGCCTATTTTGAAACGCCGGCACGCTTCCCACTTATTCAACCCTGTAATACATTTTTTTTAATTTTCAGAAGGAACATATTGTGCATTTTTAAGCTGATTTATGGAGTGGGTCTTCGGGCACTTCGGAAGCTTTTCATGGAAATCAATCCCGCCTGGTCCAATCAACCTTCAGATGCAGCTGGGTTTGACAGAGGGAATATGAAACTTAACAAAGAAGAAGAAACCATTTTCAATACTGGGAATATTGAGGAATGGGACTTCTCGTTAATTACAACTGTACTTCTGTTTTCTGGGAGTTGTGCAGAGGAGATGAGCAAGCGACCCGGTTATGACGTTGCCCTGCAAGAACTCAAAAAGTGTCGTAACAAACTTCTGGGACATCCCTCCACGGAGAAGATGTGTGATGCAGACTTCAATTACTTCTGGCCTCTTCTGTCAGTCAACTTCACGACACTTGGAGCTGATCCGACCGAAGTTGCAGAACTTCGGCTCAAGTCTGGTAACTATACAGTATTTTTATTTTACGACTTGAAAGTCTCTTACGGGAGAACCCCTGTAACTCGAACCTGTCGCCAACTTGGAGTAGTCTAGCAGCTCCCGTAAGCTCTAAATTTCATTGGCAGGGATATTGTTGCGCCTCTATTGTTTCGGGACTAGAGTCCATTGTTTGTGTTGCTTGTTCTTTTGTTCACCTAAAGGGTTGCAAGCCACCCACGTGAAACCTTACGAGAGCTGCAACATGCCCAACTTGACGGGCTATAACCAGTTTTCAGTATTAAATCTTGTGAGAGCGAGTTTTACTATGTTTTACTATGAAGTGATAAACTGTAACCAGTACACCCAGCGTGTTATTTTATAATAAAAATTAGGGAAAAGGAACGACGTTTCGAAGTCATTCTGGTTTCATGTTCAAGTCAAAAGTCGCTGTTCAAGTAGAGTTAATTTATACTATTCAAAGCGTCAAAACTTTTTGACTTGAAAATGAAGCTAATTTTTATTATAAATTGATTTCGAGATCTTTACTTCTAGAACCAACGTGTTGCCGTGAAATATGAATTTCACTGATTTTGTGAACAGATGGTTGGTTTATCGACCTCGCTAAACATTTCCAGATAAAAAAAAAAATAAGGAAAGTACCTTTTTATTGAAGGGCGAGAGGGTGCTTTAGACGGGGAAATTTTTAATGCTACCCTCATAAGGGTATAGTGACCCTCGCGCTCCGTTCAGAGGATAATAGGGACCTTTAAGTTTGAGTACGAGCACGAATTCCTTATTTCAAATAAGTCACTTCCCCTGAACCCTCACTCTTCCTTGTTGTTTACCAGCAGTTCAGGAGATTGTAGAAACAAGATTGATGTCACTAGCGATCATCCAAAGCACGCGAACAAGATTTGAAAAGTCGTACTCGTACTCGATCTCGTACTCGTACTCAAATCTAAAGGTCCCTAATGATCACAAACCTGTACGCAAGTCAACGAGAAAACCTGTGACCCTCCCCACATTCCTTTCACTGAATTATTACCCAGTATCGCCTTAACGGTTACTGAACTATATACACAAGAACCTGAAATAAACTGGTGTAAACGGATTCTTATTATGTCTCTCAATTAGTAAGCGCACTGTGGTTGGTCAATTTTGCGGCTGTATTCTAATGTACGACCCGCTAAATTTCAAAGTTAACTTTCCCGCGTGCCCGATTAACCTCAGAGATATAATAAACATCTTACTAACGTGGTTTTCTCGGTCCGTACTGTAAGTTACGGATCCTCGTGTTTTTTCCCGTTGATAAGTGAAGGGAAAAAAAGTCGGTCCGTAAAGTAGGCATAGACAGATTCTGCTCAAACATTCTTTAAAAGTTGCGCAAAAATACTCTCAAAAGTTGCTCAGATTTGAAAAAATTTCTCCCAGAATATAAAAAGTTAATTGCTCAGAAAAAAATAGTTATTCACACTCTTGTTGCCTGATTTATTGAAAAATGACAAAGAATCAAGTTTCTAAACTCAACAGCTTCAAAAGATCAAGCAATTATTCTAAACACCATATGGCATAATTATACTGAATCAATATGGTTGTATTAAAAAGAGACTCACTAGGCCGCCATTTTGTTGGCTTAGCAACATAGTGAGTCAAAAAATACATCCATTTCCATTGGCTGAACTACAGATGTCTTAACATGACATGCATCGCATCGTAGCTGCCCTTTGACACAAGCGAAGTTACGATCTGGATATTCCTTGATTCGGTCTTGAACCGAAGTTTGAAATCCTACTTGCCTTGTACTTGCCCGATGTTCTAGCAACTTTACGTTCTCTCGAAATGGAAGCCCTTTCAGGTTCCGTCATCTCTGCCCCATTTTCTCCAGCAATTTGAATAGGGTCTTCGCTTTCTTGCACGGCTTCCACCATTTTGCTTTCAGCAATACAGGAAGCTGTTCTATATTTGAATTATTAACACAGGATACCCAACAAGACAGCCATATATGGACGATACGCCACAGAACACCCAAAAACAAAGCGAAAATCGTGCTTTTTGCAAGATTTTTCGTTCGGTGTTTGATTTGAAATGGCAAAATATATCAAAAATTGTCATTTTGGTAAAAGTTGCTCGGAAAACCGAAAAAGTTGCTCAAAAGCTGCCGAGCAGAATCTTTCTGTCTATGCCTACCGTAAAGCGGTCTTCACACGACCAACAATTATTGGCCAACTTGTATTGGCGAACGCCAAACAGTTGGCCAACTCGTGCGTTCACACGTCAAACACACTTCGTAACAACATAGCCCTAGTCCGTAGTGCAATGACACACACTGAGAGTTGTGGCGTCATCTTACTGTTTCATATTCTCTACCGGAGAAAGACAGAAAACGATGGAAAATAGAAAGAAATGGAATAAACGGTAGAATCCCTACCTTGGCGCGTACAGTACGTTCGTCCAAGAGCTCCGCGCGAAGGATCCAATGGCCGTATTTAAACATTTTTTGCGGATGGATGAATTTGCTTTAATGAGCTTTTGGAAATGAAATAAATAAACTGAAAAATCCTGGTCCTTTCACGGTCGGACGGTAGCACTATTTTGTTCATTTTGTGAAGTGTCTTACAAATCACGTGAAGAGGGCGCCAATTTTGATTGGTTGAAAGTGAACAACACACGTTCACACGTCATATGCGAGTTTGCCAGCACGTACAAAAAGGCGCAAGTTCTATTTGCCACCAGCAGCTGGTCAACATGTTGTTACGTCGTCCACGAGTACCAACTTGAGTTTGCCAATACGAGTTGGCCAACATTTGTTTATCGTGTGAAGGCCGCTTGTGAAGGCCGCCTAACGTACAGTACGGACGTCGAACTCGGTTAGTAAGAGGTTTATACCATATATGTTGTGACAACATGAAGCAAGGATTTGTTATAAAGTTTGTCATTGCTGCTCTATGTCCAAGTTCGTTCTGTTACTCTCTGATCTTTTCTAGATGAAGTCTACATAACGGCGGAGTGCTACAAGCATATTTTTTTAGCAGAACAAGACAAATACAAAAATCAACTAGATTCCATAGAGAGAAAACTGGATGTCCTGATTGCAAATCAGGCAAGTGGGGCTTCGAATTCCTCTAATAATCCAGAAGACCGTGCTGGCCCTCAGTGGGATGAATGGCTGACGTTTCGGGACGCTATTGGTGGTTTTGATACCCAGAAAAATCAGTACATCCTCGTCACGGATGCTGTATCCCAAGACGATCTTGATTGCTATTCCATGTTAAGAGGTGTTGCCTGGAAGATGATCTTAGATTTCGATCCTAAGTCGGAGGAAGAAGGATTTTATAAAGAATTTACATCAAAAGAAGGGCAAAGTAGCCTAGTAAGCATGTTCACACCAACAGAATTGAATCAGCGTACCATGAAGAGTTTGTTACGTCAGATCGATCCAAATAAAACTCAGTGGGTATTTGTCAATGGAAGGTCTGGTGACAGTGATGGTGGTCCTAGAGAGTTTTCACAGTGGAAGGATTCCGCGGTCAAGGGAATCAACAGTTTGTTTCGATGTTGCTCTGATCCAGATACGTTTGACCAGCTGAAACCAGTAATTTGTCTTATTCTTCCCTTCACGTCCACGAGTATACCCTATCTGCAAGTCGCATTAAGCCGTCTGACTGAGAACTTTAATAATCTGAACATGAAGTTTGTATCTGTTGATAACAAGAATTGGCCAAGTGACATTTCTGAGGAATTTAATGTTCAAGGTTTCGGTTTGTCTTCAAAGATCCTCAATTTGGGCTTCAAGGACTTGCTAGTCACATCAGCAGATAAGAAGCTGCGGATGCCTACTTCCCAAGCTGGTCTTATGGTAGACCTCAGTGCGAGACAATACCTTTACATGAAGGAACACCTGGAGATTCTGTACACGGGATGCCAAGATTTGCCAGAAGATCCTGATGACCCTAACAAGACAGAGGAACAGCAAGAAAGGTTCCTGGAACAACAGAGAAAGTCTTTCCTGTCGGGAAATCAAATTTCTTTTGCAAGTCTCTTCGACAATCATGACGCTAGAAGAGAGATTGAGAGAGATATCGAAATTCACATTCAGCGTCTTCTTGACCAAGGTCTAGCAAAGCCCCTGATTGTCGAAATAAGGCATTCACCAGGTTCTGGTGGCACTACCATTGCCCGTAGAGTACTCTGGGGTCTTCACAAAGCCTACCCCTGTGCTTTGATCGACATAAGCTCCTATCGCTACTCCGAGGATGACAAAACATTTCCAAACGAACTAGCAGAGAGAATAGCGACACTTGAAGAAATCTGCAACACGGCGCCGTTAATTTTGATTGATGGCAAACAATCCGGCGCCATAGAAGGCCTATCAAACAAGCTTTCGCGCATACTCCAGAACAAAGGAAAACGAGCGCTATTATTACGTTGTTTGCGAGGATCAAAAGCCTCCTCGAAGGGAACTGTTGAATCTTCCCTTGTTCACAAAGTTTTTCACGTCAATGTTAAGTTAGAGGAATCAGTCACTGATCTTCGTGAATTCAAATCGAAGTACAAAGAGTACATTGACTTGATCGAGGAGTCACTGGCCAAAAAGAGCGTAATCTCTGGCCTCTGTCGTGTATTCCATTTCCCTCTCCTTGCCATGATGCAAGAATTTCGCCCTAAACTCGAGAAGATCATTGAGGACACATTCAATGAACTTGGTGGAATTCAACAGGAAATTGCCGTTGTTGTCGCGTTTTTACAGAAGTACGCTAATCTTCCCACACCAGCACTACTTCTATACGAAACTTTCAAACAGTACATTCGCACTTCAGAGGCAAAAAGGGCCACGTACAGCGATGTCAAGCAGCTGTTTTCAGAGTTCTTGATGAACTTAATGATACCTGCAAAACCAAGTCGTTTGGGAAAGGAAAATCCACCGGAGAGCTACACATTTCAACACCCACTAGTTGCAGAACTGATACTGAAGAGGGTGTATCAACTGCAAAAACGCGACTTGTTTGGAATCGTGGAAAAATTTCTTCACTTTCCAATCTATCAACAGGAAACGCTGCTGCCTCTCATCTTTGAACTCTTTGTCTTCAACAAGAAGGGTAAAACGGAGAAGATGAAGTTCTCTATTCTGTTTGAAGAGCTAAAAGACATTGATTCAGATCGAGCAGAAGAAATTTTCTGTATGGCAGCTGAGAAACTAAATGATTCCGTGATGTATGCAAATGCAGCACGATTTTGTGCCAGGAAAGAACCACCTTCATTTCCGAAAGCAAAGGAGCTAATACAGCGTGCGCTGCAAGTTCATGGCTCTACAACAAAAGCTGGTTACAAAAACGTGTGCCATACCAAAGGTGTCGTTCTCTACTTCGAAATGAAGTACATGATTAATTCGGGTGAAGTCGCAGATTTGGAGGGTCTGGAAGAAATGGCCAGCAAAGTCCTTGAAGCTCATCGAGAAGCGCGGAATTTTCCACCAACTTACCCTCATCCTCTGATTGGGGAAGTAGAAGTTTGGCTGGAATGCATTAAATGGATCATGAACAACGTCTGCAATGGTGACACAGAGGAGACCTTGGCATTTGTGACAAACATGTCACCCCCCTTCTTTCGGACTTGTATAAGTGACTCTTTCCATTTGCTTGACATTTGTGATGGCATTGTGCAAAGCGTAGCTCACCTCACCGATCCTGCAGAGACAAAGCGGTTGTGTAACCATTTGAGGATGTCCTTGATGAGGATGTTCCGAAGACGATACGCCCCTCTGGGAAGACGAAAAGCCGACGAAGACATAGTTCAAGCCTGCAGAGCAATTTGTACAACCAAGCATTTCCGTGAATCTTCACAGTTGGAACTTAAACGACTTCAAGCTCATTTTATTCTGAGTTCTGGTGAGTCAATCGACAGCCTAAAAAAGGAAAATCTTGAATATTTGCTGAAACTGCTCGAAGAGCTTGTCTTGAAAGAAAACGAGTACCGCTTAGCTCAACATCTGATGAAAGTCTGCATGCTTCTGACTGGACCACGATGTTACACTCTTGAGCAAGGTCTGCATGTATGTGAGAAGTGGCTGGTGTCCTCAAGTCACGATTGTCTTCCAGACTTTTACCAGATGGCCATTTGTTTCCTGCAAATTCTTGACGGAAATTCGCTGGAATATACGCCAAAGTATACTCAAGCCCTGGAGAAGTGCAGAGAGAAATCTAAAAATCACCTACGCATTTTCTCCGCCACACACTTTGTGGGAAAGGAAGGACAAGGCATGTCTCGTCTTATCAGTCGCCATACCTTGTTCCGCGGGGAAACCGACTACTCTCCTGATAATGTCGGCAGATTTTGGCAGGTTGATGTCAGAAAGAAGCTACTGGAGTGTAAAGGAAGAATCAGAAGGAAGCAATCATCAGGTCGTGCGAAGTCACATCTCTTCATCGAATTGGTACAAGGAAATCTGGAGCTGTATGTTGGCAAGAACGCAGACATTGGCAAAGTGGAGAGGGACTTTACACCCGGTGCTTTGGTGTACTTTGTTGTTAGTTTCAACCTTCAGGGCCCAGTAGCGAATGGCATAACCTTTCAGCCACAGAATCCATCAAGTGACCCAGAATAAACAGGACTTTACTAAAGCGGGACAGCTTTAAATTTACACTTGTCTAGGCAAGTGTCCTAAACAACGGTTGAGAGAAAACTCCCTTAACCGGTAATATATCAATTCAGTATCGGTTTTACGATACTACTCCGTTTTTCTTGATGCCTTTTTGCTAATAGTTTTTCGAGATTTTATTCGGTCATGGCATAGTATTACGTGAGAAGAGTTTCTATAAAATATGGAGATAGCTTCAGCTGAAATTTCAGAATAAGAACTTATTGCAACTATAACTGCCGATAAACCTTCTCAACTCGACGATACTGACAATAAACCGTAGACCGTAGGTTGAAACTAAAAGATAAACGAACTAAAAGTTACAACATGAATAAAAAGAATTGCACCGACTGCAAACGAAATACAGCTAACAAGAAACGACGATAAAGACTATACTTACATTGTTACGGCTACTAAAACTGCGGAATAAACTGCCTTAGGCGAGAATTTCACTACACGTGCTACGGGAAACCAAAATATAAACTCGCGCGTAGCGCGTCCACTGCAAAGGAAAAACTGCTATGCCCCCAAAAAACAAGAAAACTAAGGCTTATATATGGCAAACACTGTAATTACATGCACAACACGACGAGACTAAAATAAAGGTGTAAATTGCGATGACCTGCAAAAACAACTCGGAACGAAGGTGTGACACACAAACAATAAAACACTAACGAGCAGGCTACAAAAAATAAAAATAACAAACTAGCGCCCAGGGATCTTACATATTCCGGCCCCTAAGTGCGAAGTACAACGAAGCACTTACAACAACGCTGCTAAGATCTAGGCGCAAATTAGTTAACCTACTTATCTATATTAAGGGGCACTTAACTTAGCAATTGTTACCAGCGAAAGACAAAATCTACAAAAAATCTCTTAGGAAAACGTCACTGGAATTGCTTCAAAGACAATGTCAGTGTGTTATCTAACTACTGTCCATAGAAATGTTTGAGAAAAGTTCTCAGGGCTCGCTGTACTTTGATTCCTCTTTCTTAACCAGCAAAACAAGCTTGTCGACAGGGCGCTCGAGTACGGTAGACTTCACTTTCACTCTGACTTTACGGACAAAACCTTTCTTGTCTGGAAAAACTTGTTGAATCTTTCCAAGAGGCCAGTAATTCCGATTGGTGTTCTCAGCAGCAACTAGCACAATATCTCCAACTGCAAGATTTCTGCGGGGATGTAGCCACTTCTGGCGGCTCTGTAGCAAAGGGAGGTACTCACGAGACCATCTCTTCCAAAAAATATCAGCTAGATATTGGATTTGACGCCATCTGCGTCGAGAAAATAGGTCATCCTTTCGGAAAACACCTGGCGGCATGAGAGAATCGGATTTCAGCAACAGGAGATGATTCGGCGTTAGAGGCTGCGAATCCCTGGGGTCGTCAGAGACCACGGTTAAGGGGCGACTGTTTAAGATGCTCTCTACCTCACACATAAGAGTACTAAGACCTTCGTCATCTGTAGTTTGTTCCTGGAGAAGAGCGCGTAAAATTCGTCGAACTGAGCGTATGCACCGCTCCCAAACACCACCGTGATGTGAACCATAAGGGGGGTTAAAGCTCCATTTGATGTTTTTCTGCAACATTGCTTCGTTAATCTTGTCGTGATTCCAGGCTTGAATTGACTCGCGTAGTTCGCGTTCTCCACTTGTGAAGTTAGTTCCGTTGTCCGAGCGTATCTCTTCTACTTGGCCTCGTCTAGCAATAAACCTTCGCAGCGCGAGAAGAAAGGAGTCGGTATCTAGGCTATGCGCTACTTCGATATGAACTGCACGAACGGTTAGGCATGTAAAGATGACGCCATATCTCTTGACAAGACTTCTACAACGGCGCACTTGAAAAGGACCGAAACAATCCACACCAACAGCTGTGAAGGCAGGTTTGTCCGGAACCAAACGGTCTTCCGGTAAGTCGGCCATTTTCTGCTCACAAAACGGTGCTTCGCGCCTTCGGCAACTGTAACAACCCGACAGGACTCTTCTGACTGTGGAGTTTGCTTTGATGATCCAATATTTCTGACGTATCATGCTCAACACATGTTGTCTCCCTGAATGACCTGAAAGCTTGTGATAATGATCAACGATAAGATTTGAGATATGGCTGCTCTTCGGCAAAATAATCTGGTGCTTAGCTTCAGGCGAGATACAGGCACGAGCCAATCTTCCACCAACGCACAACAACCCGTCTTTCAGAACTGGGTCCAGTCTAAAGAGAGGACTGCTTCTCTTAACGCCTTTGCTGCTTCTCAGATTACTCAGCTCACTGAACTCCACTGGATAAGCTGTCAGCTGGACATTTTTCAGTATGGCTTTCTCGGCATTCTTCATCTCTTCTAAGGTAATTAATGATGGATTTCTGCCGGAAGATGTCAGCTGAACGATTCCCTTCCGGTCCTTAGCGGCCACAAGGAGGTTGTGTCGATAACGTAAGATCCACGCGATCGACTTCTTCAACCGATGCCAGCTAGAGAACTTCTGGAAACGGCCTGTTAGAGCCGAACTGGACAAGACAACCGATGCTGCCAAACACGTCGTCTGGGACTTCACTACCGGATCAGGTTTTACTTCCGGGTCGTCGTTCTGGATAACAAGTGGGGTATCGAATTCCTTTCGCCACTGACGGTCAGATACCCACAAGAACTCCGGCCCCAGTAACCACCTCTTGCAGTTAAGGAATGCTTCAGCTGTTAATCCTCTAGAAGTATGGTCGCCTGGATTCAAGGTTCCCTCCACATGGTACCATTGGTCTGGACTAGAGCTGTCCCGTATCATTGCGATGCGATTAGCGACAAAGGTGTGGAAGCGCCTGTTCTCGTTTTTCACGTAGCGCAGTACAGACATGCTGTCGGTCCAAAAAACAGAAGGGTTGCTGAGTGGCATTTCAAACTCTCTCTTGAGCATCCTGTCTTGACGGACAGATAAGGTTGCAGCAGATAACTCCAAACGAGGGATAGAGACAGACTTCAGAGGCGCTAGACGGGACTTAGCAAATAGGAACGCACAGTGTACTCTGCCCTCTTCGTTGACCAAACGCAGGTAGGAGACTGAGCCGTACGCAACTTCTGACGCGTCAGAGAAATGATGAAGCTGACTGGAAACTACAGGACCAAAGCCTTCCGGTATCACAGAGCGATCAATAGAAAACGATGAAAGCTTCGGAAGATCGTTAAGCCACTTCTCCCAACTTGTACTGTACTCAGGGGGAACTTCGTCGTCCCATCCTAGCTTTATGCGGCAAAGATCTTGAAGAACTTGTTTTGCTACCAGAACGAAAGGCGAGACAAAGCCCAGAGGGTCAAAGACGCTGCTGACGACAGACAAAATGCCTCTGCGTGTAGGTGGCCGGGGTTTAATACAAGTGTCGAAGGAAAAGGTGTCTGATTCGACACACCATCGAATGCCAAGTGCTCGTTGAGCGGGTAACTCGTCTTTGTGGAGGTCGAGCCTTTTGAACTGAGTGGAACGTTCTGACTCAGGAATGGATTGGAGAACCTTCCGACTATTGCTGACCCATTTCGTGAGCTTAAAGCCACCTCGTAAGAGTAGAGCTTGCAAGTTGGTGACATGGGCGATCGCAGCAGTTTCTGAGGGTAGGGACTTGAGGCAGTCGTCCACGTAGAAGTTTCTCTTTACGGTATTTATCACTTCGGGAGGAAAGCAACCCCTGTTGTCCTCTGCAGTCCTTCGAAGTGCGAAATTAGCGCAAGCCGGTGACGATATGGCTCCAAACAAATGAACAAGCATCTGGTATTCTTGTGCGTCTCGCGCCAAATTACCATCCTCCCACCAGAGGAAGCGCAGGAAGGAACTGTCGTGGTCCGGAACTCGTACCTGATAAAACATGGCTTCTATGTCTGCCATGACTGCTACTCTGTCCTCACGGAACCTTGTCAGCACTCCAACAAGTGAATTGGTCAGGTCTGGACCTTTATGCAACATGCTGTTGAGTGACAATCCCTTGAACTTTGCTGAGCAATCGAAGACTACTCTTATCTTGCCTGGTTTATGGGGGTGGTATACTCCATGGTGGGGTATATACCACACTTTACCCTCAGCGGGACTAGCCTGGTCAGGAGGTACTTTGCGTGCGTAGCCATTGGCCATCAGGTCTGACATGAAGGCTCTGTAATCATCACACAACTTGGAATCTTTCTCTAATCTTCTCTTTAACCAACCGACGCGCGTCAAGGCCTGTGACTTGTTGTTGGGAACTAAGGCTTCTGGACTTTTAAATGGTAAGGGGATTTCATAATGCCCGAACTTTAGCTGTATTTTCTCAGCGTTCTGCATAAAGCGGCGTTCATCTTGGGACATCTCTGTAGCATCATCTGCGGAAATGTCACCAAAGTCGCGATTGTAGAAGTTCTCTACCATAAACTGGAGCTGGGGATCGACTTTAACGAAGAAACCTGAGGTTTGAGATGCCTTACGACAACGTCCCAAAGGACCGTTCACAGCCCATCCAATGCGCGTCCTTGACGCGTAAGGGCCACCGTCTCGACTGTGCCTCATTTCGACTGGATCAAGTGCTTCTGGCACATCGCTGGCAATTAGAAGTCCTATCTCAGCATCAACATGGGGTATGAAGACGTCATGCAAATAGGGCCAACGATCCACATCTTCTTGAGTCGGAATGTCTTCAACACTGACTGGAATCTCTGGTCTGGTATACAGGGTAGGGAGGTAGACAAAATCGTTCTCGTCAAGGTCAGACACAACCAGGTCACGGATCAGGTAACTGTCAACTGGACTGTTCTTCTTCTCCAAAGTGGAAAGAGAAATCTTCACCTTTGCACCGTCAACTCCAAGTTGCTTCATTAACGATTCAGTACAGAAGGTGGCACTGCTTCCATTGTCTAAAAATGCGTAAGTGATAACCGACTTGTTGTTATCTTTCGAACGGACCTTGACAGGAATGACAGCCAGAGCTGTCCTACGGCGGGCTTCCTGGTTAGGACCATTTGGACACTTGTCTGTATT
Source organism: Galaxea fascicularis (assembly GCA_948470475.1). Taxonomy (NCBI): domain Eukaryota; kingdom Metazoa; phylum Cnidaria; class Anthozoa; order Scleractinia; family Euphylliidae; genus Galaxea; species Galaxea fascicularis. The sequence goes on along the minus strand of OX419343.1, from coordinate 25,197,633 downwards.
TACCATGCCATTCAGCACAGGGGCTTCAGTGCTGTTCTCGGTACCGACACCAACGTCCACTGAGGACTTCTCACGATTAATCGACGTGTGAAGGACTGTGGGATGCTTGCGAGTGCAGTTAGGAATTTTGCAGGCCTTTCTCTCAGGACAAAGTCTTGCCACATGCTTGTCAGACAGGCAGCCAAAGCAAAGCCTCTTAGATGCTAGGAACTTGATACGCTCTTGATATGGTTTCCATCTAAGCAAATGGCAGTCTTCTAAGGCGTGGTTCCTTTGGCAGAATAGACACAGGCTGGGCTGGACGTTCGCGGCAGCGGCATCCACACAAGGATTATGTTCTCCACATACGCGTTGACTGCTCTGCACCTGGGTAACAAAGGTCGATGTCTTTGGCTTGGACGGTTTAAAACCATGGGATCCCTGAGGCGCTCTTCGCGATCTGAAATCAGAACTTGACTGACCCTTGTCCAAGATATCCCCGAAGACTGGATTTGTAGCAATCCTTGCCTCTTGATCAACAAAAGCCACAAGGTCGCTAAATTTCACTGGTCTTAACTGCCACTCCATAATGTCATCGACACAGCGACGCCATCTCTCTCTCATACTAAACGGCAACTTGAAAATCAATTTCTGAATATTGCCTGGCTGGTCAAACTTTGATGCGTACTGACTGCTCGCTAAGGCATTTCTACAGCTTGAGAGGAAGATTGCAAACTTGCTAAGCGCTGGGCCATCTTCTGGTTTTATGGGGGGCCAACCCAAGGCTTTAGATTCATATGCTGAGGCGATCCGATATTCATCTCCAAACTTTCTTTTAAGAAGTCTGCGGGCCTCTTCGTATCCCTCATCAGGGGGTAAATGGTGGCATGATCGTATCAGTTCCTTAACGTCTCCAGCGGTATACTGCTCAAGGTAATAAAGTCTTTCCGTACTACTTTGGGTACGAGATTCTATCAGACTCTCAAAAGCCCGAACAAAGCTACGATAGTCCACAGGATTCCCATCAAAGATGGGCACACGAGGCTGAGGAAGTTTGTTTTTATTCTGATTGACAGCTAGCAATTCAACAATGCGATTCTGTTGAACCTGTAAGACGGTCTGCTGACGCTGTAAAACCATCGCCTCCCGTTGGAAGTCATCACGAGAATTCGGCTGATCATCTTTGTTATCTGCTTCGTTATCTGCTTCGTTCGCAATATTTCCTGTCACTTGCGGGGCATTCTCGCAAGAACCTTCGAACTCCAATTTGTAGGGACGCTGAAGAGGTTGAGAAGATGGAGTCACCAATGCTGCTAAAGCTTGACCCTTCCCTGCACTTTTGACCATTTCAGCTTCCAGGTTGAGGCGCGCCTCTTCTTGGCTCAGACGAAATTTCCTTTCCTCTAAGGCCTGGCGTTTATCAAGCATGACTTTCTCCGCCTCCAACTCCGCTAACCTCGCCGCTTCTTTCGCCCTCGCGGCCTCGATGGATGCCGCGCGACTGCCACGACAACTCGTGCGACTAGACTGTTTCGAGTGTTTTGAGGTAGATGAACGTGCTTGTAAACCGACATTGCTAACCGAGTCCTCTGGATTTATGCTCGCAACCACTTGAGGTGCAACAGACAAAAGATTATCTTCGGCAACGGCGATCCAATTGCTCACCTGCTGGCGGAAGGCGCTAAAATCATCTATGTGTTTCGACAGATACTCGTGACATTCCGCGGCACCCTTTTCATCTTTAACTTCGCGCCAATAATCATAATGAGCGTTTTTGAAATTATCGAAAGCCTTAATTGCGTGAACTAGTTTCTCCTTTACAGCCTGAAGATTCCGTTCATCGGAGAGCAAATCCGTGATTTCTCTCACTCTAGCGGAGACGTAAGAGGCGAAACCTGACCTTGCGTCCTTCTTGCCACGAAGCCTTTCCAAATGAACTCCTTCTAAGTCCAAAGTAACATTAGGCCTTCTCGTCCGAGTAGACTTACGTTGCGGGCCAGGAACTGTGGCATTCAAAAGCGGAGCGTCCATGCCAGAACGGCGACACGTACAATTTTCAACGATATAACTGCCGATAAACCTTCTCAACTCGACGATACTGACAATAAACCGTAGACCGTAGGTTGAAACTAAAAGATAAACGAACTAAAAGTTACAACATGAATAAAAAGAATTGCACCGACTGCAAACGAAATACAGCTAACAAGAAACGACGATAAAGACTATACTTACATTGTTACGGCTACTAAAACTGCGGAATAAACTGCCTTAGGCGAGAATTTCACTACACGTGCTACGGGAAACCAAAATATAAACTCGCGCGTAGCGCGTCCACTGCAAAGGAAAAACTGCTATGCCCCCAAAAAACAAGAAAACTAAGGCTTATATATGGCAAACACTGTAATTACATGCACAACACGACGAGACTAAAATAAAGGTGTAAATTGCGATGACCTGCAAAAACAACTCGGAACGAAGGTGTGACACACAAACAATAAAACACTAACGAGCAGGCTACAAAAAATAAAAATAACAAACTAGCGCCCAGGGATCTTACAGCAACTGTCCTAAATGCAAATAGCAATCAAAAAATGCCAATGTTATTTTCCATACGTTAAGGATACGTTCGATTTTAAGAAAATCAACCAGTCAACGGTTAGTCTAATTCTTCATGTTAATACTTAGCAATTTTTACAAGTGAACTCTGCTACCTTATCAGATGTCCACTAAACATTTTGTGTAGATTTTGTGTACCAGGGTTGCAATTTACCTCTGAGTTTGAATTTCAAACAAGTGCATAAGTGAATTAGAGGAAACTTTCGATTAATAAGGAAGGCGAGAGTCTGCATTTAATTTACTTGTTACTGATCTACCAGCGCTTTCCTCTTTTGGAACACTGAATAGAATGGCTTAACAGATTAATCAGCAGCAACAGAAAGTTTACGACAAAGATTAAATTTTATTTTAATCGTACGTTGACTTTGCTTTCAGTGTTTCATTGTTTCGTACTCTGTTTCTTTACTTAAGTCGGAGGGGGTTAAAACCGCGGTCTCTACTCCCCTATATAAGCTATATAAGTATGTGCCGGTATAGATTTTGACCATTTTGGTCTGAATTCGGGTACGGTTTTCAGGGGAACCGCGAGAGCGTATACTTGTATTTCTCTTTCTCTCCAAATGAAGAGCAGAGAAAGAAAAGTAACCAAAATATATCATTCGAGATGAATTTTACCAATTCTTGATCTCGGCAATGATGTCAAGCTTAATTACGCCCAACAAAGCCAGTGGAAAAATTGTCACCGGCCAGGCCAGGTCTGAAAACGGGTGTGAAAAATGGCACGCCGTTTTGGTCTGAAATACGGTCAGAATTTGGAGAACTGGGCGGCACACCCCAGCCCCGAATTACGGAGAGTACCTCCCCACCCCCCCCCCCGGGGTTACAACGTAGAAATCAAACACAGTACCCCTTTCCATTTTCCCCGCGTCATCTTTACTGAGCTTAATTCTCAAACTTGACAGGATTCAGCAGGCTGCAGCAAGCTGCTTTAAGATTGGCAGATTGCTTAGATTCGCTCTTCTGCGATGGTCCCATTTGTTCAAAGAGTGGATAGCCTTATCCAGCTGATAACTTGCTATCTAACGGATAAAGGCTACTTGAAGTAGTCATCTTTATCCGCTGAGCTAGGACGTATTCGGTGGATGAAGTTATCTTCTGTGAAAAGAAGATTGTTCCAGGTTACTGGGATAAATATTATTCTTAAATTTCAAGCTGTGTATGCCACGCAGCTAAAATTGGACGGCGAAAGCTGCGTATGTTCATGCTCTCGTTTAATACGTGCCTCTATGCAGCTGTCGGTACGCTTATCGAAGGCGTTTCGCTATGCACCATTTTGACTGTTGGAATATACCACACATGTGAATAGTGCTTTTTGGTTAACTCGGAGGTGGTGAGCCGAAGAGAAACAAAATGGCTCCCGTTTCGACACTGATATACAGAGGACATCATTCCAATAAACGAGGAGGCTGTACCGAAGAACAATACAAAAATGGCAACAGAGTTTGGTTGAACAGTATTTAGCTGTGAGTTATTCTCTCTTTCCAACCTCATATTCGGCTAAAGCGAAAAATCAAAATACAATGCCTTGTTTACGAAAACTTTATGTCGAGCACTACAATGTGATCCGTGTGAACAATGAAACGTCGAAGGTGATCATTTTTGAGTGCTCTTTCACGGTAAGAAACAATTATTTCCAATAGATAAGTTTAAAAAATCGTTCGCTTGTTTGTACTACACCAGTGTCTGTTAATACCATTTCTACGAAAGTGTACCGAAAATGTTTGCGTGAATTTTCGGGCTGCTTGGAGAGGAGATTTTATGTAAACTGGGGGGAATGGAAAGGTGTCACGTATACTGAAAATAGACACATGAACGGTCCCACCCTAACGGGCTCATATTTCGTGCCCATGGTCTGTCATTTGGCACACAGACAGGAGTATCCATGTGCAAACAAAATGCCGTATACCATGTCGGGAAAGGATAATTGGAGTGCCTGACGTAAATCTTGCGTGACAATTATAAGATATCAACTAGAAAGTTGATTGATTGAACAGTGTCACAAGTGTATCACATGTAACGCAAATAGGATTAAGTTAGTGACATGAACGTTGAACGGTGAACATTGAACTGATTGCGCAATGGTAAACCAGGGATAAAGTCCAAGTAATGTAACTGCATGCATTTATCAAGCTAAATTAGGAAAATGAGCACGTTTAATTGGGTAATAAGAGTTCAAGTTAGGAGCATTACAATAGTTTAGGCTGAGCACGTGATTGGGGGAAACTACTCGTTGCACAACTAGAACTGGGAAAATCTTAGCCCCATTGTAATGTAGGTTCAGATTGAGTAAGGACGAATTAAGTACGGAATTGTGAGTAGTGAGCTGTAGATCGGATCGTCGAATGGTTGAAAATAAACTTCAGAAAAGGAAAGATACAGTCCTCATTCAGTAGTTTGTGAACCAGAGAGTGCGGAGTCCGTAAAAGTGATTCCGCCGCCACATACCATGCCTGATCCTTATGAAAACTAAAGGGGAAAATCTTTAAGACTGGTTTTCACTAGCTAGCGACGGAGTCGAAGTCGGATTCGTAAGGGCCCTTATGACGCAGTGAAAATCAAAGATCGGAGTCGTAAGTGGAGTCATAAGCTCGACGGAGTCGGACTTCTGATTCCGTTTATGACTATGATCCAGTGAAAACTATATTATCGGAGTCGGAAGCAGAAGCGGAAGAACCAAGCGATCACAACTCAAGCATGTTAAGGCATGGCTCATATTCAGTGCAGATCACCAGACAGAAAAAAAAACGTTTTTGATCCAAAGCAACGTTGTTTTTATCCCAGGGAGAGCCAGAAACTTACCCCAAACAAGATTTAGTATCCTTAAATTTCTTAAGGTGTCTTTATGGTGTTCACGTGACTTGTGACGTCACAAGCCTGCTTAAGATGAATTCTAAAATGGGCCAAGGATAGGGAGGTATCACGAAAAACTAACTATACAAAATTTTTAACCACTTTCTAAGGCAACTATTTCTGTCCTGAATGGATGAACTCCTCAATTATATAAGGCTATATATGGAAAGGTAGAAGGTCACGTGACCTTATTTACGTAATAACTTCTTAGCTTAATGTTTTAGTCGGCCATTCAGGACAGATTCTTGCAGGGGCCATTAGCAGAATTGTAAAAGTACTAAATTTGACAGTGATTGTATGTCATCTCGGCGGCCCATTTTCAGTTGTTTTTTCAAAAAGTAAAACAATTAATTATAGTCACGTGACCCATTTTATCAGATTTTATTGGTCTTAGAATATTAAGGTCGTCGACATTGGTTAGCCTGCCAATTCTGCAACGATTAAACCAAATTCTGACAGAGTAATTACTGTTTTTCAGATTTTATGCAAATGAGGCTTGAGCCATGCCTTAACATGCTTGAGAAGGCTTGTTCTCACGCTCTCCGATTACAGTTTGATATCAAAATAGTGCTTGCGACTCCGACAATCTAGTTTTCACTAGATCGTAAGTGACGGAATCATAAGAGGAATAGTATAATATTCTGCCATGGGTATTGTTATTCATGACATGTAAATAAGGTATGGGAAATCGCTCTGGCTTGGGACAAACCCAAACCAGACGAAGAGCCTGGAGCCGATGCGCTCCAAAAACGCGGATTCCTCGCGGGGTGGGAGGGCGGGTCGCTAGATCTGATCTAAACGGCGGCCTAGAGTACAGTGCAAGGGGCGGGCCCAATGCGGACCTTTATATTAATAATTTAGTCCCCAGGGCATATTATTAACATATGCAAATGACTTAGCATAGCCTTCTGCTTCCGCCTCAGTAATTCTCTACGCTTCTGATTCCGACTCCGACTCCGTCGCTGGTGAAAACCAGCCTAAACAAAAATTAACAATTACATACTAAGAACAGCTATAACTTGACACAATCGTCTGCAATTTTCTCGCGCAAATGGCCCGAAATTTGGCTGTTGAGTCCAAGTAAAACCATAAAATCCATGATCACATACGATGACTGGTTTGCCGGTGGATCGTTATCACGAGTTGTCGTTACCAGGTTCTTTCACTTGCTGTTTTTGGGTTGAAAGGAATGTCGGGTGCAGCTGATATTTAATACGTTTTGAAGAGTGTCAGAAACAGGCTAGACGATGTGGTTGTTTCAGAAGTTTCTTTTATTGGGGTAGTAATACATCATTCGATTAGGGAACGCTTGGAAAGAGAGTTGGTGGTAGATTGAAATCCATCTCATGTTTGATAGAAATTCCTCTTTGCCTGCAGGTTTTTGCCACGGTAGAAACTGAATGCGGAAGCTTTGGATGTGGCTTCGAAAACGTATCTATTCGAAAGTGGTTTAATGAACTGAAATTGAGGACGTTTTTCAAGCGTAAGTTCAAGAATAATTGTCTATTTATTATTCTTCTTTAGTCTCAGCCTATAGCTTAAGTTAAAAATCGTTAGTAATGGTATTTTTTCTGCTGGCAGCTGTATAAAGCCTTTATTTATGCTTCAATCCACCCACAAAATAGCAGACCTTACTCAGAATGAAATATGTGCTGTGCTTCGTTCGGAAAGGCAATACAAACAACAGGATGGAGAAAAAATGGCTATGTGAAATTCTGCACATAGCCGGTTTATTAAGCTCTGAAAATCCAATACAAATACACCTTATTCCAAAATGGCGGCCAATAAATTATTCTTTTGTTTGCATGTTAATGAGCCCTTTATGCCTCGTCAGCATGTATAAAACACAAAAGAATTTTGAAGTGAAAATGAGGCAAAGAGGGCTAACAAACATGCAAACAAAAGAATAATTTATCGGCCGCCATTTTGGAATAAGGTGTATACAACTGAAAAATTCATTAAACATGTATTGCCGGCGAAGGTGAGGGCAATCAACCGCCTGGAAAATACAAACTATAGAACAAGGAAGAGGCAGGAATGGGGAGGAGGAGGGCTGAGGAAAAACATTTTGTGTGTCAACGAAACGAAGAACGCGACATCCATTATACGACGATCAACAAATACGACATTACCTAAAAAAAAGACGCCATCTTGAATTCAAAATTCAAATCACTATCCCTCGATTCCATGTTCCTAGCCTCTTTCCACATTACTGTATTCATAAACTATGTAAGGCTAAATTGTCGCAATTTGAAGACAAATAATGCATTTATGCAGATTTATGTGCCAGATCCTTGCGCTTTGAATGGCTGTGTGATATTGACATGATAATTGACACGAAATTTGGTGTCTATTCCTTTATTTAGACATTCTTGCTTGTAATGGAAGGCGCTACACGCAGAGAGGTGACGAAAATAGACGTAGAGCAGTATAATGACGATGAAAGCAGTGAAGATAAATCTTCTCATCCTGACCTGACTTCTGTCACGCAACCAACTGAAACTGCTTCTGGTCACAGTGGACATTTGTCTTCAAAAATCAAAGCAAGTGACAGTGGTCTAGAGGATGAAGGGAAGAAAGAAGATGAACCCTTGGAATGTGAAACGGCCACCAACAGAAAAGAGAAAAGAAAACAAGAGAAAAAGAAGCCTGATTCTGACAGTCCTGAAGTGGAAAATACAGCTGATCAATTCTGTGTTCTTGAAGAAAAGGACCAGAATGGTGGTTTGAGCGTAAGTATGCCTAATGCAGAGGAAGGGTACGAAAAAAATGGTGGAGAGTGTGAACCAAGCACTCCAAAAAAAAAGAAGAAAAAGAAGAAGAAAAAGAAAACACAAGCTGTGACAAATATTGAGCTTCCCACTGGTGATGATAGTCATGTGACAGGTTCTAATGTCAACAGTAACAATGTGGAACTTCTGGAAGCAGGTATGTCAAGTGGTAAAGTGGAGACAGAACGGCATGGCTGTCAGATAAGAAGTAATCTAGAAGGAGTTGCTCATGAAACAGATGTCACTTTGGAGGATGAGAAAGATCTAGACGAGATGGAAAATAAAATGCTTGGAGTTGAGGATGATAAATCCTCCAACAAAGAGGGTGGTGATTCTATGATCTTGGGCTTTGCTGATGACAGTCGCAAGGCTTTTGAGTGCACACCTGATTATGGTTCGACACTGCTCACAGCAGGGGAAGACTTCCCTGCATCAGATGAGAAAGTTAGATGTAGCAGCCCTGAAGTGGTTCCAGAGAGTATGGACCCCGAAGCCACAGTTAAAGGTGGAGCTGAGGAATCTGAAGGAGGTGCTAAATGTACAGACCCCATAGGAGAACTCAAGCTGTCTAATGCAGAAGATGCATGTGTCGAGTTAGACCATGAAGGGTATTAGTTTTGACTTTTTTAAGTTGCTAATTTGTAAAACCCCATGATTTCTGAATTGGCTAATGTCCTTGTTTATGTAAGTCATAGTGATTGTCACCGTCATCATTATCATTATCATCAAAATTATTTGCAGTGTTTGAGAAATTGGTCATTGGTGGTCAGTCACATGCAAAATTAAAACAAATACCAATTTCAAGATAAATATTAAATTATTCTACTTCTAGTACATCTTTCAATTTTTTTGCATATTCCCATTGTTTCCATAGCAACCATGTTTTGAGAAAGAGTTTGATCATGCCTTGTTGAGTTACATATTTTTTATAGGCCTTCTTTAATACACTTAATTTTTCAGTTCTAGTCTGGAGTATGATCCTGGTAATACACAGTTGATCTTAATTACTCAAAAAGTGTGAATCATGTATTTAGTTATTCTGTGTTTAAGGGTTAGTTGAAACAGATAAGAAGGCTTAAGGGGGTATGATTCCCTAGACCACCTTTTTTTTCAAAATCAAATTAATCAGAAGAAACCACCATCATGCAACTTGTTGTCATGAATGTTGACAAACACAATGTTCAAGTCTCTTGTTGCCATGGAAACCAAGCAAGCTTTTGTAAGGTCTCTCAAAAAGTGTTTCTTTAGAAACACTAATGAACAAAAACACAAAAATCACCAAGGCAAGAAACATTTTATACAGATAATTTACATTTTTTATGATCTAGATTATGAACCCAAACAGGTGGATTGACTTTGATTATTTGCAGAGAGATAAATCTTAAAAATTTCACTTTGCAAAAGAAGTTGTTTTTGTGCTGATACCTACCATCATTGTTTTGCATGCTATGCAAGAACAATTCAACAGATTAGCTCTGTTTTGGTTCATGACCTAGAAGATTTATCAGTCTCCAGTTTGAGCCCCAGAAAGCTGGTAAAAGTAAAATTGTGGAAAGGAAAAATGTATATTCGCCATTTGCAAATTCCGTACAAGTTTGAAAACTCAAAACTGTATGGGGTCAAGAAAAAAAATTGCTGGAGCCAGGTTTTGCCATCATCAAGGAAAAAAAATAAATGGTATGACAATGCGTAATTCTCCAGCAAAGTAATAGAATAAAAATTGCATGAAAACAACTCATTTGTTCCAAATCAGAGCAAGAATTAAATGGAAATCTTATCTCACAAACGAGCAGTTTGGACAAATCTTGCCTCAAATCAGTCTTTTATTCACAGAGTAAAAATTACAAAACACCTCTTCTGCTTCCAACTTAAATAGGAAGTTTGGAAAAAAATGCAAACAAGAGCTCAGTTAGCTCCCTTTTTGTCAGCAACCTCAACCAAGCAGCCAAACAGCAAGAATCTGACCCCATTGCATCCTGGGAAAGTTGACCTATCTTAGAGTGAAAAAGTCTACCTCCAAACAATTTGCTATTTTCTGAGAAAGTCTCTGAAAAGGCTTGAATCTTGCCGGCACCAACAGTTGTCCAGGCACTTTCAACTTTCAGTGAAACTTCCACAAATGCAGAATGAAGCGTGGTGAGACAAGGCTCATATGCTTTATGGCCCCTTGACCATGAACAATGAACTTCCAGTAGCTCACAACGAGCATTTGAACAAGGTTTGTCACAATCACAGTGCCAATAGACAGCTCTTTGAAATTGGCAAGGTTTAAGCCTTCTCAGCCCTTGATGATGAGCTCTTGCACCAGCAAATAACCCAAAACGCAGTGATTTAGAGCAGTTTTGACACATTTTCAAGGTAATTCTGTAAATGATTTTGCCGATCAGAAAGCCGTTTCAATGTGCCGAGTATAGTCATGTTACCAACTGCCATGTGACATTTTCAACCCCCTCTCCCTTTTAGGGAAAAAAACCTAAGATTTCCATACATTTTCTAGGGACAGACCACCTGAAGAATACTTGAGTCTTGTGAACACTTATTCTTGATTTCTGACCCCTCCAAAATATTTCTTCCTGATTTCAGGAGAAACATCCTGTGTATTTTCAAGCTGGTTTATGGAGTGGGTCTTCGAGCACTCAGGAAGCTGTTCATGGTAATCAATCCCACATGGTCCAATCAGCCATCTGATGCAGCTGTGTTTGATAGGGGAAGAATGAAACTTAATAAGGAAGAAGAAGTTAATTTCAACAATGGAAACATTAGTGAATGGGACTTCTCACTTATCACCACTGTCCTTCGGTATTCAAAGCAATGTGCGTTGGAGATTGCCAAGAGGCCTGGCAATGACACTGCTCTGGAAGAGCTAAAGAAGCTTCGTAACGGGCTGCTGGGACATCCCTCTACAGACCAGATGTCTGATGAGGACTTTGACATTTTCTGGCCAGTACTTTCTGCCCATTTTGTTACACTAGGTGCTGATGCAACAGAAATTGCAGAAATAAAGCTTCAGTCAGGTATGTATTTGTAACAATTGAGTGATTACCTTGGGCAGTAGTATTTTTATAGGTGGCTACTTGTGGCACAGCTCTTTGTATTCTGCAATGTAGTTGTGTTGTTCAGTAGAACCACAACAAGCTGTTATTGAGCTTTCAAGAAGTGAGTGCCAAAAAGAAAACAATGATTTCGAAAAACTTGGGACATTACCGTTGCTGTTGTCTTTTTAATTAATAATTTTCAAATTATAAGTTTAAGGTATTACTTGAGTTATTTTGCCTTTTTTGTGGTGCAGGGTTGTCAAAAAGATTTTAAGTAGGAGGAGAATATAGGGTAGTAGACGGCGCTAAGGGGTAACAACACCATTTTCCCCTACAGTTTCTATTTTTACTGGCGAATCATAGCCAGCCATATCGCCGGTTGCGAGTGCTTTTTGTATATCAAAATATATCAAACATGGGGACAGGTGTGTTGAATTAATTTTTTTTTTTATATTTAACTTTCCTCTCTAGATGAAGATCTTCTCGCTGGAAGCTACTACAAAACACTGTTTGTGGCAGAGAAGGAAACGTTATCGTACGTTGAAAAGAAGGTAGATTCAATTGATAGCAAGGTGGATACTCTGATTGATATGGCAAATCAAATAATTGACGGCCCATCCAAAACGCCCATCAGCCCAAAAGATCTCAGCGGCCCAAAGTGGGACGAGTGGATTAAGTTTTGTGATGCAGTGGGAGATTTTGATACCCGAAAGAACCAGTACATTCTTGTTGCTGATTCACTCACACAAGATAATCTCGACTGCTTTTCCATCTTAAGAAGTGTCCCGTGGAAGATAGTCCTAGATTTTGATCCCATGTCGGAAGAAAAGGGCGTTTATCGAGAGTTCACTTCGCACGAAGGGCAAGGTAACTTAGTAAGCATGGTTACCCCGGCAGAGTTGAAACGACTTACAATGGTTAATCTGGCGCGTCAGATTGATCCTTGTAAAACCCAGTGGCTGTTTGTCAATGGAAGGTCCAGTGACACAGAAGGCAAGCCACACGAATTTTCCGACTGGGAGGCAACGTCAGTTAAAGAAATATCGAGATTTTTCGGATGCTGTTGCGATCCAGATAAGTTTGACAAACAGAAACCAGTGGTGTGCTTAATCCTTCCATACTGCCAAAAGAGTGTTCCCTATTTCGAGGTAACACTAAGCCGGCTGTTTGAGAATTTTGCTGACCAGTTCAGTTTGAAAGTTGTGTCGTTTCAGGGACGTAATAAACAACTTTCAGTTTTCAGAAAAGTGAAGATGCGATCGGTCGATTTGGAACCAAATCTTGTGCACCTTGGTTTAAAACAGATGTTTTGTTTGTCATCAGCACAGCGATACCGCATGCCCACTTCCCAGGCCAATGTTTATTATGACCTCAGCGAGAAAGAGTACCTTTTCTTGAAAGAACATCTGGATATTCTGTACGAAGGATGTGAAGAGTTGCCTGTTCCTGACGACAACTCCTCAGAAGATGATCTGCAATTACAAAATTTCCTGGACGAACATAGAAAATTATTCTTGTCAGGCAATCAAATTTCATTTGCCAGTCTTTATGATAATCACGATGCTAAGCGGGAAATTGGGAATGAAATTCGGATCCATGTTCAACGCCTTCTAGACAAACGTCTAACTCGGTCGATGATTGTCGAAATCAAGCATTCTCCTGGTACTGGTGGTACAACTATCGCTCGTCGCGTGATGTGGGATCTTCACAAAGATTACCCTTGTGCTTTCATAGAAATACGGCCACATCTCTACTTTGACGAAGACAACAGCTATGCCAACAAACTGGCTGATTGCATCGCAGCACTTGAAGAGATATGCCACACGCCCCCTGTAATTCTCATTGATGGGAAGCAATCGAAAGCAATCGAAAGTTTGTCAAATAAACTTGTAAGAATGCTTGGTAAAAAGGGAAGAAGAGCCCTGCTGTTGCGTTGTCAACACGGTTCGAAAACCTCGTCAAAAGAGATTCAGGAGCCTCTTCATGTTCACAAAGTATTCTTTGTAGACGTCAAGCTTGAAGATTCATGTGCAGATCTGAACGAATTCAAGAAGAAGTACAACGAATTCATTGAGAAATCTTTAGGCGAGACACGAGCATCAGGCCCGTGCCGTGTATTTCACTTTCCGCTCCTTTCAATGGTGGAAATATTCCGGCCCAAGCTCAAGAAAATAATCGACGATACCTGGGACGAGATGGAAGGTCTTCAGCAAGAAATAGCCGTTTTGGTAGCATTCCTCCAGTTGTACGCAAACCAGCAAACTCCAGCTCTCCTCCTCTATGATGCTTTCAGAGGGTACGTCCATGTGGAGGATACGAAAACCGTTACCTACGAGAACATCAAACAGTTGTTTACCGAGCACTTGTTAAATCTGATGGTCCCTTCAAACCCATTTCGCCGCCGAGGAAGGGTGTATCAGTTCGAGGAATCCTCCCCTGAGAGTTACACGTTACAGCATCGACTAGTTGCTGAGATGCTACTGAAGAAAGCATTTGAAGACGAAGGCTATGACCTGTTTCGAGTTGTGAACCAATTCCTACAGTTTCCAATTTACCAACGAGAAGAGTTTATGCCACTCTTTGAAGAGCTGTTTGTGTACAACAAGGATGGTCAGAAAAAACGCAAGTTTTCTTTACTTTTCGAAGAACTTAAGGCCATCAAACCCGAGCGTGCTGCAGAAGTATTTTGCGAGGCGGCAGAGAAGACCGGCGACTCAGTCATCTTTTCCAATGCTGCACGATTCTACGCTAAGATGGAGCCGCCTAAATTTCCAAAAGCCATGGAGCTCATGGAACTTGCCTTTAAATCCAGCAATGCCAAACAGAGATTCAGAAGCCTCTGCCATACCAAAGGGGTGGTTCTTTATATTGAACTACAGCACATGGCGAATACCGGCCGAGTTAAAGATCTGGACAAGCTTGAAGAATTGGCCAGCAAAGTCCTCGAGGCGTACAAAGAGGCTCGAAACTTTCCTCCAACCTATCCAAATCCGCTAATTGGTGAAGTGGAAGTTTGGCTGGCATGCCTTGGATGGATGATGAAAAACAAATGCGAACGCGATCCAGAGAAGACTTTGAAATTCTTGGCTAACCAATGTCCTCCGTTCTTTCGCACCTGCGTCAGTGATTCTTTTTATCTCCTTGATGTAGTTGATGGTATTGTTCAAAGTGTACCAAGCCTATCAGATCCTGAAGATACCCAACGAAGGTGCAACAATGCAAGATTGGCTCTGATGAAGAACTTTCGAACAAGGCTGCCCTCATCCGGAAGAGGGCGCGATGCAGAGGACGTTGTTCAAGCTTGCAAGGCACTTTGTAATGCTAAAAACTTCCCAAGGTCATCTGCATTGGAGCTAAAAAGGCTTCAGGCTCTTTTCATCCTAAATTCAAGTGATTCAATCGACACCTTAAAGCAAGAACATCTGCGATTCTTGCAGACGCTTCTGGGAGAACTAGTGTTCAAGGAGCGTGAATGCCGTTTAGCCTATCATTTAATGAAAGTCTGCGTGTTGGTAACCGGCCCACAGTGTTACAGCCTTGAACAAGGCCTTGCAGTCACCGAAAAGTGGCTGGAGGTCTCCCATCATGATTGCCTTCCCTACTTTTACCAAATGGCCATTTGCTTTCTCAAGATCTTAGATGGCCACGCGTTGGAGTTCGTGCCGAAGTACTTGAAGGCCTGGAAGTTGTGCCGGGAGAAGTCACAGAACCATTGTCGAAGTACACATTCCTCGCTCTTTGTGAGTAAAGATGGGATTGGGATGTCTCGCCTTATAACTCGTAACACTGTGTTCCGCGGAGAAACAGATTACTCCACTGATGTTCAGTCTGATACGGTGCCACGATTCTGGCTGGTTGACATCAGGAAAAAGCTGCTTGAGTGCAAAGGGCGAATCCGCGTTGGGTCATCCTCGGGTCATGGGAAAACGTTACCTTACATTGAGCTGATACAAGGGAATGTGGAGCTGTATGTAGCGAAGAATGCGGGTATTGGCAAGGTGCACAGAGATTTCGACGAGGGGCAGTTGGCCTATTTTGTGGTTAGTTTCAACCTGCAGGGCCCAGTTGCCAACGGAATAACATTTGAACCGCAGAATCCGCCATCTCATTAGGAAGAAACTGCTCGATTTGCTTTGAAATGCTTCAAACTGTTTATCTACCTCGCGGGTCTGCTTAAACCCCGCTTTGACTTATTTAATCAATCCTAAATTCTAGCACCAGCAACAGAACCTCAAACAGAATGACTTGCATCGGTGTCCGAACACCCAGTCTTCGAGATTTGGTGAAAGCCTATTGTGTATGCCATTTAATTGACTGCCTGTATTTGGCCAAAGTACACCAGTTAACAAAACGAGTGTATAATTATACGTTACCATTACTTTGCGAGCAGTGTAAATATTTCTGCAGAGAAAAGGCTAAGAGTTTTTGGAAGTAAAATTAGTTTGACTTCAGTGACGTATCTCTTATTATTAACTGCAACAAGAAACAACCATTTTCTTCTTTCGAAGAGAAAAAGGCAGAAAGTTAAGATATGAATATTCAAATAGATGGAATGGTCAATGCAGCCAAGTACAGTAAGAAGTAAGAGAAAATGAGGACATCTGGCTACAACAGTTGACATTGCAATATTCCCGGTAGATCGGACACGTTAGGGCATTGGTCGTCATTTCAAGTCCAAATATATGCAACAGCATTAAAATCAAGACCAAATACATGCACTTGTCACTGATAATCAAGTTGTGCACCCTTTTTCAAAACATCAACTAAAGCTTTTTTGTTAAACTGTTTATCAAGCATTCACCATTAACGGATCTCCTATTGAAAGCATTTCAGTCTGGACTCTCCGGGGGGAGGGGTACTTCCAAAAAAATTGGGTGGGGGTGTGCGGTACGCTTCCTGAGACACTTACCCTATTTCAGGTCTACCTAAATCTGTGATTTTTCCTACCCTGTTTCAGGCGTGATAAAAAATTTGATACCCTATTTCAGACCCGTAACAATATCCGATTTCAGACCTGCCTTAAAATCAGTTCCCTAGGTCAGACCAATGTTAAAGGCAATGTTTATACGCCTTTATTAAGTAGGATACAAAACTGTACAAAGTTTCGATCTTAAAATTCCACACTATAAAGCAAGTTGTATAATGCACCACCAATTCAAGACTAGAGTGCACAAACCATACCCTATTTCAGACTAAAATAGTTAAAATTGATACCCTATTTCAGACCAAAACGGCTAAAAAACCATACCCTTTGGCGCCGCACATACCTATATAGCCCATATAAGGGAGTACCCCCCCCCCCCGGGCTTGACTCTTCATATAACCGCCGGCATTTAAACTCAGTAAATCATTTCATGGCACTGAACCATGACACCAGAGGCTGGTAACATGATCTGATTGATCAGGCTTGGGGGAACAAATTTGCATAATTTCCTCAAACTTACACGAGACTGCTAAGCGGAAGGTTGTGGTTTTAAATCTCAAACTTGTCGCAAATTGCGATACGGCACTTTCATTTACTGTGACTGTCCGCATAGAATAGGAAACGTATGTCCTGTTGTTGTGGTATGGTCCTCTATACACATCAGGGTTGTCTATAGGGTGGGAGATGACCTAACCAACTATCCCCAAAAGAAGCTTGTCTTGTGAGCAAACAGACAGGCACAGACCCCTGATCGCTTTTTGAATTTCCCTTGATAGTTAAGTGTACATGGGATTGTGTTATCTGGTGATTGTTGTAATAAAGTTGAAGTTGAAACAAGTACCGGTCGTCTGTAACAGAGCTTAATAAAAACTGTATCGACAGCTAAAATTTGCACAGTGGCATCATTGACTGAGTGGCCGCAAATTTAGCCAAGGAACCTTATGGTTTAAATATTGACCTGCAAACATGAAGACCGCTTTTCCAACCAATTATTTTACTGCAAATTCAGGTTCAAATTCAGGACTTAAGAATTAACACAGTGAGTCACAATGGCATTTAATAAAGTTCTGTGTTTTCAAGAGAGATCAACTCAGTCAGTAAAATGCAGACAGCGGACCGCAGACTGCAGACCAAGAGTAGAACGATAAAATGCAGTCTAGGGAATCACGAAGAAAGTCACGTGATTCTGAAGTTTTAATACCGAACCTACGTCTATGAACAAAGAAAGAAAGCCCTCAGTGACATGTCTGTCCGGCAACCACTGACGTGAAGAAAGGTATTTAGGTAAGACTTTTATTCGTCTGTAATAGGCCCTTTGCAGTTTACGATCACATGGTACAGAAACCGCCATGCTGGAGAGCAAACTGACCACTGGGACATCCTAAACAAAACAACTTAACTTGATATTCTTTCGTTTAGGATGTCCCAATGGGCAGTTTGCGCTCCAGCATGGCAGTTTCTGTACCATGTGATCGTAAACTGCAAAGGGCCTATTGTGAGGATCACTTTATACATCTTCAGACATATATGTGTTCATGTGTGTTCCGGTCTGTGTTTACGGAGCTCACAGTCAGTGGTAAAACTGGGGGTCATGAAAACTATGCAAAACAAGTTCCGAGCAGATTCCGAATGTTTATTCAATGAATGTTCAAAATGGTCACCACATGAATAAAAGGTGACATTTTATTTCGTCTTTAATTGATATGTATTCTCCTTCGCGGCCCTCCCCTCGGGGAAGAAAGCGTTATGTGACTTTACCTCCAGTCTTCATTTTACCCCTGGTCTGCAGTCCGCAGTCTTCGTTTTACACTTACAGAATCCAACTTGATTAGACGTGTTTCTTTTTCTTTCTTCTTTTTCCTTGACCGCCGGGTCTTTATGTAGCTTATAACTGTCAAGAATCGATAAACGTGGTATAATATTAGAACAAAATCACATACACTTACCGTGATTATCGTAAGGTCGTGATGTTACCCCCGGGGAAGTTGTACTCCCCCACATAAGCTATATAGGCATGTGCCGCTCCAAAGGGTATGGTTTTTGAGCCGTTTTTGTCTGAAAACGGGTGTAGATTTTGACATTACGATCTTAAATCGGGTAATGGTTTTCAAGGGAACAACGAGAACGAGTCAACATATTTGCCTTTTCAACTCCAAATGAATAATAGAAAAAGAGAAGTAACCAAAATATATCATGATTCGAGCTGAATTTTACTAATCCTTGGGTTCGGTACTGATGCCAAACTAATTACGCTACATCAAAGCCAGTAGGAACATTTGTAACCGCAACGTGAGGTCTGAAAACGGGTATGGAAAATAGCATGTTTTGGTCTGAAATAGGGTTAGGATACGTTGTACCGGGCGGCACACCCCTGCCAAGAATTTCGAAGAGTTTCTTCCCTCCTCCCCGGGGTGTTACCCCAGATTGATGCGGGGTTGATTATTTTTGGGACGCACTTTGTCGCGGCCGACTTAACTCTAACGTGGTATCATAGGGGTATTTTAACGCTGTAATTAAGGAAACAAAATTCCGAGGTTTCGGCAATCCTGCCTTCATCAGGGGAAATGCGTGAAAACGTTTATTGCGAAAGATTCAAATTCAAAAATGCGCGCACGTGAAAAGAGTTAAGTGAGTGAGTGTCACGTCAGTGTTAACTCCAACGTGACCAGCGGCTTTTCGCAGAATCTAAGATGGCTTCCAATGTGTGCTGCAAGTGCATGATCGGTCCTTCGATTTTAAACGCCGATCTGTCGTGCCTGGCCGATGAATGCAATAAACTTCTGAAATGCGGAGCAGACTATCTGCATCTGGATGTGATGGACGGGTTAGTAGGAATAAAAGACAACATCATGACTCAGTTTTTCTCCGCTGTTGGTGTTTATTGGAGCTTATCCTTCTATTTCCGGTTCTGTTCAACAGTCATTTTGTACCCAATCTGACGTTTGGGGCTCCACTTGTTAAGTGTTTGAGGAAGAAAGTTCCCAATGCGTTTTTCGGTGAGTCTTAACGACGAGAGCAATTTATCAGCATTATCTTAAACATATTATTTTTGATAAACTTATGATGTAGTATAATATAACTTAGCTTAACATCAGCAACAGCCAAAAACAATAAGCAGATGATACAATATGTGGATGGGTGATTCAGTCATTGTTAGAATCAAACAGTTATGTATAAAACGTGGCCATTTGGTATTTTAAAGATTTTGGGATGAGTAGTAACACTAGGTGTGTGGTTACATGTTGAAGGTGTGGAACAAGGGTACCAGAAAGGGTACAGGCGCGCATCCAGACAGGCTTCCAGCGTTTTACGGAAATCGGTTAGATTTTGACAAAGTAAAAGAACTCTGTATTTCCCTTAAAAGGCAGGGAGGGTTATGTCAGAAACGCGACTACCTGGGCTCACTTGCCAGAACTGAAACTCAGTACGTCATGTTTCAGAAACTCAAAAATGCAATAAACGTAAAGAACTGAAAGAAATGGAACCATGTTGTCCCCCACTAACCAAGCAAAATAAGAAATGATAGGCAAATAGTCAGTCTTTTTCCTGGATCTGCGCCTGGGGTGCTGGGAGAGGGTTGGGTGTTGTTGTGTGGTTCCAAAAATTATTTTTTTCCCTTCCCCCAACGGAAGGTTTTTTCCAGGAATTTCATTTTAGCTCCATATTTTTCTTTAACACTTGTGTTTTTTCCACCTCACTCCCCCTTGGAATTTCCACCTTCAATGAGGTACACTGGACAGTGGCAGATCCAGGGGGGGGGTGGATTGGGTGGCTAGCTACCTCCCTTCGGAGAAGCCCACCATAAAAATCTAATACGTGAAAAAAAGGAAATACATGCTTTGGTCCCAAAAAATACAGTATAGTTTGGTGGCGGACTGTATCAGCCACATCCCATTAAAAAATCCTGGATCTGCGCCTGCTGGATACTTTCCAGAACTGGACATCGGTAGAACGCACAGTGGTTTGGTGGCAGCATCTTTGTATAGTGCAGGGACAAGTAATGCCAATCCCAGCTCACGCATCTGGTTTGATTTCATTTATTTTATTTGATATGTATGCATTACAGTTTCAATTGAAAGTGAAGGGAGGTGCTTTTTGCTTTTTTATGCAGATATGCATATGATGGTGGCAAATCCAGAAAAGGTACATGTACATTGAAATAATTTCCTTTAGTAAGTTAGGAGCTGATGCAAGATTATTTTACCTGAAAAATATGTCTCTAATTTTGTGAGAGCGTCCCCCAACGATGCAGCCTCAAAATTAGAGACATTTGTATGGATTTTGAGCTATGTTTCAAGGGCCATAACTTGGTCTCTGTTCAACCTAAAAGAGTCAAACCTGGTCAAACGACCAATCTCAATGTTATCTTTCATGTGATGGTGTCAATTTATCGATTACTTCAAAATTTGAAACTCATCCCAGTTCCCTTTTGAATTTCGGAACAGCCAATAACTGTAGTACCTGTATTATTTAACACTTAATGACTGGTCCCGAGGGGAGCAGTGAATTTTGTTTCCTGCGAATCTCAGTGTAACAGTGAACTGTTTCCTGTTTGATGTCATAGTTTTTGCAATGTTGCCTGCTCATGGCATTTGGCCGTAAACAGTTTCATTGTTAGATGTCATGTGACCATGAACTAGGCAATGAATGGGCGTGCTGTAGTCGGAAAAATTCCAGCTATATAATGATTTATTTTGTGGAGACTGTTTTTCACCCTTTGCTTCAAGTCCTTTGAAGCAGTATTGTCACAGTTAAGCTCTCATGTGAGGTTTTGAATGTATGTTTCAGTGGGTTGATGACATGGCTGATGCAGGAGCTAATCAATATACTTTCCATATAGAGGCCACAGGTAAATAATTTTTAGACCATTTGACCATTCCTAAGCCTGTCAGAGTTAAGTTTCATTTCACAGTTCTAGAGAATATTCCATTCCTCCCCAACAGAGGGTCAATGGAAATTCCAGGGGGAGGAGATTGGCAAAAGCAATGTTTTTAATGAAATGTATAAAATTGAAATTTCCAGAGGGGAGGAGGGGGGGGGTTGTGGGTGCAAACTAAACAGCCCTCATTGGTGGGAGGGGGGGGATGGGTATTTTTTGGAACCCCACTTAAAGGTTTTGAGCTGGAAGGTGGATTCTCTTCACAGGCAGGCAAATATATTATTTGAATTGAATGCTTCATCACAAAAATGTTACCATCATATATGTGCTCATGGCAGGCAGGCAGGCAACACAATGTACACTGCAAACAACCATCACGATTCATCACAATTCTCTGTTTCAAACTGACACTGC
Source organism: Galaxea fascicularis (assembly GCA_948470475.1). Classification (NCBI taxonomy): domain Eukaryota; kingdom Metazoa; phylum Cnidaria; class Anthozoa; order Scleractinia; family Euphylliidae; genus Galaxea; species Galaxea fascicularis. The sequence continues at coordinate 25,176,165 of OX419343.1, read as the reverse complement.
ATCACTCCTCTACCCCCTTCCCCCGGGCCAGTCTTCTCTCCCCCTGTTCAGCTTCCCAAGAGATTTGCCATTTAACAGAGACTGGGTTATGCTCTGGTTTCAAGTGGTGTCACCAAGACTGTTTTGTAATGATCTCATTGAATTCTATATCTACATAATCTGTAAATGCGTAAAAGAACCACATCCACATCAGCCAGTTAGTAACCTGTGGTCAGGCATCCTTTTTTTGATGAGATATAGGGAGGGTATGATAACAGGTGAGCAATTTAGCAGCTTGAGTTACTTGATAGCTAAACATGTTGTAGTTCCAGCTTCATCACGATGCTGATGTGTTGATAAATATTTTTCACGTAGACAAGCCAGTTGAATTAATAAAGCAGATAAAAAAGGCTGGAATGAAGGTTGGAGTTGGAGTGAAGCCAAACACACCTGTGGAGTCAGTGCTGCCATTAGTAGATCTTGTTGATATGGTTCTTATTATGACAGTTGAACCAGGATTTGGAGGACAGAAGTTCATGGCAGATATGATGCCGAAGGTAAACATACTTAGGGTGCCCTGTTATCTGTGTTACAGCTATCCTCTTGGTAGCCTGCAGTACGAGGAGGGCTGAGTATTTTCTTTGCAAAATGTCTTGCCATCTTCTCACCCTTTGGGAAGAGGAGAAAATGTGGTGGGAGGGGTGGGTGAAAGGAAAGACATCCAAGATAGCAGCACAACAAAGGATAAACCAGTACTCCCCACCCCCACCCCACTGAAAAAATGTCTGCAGGGTTAAGTACACCATGGCTCATAAAGACTGTTCAAAAAAATTTCAAGAACTGGAAACAGAGTATCTGACACTTCTTTCCTTCCTTCTCCTTCGCTATAAAGGCAGTGTATTCTCATTGGACTGAGGAACAGCCCAGCATGCAAAATGCTACACAACATGCCATGAATAAATTCTTTGAACTGCGAGTAGTTTTTGCAGTGTGACCAGTTCATTAGCTGTAGCCAAGTGATTTATTTATTGTGGCTGGTATGACAATTTTTTTACAAATACTGTGTGCATTTTTTCTTCTTACCAAGGTGAGACATCTAAGAACCAGCTACAGGGTTTTGAATATTGAGGTGGATGGAGGACTGGGACCCTCAACAATTGAAGCAGCAGCTCAGGTGAATACAAACTTGTATTGGTAATCTGTGCTACTGCACAGGACACCCAGTTGAGGCAATAAACAGTAGTATGGAATAACTACCATAAATCCTCTATTAAGCCCCCCCCCCCTCTCTATTTCCTCCCCTTTTCAGAGGAGGAAATTTAATAAGCCCCCCTCTCCCCCTCCCCCAAGCCTCATTCTTCACAAAAAATTAACGATTAACATGGACTGATCAGTTATGATTTATTCAGGCTGGAAGTTAAAAAAAAATTACCGAAGAACATGAGGCCAAAAGTGCATTTTTGAAGAATAAGAATTTTGTTTTTGTTACTTTTAGGCTCCCACAAGTGAATTAAATACTTTTGACAGTGACTTTAATTGTACAACGCGTAAGTCTACTCTGTCTCATACCACGGTATTTTTGCTACAGGTGATGTGTTTCGCTAAATTAAATAAGCCCCCCCCCCCCCCCCCCAAAAGTGCTTGAAAACAATAAGCCCCCGGGGGGCTTAATAGAGGATTTACGGAACCTCCAAAACAGAGAAAACATGGATATTTTACATTCAGAATCAGAACTCAACCTTAGCAGTAGTCCATTAGCCCAGAACTAGTAAAAATTTGGTTTGGACTAGTAAAATGTGAGAACCACTAGCCACTGGGCCACTTGTAATAGAAGAGGCATTGGAGATGGTATTAATGAAGAGAAATTCAACTGGTTTGGAGTTAAGTTGATCCCAAAAGAAATGAAAAAATTCTGATACAGGGTCAGTAGTCGCAATAGTGGTCTTTATAGGTGATCAAAGCTTGCCCACAAAACGATTTGGCTATTGTATTTAAGACTCCGCTAGCCCATGGACTAGTTTTTTAAAAAGTTAAGGTCAAGCACTGAGAATGCTTTCAGCAGCAGTGTTACAATTAAGTATTGGACTAATTAACCTTGAGGCTGTCACCAACTTATATCTTGCGCAACCAGTAAAGCACTGTAGACTTCAGGTTTTCTTCCAGACTTACCTAATTACCACCCCTTCTTCTGCCCCTAACGAGGAGTCCAGTTTACATTAATTTTTGTATTGTGTACAACGTAACAAATCCCAGCTCTTTCGTGCTATAATTTTACTGTGCTATTTTTGTTGTTTGCCAGGCTGGAGCCAATATGATTGTATCAGGGAGTGCTGTTGTCAAAAGTGATAAACCCAAAGAAGTGATGGACAACTTAAAGGCGGTGACAGAAAAGTGGATAAAGATTAACTATGAAGGAAGTCAATAACAAACGGTGAAACTGTTGAACTATTGTGTTCTGCAATTTGGAATTCATTCAACTGAGAAATAATTAATATTGTACAGTCAAATGTATTCTCCATTCAAAATCAACATACACCATACGTGACATTTCTGGTAGACCTCCCCCCGCTAAATTTTTGTTGTTTTTGCTTTTTTTGGTCGAATGGAAAAACAATCCTGTGTAGAATCCTACCTGCAATCAGTGTTAAAACTGAAAATACTGGTGATTGAACCAAAATAATACAACACATTGAGACTTTAATTTGCACATTGTTTAATTAGCTACATCCACTTAACTAACAATTCACACTAGACTACTCCCTTAAACTACAGTGCACAAAACTCTAGAACACTGTTGTCTTGACAATTTGACCACACACAAAATTTAAGTTTAAAATTGATGTACAACTGAACGTTTCACTGCCATGTTTGCGCTATGTGCCTTGTTTAAATTACACAATGAAATCTGACAAATCTCAATAATATTACAGTGGTAGGAACGAAGCCACTGCCAAAACTGTTATTAATAATTTTAGGGAGGTCTCCATTTACTTTTTGGTTAAGATGACACTCAAGCAAACTTATCTCTGCTCTGTGACCAGCAATAATAAAGTACTTACTTTAAAATAAGTCTGGTGCCAAACGTACCTACTTAATTTTACTTAATAAATTAGTATTAAAAATATGGTGCCTCTGGCCTTTTAGTTACTACTGGTGCGGAGTTAAGTTATTTAGTGTCTTGTAAAAAGTCTACATGTAACATCAAGCATAATCTGCCAATATATTTCTGCAGCTGCAACAGTCAAAGAATGAACGCTATTCAAAATAGAAATTGCTTTCGAAGTTAAACCACCCACAAGCAAGTATTTAGCACTGTAAGCACCAGCAACGTTGCTGTCATCTCAAGGAAATGTATGGTTCGTTAAAATATCCTTTTGTTTTCCAGAGATGGTGGAACCAAACCCAATACTTTTCTGGAAGAACACAATTTCCAAATAACAACCAAACGAACTACTTTTTTTAAAAACTAGAAGAACAAGTTACAATGAATGAAGACCTTTAGAATGTCATTTTATGCATGGAATGTTCTCTAGAAGAAACAGACTTTCTTCTTCATGACATCTGTATCCGAGTTATTTATTTTTCACTTTATTTATATATCCGCTACAGTTTCCCTCCTAACTATGATCAGCTATGTGAATCATAACAGCTTTTCTCCAGTTGTTCTTGTCTTCAATCATCCTCCTTTTTTTCATCACGCAACATGTACCTGAAGAATTAAGGTCAATAAAATTAATGACTTTGATGGGTTGTCTTAGAACTCATCCTAATACTAAACAAGTATTGGAGGCAGGCAGTGGATGTTAATTGCTTTTAAGTGCTTATGGGGTTACATGTAACCCTACAACCTGCTAACATTTAGTGTGATTTTTGAAAAGTAAAGATAATGAATTAATAAAACTGAATTTTTGTAACCATTTTGTCTAGTTCTCTTCATGTAAGAATAATGAAATCCTTACCAATCAGTGATGGCCTGAGACAAATCCATCTTACTGAGATCAAGCAGGACCTGTAATGAGAAAACAGACTTAAGTGGCACACCAGTAATAAACATTTTGCCATTTAATTTAATTTGTATTGTTTCTTTGACCTTTTAATAATGCCTGATATCAGCAAACACATTCTCCTTACATTACTGTTTTCTGTACTGTTTCTGTGAATCTAGTCAGGAGAATTTGTTGAAACATCAAGGTGTTCTTCTTCGGTGATCATTTCCCCTATTCTCATGACCAGTGTGTGCATGATTGTGTATTGATAACAATCATCGATGCACAATCATTATTGTAAGGAGAAATCACATGCTTGTCACTGTTGGGGCCTTAACACTGCAGATCTGCCTAAAATCAGGAATACAAAATGACGAACCCAAAAATGCAACCTCCTAGTAGAAGGGTTTGTATGCAATGATGCAACCACAGCCGTACCTGGCCCATGGAAGTCTTGCTCTTTGAAAAGAATGAGACATCATTCTTGACAGTGATGTCTAGTGTGCGCTCCTTCAACTGATCCTCTGGAACAAACCAGTCAAAGCTGGAACAGAAAAACATCCAAGGTTAAATACAAATGTGAGTACAGTGGAACCCAGCCATACAATCACCCTGTTATTATGATCACTTTTTGTAGCCTGGACTGCGAAAGCCCCCTCAAGAACTCCTTACTTGAAAACTTTGTTAGTACCACCAAACTTTTGGGGGGAGTGGGGGGAAGGGTTCATTCTTAATTAAATGGAACTCATTTCATTTCCTCATCAGCATTGATGCTGACCATCAACCTAACAAAAAAAGTACTACTATACATGTAGGTAATATTTACGTTTCATCGAAAACTGGTTCCAGTGTATTTTTCTTAACATCACTTCGTCTGCGACCACTGCGAGACTTGTCAGGTAGAAGATAAGCTCGCACGTATGGATCAGACAGACCATCTGAGTCACACGCCAGCAGGTTCCTGTATATAAAGAGAAAGAATGTTGTGGTGTGGCCTACAAAATGCATTGGTTTTTAATTGAATTATTTGCGACTCTTTCCACCAAATAATTTGTTCGATCAAACAAACCTTGCTTGGTGGACAATGACTTCCAGCTTGCTGCCTTGTTTGTTGTAACGTGTGGTGAGGCGAATATCACCAGATACTGTCCTGTTTGGATTAAATACCAACAACAACACTGTTCTGATAAGAGTATAGAAGCAAGCATGGCAAACTATTATTATAAAAATAATAATAATAATCATGATGATTGTCTCAACATCACAGAAAGTTAGCCTGACAAAAAAGGGCCCAACAATGTAGCAAGAAGGAGAGAGAGAGGGCCAAGTAGCTGCAATAATTATCTGCATGCATGAAAGCATGAAATAAAAGTCCCCTCCTGAGAGTCAATACAGAAAAAGTAACTTCACAGAGTTATGGTTTTTGCAATGTCCTTGAGATAATGGCTTGAAACCTAATGGATCTAGGAAACCACGATTGGAAAATGGGGTAATTTCTAAAGAAACTGAGGTGTGCGTCAGTGGGAGAGTGGTACAGAAACATTTTGTTTAATAACTGAGTTGATAATTGGCCACCACTAAAGATTAAAAAGCTGATGTTTCGAGTGTTAGCCCTAATTCAGCTTTTTGTTGGCCCTTTGCTCTGATCTCACTTGATACATCAGCCAATTCATGTCATCAACTCAGTTGATAATTAAAACCAAATGTTTGTACTTCATCAGTAGTCTGGGTAACCCTACCTTTGAACCTTAGGAGCTGGCTTCCTTCGTCTTACAGTGCTTTCCTCGCTAGGAGCCAAACAAAAGCAGAAAAAAATGCAGCGTTTTAGGCGACCGTTATCGGATGCAAGACTGAGAGGGTTGAAACATGCAGGCAGAAGGAAAGAGGGAGTTAAAGGATAGGTTAGTAAGAGCAGTTGGCAGGCTCTTGGATATTATCTATTAGGAGAAAATTAGTCTAGTTAGTATGTGGACCAAGCTTTGATTAAAAATTACATGGTTTATTATAATTATTTTAATTATGTTCAAAATCTATCCTACAAATACAAATACCAGGTATTGTGATTTATGTGTGGGAGTGATATGAAATATCTATGTGATATTTAATTAATTAATAAAGTTACATGTCATTTTGCTTCTTAATTAGTGCATTTATTATTACAGTCACAACAAAAATTAATACCACAGGATGTTTTTTACAATTACTGAACATTATTGATCATTTAATGGAAAGTCGCACTTATATAATTTTTTTAGTGTTAGTTAAGTTTTGCTGATTATCATTCTTTAGTGTACTCAACTGATAAAGAACTACTGAACAGTTACTATAGTTAAAGAATGTTAGTGTGGTCTTTAGTTTGTTCAACTGCAGAAAACAAAAACCTCATTTAATATTTAGTACTCTTTTTGGTTACTACAAGCTACAGCTGTAGGTGCAGGACAATGTGCTGTTTATTCATGGAATTAATGCAGTCTCTTGTTTTAGTATTTAAAAAGTGAGACCATATATCCTCAATGATAACATTACTGAAACAGAAATCAGTTGATTATCAGGATTATCAAGCAAGACAGTATTTTCCTCAATGTCTGAGTCGGTTAGCTGGAAGATCAAGGACGTCAGAGTCAAAGAAGCTTCACTAGAGGGCTGTCTACAGGGTGACATCTGAGTAGGCAAATTGTCAATAACATGGTGGAAGAAATGACCCATGGCAATGCAGGTCTCTAGCTATGTCATTAATGTATATCTCCTATTATCAAGGATGCATGCATCCAGTAGTTTTAACAGAGGCAGGACGATTGAGTGGTTTAGGGCACTGGATTTCAAAGTTCAAATCCCACTCTGGCCACTAGCTGGTGATGTTCTAGCCTGGTTCAACTCCTCAGTCATCCTTGTAAATTGTCAACTGGTCTGCCTCCAACCAGTGGGGATTCTTAACTCTGTTGTCTTCATTTGCATTTTTTCTTTCATTGTCCCTGAAAAGCCCCTCTAGGGGAGTGGTCAATTAAGCATTTTTTAGTCACTTTGTTTCCCGTGTTTTGGATGTGTGCCACTGATATTTATGATAAATTGATCAGGGTGTGGAGTTACCTTTCTTTGCTGCTTGGGATATCACTCACACTCCCCTTCTGCAGCTCATCTGCGGCGATCATGTCAGGATCATCAGTATCCTCCTCCTCATCTGATGTGTCATCATCTCGGGTGAACAAGGCCTGCAAGCCAAGTGTAGCCCACACTTATTGTGCAGTTTGAGAACATTTCCTTACCCCACCCCCTACAGAAGGTCAAAGGAAATTTCAAGGGGAGGGGGGGGGGTGGCAAAAGAAAAGCTTAAAAATAAAAGTATGGAGCTAAATTGGGATTTCCTGGGGGAGGAGGGGGGGGGGGACCAAGCCAGAAACCTTTCCTTGGGGGACTGTAGAAAATTTGTGGAACCACACACTGAACTTGGGATTTAATCACAGATGGTAAAAACTACTACAATTACCAAAGCTTTAATCATCAGTAATCAATAAAAACATGAAGGGGCATGCACAGAAACAGGACATACACAATATTACAGTCAGCTGTCACCACTCTTGGATAATAAATTTACTGCCAAACTTTCTCCTAATAAGGTTTGTACCGACTTTGTGAGAGACACTGGTCAAAAAGAATAATACATAACTTTGCTTGCAACAACATTCACAAGTAAGCATCAAAGTTCAAACAAGCATATTTTGCTTTTTCACATTCTTGAATATGGCCAAATAAAAGAACCTTATTATTCACCCTTACAAAGAACAAACAGTGTTAAAGTAAGAGCGACAAAAATCCTTCGATATTTCTGGCACCCCAGTTTAAAGGTACCATGATTCTCAAAATGTAAACGTGTCAATGTGCAGTATTCTCAAATTATAATGTTATATAGTTTTGTATATTTTTGGAGAAACTCTCTTCAAATGCAGTAACAGTTTTTACCTTCAGTGTAAACTTGCAGGTCAGGGAACTGTTATGTCCAGAGTCCTTGAGGGGGAAGGGTTGCTCAATTGTCATGTCATCGCTCTTGAGTAATTGGGCCAGGGGGAATTCCAGCTTGCCAATGTTCTTCTCTTTTTGGCTATCGATGATCTATCAAAGCAACATGTCACATTACCATTTACGTGGGTGTTATCAGTATTGTAAAACCCACTATCAACATGCAACACACATTGTCAAGGCTGTTCAAATCTTGGTGGTACAATAATACATTTAGACAACATTGATTTAATTGTTTTGTTTTTTTGGAAGTGATCTGGCTGCTGGGATTTGCTCTGACGAATGTTTAGTGCTCAAAACATCAGCTTTTAAAACTCTCAATAGTGGCCAATTGTTAAATTACATGTATCAACTCCATTGATACAACCAAATTTTAACAACATCAATCAACCAAAACACACTTTAGCACTGTCATGCTATTTCTGCTGTAAGATGCTAAAAATGTCTTAATAACACACTTTATTTACTCAGGACCGTGTTATTACACTGAGACCAAATACTGTCTTCTTCTGAAACAGATCAGCAAGGATGGAAATGGATTGCATTTCGATCATCTTGAAGCCATGGCCAAATATGTCCTACAGAATGACTTTTCCTACAAAAACATCACATTGATATCTTTCTCCTACATTTCAAGGAATGTTTTGGCATGTGAAAAGGTTATCAAGTAGCATATCTGTAAACTTTGGGGCTGGAAAATGGCAAAATCCCCATCATTTAACAGTGTCCCTTTAAATAGGGCATGACCCAAGCCACCTCAAATAATAACAGGATAGGATAGCTTGGAATTGAAAATTGATGTTTAGTAGCTCACCTCAATGTCAAGTTCCTGGTATTTGGGATCATGGATGAGGAATCGGAATGGTTCCTCCCACACTGGACTGACAGAGTCTTGAATGGTCTGGGTAATAACAATAATAATAATAATAATAATAATGTAATATTTATATAGTGCAAATTCCATACTAAGGAAATGTTCAAATGTGCTTTACAGAATAAAATAAGTAAAAAGGTAACATTACACAGATAATGTAAGAAATTATTAATAAAAACATTCCTATCAAAACGTAACTAAAATCGCACAGTAAAATACAGGATACAATAAATAATCTTGTCTCCGACTTCAAATGGCAATTTGCTACAGATTATGATAAAAACGCTAAGTGAGAAAGGTGCATATTTAACTTAGTAAATATTTTTTGTGACAGGTATCCACACCGACAGGTTGTGTCTTCAGAGAACACAACCTCTCTTACTGCCTGTTTCGAAGATAGGACGCACATGAATGATCAAGAGAGACCAGTGAATTGTTAGCCCGACACCTGCATGAAAAGGTTACAGGAAAAGATCTGGAGTGACGACAAAAGCTCAATAGACAAGTTTTTAGTCCAAGAAAACGACCATGTTGGTTATGCCAACAACCTGGAAGAATGTAATGTTTTTTTTTCAAATCAAAAGTACCTAATATGGGAGCGACGATAATCAAAGTACCTTGCTTTGTAGAGTAACATTTCCAACAGTAAGTTTACAAAATGCACTTGTTGTGCCACGGGCTGCATTTGTGATCTAAAAATCAAAGAGAAAAACAAATCAATCAACATTACACAAATAGTCATGCAATTAAAACTGCTGGTGGTTGCTGAAAGTTTTAATTCCAAATGAATGCCAACCCAATGTTATGCTTTTTGTCTTCACTATAGATAGAGAGAAAGAAACCCTGTAAGTAATCATTTCTAGTACTAGAAAGCATTGAGGCATGTGTCTATTTGAAAGACTTTTTTGGTAGCTGTCTTAACCATTCCAATCCCATGATCTCAAAATCAATTCTCCTTAATGTCTGAGAATTTGGTGGTAAATCAAACAATGTCCCCTAGTTGATTTTTTCTTCTTTATTCTGACCACCTGTCTGCTTGAAAACATAACATTGTAAGGAGAAAATCCTTATTGGTCTTTAAAATGAAAACACTGGTTTGCATTGTGAACTTAAGGCACAATAATTAAGCAACGTAACTAATTATTAAAAGTACTTCCTGGAATATTTAATGAATATTTAATGAATATTTATTGCATCCCACATGGAAACTTAATTTTTTGTACTTACTGGGAGATTTTTGGCAGAGTCAAGCTTCACAAACAAAGCAGCAGTAGCCAACATCTCCTCTCCTTGGACAGCTTGTTCAGGCTTTAAAAGAAACAAACCAACATGATGTAGTAACAGCTAAGGGATTGACTGAATAAGTGTTCTGAAAGCTTCTTCTCCAGTGATGAGTGTATTCTAATTTCAACAAGGAATTCTAGTTTAAACTAAGTGCAAACAAGTTGCCCTTCAGAGCAATCATTGTACAGATAAACTTACTGGTGACAGGTCCTCTGGTTTTGAAGTCATTGAGAACCAAGTGCATCTTAAGTTCACCTGCCCACTTTCAACATTTTCCAGTGGAAGCCACTGTATTGCAAAAAGCACAAGCAAAAAAACAAATTCAGTTGTTTACCACATAGAACTGAATAAATAAACAACTAATTCTACCACACAAATGAATAGTTCACTGTTGTATATTTATCATGTTAAAAAATCAAAGATTACCAGATCAACATTCCCTTGCTGGACAATGGTACCAATGTCAGCTTCAACCCTGATAAGACAGATATTAAAAACCAAGTTCAGTACATAATTTAGTGATGAACATTGTTGAGTTGGCCTGATCTTCAAACTTTTCCCTTGCCAGTAAAAATCATAACTAACAGAAAATGTCACAATTCAGCAGAAAAACTAAATGCCCAAATTGCCTGTGTAACTTCCTGCAATAAATTTAAAAAATAATTGGTGTGTCCATCCTATGAAGACAGTGCAAAAGGCTCACATGTATCAACTACCGGGATATCATTAGGCAGTCATCGTTTTATGTAAGATGTCCAGATACCCTTAGAGACCCTGACTGAATTGTTATGTCCAAAAGATAAGATGAGAAAGGAGAATATTTTGTGATAAGTTGTGCTATAATCCAGACTTGAATAACAATTGCATCAGTAGCAAGTTTAGTGGTTATGTTTCTGTATGATGCAGGGCTGTCATTAAGGGCCGCCGGCCAGGGATTTTCGCCTTATATTTTGAGGTATATCCCCGGCTACTTTGATATTAAACCAGCATGTTGACTTCACTGCAGCAACTCAAATCCCCGGCTATTTTTTGTATATCCTCACCTACTTCAAAAATTAGTGACAGCCCTGATGATGTATTCAATTAAATGATTAAATGGGTGTACATTATACAATCTCACTTTATAAGTGCTACATGTATGAACATCCCAATCCTCCTTTTCATCTTGTTACTTACGTCCCAAGACTCTCGTCATCGGAAGCCTTGTCCTCATCAAATACAGAGATCTTTATCTTTTGGCCATGACAGTTGTCCACAAATGCCTGGACAACAAACAATTCAGAAATTAGGAAGTGATGGGGAGGGGGGGGGGGGGGAAATTGTTGATGTGACGGAGAGACAAGAAAGACCATTATTATAATAATTTATTGTCCCGCATGTCTGCTGTATATTTGGTACAGTATGTTTCTTTCCTGTTATCAAGTAACACAAAATACTCAGATTCAAGGTTCTGTGATACTCCAATGCTTTTAATTGAATGGATAGTTCACCCTAATTTTCCAATGAGCTGGAACAGACATTTAAGAGTTACAACAAGGAGACTTATTTTCTGAAATGGCATTTGTGTTACTGTTGCTATTGTCACTGTTAAGCTCTCCACAATAACACCATACCTCAAAGACTTCATTCCAAACAGGGTTCAAAGTACTATCCTTTGTTTTCGTTCTGAATGTTTTAGCTCCAACTAGTAGAAAAAAGAAAGAAATTCATGACCCCATTTTTTTCCTTTTTCCTTTTCCTTTTCTTTTTCTTTATTTTTCTTTTTTTCCTATTTCTCTTAATTTTAATAATAATAGTAATTAAAGTAATAAATAACTTGTAACTATTGATAGACTGGCCCGCCTAGACTAGCATAGCTATCCGCGGGCCAGCCCGACTGTACTATGTATTTTTAATTAATAATAAAAATGATGATGATGATGATGACCCCAGTTGCCTACCCAGTCTCGGTAGGAAGAAAGATATTTCAGTGGCATCTTGCCACACAAAAGACCAAATTCGGGGTTAAACAAACCATTATGAGCTAGGTGGGAGGTACAAAATTCATTCTGTATTTAAGACATACCGCGGAGGATGAGGTATGGATCTGAAGAACCCTTCTTGAACAATCCAATATCTTTCTTGATCAAATCTTTTGCTTCCAGAACTTCTACTCGAAGTACACCCTAAAGTTCAACATTCAAAAGTAAAAAATTTTAACAGGAAAGGTTACAGGGGTCTTTTACTTCCAGTTAAAGACAATGACAGCAGGGACAAAAATGGTGTCCAACCCTACTTACAAGATTTCACAGCTGGTTAACTTACCACAGTCATCGCTCATGTCAAACAAGGTGGTACCAATACTTTTACAAAAATAATGTTTACATGATAGCTTTCCACCTTGCTTAAATCATATTTTCAGTTCCAGGATATTTAAGTTATTCACACAATAATTATTTCCACACAGTCAGAATGATGTCACACCCTGAGAGATAGCAAAACTCAGAGAAGCAGTTGTCTGTGGGTTTCTTATCCTGGGTTTTTTTTCTTTAAATGGCACTTACATCAGGCATTGGGTATTTCAGTGCATAGGGATCGATATTGGTCAGAGGAACTGTAATCCTGTTTGGGAGAACCACAAATCCAGCCACAACATCGTCAATCACTCCACGGATAATGTCACTGAAATCAAAGAAAGAAAAGACAACAACAATTCATTAGCAATGGAACCCCGCCTTACAGTCACCTCGTTAATACGGTGCTCTCATTATTACAGCCACTTTTTTAATTTTGTCCCAGTGAAATGCCCATACATTTAATAAAAAAACTCTGTTAATGCCGCCAGATTTCCATGGCCCGTTCGTGACCGTATTAATGGGGTTCCGCTGTATCTCTAAGCTGCAGCAACATTTTACGATAAAAAGGGCAGATAATCTTAACCAATTTTACCAACAACGCACATACCTCAGACCAGGGATATCAAGAATATTTGCCAAGTTTGTCAAATCAAAGTCTATATCCTGCAAAAATTAAAAATTAAAAACATCAAGTGTTATTAATGTTGATGACGCTTATTGCTACAGATAACCAATAATTTCTACAGCTTGCATCCTACCATCAAACAAAAGGTGAAATAAAAAAAACAACACAAAAAAAGTTTTATGAATGATTAGTAAAGACCGGCTATTGCTCTGCACAAATAACATCACACAACCTAATTATTGCTTCAAATTTCTGACAAGTTGCAAATCAACTTACAGGTCTGTTAAGGAAGAAGACAGAAACTCCACCCACAAGGGGGGCAGCCGGGATAAGAGGCCGCAAGATCACACGCAGGCTTCCACGGATCTGTAAAAGGCAAACGATAATCATGTAAACAGAGCAAGACAAAAGAAAGGTAGACTCCTTGAAAGAAATAGCCTTTGTGATCTTTGCATCTAATATTTATAGTTTGTGGGATACAGGAGAGCCAACTTTAAGAGTTCTTCTTCTCAATGGTATGCTAGCCTAAACAGGACACCTAACAAGAAGTGACAAAGAGTAGAAGTTTATCACCACTCCCCCCTGGATAGATTCCTTGTCCATTACAGGATAGCCAGCAAGAGGTGACTAGGAGAAAGGGTGTGGCACCACCCCCTGATACATTGCCAATTCCAACTAGCAACTTCAAACTTCACGACTCTCATTCACCCGTTCCTGACTTCCCGCACATTTAGCAACAGGGCATAACTGAAGGGGTGAACAGAATAAGGCGCTAGGTGACTTTTAATGTACATTGTACATGTTAAGTCAAATCCTCCTTGAAATTCAGAAGCGAATACAAAGTAGTCTGGAAGGAGAGCAATACAATTTGTCAGAAGACACTTTCCAGGCACCCCTACCTGAAGATCCTCAATACCGACAGTAACACCCTTGAATGACAGTGCAAAGTCTGAATCACCTGCATAACTATAGTAAAGAAAACAAAACAAAATTAAAATGTGTCAAGCCACAATGCTGCTCTTAAGAGAACTAGGACTGGAGGATACCATACCATGTGACTCCTAAACCACTACCAATCACCTGAACATGATACCCAAGCATCCCCCCCCCACCTCGGGGGACAAAAGCAAACATTTTTAAAGACATGTATGGAGAAAAATTATGATTTCTGGATGGGTAGGGGGTGACCTCCTCACCCCCAAATCCTTCCGTGGGGAGGGGGGGGGGGTATCAATTTTCTAGAACCACACATGATCATGTACCCTTCCAAGGCAATTTTAGGACAAAGTGAATAACAAATTTTTTTCTGACTCTTTGTTTTCAGTCTTACATTTAGCACATTATGATACTCACATCAGGTCAATGTCCATGATAATCTCATTCCGATCGACATTGTTAGTGTAGGTCTTAATGCCGCCAATGCGAGGAGGCTAGATCAATGAAAAACATTGTGTTGATATTTACAATTTACATGTAATATATGTTATTAGCACTTGAGTGATTAGCATGTCAAACGTAATATCAATACATTGTCCAGAAGACAGGTGATGAAAATTGACAAATGTATTTATCAGCAAGAGGGGGTTATCTTGATGTAATCCCAAATTCTCTTAACTAATGTACAAGGAACTATGTAGCAACTAGAAAGGAAAATTAATAATCAGATCTTGGGAGAATTAAGTTTATTTTCATATATCGCTTTTATTGTTTGTTTTCTGTTTTTAGGACTTTTTACCCAAGGGTATTGAATTCTCATTTGGATTCAAACTGGGTTAGCAGTGCAAGACCTTATAGGAACTGCCAAAAACCTACAGCTGTACAAACTGTGAAACAACATGTTCAGACTTACCACTAGACCAAGAGAGATTTCTGAAAAGTGAATGGAGCTGAGAAAACCTGGCACATTCTTCTGAATTTCCGGCTCCACATTTTCCTTCAAAATCTTGATGACCATGTCGTTGATGAAGGGCCATAGTTGGACCAGCATCTGTTGTGCAAAGAAAACAGCAATAATTAAAACATAACAAAGCTTTAAGTTAAAAAAAATGTCTTTACAACACTGTGACTATCACATGCAGGTATGCCACATTTCAAGGTAAGGAACTTAAACATGTTGTGAGAAATGCAAAATGAGTCTAAATGAAGTATGACTACATGAACATTTCATACCAAACAAAAGAGAGACTGGCCTACACACATATCTGGTACATGCTTTTAACGTGCCTTCTGTATTGCTTAGTCAAGATAAAGATCAAATTCTCACTTAAAACATCTGTGAAATTTCCTACTCCAGTTCTGCCCAAACTAATTTCCGAGATAAAGAAAGTTTACCTTGTTGAGCCACTCTGCTCTTTCCACATCAGGAAAGAAAACCTGCAACAGATTAACACGCCATCATTGACAAGTTTGCAATGTACATTGTAACATTGCCTCTAATGCACAGGCTTACGCACCATTTTACAGGATAAACAATCTATAACCTGATGCCTTAAAAACACTAAGAGGTTTGACAAAAATGTTTCGACTGTGATGCAGTCAGTAACCACAACAGAAAATTTTATTGTTTCGAGATCAGGTCTTGTCAGGCAATATAACATAACAGAATAAGATTTCAATTGGCCTCATCAGGTATTGTAATATCAGTCTGATTGTATGGTTAATTACAAACTGCGTGATGACAATGTGAATCATTTTCTGGAGGGGTAGGTGGGGATTATCTTCATGCCATGTACACTTTAGTCAAATTTGCTCATTGGAATTGTACATTGAAAAGGACAATATATTTTTTGCTCTTGGCTAGAGTGATGATATACATGTACACATCTCCATAGCAGAATGGCCCTTGGTGCCTCCACTTCAATTTCTTACCCATCCCTTTATAATTTATATATAAGCAGATTAAGGGGGGAGGGGGGAGGTGGGTTGGGGGACCTCCCCTATAAAAATGACACGGGTGCTTGTTGTACCATTTAGGGCGTAAAATTGACAGTTGGTACCACTTAGGGTACTTCAACCTGCAATTACCACTGTTAAATTTGTCACGGTACCATTTAGGGTATTGAGTCAAGGTGGGCCGTCTTAACTGCTAGTGAAACTTGTCAATGTTGGTTAATTTGATGTTTTAAAATTGGTTTCCCCAATAGAAGTGGTAATAACTTTTAGGGTTGAAAATTTTGGGAGGCCACACCCAATAATAGAGATTCTGGGGGTTCTTTTCAAAAATTTCAATGAGCACCTCCATTATTTTTATAGGGTCATAAGTATCTAACTGAAATAATACATCTAGTTTTCATAAGAGATGCCTGTAACATGTGTAAGGATTGATTATATAATTTACTGCTCATTCAATCAGATTGTGGCTTATTTTGTAAAGTCAGTGTACTTTTTTGTTTACGACATATAACAAAAATTAATACCACAATTACATGCAAGACCCAAGAAAAAGAAACTTACAAAGTGTACATGTAATGATGACATACATACAGTGTAAGCATAAGAAACCAGATGATTTCGATTTTTGGAAAATATGTAGTTTAAAACTTAGATTTTGGCGGAGAACTGATCTAAATTTACTTTTTTCCCAGAGATTCAGTCAGCTGCAAAGGAGACCAGGAGATTCGCTTTGTATCTGGGAGGCTCCCAGATAATCCAGGAGAGTTGGCATAAATGCACTTGATTTACACTGTTGGGGGCTTATATTTAAATGGTTGACATGTTTTGTTCCAAGCGCGAAGCTCAATAAAATGAGTAGCTAGCAACTTAACAACAACCCTGAAGGGCACTTTTCAAAATCTTGCCTACGGAAAAATTAAATACAGCAAAACAAATGATGCAACTACCAGTTGTCTTTTTACAAAATGTTAAACATGAAAACCAGGGGCACCCAACGAGAATATAGTTCAAAACCACTAAACATAGCATTGTTGAACGTATTTTAGTATTTAAACGGTAGATATAGGCATATTTTTATCTCCTAAAAATTTTTCATCTGTTCGGATTTCCTAGCTGAAAGTTTAGTGATCCGAAAATTATAGGGATCAAAACTTACCTTTTCGAAAATTTCAGCCAGAAATAAGGTTCCCGAAAATTCTAGGTGACCTTTTTACGGTAACAATCCGTTAAAAATGGGCAATTATACCATTTTTTAGATGTTCGAAAATCCTAGGAGAGGCAGGCAAGCAAGAAATTTTACAACAAATGTTCCGAAAATTCTAGATCTCAAATCGTCTTCCGAACAGATATTTTCCGAAAATTGATGTTGGGTGCCCCTGGAAAACCTCAATTTTAAATGCTAATTGCTGCTTGTATTTTGTATCAGCTGAAATGCATGACTAGAAATGACTGCTTAAAACTCACAATGATGTGCTGTAACACCAAAAGTTGACGGCACCAAACTTATTAGTTTATTTCTAGGTTCTGGCTAATTAAGGAGATGCAAGTTGCTGAAAGCAAAGCAAGCAAAGCTAATGGACAGGCTAATACAGACAACTTTTTCCAAGCAATAACTCAAGCCTGCAATCCCCTTCATATAAGAACAATAATTTCTGTTCCAACAAGCCCAGAATTTTTATTTTGAGTCACAAAATGCATGTACAAGGTTTTCATATTAATGTATGGGGCTGTGTGGAAATATTTCCATAAATTTCTCTGGTAACATAACACATAACATAACATGTATGTGTATGCATGTATGTACACCTGTATGTATATTTTCTTTGCTTCTGAATTTTTATTCAAATGTTCAATCCATTTAATGCCACTGATACATCTTTGTCAATCAAAGACTAGCAGATGCCAGCTTTGAACATGACACACTGCCATTTCTATCAAAAAACAAATTTACTAATAATTTGGCATCCACGGCGAGTTAAAGAGTCTCCGTCACCGCGTTCATTTCAATAATTTATTAACCCAAATACGGCTGGCTTTGACTTTAAAAACAATACATCATTAATACATATTATTCATAAAAATTTAGACCTCAGCATATCAAAACCTTGCTGTATTCAAGCCCGGTTTAAGTTTATGTCTATCTCGCATTTTCCCAGCTGAAATTTAAATTTATCACTCAAAACAGCAATTAAACATAAAATTCATTGCAGAAACCACTGGAAACATGCCCGTAAGGAACCCACCTAATGTTGACGTGTTTATATTCTATTGTAGTAGCTAAGTCAATGTTCCACAAGTGCCTAGTATTATGTCTCCCAGCTCTCCAACTGTTTTTGATCGAGTCTTCCGCACCATCACTAGCATATTAACACCGCAAAAGTTTTACTAACTTCCGGCCGAAGGAAATATCTCAGAGAAAGTTCGAGCACAAACGTAAACCACGCCTTGGTGCTAGAGCGACAAACCCGGGAATATAAAAACTAGATACGATGGGATTTTGGCCAACACACAACAGCTGCTTCTCAGACATCCTTAGATTAATTACGAGCCAAAAAGAAAATGTTCAAGTAGTCTGCAAGCAGCGAGGATGACATGGGAGATTTGCGACGAAATGTACACGAGAAAACGCGTCTGGTCGTTCCAGACAAGTTTGTAACGATCGCGACGGAAACTATTTGATAAATTAAACTTGCAAACACTTACCAACAGAGAAATAATTATCTTCCTTTCACTAAATTTTAGACTTATTTAAACTGGTGCATTTGGCTGAAGGCGAAATGCAAAACAAAAATTTTCAAGCGACGAAAGCTTACCCAAGATGGCAGGTCTTCCATGCGGGCCTCTACAACTTGCTGTTCTTTTTCGACAGTTTCCCTGAAAGCATCTCTCCGACTCTTTCTTTCTTCTTGATTCATTCGCCATAAAACGTAGATGAAAAACCCGCAGACGATCCAGACATAACTCAAACCAAGCCATCCCATAAACCAAATCAACAGCGCGCCCCCAACCAACTTCAGATATTTCAACACAAAGTTTAGAATTGCGAGCTCTGTTTTCTTCGCTGGTTTATTCTGTTCAGCCTGTGGATCAGCCGGCGCTTCTCCTTCGGGGTTGGCTTCCTTTACATCGGAATTGTCCGGTTTTTGCTCTGCTGTTTGAGTTGCCATGAGCGAAGCAAAGCCGAGAGTACCGCAGCCCTGATCTCGCTTATGCTCGCTCTTTCCACAAACTACAGCACAGCTCGACGGTTCGGTAAGCCTTTGAAATGTTAATACCTTTGATTGAGTGATGCGTGTCAACAGAACAATAAGTACTTAACAACAAGGACGAAAGCCATCAAAGGACACCTTGGAGAAAACTCCACCTGCAAAATGTCTGGTTTTGCAGATTTATAAACAAAATTCAATGATGGCACTCCCTTTTGTTAACTTTTTTCACCCAATGGAGACCTCGATCTGCTTGTTTATTTCTTTAATTTGGCTTTTGTTTTTGGTTCAAATTAAGTATCACACGGCTTTGTTTCTGGTAGTCACTGAATGCTACAGAGAATACTAAATGATATGGCGGAAGAAATCCTAGCGAGCAAAATGTTTTGATCATATTTATCAACTCTGGGTTGAATTCTTGAGATCAACAAGGTATAGTCTGTTGGAAATTTGAACGCTCGCTGAATGTTTGAATTTTACTGGAGACGATTCAATATTTCTGCAGCTGCTTTTCATTCCGGGTGACAACAGTTATTTCATACCTTAATATATAAGGTTACGAATTCTTTATTAAACTAGTGAGAAAATAATAAAAAAACAACAACAACAACAGAGAGTGAAAATTCGGCCAAAAAGCCCGCATCTCATAGTCGTTTTCCAACCTTTCTGATCTATGGCGCCCTCCATAGCTTTGGAGCAGCTGTTTGGTAGAGTAATTTTTAATACTGGCTCTATGAAAAATACTCCTGGCTGCCGGTGAAAAGTACAAGCCGTAAAGACTGTCAAATTGACATAGAAAAGAAACTTTTAATTGTAAAAGTAATTTAAAATAGAATACCCATCCCGGATAAATAAGAAAACCAACAAAAACACTATAAACAAAAATTGTATTTTAAAACTGACAAGATGGGTTTCGATGGGTCTTATGAGCTGGGGAGGGGGGGGGGTTAGAAAAGTGATGGGGGGTGGGAGGAAAAACATTAGTGCAAGGTAAAAAGACGAGAAAACAAAAACGCACAAAGAAGAAGGCCAAGAAAAGAAAAATAGGGGAACCGGAAAAAAAAATCCTGTACGTGCAAGGGTGAAAACTGAAAATCCCCACCTTCCCCCAATCATTTTTCTAGTGGTTCGTCCCTTGGACAGTATCATAACATAGCTAGCTAGAGGAAATTAATAATACGTGATGCTGCCGATTGGTCGAGAAAGAGCATTCTTTTCTTAATTTTTCGCTTAACGATGGCAAAATTACTCGCTGTCACTCCTTCCCGATCGGTAGAGCCGATCGGTCGAGCAGCAAAACAAAGTACGTGAGCAATCCATTTCCATAACAGTTGTTTTTTTCCACTTTTGTCTCACAAAATTGGGTTGAAAATTAAGCCTTAATTTCACTCATGCGATTTCGTATCCTGATACCAACATTAACAATATCACATAGTAATGTAAATCATGGTTATGGTTCTTATTCCGTTTTGCAGTCAGGGATAGAACTATGGAACTATATGAAAGAACGATGTCCAGTTTTAATAAATTCAGTAAAACACCCATGCGCACGCTTATCTGTGACATACGTAAGACAGAAGTGAAAGATTAGCTTTATTCCTTAGCATCACTGTACTAGTCTATGATCCAATTGAGAGGCACGGCACGATTGCCTCAAATAAAAGCAAATCATTGGTCGCGACTCATTTCCAGAAACTGATGCGGAGAAACAACCTGCTTTTGATCGCTTAGATGTACACAGGAGAGGATCCTTTATCCTATAAAATTGTTTTGTCTTGGCTTACAACGCTAAAGAACAAGAGAGGTTGTGCTGTGATCATAAACATGGTTTCTGAGGCTGTGTTTGTTGTAGTCTTGAAACACGATTCACCCGGTGGGAGAAATGGCTGTTGTTCTCGCGACATTTACTTACAGCTTAAGAAAGCTCTACATCTGTCATACTGGCGTTATTATTCAAAGACGATTAGGCAGAACCTAATTGATTGGTTACCAAGAACGCACGCTAACCTCCATAGGGAATATCGCGGGGCTCATTATCTTAAAGTAGGCCGAGCATTTAAAGAAAAGGCGGCAGACGCCATTGTTATCGTTTTATTTCTTAAAACCAGAATTCTCGAGTTTACAAAGTTTTGCATAAAAAAAGTGTTCGTTGGTTTCGTTAAACCTGACAGAATGCTATTCTTATTGCTGCGTTTAAGTGGTCAACTTTTTGACTCAGCTCATTTACCATGTCGTAAGGCGAATGCGAAATTTCGGCGGGATAGATAATCAGTTGTGTCCAAGTTTCGGCTTTCTTCTTATTCCTCCGCTTTCCATTTATCTCTTCTTTAATTTTAGCCACGAAAGTTCTTGAGAGACCCGATCAAACGCAGACTCCTCAAGTTGATAGCCATTCGCACGAAGGTTGCTCTGAACAACAGCGAATAGTTTCTTTAAGCTGCCATCCATGATCCCCATTCCCATAAAGCTTTCCCGTTAATTTGAACACAATAATTTGGATCGTTTCCGTTTACAAACGGTGCAACTACATGCATAAGTAAAGGTTGGACCAGGGATTCTGTAAGCTCTGAAAAGAGTTCCTGGTCCAAGTCATTTACCCTTACATCAGACATCTTTGAAACAGTGTTGTTGATTACCGACCGCAAGCTGTGATTGCTAATATAAGCGACTTTAAATTTCGCGCGCGACTGGTTTTTCTGCCTTGTTAGAAGTTTGTCGATTGGGCTGCTACAGATGACTGGTTTTCTTCAATAGCGTATTCTTTATTTATGGTGACCATTGTTTTCGCAAAGACAATGGCTTGACTGACCGAACTCGCGCCAATTTTAAACCGTATATTTTCAAACGCAAAAGTCTACAACTTATTCTGCTCCCAATTTCGAGAAAAAGCTATTAACGTGCAGGTAATACATGTGTATTAACTAATCTGCTCTATCATCTGAACATTTGTCCTTAGTTTGGCAGAAAATCAATGTGTAACTCTAATTAGGATCTTTTTCCATACTGTCGATACCGCAGAAAGCGCGATTTTCAAAGTAAAAAGTCTACAACTTAATCTCGTTTATTTCACTTAAAACTAAGCCACGATGATATATTAACCCTTTAAGTATAAGAATCCGCTATATCATGTTAAAAAAATTGCATTTTTATGTCCAGAAAAGACGATTTTAGTCAGTCTATTGCCCCCTAAACATCCATTTTCTTTACTATTATGACGCTTTGATCGCGCATTCACGCTTGAATATAATGGTCCGCTGCAATGGCTAATTGTCGCTTCCATGAGCTGTTTGCAATGTGAAATATGTAATTCTTTCTTTTCTGTTACACGCATACTCGTGTTATCGAATAATGAGGCAAAATAAAACTAAATTGCGTGGTTACTTAAATAAAAGTTCTCCTTCTGCAGCAATTTTAATCAGTCACGGCTTAAAAGGCTTAAGCTTTAATGGCAAACAAAGTTTGATATTTTTGATTAAATCAAAGCCTTAGCTGGTAACCATTCAAGGGTTTGGTGATGTCAGTTGTACATCATGAAGACTTAAGTTATCTCTAACTCACTTTCTATTTAGTCGAGAACGAGTGAATGGTAAGTTTGAAATTCAAGAAAACTGATCATGACTGGTAGAATAATCCAGTTCTCAGATATTGGCCCAGGTATACACGGGATCACAGAGTGCCAAAAATTTGCTGATTTTTCAGTTCAAAGTAGCATTCTTATGCTTTGCGCATCAACATCTCTCTTCTGCCGAGCAGGCAAATATAATAAACCTATGCTGCTTATCACGTCACCTAACACCTGCCTAACACTGATTTGTTATACACTAACCTGGTTCGTTGGTTTAAGTGCTGAAACGTCCGGAGTTACAACTACACACAGAAGAGCAAGATAAATGGAGTCTATTCTAGCCATTTTGTCAAATAATGAAAAGGTCCGATTAGCACCAAGAATATAAAGGGGGTTGAATTTCTTTCAACAGTGACATGTTTAAATTGTTTCTCTGTTGTTCCATGGCTACCTTTCATAAATTCTACTTTTCACTTTTTTAAACAAAAGAATAGATCCAGACCTCACCAGATTTATAAAGTGTACGAAATAAAAAAGCAAGCAGTGTTGCTAAGAAACTAAACAGCGGACAAGTATCCCGGCCTTAAATTAAACAGGATTTAAAAAAGCAACAATGGTATACTATACAACTATTGTGTTACAATAAATAAACAGAAATGAATCGCGTAAGTTTGTACAAGAAACATGGCAAGCAGGTTACATTGTTAAAGAAAAAGCTGTACAATTAAATGTTACTCAAAGTATTACTCAACGTGTTTAGGCAACAAATAAAGTTGTCTGAAAACGCACTATCAATTGGAAAGGTCATTTCTTTCCGTGTTTCGGTTTGTTTTATCAGCAATTTTTTTTATAATAAATACTCCCTATTTATTTCTAAACAAGTGATTTCATACTAAGAAAAGCTAATTGCTGCTCTGTTTTATTTCTTATTTTAATGAATTACATGTTATTGGTTTTAATTGACAGAAATCCTGAACAAATTGTATAGCATAGAGCGAGGATCAAGGAACCACCCTTTTGGCAAAATTTTTGATAAGACAGAGAAGTTTCACCTCTTTTATCTGACCACAAATTAGTGGAGTCTTCTCAAAATCACGTCAAGTATTTGATATCTCTAAAGGCGATGCTGGGAAGTCCCCCGAAAAAGCATCGACACATGATAGACTATCATGGGTTGTTTCTACCTCGCGTTCGATACTGCATGCCCTCTTGACCAATCGAGGCAGGCAGTGTTGGGTACTACTGTATGCCCCCTAGTTTTTAAATGTTTACTCAGTGTTTAAAATGGATGAGCATGCTACATGAAAAAAACAAAACGAAACAAAAGCTTTTAGTCTTGGCCGGACGTCTCAAAGGGAACCACAACTTCACTTGGACGATCGTCTTCTCTGCCATCGCCTGATTTTGGGCCGGTGTCATTCATGACCTCATGGATGCCAGCTACGTTACAGAAACTCTTCGTTGACTTGTAGGCTTGCGACATTGTTCGGAGAGCATCCTCGTTAGCTCTCGAGGGCGTTCATGGACTGATTAAAATCCAAGCTACCAAAATGACGACTTCCGGGCTACCAAACAGTTTTAACTTTTCGCGTTACAAAGCCGTCCATGACAATAAGACGAGTATGTGAATGGTGGAACGTTTAAAAAGGAATACAAAAGAAACCTAGCTCTTCTTTTACCATGGCCTATGGTAAAGAGGAGCTACGTGACTATGGGAGGTCACCATTCGGGACCTCCATTTGGGACCTCCTATAGTCCCTCTCCTCACTTGCTGGTCAATCCAATTTCCCGGCACATGCCTGCACTCTATTTGAGAATCCTTGATACCACAAAAGGTATAGTCAACCAACTGGCCACTCATATATTTCGCCTATTTCTTAATATATCCTTACAAGTTCTCTCACCAAATTGTTTACGGTTAAAAGTGACCTTATTTCAAA
This sequence comes from Galaxea fascicularis, assembly GCA_948470475.1. Classification (NCBI taxonomy): domain Eukaryota; kingdom Metazoa; phylum Cnidaria; class Anthozoa; order Scleractinia; family Euphylliidae; genus Galaxea; species Galaxea fascicularis. The sequence continues at coordinate 25,151,464 of OX419343.1, read as the reverse complement.
GTGAATGTGAAGTTGGGCTGCTATATGTTTGAAACACGCCAATTTCACATTCACTGGTGCGGTTCCACGGAGATAGGAGTCAAGACGTGATGGCCAAACGAGGGAGAGTAATGTTTATTCAGAGCTCTTGGCACAATGAGGGGCAGCCTCCGGCGGGGCTCTAGGGTCCAGTTAGGCTTATACGGAGGATGTGCCAACTTGCAGTTTAATAACCAACCGTTCCCAACTGATAAAACGAGTTTTGCTCCAGGCTGGACTAAGACTTTACCCCTTCATAGATTAAAAAGTGGCTTTCAAAAGCACGTGCAGTAAATCTTGGGAACGAGAACAAAACAGATAAGCTGGTCTCAAAGAGATATGTCAATCAGCAGTGTACGCGCCACAACTTGATTGGCAGAAATGGAAAAACCCAGATTAAAATAGATAGGTGGTAAAACATTGAGTTTATACAACAAAACCGCAAGGCTTGATAAAACAAATGTTGACCGACCGTAGGTACTTCAGTACTAGCTGGAGGTTAGCATGAAACTCTTAAAACTGTTTTCAAAGGCTTAAATGTCCTTATATTGCTTTTTAGAAACTCAATAAAATAGATTATCACTGTACCAGCGGCCAGTCTTTTCATGGGAAAATCACATGACCACCAGCTGCAAAGGGTCTTGTTGACCGTAGTGCTTTTAAGTCATTTTAATTTCCGAAAACAACCCTCGCTTCTATAATTGAATACATATATATAGGTCAGGAACCATCAAGCAATTTAAGAATTTATATTGTCATTTACACCGAAGAAATAATACACATTTTAATTTGGAGAGGCCAGTCTCTGATGGACTCATTGTTCTGTAAGCTTGAATAATCGAATACAGTTTTTGCGTAATTTGTAAAAATTCAAAAACCGAGATAATCAAACCGCTTTGTATCCCTCAAGCATCCGTTCTGCACTACTTGGGCAACCGAAAATGCGCATATTATTCCAAGTAACTTTTTCCCAGGGACTGAAGCTAATCCCATCCATTTTTTCTTTGTTTGATAGTTTCTACGTGAGGGAGCAAGCTGTAAGCAAACAGGATTACGAAAAACAAACGCCAACGAACCCTTTCCCTTAGCATTTCCAAAACTGCAATATGAGATAACTTATAAGAAATTTCACTTAAATGTACAGTGAAATAATTTACCATTGTATCATGTTTTGAGCGTTCTACCTTCCACTGAAACGCCATGTTTGTCGAAGCTTTTAAGCAACGTTCTGTTGCTCTGTTGGGCGGCCGGAAGGTTCTGCAGCAAATAGCCTTCAACAGCGCGAACCTTACAAGGCCGTGTTTTGTTTTGATTTCTGATATGCAAAATACACCCAAACCTTTTCATGCAATAACTATATGCAAAACATCTTTTGAAAGTTAATATATGTCTGGGCCACAGCCAATGAAAACAGTTCATTAACAATCTTTAATGAGAAACGGGGAAGCAGGTGAACGGAGGCTGTTCAGGGGAGAAACTAAATCTTCCACGATCTTGTTATTTATTATTTATATCTTTAGAAATTTATACGTGTGCTTGATCATTCGTTTAGCACTGCTTAAAAACTGTTTTCTTGCACGCCATTAACTTACATCATTTTTGCGTGCATCGAAAGTTACAAATGTCAAATTGAAAATTAGCGTAATGATATGTGTTTTTTGTATTCTTTTCTCCGACCAGACATAAGTCATTGTTATACTTATATGCAGTTGAGAGCGGAAACTTTTACACCTCAAAGGCATTTGTTATGCATGGAAGGTATAGCCGTCTTTGTTCCCTTGATAAACTGAATATTTAAATAAAATGAGGAATCAAACAATATTCCACCGGGAACAAAGTGAACGATAGTTACCAAATTTCAATAATGTTTCATGCTAATGAGCTTGTAAAGAGACCAGCACTGTGACAAAAGGCGTTATTGTGCAGGGTTTGTACAAGTGAATTTAGGGGGGCAAGGTTTCCGCGCAGCCCCGCCCATAATTATGCATGCATTTTGTGACTCAAACTCTATTCTTTTTGGAACAGGGTTAGTATGACAGTGATGCTGCGTGGAAATCTTTCCAAAAATTTTAAAGAAAAGGCAACAAGCCCAATAATTTCTCATAATCAACACGAATAACTCTGAGGTGTGAACAGAGCTATTTTTAAAAAACCAAAAGGAAGGTAGACGTCTGATTTTTTGCGTTGTGTGGTCCCGTAACGAGAGTGGAAATAATCAAATAAGACTGGTCGAGTGAACTGAGGCGCGAAAGACGTTGCGCTTTTCTATTGCTTAGTGCCTCTGTTCTCTAAAACTGAGAGAAAAGTCTATTCGGAATGGAATATAAATGGTTCTACTAATTACGCGAGAAATGGAGTCGTACGAAATTGTGCGGGTTATTTCGTTTTAGCATTCAGGCACAAAGGGCCTGGCTAAACTAGGAAACATTGTTTCCTTTTAAAGATTGCTTCTAAGGTGGCTAAGCTAGGAAACATTTGTTTCGGAAGGAAACTTTGCGTCCGTGAAGCAAAAATATTTTTGACTCGATTCAAAAACACGGTTTTGAGTCCATGAAACAAGATTTGCGTCCGCAAGAATGTTTCCTAGTTTAGCCGCTGTCATGTTCCGTTAGGTCCTTTTCAGTAACGCGCAGTTACTGTTGAAGAAAGAGTCGAGGATAACAAGCTCTTTTACACAAACTTTTTCTGTTGAACAACTTCGGTGTTCATAGTTTCTTTAAAAATGGTTTGCACAAATCGAGTATAAACACACGCACGTACCACTCAAACTGCCGCAAACTCAAAAGTCCAAGCAACGCATTTATTAAGTTGGAAATTAGACTCATTTCTAAATGAAGAAGTGTACCCCTGAAAATAGGATTTCGGCATCGTCAAGAAGCAGGAAGAGACATAAAAATAGATGACTGTAGATTCGCATTTTCTGCACTGACGATAAATTTGAGTACAACTTGGAACTCCCAGAGCAACGCTTCAGTAGGAAGCAAGACGCGCGTGTGCCAGCAAAAAACACGCGCGAAAAATTCACATACGATTGAGCCTCGTACCTCACAAGCTAAAAGCTCTGAAACCCAACGTTTGGTCAGTCTGTGATGCAAAATACTTCGAAACATTACTACCTACAATAATTTTAAAGTTCTTCCTTGACGTTTTTCAGCGAGACCGTCGCCTTTTCCTTTAAAAATTTCACGAAATCGTCAAGTTCTCTTTGTCCGTCGTATTTGACCGGGTTCTTCTTGTCATTCGCCGGAACAAAGTAGATAGTCGGAAAACCTTCTGCTGTGAAACCAGGCGGCATGTCGTTGGCTGTGGCATCCATCTTAGCGATGACCAAGTTAGGTTCATCTTTAAATCGCTTTCCCAATTTCTTGTAGGTGGGTTCTAGCGCTTTGCAGTGACCACACCACGGTGCATAGAGCTCAATGAGAACATCCTTTTGGGGATTCAGTACGACGTCTTCAAATGATTTTCCCACTACCACTGTTACAGGACCCGTGTTTTTCTTTGGTATCGGCTGGGACTTCAGGTGTGCTTTGATGTTACCTACGAAAGCAAATAATCAAAGATTTGTAGACGATCCATTTTTAGAAAGAGACGCATTTAAGTGGCACGAGCACGAGCACGAGATTTGGCCGAAATTCACTTGCTACTGTCGGGCTCTCTAATGGCTTCTTTAACGCTTCTGACGAGTTTTCATCTCCTAGTAAGAGAGAAATCTCGGAAGTGCTTCAGAGCAGTTTGAAATCTTCACATAATCAGAAAAGAAATCCCCTCCCATGTTCCATTTCACTAAGGAGGCTCTTTGCCCAAGTTTGAACACAACATCACCAGTAAAGACATCAACAAATGTTCAGCTTGTACACCTTACCTTCCTTGAAGTTCTCCACAAATTCTCGCAAACTATCCTCGCTAAATTCCTCATCAGGCTCCATTGCATATTTCCTCTCCTTATCATCGTAACAGCCCACGTTTATCTCCTCGCCAGAATCGTCCAGTCCAAAATCTTTCAGCTGTTGGTCAAATTCCTCCTCATTAGCGATAGCAAACGTGATGTCACGGTGATCATTGGCGACCTCCAAAACTTTCTGACGCCAATACTGAGTAGCTGTAACAAAGGAAATCGTTTATCAGAGACAGTCCTTGAGAACCTTTTCATTAACCCTTTAACGACCAGGGCTGAGTTGTTCGAAGCATGGTTACCGCTAACCAATGGTTAAGTTGTATTAAAACCTATAGGTTGTCCCTGGGTTTTAATCTGGGGTCAGCGTTAACCATGGTTCGAGCAACTCGGCCCAGATGTGATTAGCACGTAAAGTCTCCTTATAACATCAACATATTGCCCAGCAGACAGAAGATGAGAATACACAAACTTATCAGCCAGAGAGTGTTACCCTGATAGAGCCTAAATTATCTTAACTACTGTACAAGAAAATTAATAGCGGCTAGAAAGGAGAGTTAATAATCAGATCTTGGCAGCTGATGGATTAAAGGGGCCAAATACTATCCTCAGATATCTTAGCTTTGGGCTGTTTACTGGGATGTTTTCATGCATGGGCATAAACTTTTATTCATCTCCGCAGCCGTAAATTTCACTTTTCAAAGAGCGTTATGCTGTTAACTACTTTTGCAATATCTCAGAAAATTACACATAGACCAGCGGCCGACCCGAAAAGTACTTCCAATTTAAGCTTTTATGTTTTGTTAGCACAGAAACGACAAATGCCATTCTGCGACCGACCGACCGATCGATGGTGGCTTTATCACTGCGCCTGATCCGCATGAGGCCTTAGTGCGGAATCAAAACGATTTTATAGAAATTATTTAATATTAACTGGACTGATATCGGTAATGTTCGTAAATCGGCCTCTGCACCACTCAGTAGTATCAACAATACCAGGCCTCATTCCACGGCAAAAACATAAAAACAAAACCCAACACACGGACTGGTAAGGAGGAGATTCACGCCATACCTACGCGGTTTTCAAAGCCGAAATCCACTCCGTAGAAGACCACACACAAAGGTCGCTTGGTGTATTTCTTCTGTTGGTCATACGCGCTCATCTGTCCAACAAGTGGAATACGATTGTCTTCATAAAACTTCTGCAGGTCAGCCGGTTTGGGATCCTTGCCCTGGTGTTAAATAAAACAGAAAAATCCATGATAAGTCTGACAGCTCTAACGAGAGTGGAATGAGCGATTCCCGTTCATAACGCGTTTTGGGTTAAACAACAGACTGGGTTGCAAACCAGAGTCTGTGAGAAGTGACTTTAGGCGTTAGGCGGAAACTTAAAGGGGGTGGGTAACTACCAAATGTCCCTCGAGAGGCCTCGTAGTAACAGAGACGAACAGTCATATAGGGGGTCGGCCCTATTCTCAGTGCTCCTGCGTGTGAGATCTGGGGAGACTGTTGCTTCACGAACACCTTCAGTGATATTTCCCCAGTTGGTGCCTAACTATGTGTATAAATGATCGAATCGACCTAGAAATACAGTCCATTTTCAAACTTGCTTCGAACAAACATGTTAACAGTACGCAAGATATTGCCAAACCGAACATTGTTATTGCCTTAGAAGTGAAATAACTGTTAAGTTTATACAGTATATATGCGACAACAAATATATTCTTTATTACTGCCTTTGCCTATCTGCCTTTTATCCTCCGATTTGACTTTTTCGTGTTATTTTGTAGAACACAAGTTTTAACTGGCTAATGCTTTAAAACCTGCTGGCTGGTGAATACCATTTGGGATATCACGCCTAACTGTGTTTTCTCACCTTAAACACAATCTGTTTATCCTCATACTTTGACCTAAACTTTTCTGGATGGAACAGAACAACCGAGCTCTGTTTGATACCAAAGTGCTTCTTGGCTGCAGGATCAAAAGTATGTCCAAACGCGTAGTCATCTCGGATATCATTGTTTGCCTCCAAATATTGCTCTAACAGTTTGTCACTCTCCTCGTCAAAGAAACCAAGAATGACCAAGTCACCTCTTTCTTTCATGAAGTCAGTGACTGCTTTAAGTGAGGACAGGATCTTGGAACTTGGTCCAACCTGACCTTGCATGTAGCTCACAATACCTGGAGGGACGAAGCGAGTATCACTATTACAGTGTTGGAATTAGTTTTTCTTCCATAACAGGACATCGAATTTTGTCCTCTCAAATCTTCCTTTTGGTCGGACATTTTAGCAATTGGACCGGATTGATTGGCATAACGTAATTCAATACGGAACTTTGAAAACTGCGTTTAAATTTGTTTGGACATCATGTTCGATCATAGTGTGAAACTTCCCAGACATTTTCAAAATTTAATCAGACAATAATGATGACCAATTGTTGGTCTAGTCAGGGTTAGGATCCGGTGCTCTCACCACTGTAGCCCAGGTTTGATTTCTGGCCCCGGTTGTTCAAATGTTGGATAGCGATCCACCGGATAAATCACTATCCAGTGGATAAGTATTGGGAAAGCTAATTGCACTATCCACTGAATAGATATTTATCCGGTGGATAGCGCTATCCAGCCTTCGAACAACCGGGGCCTGGTGTGAGAAGACATTGTCCAGTTTTGCAGGTTCACACCAGCCCATGGGCTTCCACAGACCGACCTGCCTTATGGAAAAGGATATGTATGCATGTGTGTGTATGTATTAAATTATACTCAAATATACTGTATATACTGTATGTATGATGGAAAGGTGCTGACTTTAGTGGTTGACGTATTTTTGGATTATTAGTTTGTATTGATACTGAAATTTGTTGACTTCCTAGGCAAATGGATATACATATTTAACACTTGCAACCTAAAGCTGCATTTAGTACCAGATTGACAGACCAAATTTACAACAAATCAACATATTTTAATTTGTATTAGACCTAGCATACTGTTCACCAAGATGACCAGATGAAGTCTCAGCAGTCAGTAGCAAATTTTAAGGTCATGCAAAGACGTTTACACATGTACATCCAGATACGAAGAAAATGCTTATACGCGAATGAACAACAAACACAACAAAAATCACCAGACAGAGAAGATTGAATTAATCCTGCATTTTGATAGCTCATAACAAGTCAAGTTATGTATCTTGGCACCCTTAACCCTTAAACCCTCAATATCAACATGTGCTTTCTCCTTACAGTTGTCACACATTTCCTATGTTACATGTAGGGAGAATTTGTATCAATGTTAACTCAGCTGATCCCTGTTGATCATTTCCTATAGTCCTGAACCCTTTTTGCTTGATAAACCAGTAACATGGTTGGGAGAAGTTAGCTGGTGGTCACAATTTTCTTATTGGGAAGTAAGAGTTAAAAGAACTCATCTACATACCATGTTCTTCTCTTGGACCTTTGTATTCGCTATCCTTGCCCTTTCGGAACACCTTCAGAGAGGGATATCCTTGAACACCATATTTCTGAGCCAGGTCAGAATCAACAGTGGCATCAACTTTAGCCAGCTTGATAGGCGGGTCATTTTCCTTCAGCTGCTTGGCTGCCTTCTCGTATTCTGGAGCAAGCCGCTTGCAGTGTCCACACCTGTTGCAGGAAGTTGATTAGAAAATAATTTTCAATAACTACTGTAACTACAGTTAATTACACTTAATTTGTATCACTTTGCTACAGAATAACCAAGCCTGAATGGGCAATTCCAGAAAATATCCATACCCAACCACGGACGGCTTCCATGTTTTAACCCCCCCTTGCCTTCGGAAATTCCAGAATGCATTACCCCCCGTGCCCTCAGAATTCCATAATCGTGAACCCCCCCTACCCTTCGGAATTTCCGGGTTTTTTTTTGGGAGGTACATTTTCGACTTGACAACGTTTATATGAACAAACGAACATGAATTTATGCCTCCCAAAGGCTGTGATCTAGCGTCGCCAGGCGACAAGCTTTACTCTTTAAAAAAACACCACTTACGGTAATTTTCATCCTCTTTGTTTTCTTGTGTTGTTCTGACGTTTACAAAGCAAAATAGCTCAGAAGACTGTTAAAATATTTCGGCGGTTGAAAAGGTTAAAAATACTGTCGAGCCTTCGATCTTCCCTCGTTGGGACCCTTCATATGTCCTGTAGTGTGCACGAAAAGTCTTAATTTGGCTTTGTTTTCTTGTGCTGTTTTGACGTTCACAAAGCAAAATAGCTCGAAAGACTGTTAAAATCTTTTGGTCGATTGCCGTCCGGCAGACCGAATGTAAAATTATCTGACAGGCGTTCCTTGGAAGCGAGGGACAGGTGCGAGTTTTTTTTGCCGTTTATCGGGCGGGACACAGGAGTATCAAGAAATTGCACGCGGTAAATAAGGTACATTTTCAGACTTTATTCACTTGACAAGAAATTCATCAAGGTAAATGTGAAACCCACGTTTTACTGTTCACTTCTACGTGTCTGATCAATCGATGCTTGTCTTCTGCTTCCGCGATCATACATTCGTGGTTTATTTACGAACTGCAAAAGTCGACAACAATAGCGTTTTCAAGGAACTCACTCTACTCTTTCTACTCTAGAAATCCCACCTGTGAAACCCCCCCCCATGCCTTCGGATATTTTCCAATTGTAAATGCCCCCCCATTCCTTCAGAATTCCAGTTCAAAGAACCCCTCCTCCCCTTCGGAAATTCTAAAAGCCGTCCGTGGTATAAGTATGGATATTTTCTGGAATCGCCCAATACACATTATCTTGCTTAAGGAGGGTACAACAGTTTCTTTGGCTTTAGAATGTTCCTTTTGGAACTTTAAGTAGTATAAGCTTGACCAAGCTTGACTTGGGTTCTAAACTGTCAACAGAAATCATATTTAGTGGAACCACTTAGAAAAATTATTATGTTATCAACCAGCATCTAGCAGTATTAAAAAATTTTTTGGTGACTAAACAACAAACTTTGCAGGTAAATGGGAAACACACATAGGTTGCAAAGCTGTAATAATTTCTAAAATGTGTACTAAAGCCACGCTACACAAGCCATTTTGCTTGCGATGGAGATGCAATTCTTTCTGTTAACTGTTGCATTGCCGGAGTGTGGTGGTGGCTATACGAGTGACAAAGTCTGTGATTTTTTAGCTGTTGCCATTGCAGCACTTGTGCAAGGGTGGCTACACATGTGATTTTCACTGTGCGCTGGCAATGTGATAATATTTAAAGAAAAACTGCATCACCAACACAAGCAAAACAGCACTCACGTAGCCACGGCTTAAGGAATGCAATAAAATTTGGATCACCATACCAAGGAGCATAGAACTCAACAAGCATAAGAGCTTCACTGTTGACAGTATCTGTAAAATTGTCTTTGGTGAGAGTAACAACAGCCTCTGGTGGTGGTTTCCAGTTGGGATCTGACTGCTTTGTCATGTACTCAACAATACCTATAGAGAAAGCAAACCCAGTGAGTGAAACATACACCTGCCAAAAAAAAGCAAGGCTAAAAATATCCAGTACAAAAGGATCAATATGTGCAGTTCCAGAGAATATTGAACTCCCCCTGCCACCCTTCCAGAAGGTCAATGAAAATTCCATGGGCGAGGGGGGTGGCAAATTAAAAGTTCTAAAGAAAAGTATGGAGCTAAATTGGAATTTCCTGTGGGGTTGGGGTACAAACCAAAAAAAAACATCCATGGGGGAGGGGTGGGGAAGAGAAGGAGGGGGAGGGTAATGAATATCTTCAGGAACAGCACAATTCATTACATGATGAAGATACACAGTGCAGATCAATTCAAAGAAATCTCTTTCAGTAAAAGCATTGTAGAGCAAAAGTTTTCAAACTTATTTTCAAACAGTTTTGACACAGGCAGTATGAATTTTGACAAAGACAGTTTTGAAAAAAGGGATCAAAGAAACTTCAAACTTTTAAATTTGCTAAACTGTAAGTAAAAATTACAAGGTGTACAAACTGAGAGCCATTTTCAGTAGTTTATCTTCAACAGTCATAAATTAAAACTTTTTGTCTCTGACAATCAAATCTAAAAGCCCTTTTCAAGAGTGAGGGTGAAGAAAGAGGATGAACAAACACACCTTGAAGACATACAAATAAGAAAAACAAGCAGCTGCATGGCATGTGAACTAGCCTACACTGTCGTACACACAAAAAAAAACTTTTGGCGCCATTAATATACATAGCTCCATTTTTAAATCAACCAGGCATTGAAAAGTGGTGTCTATACTCTGTTTTGTATTAGCAGTGGTGTAGACTGGGATTTACTGTAAGAGATCAGTCAATACAAAATCACTGTTTCATTGACAGACTGTATCCATGGAAACAAGTTTATGTTCGAGACTTTGGCTCAAAGTACTGATGCCTAACTGTACTTTCAATGAAGCTGTTGCACAAGTTTATAGTACTGGATATAGTGCTACTAAACTAGAGATCATAGAAAAGTGTTTAGATTCTTAAATTGTCTTCTAAATCAAAATCACATGTTTTTATGGCTCAGAGTACAAGTAACTCATACATGTATTTCTTGAAATTTCTGCAGTGGGGTGCATCACAAGACATATGTACAGTTAACCTTCCACAACTCTCACAACCTTAGAGTTCAACCCTAAGCTCTTGCTGCAGCCCAAAGCACCACAGCTCACTGTAAGTTTAGAGAAAGAAAAATTTTAACACACACGCCAACGATTGAAAGAGGGTTCTAAGGATTTCAATGATGTTGAGATCTGAGATATTTCTCTATCCAAGGAAAAAAGAAAAAAGACATACCTTCCTCATCGCGGGGACCATCATACTCATATGCCATTCCTTTACGGAAGATTTTCAGTGTAGGGTAGCCACTGACCTCATGCTTTTGTGCCAGATCAGACTCCACTGTCGCATCTACTTTTGCAAATGCAACAGGAGGGTTATTCTGTTTCATTTTCTTGGCAGCTTTTGCATATTCTGGGGCTAATTGTTTGCAGTGCCCACACCTACAAAACAAGAACACAACTGGTTTCTTAGGACAACAGTACATGCAAGATTGGTGAATAACAAATAATTATTTGAGACTTAAGATTTTTTTAAGCCAATAGTGAAATAAATCAAATCTAAGATGGGTTAACACAAAGCTTGTCAGTTGCGAGGCACATAAAAACTCTTCACATTATATGGCAGACATACGCTGTTCAGTATTTGTAAACACTATTTTTAATGTAACAAAACGCGCTAAAATCTGGAATTAATGTCCCTGTTCCTGCAGTGTAACTTAATTGCGGCACACTTACATAAAGCGCATGGCGCGGAAAGAAACGGAGTGAAAACACAACACAAGATGGCGTTATTGAGGGGTACACTGCCTTGCGGCTGGTTAGTCGATACGACTTCCGGATTGCGTGACGTAACACAACCTCACTTATCTCCCCAGCACTACGAGCTGAATGCAAAACAGCACATGCTGGATCGGACAAGAGTATTGGTTAGCAGGCAATGAGAAAGGCAAAGGAGCCAACAAGCTTGGGGGAAGTCGCTGCGCAGACTTAACCGCACCACGTAGGAGTGACCCAAGTTTATTGAAGCGCAAAACAAATCCAATGCGCCCAACCCATCTCCAAAGGGAGGGAGGGAGGGAAATTTTTTCGAAAAGCTAGTAAACTACTCAATGTTCTGTACAAGAGAAATGCCAAGTGAACCTTGGACAGGTTGCTTGAGCTTTTATAGCAAGGATGTGTCTACTACATAGCCAGTTACGAGGACCGTACCATGTAACGGCTAGACCTACACGTGTACTACGGCAGTTATCAATGGAGCCTTAATAGATACGGCCAATGCTGTTGTTCGATATAATATGCTAACTAAGAACAAGGCTTTTATCTTAGACTTGGCTTCAACGAAACCATTGATTGCTGCGACCTTGGACATTGGACTACCTAGTAGCAGCGCGCCATGAATGGCTTACTTATCGCGAGTCACGTTCCATTAACAGTATTTTACTGATCAGACAGTAAAATCTCATCTATCTGGAACTATCTTTATACGACTGTGACTATATTTGTGCTGTGTGTTTGCAGACTTCAATCATTCGTGTAACATTTAGGTGCTTTGATGGTTATGATAAAATGGCTATTCGCGTATAGAGTACAGGATTAAAAAGGTTTTAATAACACTTGGTTACCACCAAGTTATTAATAATTATTTAGTCTACAAGTACCGATATCGACCACGTAGTCGCACCCACTAGTTTGACAAAAGTTAAAATAAAGTATGGTTGAAAGGCGTCCTTTCTCGTAACTCAGATCAAAACTAGATGGATGTAAGAAAAAAATTAAAGGGGTCTGAGAATTGCAAGGCAGTGAGTTTCATGATTGCTCTCTTAATTATTTTGCCACGATTTTCACTGATTGTTGTTTCACAAACACACTGCCAGCACGTATTGTTGGGATTAAATTGAATTGCACACTAAAACAACATGATAAACCCTCAATAAAATTTCTTTGGTGTATATTAACAATGTTTAAGGATTGGAAAATGAATCAATGTAGAAATGGCTTGAGCACTGAATGCAGTCACGATTTCAAGCTTAAGTTGAATAATGGCATGGGATAGAAGGCAGCATTGACAAAAAATAAACATAAAAAAATATAACAAACCAAGGGGCGTAGAACTCCACTAGAATGATATCTTTATCATTCACCACAGAGTCAAAAGTCTTCGTAGTAAGAACCAATACATCGTCTTCTTCCTTGACTTCATCTGAATCACTTGCTTCTTCTGAAGAATTTTCGTCTTTCGCTCCCCTTTCTTCGGTTTCCAAGCCCTCGGCCTCAGCTACAGTTTCTGTCGTTTCATCGGCATTTTCCGTCTCCTCTGCGAGCGAGAAGATCGCAGAAAATGCTATCATAAGCACTAGAAGAAACGAAAACTTCTTCGTATCCATGTTACGACCGTAGTTTGCACGATGGATGTTGTGGAGATTCCCAGTTGATTTCAAAGACGTTGAACAACCAATCACAAGCGTACAGGTTAGAAGCGTTCTGGCCAATCAGATGGCGCTACGCGTCTTCCCGGGACAATCTATTTTTATCCACAAATGAGGATGGCGTGACATACGGCGTGACACGAGTTCAATGTTTTTCCGGCTTTATTTAAACGTATTTTGGAATAATTACCTTTAATAAACAAAAAATTGGGATGTTTATTTGGCAAAGTGACAATTGCCATTTGAATTCGACGTGTCGCATCATCCCGCATCTGGCCAGACGCCTGCCTCTCGAACGTTTGCGGCTGGCTAGGCTCATCGCCGTTCTTTGTTCTTTTAACAGTGTCCAAATGTTGCAGCTAGAAATGGAATTGGTAGATTGCTTTTGAAATTAACCATAGATATTTCAATTATAAAGTACTGGATACACCTTCAAAATCTATAAGTAAACAACAGGGGTCCGCGGAGCAATTTTTAAAGTACGGGACCGCTCCCAGCTCGGCTGAAGTGAGCAGTGTTGGGTAGGGGTGTGCTGACTCTTAAAATAGTTAATTTAATTAATGAATTCTACTAAATATATTATTTTTCCACAAAAAGTGGGAGTGGGGTGAAGAGGGGAGGGGGGGGGCTGGCCCAGCCCCTCCCCCTGCGCGGTCCCTGAACAATGTCTACACGTATCCAAGGAGTTGGCCCAGGAACCTTCCAAGTTTGACACTAAGAGTAAATGAGTTACTTGACAAATATAGCCCAAATTCTGCCAACTTAAAATCTCCCATCTCACACTAAATCTGATAAAGAGAGCTTTTTTGAACCACCAACTTATGTTAATTAATACTTATCACTAAAGGGCAAATTACTGAACGCTGACTGGCTGAGACAGAGGGCATTTTTTTGTAATCAAGAGGGCCCATTGCTATGTTTTTTTGTAAATCAGTTCAAACAAACTTTACAATGGTCAATGTGGTTCATTTGAAAGAAAATTTGTTTGTTTTGGCCAGGATTTTGGTTAAATCTCATTGAATCGAGTGGTCGGTTAGATTTGATCGAAATTTGTATTCGCATTAAGCGCGCTTCCAATGAGAAATGAACATGCACGATTACCCAATTAACTTTGCCCTTTTAGTGGTAAACAAGTGATCGCATGTTTCCTCGTAAAATTAAGGATTAATCATCACTTGTGTTTTCAGAAGTTGCCTAAATCGCCCTCGTCGCTGCGCGACTCGGGAAATTATTTCGGCAACTTCTGAAAACACGTGGGATTTTTACGCGTGATTTGACTCGATTACCTATACCAACTGAAACTAAGTTTTTATACCTCATTTACGGAAAGAAAAAGCCGAAGTTTTAGATCTGATAAACAACCCCCAGCATAAAATTGCTGTTAATACATTTCTGCATAATACTGAAATTTACCTCAGTAGCTTAGAGCGATTTGCGACTCAAAGCGAGACTAAAACAAATACTTAAAAAGATTTTGCTGCCTTGCACTGATACAACCAATGAAACCAAAGTAGTAACGACAAAGATTTCCTTCGAAGGATCAGTTTTAAGAACTCGTCCAGGAAAGATTTTCGAGTTAGAGCAAATTTTTAAAACACTTTAAAACTACTTTTTTCATGTGTTAGGTTTTCATTCTGAGACGCAGTGACACTCATATCACTGAACAAACGTCATGACTATGGGAGTATGGGAGGCCCGGGAGGGGTGGGGGGGGAGCTATTCCGGATGTTAAGTGATGGGGATGATCGAGTGGGGGCAAAAATCCTGAAAATCCAATAATATCCCTGGACCAAAATGTAACCCCCGAATAATACCCTGCCGCATCTCCGAGCCTTAAATAGTTCGACAAAGCTCGATTAGCTTTGCTATTTCTAAGTGGCTGTGCTCTTTTCTATTGTAATTTTTTATCTCTTGTATTTGTCTACACTGTGTAATTTCCGGGCACGAAATAAAGATTGTTGTTGTTGTTGTCTTTATAGCGCTGCCGGGATACGCGGGCGCTACCCCGGGGACACTACCACGAATCTTCAGATTGTTTTGAATACCCAAAACAAATCCCTACTTAAATCAAGCCACACACACAAAAACAAATACTTGCCAAATTTTCCTACCTAAAAATCCCAGAATCGAAGATTTCAAACCCCAAAAGTTCGATCGTCCCCGTCACTTGAAATCTGGGAGTATCCCTCCCCCCTCCCCCTCCCGGGATGGGAGATTTCAAGCACGCTTTGTGTGGCCCATGTACTTTAACGCGCCTAAGGCTTCGGTAAGCAAGGCAGCTAATGACTTTTTTGAAACAATAGTTTCTTTATAATCTACTTGGACAGATAAGTCCCAAGTAAAAACAACAAGGCAGTTGGAAGTCAACTCCTAATTCTTTCTCCATTAATAAAACTGTCTGAAGATTAGGAGTGGCTGTCGTGAAATATGGATGAAGTGTGAAGATGGTTCTTTAAAATCCCACTACAAGCAACCTTAGCTTATTTCGCTGTCGTAAAAATATGAAAACAATGAAACTTGGGAAAACGTTTTATTTCCGTAACTGTCTGTGAAACTATTTGCGCATTCTGCGATTGAACTTCAGCTTCTCACAGTTTTTAAAAGTTATAGAGAACAGATTTGTCGCTCATTTGCCCAAATAGTGTCAGTTAATCTCTGAAGGCTTCATCGGAATCCAGAAAAATGTTTGGAAGGATCAACTTTATAACCAGGACGAGACGTTTGTTGCGAAGGGGAAAAAAGTAACGCTCATCCCAACTATTATCCGCAAGTAACTCCTATTTCCATAAGCTTTCAAATCACCTGCTGGAATCCAAGCAAAAGAAATCACATGCCTGCGTTGCGATTTTTGAAGTCGCGATCGCTGTTTTTGAATAACTGCTTCAGTTATAGAGTTATCGACAACAAGCGTCAGGGGGTACATTGAACACCTTGGATTTCACGCAACTAAAAGACTAATCTGTGCTACGAATAAAGGTTTTAAAGAACGGATTTAACCTAGAAACTACATAAGTACTTCTCGAATTGCGGATAAAAAGAGTCTAGGAAGAGCTTTACCATTACCTCCCAAGATTTGATTCTTAAATCTCATTTCTAGCTGCTGCACAGTTCCTTGTACATTAGTTATGAGAATTTGGGGTTATATCAAGCCGACACACTTTGGCTGATAAATTTGTCTATTCCTCAGCACCTGTCTGCTGGACAATGAATTGACATATATCATATGTGATCTGTGATCTGGAAGTAAAAATTCAGATATAAAATTCAGATGATGAAAATACGAAACTCAATACTTTTGAATTATGATTGGAGAACGCTTCAACCTTTATGTGGAACTGATTCCAAGGCTTGTTCTGATAAGCACAGACAGTTCGTGTGGAAAGCTTTTATCAGAGGAGATGATTATTCTTGCCTTCACTAAAACCGAAGCGTTATCACGTCACGCAAGAAAATATATCATCTAACTATTTTCAATGATTAATAATTTTACTGGGTTCAAATCACATTCAAACTACTTTACGCCAGCAGGTGAAAAATCGATCTATTGGCTAATAGTGCAAATTTGGTTCTGCCTTCACCACTTCTCAATCGTGCCATTGTATTGGCACAGGCAGACTTATATCGGCCAAACTTGGATCATGGTGACCCTCGTTGGCCAATAGTGGCCAATATTGGCCAAGGGTCGCCCCTCATTAAACGTCCAGTCAAGCGACACACGTTTCCTTTGTAGCGGCAATTAGAAAGGAAATGAACAAAATTTTCTTCACAATTTTGTTTTGAGTCATTTTCATAGGGAAATCAGCCTGTCTCTTGGGGATGCACGCAAATAGTGTATATTCAAACAGTTTAGCAACATTTGGTATTCAAATAAGAATTCACTCTGAATGCCAGTTCAGTTCGGACTGATTTTGGTTTGAATGAAAGTGAACGTTCAGTTGCATTCGCAAGCTGCTGCCAGTACATCAAAGTCCGTTAACTCCATTTTTATCCCGATACACTTCCTGTGCTTTAGTGGCGAGCACTTTATCAGCCGACAACGCACTCGTGAGACACTTAGGCTGGCGTTATGGCCACTGACTGAACAAGTCAAGTAATGGACGGAAATTATGTTGCTCCATGGCCAAATCAAGCAAAGGATTTCGATCCCGCGAATTCTGACGATAAATTACATGATTGTGCGTTTACAATTCTTTCAAGTGAAAGTGACAACAAACGCTGCATTCTTCAGCGAAGACAATCGAGTGGATGTGATGTTGGGTGACTCATGCAGTCAAGAGAGCACTTGCCGTTGTTTTGCAACGATCGTCATTTAAATGGATGGTTTTCAACCAACAAAATAATAAAACAAACTGGAAACGTGCAGCCATTGGGCTGCCTGAAGTCTCTTGATTTGTCCACAGGAATTCACTGACAATTTCCGGAGAGCGTGTTGTACATCAGCGGGTTTTCAGTTTGCTCTAGTGTCTGTTGAGCAAGTGATTATTGGTCAGTTTAATTTGACGTATTTTATTGCTGTGTGGATAGTATGCGGTCTAGTTGACATTTCATTTCCAAAACTATGAATGCTGATCAAAAGATTTTATTTAATAAGCACCTTTTGATGCCCTATATAATTTAATTTCGTGTCATGTTTAAAGCTTTTACCAAATTCTGAATTCAATTTTACTAAGTTGTTGATTGCAGAATAGGGACCTTTAGATTTGAGTAGGAGTACGAGATCAAGTACGAGTACGACTTTTCATATCCTGTTCGCGTGCTTTAGATGATCACTAGTGACACCAATCTTGTTTCTACAATCTACGGATGTACTGGTAAGTAACAAGGAAGACTGAGCGTTCAGGGGAGGGGACTAGTTTGAAATTAAAAATTCGTACTCGTACTCGATCTCGTACTCGTACTCAAATCTAAAGGTCCCTAATATGCCAACAACAACAACAACAACAAAACAGAAAAGCGAACATAAAAACCCACAAGAAATACACTTAAACGCGTTGATGTGCACTGAGCTGAAAATAGCAGACCCTAAAACGATATTGGGCGATATAGGCAACCCGTGAAAAATAATGGCCAATATAGGGGACCCCTTCACCAATATTGAACAGTATGGGTGACCCTACACCAATATTGGCCACTATGGGCGTCCCTTTACAAATATTGGTCAATATGGGTGACCCATGACCAATATTGG
>OX419343.1:25113301-25133177 GCA_948470475.1 Galaxea fascicularis | reverse complement strand
ACGGGTTGCCTATATCGCCCAATATCGTTTTAGGGTCTGCTATTTTCAGCTCAGTGCACATCAACGCGTTTAAGTGTATTTCTTGTGGGTTTTTATGTTCGCTTTTTTGGTTTGTTGTTGTTGTTGTTGTTGGCATATTAGGGACCTTTAGATTTGAGTACGAGTACGAGATCGAGTACGAGTACGAATTTTTAATTTCAAACTAGTCCCCTCCCCTGAACGCTCAGTCTTCCTTGTTACTTACCAGTACATCCGTAGATTGTAGAAACAAGATTGGTGTCACTAGTGATCATCTAAAGCACGCGAACAGGATATGAAAAGTCGTACTCGTACTCGATCTCGTACTCCTACTCAAATCTAAAGGTCCCTATTCTGCAATCAACAACTTAGTAAAATTGAATTCAGAATTTGGTAAAAGCTTTAAACATGACACGAAATTAAATTATATAGGGCATCAAAAGGTGCTTATTAAATAAAATCTTTTGATCAGCATTCATAGTTTTGGAAATGAAATGTCAACTAGACCGCATACTATCCACACAGCAATAAAATACGTCAAATTAAACTGACCAATAATCACTTGCTCAACAGACACTAGAGCAAACTGAAAACCCGCTGATGTACAACACGCTCTCCGGAAATTGTCAGTGAATTCCTGTGGACAAATCAAGAGACTTCAGGCAGCCCAATGGCTGCACGTTTCCAGTTTGTTTTATTATTTTGTTGGTTGAAAACCATCCATTTAAATGACGATCGTTGCAAAACAACGGCAAGTGCTCTCTTGACTGCATGAGTCACCCAACATCACATCCACTCGATTGTCTTCGCTGAAGAATGCAGCGTTTGTTGTCACTTTCACTTGAAAGAATTGTAAACGCACAATCATGTAATTTATCGTCAGAATTCGCGGGATCGAAATCCTTTGCTTGATTTGGCCATGGAGCAACATAATTTCCGTCCATTACTTGACTTGTTCAGTCAGTGGCCATAACGCCAGCCTAAGTGTCTCACGAGTGCGTTGTCGGCTGATAAAGTGCTCGCCACTAAAGCACAGGAAGTGTATCGGGATAAAAATGGAGTTAACGGACTTTGATGTACTGGCAGCAGCTTGCGAATGCAACTGAACGTTCACTTTCATTCAAACCAAAATCAGTCCGAACTGAACTGGCATTCAGAGTGAATTCTTATTTGAATACCAAATGTTGCTAAACTGTTTGAATATACACTATTTGCGTGCATCCCCAAGAGACAGGCTGATTTCCTTATGAAAATGACTCAAAACAAAATTGTGAAGAAAACTTTGTTCATTTCATTTCTAATTGCCGCTACAAAGGAAACGTGTGTCGCTTGACTGGACGTTTAATGAAGGGCGACCCTTGGCCGATATTGGCCAACGAGGGTCACCATGATCCAAGTTTGGCCGATATAAGTCTGCCTGTGCCAATACAATGGCACGATGTACAAATGGTGAAGGCAGAATCAAATTTGCACTATTAGCCAATAGATCGATTTTTCACGTGCTGGCGTAAAGAAGTCTGGATGTGATTTGAACCGAGTAAAATTATTAATCATTGTGCAAGTTACCTCTAATATTGAAGTCTCTTACTTTTGACGATTTTAATATGGTTTCTTTAATTTACCGTGACCCATATAGGACATCTAAATTTTTTTTTTGATTGAAATTTTCATCTCAAATGTTTGTTACAAAATCTGAGTTGTTAATCTGTTCAAATAAACAACGGATTTTTACAGCAAAAATCCGCGTTGTTTGATCTCCAAAATACGCAACTCGGATTTCTAGCGCAAAAATCCGAGTTGTTAATTTCTCAATTAAACAACTCGGATTTTTACGCTAGAAATCCGAGTTGTGTATTTTTAGAGATTAAACAACTCGGATTTTTGCGTTAAAAGTTCGAGTTGTGTATTTTAGAGATTAAACAACTCGGATTTTTGCGGTAAAAATCCGAATTGTTTAATTGAAAAATTATCAACTCGGATTTTTGCGTTAGAAATCCTAGTGGTGTATTTTGGAGATAAAACAACTCGGATTTTTGCGTTAGAAATCCGAGTTGTTTAATCATAAAGTTAGCAACTCGGATTTTTGCGCTAAAAATCTGAGTTACTTAATTGAAAAATTAACAACTCGAATTTTTGCGCTAGAAATCCGAGTTGCGTATTTTGGAGATCAAACAACGCGGATTTTTGCTGTAAAAATCCGTTGTTTATTTGAACAGATTAACAACTCAGATTTTGTAACAAACATTTGAGATGAAAATTTCAATCGAAAAAAAAATATTTTAGATGTCCTATATGGGCTACGGTATTAATTAGTTGTTTCGATGTTCTACAAAATCTCCCTAGGGTGAAGGAATTTGAATATACATTTTTGCCGCAAGGTGAAAAAATTGACCAAAATTTGAAGGAAAAAATGTCAAACCCCGTGGGTATGCCCAATCCCCCTTCCTTGGGGAAAACCATTGTCAGGTGGATGAATGATAAAGCTTACACGTGATTTGAAAAAGAGGCAGCACGTTGAACGTGCGCGCTGGGAAAACGTTACGTGTAATGTTAAAAAAAACGTGACGTGATTCTCATGCACGTGGCAAGGTTTGTAAACTAACAACTATGAAACTGTGGAGCGCTTTTGGTAGATAAAAACTGATGTGAAAATTCTGAGCGGTGGATAAAAATATATTCGTCAGACGTTTCGAGGCTGCGCTTCAAAATAGGCCTGTAAAAATGTGACCCAGTACTGCCTGTTCATCAGTGGAATTCAAAAGGAGAGGTTACACAGCATCTATACGATTTTTTTCCCGCGTGAATTCACGTGAAATAATGATGGCTTCGAAAGATTGTATCAAGGTAAGCTAGTGAAATCACTTCTTGCTCCCCTTCGAAGCCTTCTTAATATTCCTCTCTTATGTATATCCTTAAAGCAATGCAAAGGATACAATTATGGGACAGCTGTAGAAGTTTTAATTATCGAAGTTTGTTGACACTTGTCACGCGCCCTCAAGTTCATGGCGCAACCGAACTTTATAGTTGTACCAAAATGAGTTAACGCGTAAGCGAAACAGTGATTTCATGTCACGCCTTCTGAACAGATACTGTTCTGTTTTTTATTTAGTCTGTATGAAAATGTTCCTGAATGTGTGGTGTAAAGTATAAATCTTTTTTTTTGACAAGTGATGTTATTAAGCTTATTTCGATCACCTGCGAGGGTTCGATTTTAATTACCGTTTGCAAATCAGTGCTATCATTGGAGGATGACTATGTAGGCTTTCATTTCCTCTCTATTTTATCTCAAATTGTTTTCACCGGGGCAGACGCTGACACCAACGGGATCCAAATAAACGAATATGTCATACCATTATAAGTATCCTCTCAGAATAGTATCATTCGCTTATTTACCCTAATCTTTCACTAGTTTAATTAATTTTATCGTGCTGAATAAAACTTACAACTATTGTTCTGATAAGCCCCTGCAATTAAAAAAAATATGTAAAAAAGGAAAAAGGAAATTGATTGTTGTATCTACATTAAAACGACTCTATCCAGAAAATATATTTCGATATAGGTCATTTAGCTGATCTTCTCTCCTCCTGGCCCCAGTGTTTTTGGAGTGTAGCAATAGTTTGATCCATTAGATAAGACACTTAATCTAGTTGTTAAATCTGTGTTAGTTGCAGTACATTGGAAAGATTTCTGCAAAGTCCCATACAGTAATTATATACATGCATCACTGTCATACTAACCCTGTTCCAAAAACAATTAGAATTTAAGTCACAAAGTGAATGCATAACTAATGTATTGGGGCTGCGTGGAAGTCTTGCCTGGTACATTAACAATCAGATATATGTTAACTAAGTTGCATAAATATTAGACTATATGCTCTTTTAACAACTGGGGCTTGATTGTTAATGATTGCATTGATGTTGTGATTACCCACGGATAGAAGAAAAGATGTAAACGAAACTTGCATGGATGAATGCTTATGAAGCATTTTTATCATGAATAAATTTCACCATTTGTTTATATCAAATAGATTCCAGATGACTATGAAGGGTACTCTCTGGATATGTTTTGCTTACCAAAGCACTATGAGAATGATGTGGAATCTATTTTGATACCAAAAGGTCTGATTGGTGACAGGTAAAACATACAGCAAGACATTTCTTGCATTAAAAGTAGTATTCCTCTATCCATCTTTACTGGAACCTTATATCATAGCAAGCAAGATGGACTTTTCATTTGATCAAGATGTAACAAATGTAGTTGGTGCTGATAATAAGGTTTAATCAAATGAATCAGGCAGATTAGGCTGCTGACACCTTGTTGGAGTGAATCTGGATATGGTCCTGAAATCACAAGGTGAAGGAAATGAAGTGACAACTTATGCCAACTGCTTTTCCTCAGTGGAAATTATGTACTGGAACATTCAAGCACTTTTAAAACTCTGTTGGTTTCATACTCTCCTTTAACTTGTGGCAGAACCTTATCCATCTCCCTTCTGTCTACCCCTCCCCCACAATAATCTTTACTCTCCCCCCTCAGCAGAGTTTCTAGTGTTCCTCAGTGGTGGTAATGGGGTGCAGGTACTTTCTGGAACCAAGCAAACTAATAGTAGCTATTTTAAGTCAGGGTTTTCCTCTTGGAACAGCTCAGTTGCTGGCAACTGTGTCCCAAAGAATTGTTTATAATAATAAAAGGTCTCAAATTATTCTAGTGGAGCATGGATGCTCTACTAATTGTGGAGACTGTAAATCAAATAAACTCTAAATCAAATCAAATCAAATGTTATTAGAATTTGCTGACACGTCCTTTCCTGCAGCTCTGTCTGCTTCGTTCAAGTCGACTGCTACTTCATTTTGAAGGGAAAACCCGGTTGTGTCCCTGTCTAAAGCCACATAAACATTATGCTACATTATGCTGTCTTTTAGAATTGAGAGATTGGCAAGGAATATTTGCCGTGAAGTTGGGAAAGGCCCTCTTATTGGACTGTGTGTGCTGAAAGGTGGCTATCAGTTTTTTGGCGACCTGATGGAATGTATTAGGTCAATCAGTGCCAGTGGAGGTAAACAAACAATCACTGTTTCATTATAAAGAGTTGGAACTTATGATTGACTAGGTAAAGTGCCATCACCATTGCTGTCATTAAAATCGTTGTCATCATATGCCTTATGGCATAAAAGCATCATCTAGAGGATTTGATTCATGAGAAGGACTGTTTTTTTGTGACTATATAGATCTGATGTTTCAATACCCTTTCGACTCACTTGAGTAAAAGCCATCTTTAGATTGTCAAATCATCAGTGGTTGCCATTAACAGATAACAGAAGTCCTTCTCAGGATTACACTCAACTAGATAATTAATTTTGACTTCAAATAACAGGTGCAATAACATCTTTATCTAGTGCAGAGACTACCTGAGCATCTGTTGTGGCTGATCAGATGCCATAAAGTTGTTAATTTGGTTAATGTTGTAGTAAAGCAATACTAAGTTAGCTATTGAAACCAACCATTCTTTATGTCTTATTTGGAGTGGAAAGGAGTTCACTTAACCCTTAAACCCCTAACAGAGATCAATCTTTAATTTCTCCTTATGGTACCACTGCGCAATCAAATATAAAGGTTGTGAGAAAAAAGGATGTGATCAACATGTCATAAAGGTCTTGATTGTTTAACAAATTTTCGTCATCATTACCATGGAAAATGTATGGTTTTACTTACTGATATTAGGGTTTTGAGGGGTAACAACAGATGGATGTCTCTAAATGTGTTTTTTCCTTGTTTAACAGAGCAGTCAGTCCAGATGTCTGTTGATTTCATCAGATTAAAAAGTTATGAGGTAAAGGTTTAACATATTTCTGCACGAAGAAACTGTCATAATACATTGTAAATTTGGGCTCTAAACAGGGTTTGTCATTGAGTTCAGGGAGATCTACATTGTAGCTCCAATTTGAATGTCACTAGTCGTAGGAACATCTAGCTGACTATCTCAACCCTGTAAAAGTACGTGCTGGCTATAAAAGCCAGCTGATGGGTACTAACTAGAGGCAGTGTTTTGTTAAATTGTCTTTTTTTCCAAACTTGGCTTTAGGATGACCACTCCTCTGGTGAAGTAAAAGTGATTGGAAGCGATGATTTGTCATCGCTAAAGGGAAAGGTAACTTTGATTCCTTTAATATTAATTTTAATATTTGATTCCTTTAATATTAGTCATAGCTGAAATGTGTGGACTGATTTGGGTGAACTCCTTTATGCTTCATGTTTTAAGACCAAGCCTGAGACCAAGTCGATGCTAAATCTTGAAAATGGCTGATGTAGCAAACCACTAGGCTCAAGTGTAAAGGCTTTATTTTTCTCATATAAAAAATCTCTTATTTGCGGACATCTTAATAATAATTATTATTATGACATCTCAATCAGTATACATACATGTACATTTACATATTATGACAAAGAAGAGGATGCCCTCATACTGAAGGAGTCAGTTTGATGATGACAAAGGAGGCATTGCAGAGTAAATTAAAAGACCTGGCGAGTCAATGTAAATCTTGGATTAATGTGTTAAATGTGGCTATTTGCATTACAAAAGCTATTTATTGTTAGTAGCACATACTTAACTGAAGCCCTTTGGAGGTGACCTGCATGATACAGTGGCTCATGATTGCAAGAGTGAAGGGATGTAACCAGACAGGTCTTTAATTTGTATTATATATTTATTTTCTTTCAGCATGTTTTAGTTGTTGAGGTATGTTTTCAAATCTGACACTTCAGTTGTTTAAATAAAAAAGGAGATAATTTTTAACTTCTTGCAAGTCTTAAGATTTGTTGTTGTTATTGTGGAGAGTTGAAGTTATAGTACGTGTACATCATTTTCTTGCCAGATTTGAAGTGCCTGGCAGCATTGGGCTTTACATCTTTCCTCTTGTGTATGATTTAACAGGATATTGTGGATACTGGAGCTACCATGCAGAAACTGCTTACCACTCTTAACAAGTTTAGTCCAGCTTCCATCAAAGTAGCAAGGTAAGTCAAATGATGATTGTCCATGTCAGAGAATGAAATGTAATTTTGGTTCTGTGTAGAGAATGTGGTAACAGCATGGTAGTGATTTATAGCTGTATCTGGATTGCAGTTTGCTGGTTAAAAGAACACCCAAAAGTAATGGTTACCGACCAGACTGTAAGTACATTCTTGTGACTTTGTCAACAGAATTTGTTGCTTTAATTTGAAGGAATCCTTTTCTGAGTTTGATTTGTGATAAAGCTATCAATCAGTCAATAAAAAATCCTCTAATCTGGGACTCTGTACTAACATTATAAAACTACTTGTGAGGGGAAATGAAGCTTTAAACTAAATACATTTAAGGCATGTGACAGTGCTCTCTAAAATCTGAACCACTGGGGTGTGACTGATAACATCACAGCAACATGGTGGATTATTGATTAGGAGGGAGGGGAGGGGGGGGCTTTTTAAAGGGAGCAAGATACTGGACGTGGATGACCATCCTAAGCTGCTAGCGTTAAATCTTCAACCCCTTATGGTGATCAGCAAGAATATTTGTATTATCGTAAATGGTTTGAACCCAGGAGTCATGTCATAATTAAGTGAAGTACGATCGTCCGGGTGAGTGTAGTCCTGAGAAGGACTGTTTGTGATGACATTGACTGACGTTTCGACAACCTGAGCGGAAGTCATCATCAGAGTCAAGTGATGATGACTTCCGCTCAGGTTGTCGAAACGTCAGTCAATGTCATCACAAACAGTCCTTCTCAGGACTACACTCAATATTTGTATTGATCTCGCGACTTTTAGAGTTAACCTTGGGCCAATGAGAAGAAGGGGTGAACATTAACTTTTAACTTTTTAAGAATTAGTGGAAAAGGTGCTAAAGGAGATTCAAGATCACCAATTTTATGTTTTTTATTTTTTCAGACATTGGATTTGAGATACCTGATAAATTTGTGGTGGGCTATGCCCTGGTAGGTTCATTAAATGAAACTCATTGATTCTGTGTAAAATTATTAATATTAGTTGATAATAATGAAATATGCAAATATGAAGATTTGTTTGCTATGTTTATCTTTTGACAATGAATTATCATGTTTTGTTTTGTAGGATTATAATGAACATTTCAGAGATCTTAATGTAAGTATTTTGATTTAATGTCCTTTCAATAGTTTTACTTGGTAGTATAAAGAGTCTTAACAATGCTTTGCTTTCTAAATAGAAAACTTGTAGTATAAAAGATCTTATAAATTAGCCAACCACTAACAGTTACGTACTGAAGTTTGTTAATCTTTGTGTTTTTGTCTCTTCACAGCATATATGTGTCATAAATGAGTGTGGAAAAAAGAAATATGCCATGTAATTAATGTAAAGAAGTGGTTTATTAAATAAAAATCTCAGACTTCTTTGTAGTATTCATGTTGTATTTCCTTGTTTTGCCACAATTCTGCTTTCTCCACCACTTTCTGTCTGCCATTTAAAGATGAGAGTACATCTCACAGAGATGCCAACCTTGAAACTAGATGTCAAAGCTGGAGATAGTTTCTTCCCTGACACCTCCTATCCAGCCTACCTAATCTGATGCCCCCCCCCCAAAAAAAAAAAAAATTGAAAACCCTACTTGTGTACTCCGAAGTGTTAACTGGCTCTAAACTGAACATTGTCGGGTTTCGCGGGAGTCGAAACAACATCCAATGACTTCCAACAAGATCCAATATAGTGTTCAATACACACCCTGAGCATGTTGGACCCAATAAAGTGACCTTTAGATTTGAGTATGAGGATGAGATTGAGTATGAGTATGAATTTTTTAATTTCAAACCAGTCACTGCCTCTAAACCCTCACCCTTCCCTGTTGCTTATAGCAGATTGCAGAAACAAGAATGATGTCACTAGTGATCATGAACAAGATTTCAAAAGTCGTACTCATACTATTGAAGATACCTCTAAACAGCTTGAAACATTAATGTAGCAACCTTGCACAGCTCCCATAAATTAAGAGTAGGGCTAATATGTAAACACAAAGTCGTTTACATGAAGCACATACTGTATTTTGAAGGGACCTGGGAACTAAGTTCCTATTCGAAAATGGCGCAGGTTGGGATCCCAAACAGAGTTTTTGGTCGATTTGTGCGCCCGTTACAACGACTAGTATTCAATTATTGTAAGCGAGGAGGAAGCAGCAGAGGGATAAGGTAGTGCAGTAACTGTTGAAACGATTATTCTCCTTTGTAGAAGCAGTTTTGATTGGTATCATTGCTTACGTTCTTGTCAGGGAGTACATCGACAAAGAAATCGTGGAATTTGCAAAGAACAACCCTGAAGTGACAATTTATGTTAGAGAAAGAAACGGAAAACATCCCAGAATTGTTGCAAATTTTCGTAAGTTGAGTCGAGTTATTTTGTAATAAGTTTGCATTATCCTTCTGATCTGTTGCACAGGCGCCGCAAGCTCAATATGAGTGACGCGTAAACATGGTGTTGGGTTACACAATTTGAATAAACACTTAGGCAGGAAAGTATCACACGCAAGTATTTGTTTTACACAAAGCAGAAAATACCACACTATCTTAATAAAATCAACCTATTTCGATACATTGTTGTTTTGTTTGATCTACAGAAGAGTAGAAACCGAAACTGAGAAATCCCGCAGAAATGCCCTAAAACCAGCCTGGAAAACTACTATACAAACTGTGTAACACAACACTGTGCTTACACGTCACTTATGTTGAGCTTGGGCGCCTGTGATCTGTTGGTATAAGAGTGTATAATTCATGGTGCATACATGTAGCTCACTTCCAGAAGTAGAGGTGGCTTCACGGCATGGTAAGTATCCGCCACTGGCCACAGACACTGATGAATAGTACGTGCTATCCCGAGTTTGAGTAGCCAACCAGAGTGTGCAAAAATGCTATCCACTGTTTTAGTATATACTAATATTGATTGCCCAATTACTTAAAAATGTCCTTCCCATCTGACATTTTGATAGTCTATAATTGTGTGTTTTGCTGCATGACCATTAACCTCCTATGCAGACCTTCTTTTTGGCTTGTCAGACAATCTTTCCTTTTTTGGTGAGGAAAGATTATGTGACAAGCCAAAAGAAGGTCTGCATAGGAGGCTACACGACCGTACGATGCTTTTAGATTATATTCTTTCAACACCATTTGGTTTGCCTTTGTAAGAATTCCCTACTTTATGATCAACTTTCTTTCACATTTCAAACAACCTTTTTGGTCCGTTTTTGTGTGTTCTAGTGAATGGGAATAGTAAAATTGTGGATGTAAAGAACAAGATGCCAGATGAGATTGAAGAGTGGGTTGAAAGATTGAGGAATGAATCAGGAGTTAAAGTGGAGAAAATAAGAAAATTTTGGCACACAGAAAATCCTTCCATTCAAGGAACATGGACTCCATTCCTGAATAAACCACCATCACTGAGACATTCAACGATAAATGAATCCATGGAGCAGAGACAGTCAGGCAACTGAGTTCAAGTCTACCTTAACATGCAGACAGTTTGGAGAGTGGTCACTGTATGTGACCTTGTTTTGTAAGGAGAATGTGGCTCCCTTGTACTGCCAATACATGGCCATCCTTGAAAATTGCTGTTCATTCTGTCCGACATATATTGGGTAGCGTGTATATATTAAGGTGGCATTTTATGATTTACAGAACACATGCTCACTCCAGAGAAACGTTCCCAAAACATTTGTGGAGAGTTTGAAGTAGCATACTGAACCTTACATAATTTCAAGCAAAAATCATAACAGATTACTGTATTTGTTTGAGACAAGATCAACTATCAATCAATAGTTGATCTTGTCTCAAACAAACACAGTAAATTTCTGTTTCACCCAGCTAGTCTGAAATGTCAGCTGCCTCCTCCCCCTAACCCACAGGAGGTGCAGGTGAGAGAGACGTCTGAATTCTGAGTGTTGTAAAGTCGTCCAGTGACGTCATGTTTTAAATATTATTATGCAACAAAATGGTAGTTTGAAATGTCAGCTGTTTCCTCAACTTGATGGTGAATTTTCACTTCCATGGTGTCAACCACGACTTTTAATGTAGATTTCAATTTGATTGTGGTCATCTGCATGGTAGCTTCAAACAATGAGATCTATCATTGGAAAAACAATCAATCAATTGATGACAATCAATGCCAATTAATCGACTAATATTGATAATCCTTGACCAGTGGATCTGTGATTACTGTACCTTCGATTATCAAATTGATTGATGATAATCATTCAATTAGCCGATGTAGATTGTCGTTGATTATTAATTTTTATCAATAATCAATACCAGTCATTCGATTGACGTAACGGCATGAAAATGCCAGGCGTGTTCCAGTCAACCAAAGTTTCCAGAAAACTGGGTTTGAAACTGAATGAATCACCTTGGTCCAACTGGTAAAGTTCTGGAAAACGAAGTCCTCCTTTCGAGGCGGACCACCTTTCTGGTTGGACCGGTCCGATCGGAAATTTGCCGTTCCATTTGACCATACGCTTCTCCAATACCCCTCCGTCGTTAACTTGAAGCAACTTGGCTGAACAAGAAAATTATCAGTGCAGTGTTTGCAGATTCATAGCAGAAGATTTATCCGCACTGCTTCCCAGGCGCAATGACTAGCCATCCAGAAGCATTTCCCGAAGGTAAACGTCCCGTTTGCATAATTTCTCGTGTGAGAATTTTGAACACGAAAATGATGCTTAAACTTGTCAGGCAAATAACTGGTGAAAGGCTGGTGGTGGGGGACGCTGTCACAAAATTAGAGACGTTTGTATGGATTTTGAGCTATGTTTCAAGGTCCATAACTTGGTCTCTGTTCAATCTAAAAGAATCAGACTTGGTCAATCGACCAATCTCAATGTTATCTTTCATGTGATGATGTCAATTTATCGATTACTTCAAAATTTGAAACTCGCCCCAGTTCCCTTTTGAATTTCGGAAAGGCCAATACTGGTACAATGGCGTGAAAATTAGCGAGTGGGACTGTGCTGATTAGCAGTTTTTCACATGAACAGAGCCCATTTAATAAGACAAGGGAAAAAATGCAGGAAAAAGTTAACATGATATCTGATAAAAAGCTAGAATAACCGGTTCAGCCGTTTATAAAAACGTGTGTACAGGTTTGTTGTAGCCCTGAAACAGCTGCCTGACCACAATTTCATTGAAGTACAGTGAGTCTACGTTTTGAGGGTTTTTCCAAAGGAAATCGTTTCCAATCGATGAGTTTGCTGCCACTTTTGAGTGATTATCGATTGGGTCTCGATTGGCCGATGCCAATTGACTACTAGGTAATAATCGATTGCTATCCATTGATGGATTGGTTTTTCAATGATTAATCGGGCAGCTTGCATGAATTCTTTTATGCCCAGTGATTGTTCAGGATCTTTCCTCGCAGGAGTATAACTTTTCTTTGCACTAATTTTATTTGTCCTGTTTCCTTACATGATCGATTTTTTCCCCTTCCTTCCCCCTTCACTTTTTTAATAGTCCATCCCTTACAGGCCATGTCAGAGCTCCTTTGAGCCTCTTCATTAAAACGAGGCAAGGTGTACACTCTTTCTTTAATATGAAAATGAGTTCCTAGTAATGTGAAAATAGAGTTAATATCCGTATGAAAACTCGTTTGTAAGAGGAGGGTGAGCTAAATCTAGCCTCCATTTTTCACCTCGCTCTGCTGGTACTATTGCGCCCCGTTTACTATCTGAACGCCTGGAACAGGCTAAGCTAAATCCGAAAACGGCGTCATTGGGCGCTATACTTGCGCATCGATGGAAGGAGTGGGTCCATTGTGTTGTAAAATGAAGGTACGGTAATATTTACTATTTGAGCCTTTTTCATCGACAGGGTTTAAACAAATATGCCACATAGAAATCCGTGGCTACATCCCCCAAGTGTAACATATTGTCATCTCGTGAAAGCTGCGCTAGATCTGGGCACCACATATTCATTTTTAGGTTTATCTTGTTTTGTAGGTTTATTCCAGTGTAGATTTTTGCAGACTCATTTTTACAGCAAAAGGATAAAACTGTTTCCATATTTTTCACACCACATGGAAACATTAAATAATATTGAATAATTTCTCCGTTCCATTCTTGAACTATAATGACTAAGAACTTTTGTCAGTTTGCGTAACCGTAATAATGCAGATGTAATCCATGTACCCAAATGGGTTCATTATTTCCTGTTGACACTCAAAATGTTTGATGGAAAAGATTCGACTTGTTTTTAAAATAAGATCTTGAATTTGCCGGTTAATCCTGTTAGCTGATCGCTTGCTGTAGTTCCAAGAACAAAACAACGCGGAAGGAAAAACATTTTTACTTGCTTCCGCCAATGATAAGCTTGGCACAATGTGTCTCTTTTCCAAGAGCCAAAGTTCTCGTAAGTGTTGAGTAGCCAATGCTCTTCAATGTCCGCAAACTTCCTGTTGCTTCCATAAAACGCAGCAACAATTTTTTGTTATTATAATAACTCTAAAAGTCTCTAAATGAATTTCATTTTTACTTCAGGACCGACGCTGTTCCACCAGATCTCGTAAGTGTTGAGTAGCCAATGCTCTTCAATGTCTGCAAACTTCCTGTTGTTTCCATAAAACACCACAACAATTTTTTGTTATTTTAATAACTCTAAAAGTCTCTAAATGAATTTCATTTTTACTTCAAGACCGACGAATTACGTTTGTTGATGCAAAACTTGAACTTGAGCAAGACTCGGCAAATAACCTGGTTTACGCTTCACTTTCTTCATCTGCAAAGCCAAGGAAATAAAACATTAAACACTGGGGGTTGGAAACACCCGGCGAAAAGTACCAAGCATCCATCAACGCTTTCAATTCGCTATAAAAATATAAGTTCAAAATTAGTTCATTTTGGCAAAAAGGGAAAAAAGAACATTGTTTTATAGGGAAGTACCGCTCAGTAGCTTTCACTTGAATGGTCACACTTCAGGATTTCATCCATAGACTCGAAAGTTAGATCCACTACTGATGTACAACATAATGTAAGAAACAGCACCACCAGAAAGAACGGCTTAAAGGTTCTCCATTGAATGGCAACACTTCAAACTTTCACTTACAGATCAGCTTTAACAGCAAATTAAAGCGGTTTTCCGTTGAGTGTTGAATGTAATTCACTTGTTTTGCCTTTTTACGCCCTCCTGGCGGAGAGTTGGCAAAACACGCACACTACTTTCTCTCGCAAGTATTTCCCTTCGCTTTGGGCTGTTAGCAGCTACACGCGCCCCTTCAAATCCTATTGGTTTATTGCAACCTCGTTCTCATGCCTTTTTCCTTGTCAATGGACTCTGGAAACGAAGTTGGGTTCATGGCCCTGCATGCTTTCGTTCTGATTGGCCAGGGTAATTTAAAACCTCTCTATAAGGAAAATTATATTCACTAGCGTCACACACTACTTATTTTAGGGCCTAAAGAGGCAAGCAATTGATCGCAAATCCTATGGTTTCATTATGGGGAGAAAAGCTCGTGTTAAACACATACCATGTGATTCCTCTTGTAGGATCTTGGCGATCCAAGCCATTCTGTACTCATCAGCGTCCTTTAGCTTATCTGCGTAACTTTGGTGAAAATGTGATGAATCTGTGTGGAGATTCGGTTTAATATTAGCGGTGATTTTACTGTTTATTTACTCGTTTCTACCTGATTATGGAGAAGATCGGTCCCTTCATTGCGCGCTGCCACTGGTTGACATGAAAAAAGTTGAATCTCATCTTAAGGTGGGGGTACACGTGAATTTGAATGGCATTTTAAGAGGTTTAAAGAAGGGATAGAAGAAGGAAAATTAGTTTTGGAACACCAACAGACAGTTGCCCCCAACCCAAGAGCACACCAGGTTGATAGGGGACTGTTTTGGGTGACCATATATCAATTTTTAACTTCAAATCCTAATTTTTAAACTACATTAAATCCGAACTATTCCTTATTTGTCCAGATATTACTACTCTTTTGAGAAAAACTATCTTCTCCCAAATATACCTAAAAATCACCAAAAAATTTACAAGACACCTCAAAACTCTATGGTCTATGGTTTCTTTTCTTACCTCCTTCTGTTGATAACACTTTGTTGTTTTCGACCCGCGATCTCCTTCTCTGTGCAGCTAGTTTTCGAGCCTTCATCCAAAACTGCCCTCCTCTGGAGGTAGCACTTGAATCCTCTGTACTCGTAGACGGCTTGACATCCTGTGATATGGTTGAGTCTCCGGTTGCTGTCAGCGTTTCATCGTCGGAAGTTTCAGTAGCACTTGTGATCGCGTATTCCTTATAAAACTCAGCGGTTGAGGGCCGTGAGTCATGGGTAAACAGTTGACTCGAGAATGAAAATGCATCCTCGGAGTTCGGTGTTAAAGTTTCCTTTGAATCTTCTTCTGTGGATTCTTCAATATTAATTGGCTTCTCGGGGACTTTTGTATCTATTTCTGTTTGAGATGATGGTTTTGCTTTAAGAGAAATTTGACTTCCAAGATTAGAAATGTCGCTCTCACTTTTGGCAGAAAAACCTTTATTTTCAAGACCTTGGTTGGCGGTTGAAGATTCCTCTTGATTCTGTGGGGAAAAGGAACCAAATATACATAGCTTGTCGTTTGCCCACAGAAGTCTAAGCTTAAGTTGTTTCTTTAATTGATATCTTGGAAGAATTTTTATCGGTTATCAAAGAAAAGTACAGTATACAGCTTCATCGGACCACTATCTGCATGTGCTTAGCTGAAATTTGAATTTGTTCAAGTTTGCAATTGATTTTACTCTGGCAGACTTTATTTAAAGTTCTTTAAGACTCGTCAAGGAAATTTGTAATAATAATGATAATGATAATATTTTAGTGACCTATATTACGCATACACAAATAAAAAAGCTTAACAGGCCTTAACAAACTGATGATCAAATGTTCCACTACATTTATGACATTTATAGTAAAATCATTAATTACTTAGCTTAATGTACATAAGCCTAATGTTCACAGAGCACGCGCCAGTTAAAATAAAAATTGAAAATTAACTTTGGGTTTCCATAGATTCAATTTGTCTTAACATGTTTTTCCAAATAAGGCGACAGCAACCCCTGGAAAACTAATGATCTATCCAAAAAACAAAAACAAAAAAAATGCTGTTTTGCATAGTATCGTACCTCTGACGGCTGGACCTCCTGCCAGGCCGTTACAGCGTGAAGAGTTGGTGGGCACCAGGCCTCTGGACCCGCGGATTGTACCCGCGCTGGTTTCAAGGGCTCCGGCTCGACTTTTTTCAGTCGATATTTTGTCAGATCGCTGGAGCGCGAAAGAAGCGACAATTGGCTGTTGTGGGATTTGGGTCTTTCAGGAAGCTGTTCAGGTTGATGGGCACTTGGAGGCCTGTAAACAAATGAAATAGCCCCCTTTATTTTGAAGGGAGAGAACCATACCTCATAGGCGCAAACCTGCTCCAGTGTCATACTATTTGCTGAAATGGCGGAGATAATTTACATTTCACGGGGTGAACTCTATCAGCAATGACAGCATTTTCTTTGCGCCACTAAGTTTGCTAGTGTCCCCGTTCCTAAACTCCAGCTGTTGGCTGTTTCTATAAAAATAAGGTGCTATTACAATCCAGCGCCGGATTTAAAACCAAGAACTATTTATTTGTACTCGGATAAACAACACTTAACTTGACGAAGTAATGTCATACACAAGCCACAGGTCACCTATACAACTGATGCAAAGCAGCTGAGAGAGTATTGCTACTTATAGTTCGTCACAGCATACCAAGCATATAGTGAGCAAGAGTATTACTATACTCTCCTATGGATTCCAAGCTAGGTTACCACAGGCTAAAAAGAGAGGAGAGATGATGTACTAGTCGTTTATCATGACCATTTAGGGCTCTGAAAATCTTCACAGTACCTTGAAGTCTCCTGTAGGGACGCGATGGAGCGGGCCCTGTATGGTATATTTTCTGAGGGCTCTATGTGAAGCACGCTCGCAGAGGTGCCTTGTTCATCAGATGGTCCCGGCTCTAAATCCTGCCTCGCTGCGTACGGGTTCTAAATTCAGGCCAAAAATATTTTAGGACACACATTTGAGCTTAAGAAGCACAACAAGGAATAGTTCATTTTACAGTTACGTGTTAGGTGACATGGCTCATGAATGGAAACTAGGCTAAGGGTGAGCTTGTTTTGATACAGACCTCACTGCTTTTCTTACGTAAACAGTGATGTTTTTCTCATACAAACTAGTTCACATTTACACGAGAAAAACGGAGGTTTGCCCCAACAAGGTCAACTTCAGCCTCGCTTCTACTCAAAGAACTCAAAACACAACTGTAGAATGCACTGTTAAGGAAGTATTTGGAAGTATTAAAGTCAAAGAAATCTCGAGTTCACACTTCACACTTACTTATATCTACCTGTTTCAGTTCGTTAATTTTGTAGCCCACATGGGAGGCCTCTCACACTTTGCATAAATCCAAGCAGACTAAACTAAATCAAAATGGCTTTAACGACTTAAGTATCACGTAGGTACTGCAGAATGAAGCAGCGAAGGTTGTTGTTGCTAATAACAACCCCTTGGGTGGGGCTCTAGTTAGCACTGTCCTACTCTATCACAGACCTGTCCAACAGTTTTTTCTATACTAAAGAAATATTAAATTTAGTGTTCATCCTGGTCTTGAACCTCGCCGAGCCTAGATTTGATGTTCTGAAGCCCACATGGTAAAATAGGTCGGCCGCACGTGTTAAAGACATGCAAGTTTCATTCTCACCGTGTCTATTAGTATCCCATATCTCCATTTCATCCAGTGTCTTCTAAAAGATTCTCGAAACTCCGCACTCAGGTAAACAAAAACTATGCAGACCATTATTCCCTATAAAGTAACGTAAACTAGATGTGAGGAATGCAACTCAGAACTTCGAAATGTTGTTGTCTGAACACAAAACGTTGACTGCTATGAAACTTAAGAAAGATTGAAACGAAAATACTCCTGTGAAGTCTACAGACAGAGCGTAGATCGAGTTGATAGCGCAAGTACACCGAACTGAATATAGATTCATTTCAATATAACAGATCAGAGAGACACTTAAAAAAATTTTGTTTGGAATACGTTTCTTTGTCGGTTGCCCTAAGAAATGAAAAATTTTACAAATATCGTATTATACGGTTAAATATAAAAATATGAATATCATCATTTTTCTCTCATTACCTGTAACGGATAAACAACTGCAACAAAGTAATTGTAACCTGGGTTGTTTGCCGGTTGGTAGAAAGTAATGAGGTATATTAATCCGAAAAGCGTGATCAAAATCGCCACAGCTTTTGCGTTCCTCCTGTTGGAAGAGAATAAGAGAAGAATGTGGTAGTTTCAAGACTGGCTAAGATAACAGCGCGTTTTCACATGACGTCACGGCGGCCATGTTGTTGTCCCGAAACAAACAAACGGCGGCCATGTTGGTGTCCCAAACTAAACCTTAGCGAATAGGCCATTTCCGAGTTCATGTCTGCCTTCTCTTCAAAGCGAGTCTAAGTGCGAAGTTTTTGTGATGGTAATTAGTTCTACTTTACATATGAATGAAAACTAATTTTCATAACAAAAACTTCGCACTTAGACTCGCTTTGAAGAGGAGGCAGACATGAACTCGGAAATGGCCTAGTGCATTCTATTTTTATGCAAATAGCTTCTTTTGTTTCGGCTAACCAATATGGCTGAAAGTCACACGAGTGAAAACACTCTAAACTCTAAGATAGGGCGCTGAATGAAATCGAACCGTATGCTCATTAAATTTGGTTTAACGTAAGAGTAGGAACCTTTTCAAGGGCTTTGGTGACCTTGCTATCACCACTGACATCACATGTTGTCTTATGTGTGCTCGGTAGTGGACAAGTGTTTTCGCTGATGAAATCAGTGTCTTTTTTCATGACGGATGCAATATTGTCTTGCGCACAAAACTACTCTGCTAAAAAGTGTACCTCGAGTATAGCAACTTGGGTGTCTATGTGCACATAACAGAAACGAAGTGAAATTAACCATGAAGTTGTTGATTTTACTGTTAAACTATTCGCTGGCTATCGTGGTTCCTCGGTGTTCGTAGGAAGTTGTTAAACAAGCTATAGGGCTAGAAACTAGAACATATGAACAAATGGTGTGCTGATTAGAACGGATATTCATTAAGGTCAATAGAAAAATAATGAACAGTAGAATATATAGGTGTATCATAACTAAACGAGGTACGATCGTCCGGATGAGTGTAGTCCTGAGAAGGACTGTTTTTTGTGTAACGTCAGTACGTGGTATAATGCTTTGATCGTTGATGTGATTGGTCAACGAAGTGGTGATTTTATTGGTCGACTGTCAGTTAAGTCAAGTTATCATTGGCTGTGAAGACTGTAAACGGTGATTTGTGTGAATATATACGGGTACTTGCCTGATTGTATTCATCTGTGTAGACCGAGAGTTCTTCAATTTTTTAGCTATCTTATGAACAACATAAACTGCGAATATAAAATTGAGCTGCGAGAAAAAGAAGAAAGAAACATTCGATTCAGTAATTCCCGACAATTACGTTTCGATTTACAATGACTATGTACAGTTTTCTTACCATTAGCATGATGGTCAGTGGAACGTACAGAACCAACATATCATTGGTGTGACTGTGGGTTACCCAGCAACTAGAAAAAGTAAAACAGAGGAAATTCGTTTTTCTAGTTGTTTTATCTAAGACGCCCTATAGATTTTTGGTTGCATGATTGACAATCCAAATACTAGCTCACCGAGTGGTTATTTGACAACAAGTGGTATGGGGAAGCTTGACTAAACTGACACAGATTTACTTCTTCGTATATTTTCATGATTTATAGATAAATACCTCAGCAGCA
>OX419343.1:25053301-25108301 GCA_948470475.1 Galaxea fascicularis | reverse complement strand
GCTGTTAAATTTAGCTTTACAAAAACATTGAACATAGAGGTTTACAACGCGATGATAAAGTAACCAGATTTTGCAGTGGAAACGCAGAAAAAGTTCAAGTGTACATAATAAAGATGTTCGTAGGTGACCTTAAGCCTGGGTTATGTTCTTAGTACGTTCTTAAAATTTGGGTTAATCTCAGCCTCAACGTTCTTATAAAAAAGGTTCTTTTATAAAAAAGAGTGTATATCATTGCAGAGATTCAGTTTGATGGCATCCATTGTTGTTCAAATAAGCAGTTATTTTTCACCGTGTTTAGTAGGTTAGCGGAAGTAATTTTATGGTGAGTTTCATTCAGTTTTCTGCCGCATCGTTCATTCAAACATTTTAATTATGATTAACCTTTTCGCGGCTTGAAAAGGTGTCCGTATTTATCAACGTTAAGCTAGTTAATTTTAAGGACATGTATAGGTTGGTGTACAAGCTAACCCATACCGTAGGAGAGCTTCGACTGAATTTTTTTTCTACCTATGCCGAAACTTTTCCCCTCGTGACAGCAATGGGGGAGGTAAGCTATTTGCACGCCCGGGGCTACACTAAAAAAAAACTCTACTTCGAAAGAAACTTTCAAATGAAAGTCGGTCAAGCGATCAGATCGACAAAACGATTTATTAGCCATTTCACGGAGTCGCGCGCCCCCTTTTAAAAATGTTCAGTAGTTCTTGCCGGAAAACATTAAAAGAAGCGGAAATGTCTAAGTACGATTTTTTTGAAAACTAAAGAAATGATGTTTTAAGTTGAAATTGTAGTCGAAAACACTACAGTTGCCTTGGGTTTTGTAAATATTTGATTTCAGTTAGTCCTTAACCTATAAAGTTTTTGGCGAAAAATGTTGAGTAATTTATTTCATTAGAATTCTCAATGGTGGGTCTATCTCACTTGACAGTTACAATCTGATAGCAAATTTCGGCGCGAGAAGAGAGTAAGATTGATCGGCTGTCGAGAGCAAAGGAAAGCTGTTTGAGCTTAATTTTCACTGAATCCGAGCCGTTAAACGACGTGGCAGATGTAAATCGTAAGCTATGAATCATAAGCTAGCTTTATAAATAAAGAATGGCTTTGCAGTGAATAAGTAATAATTAAATCACATTGCAACTGATTCATTGTTGAGAATCGTTTCCATTGCCGCAAATCAATCACAAAGGGTAAGTTGTTAATTAATGAAAACTTGGAGCAAATGTAACCAATATGTAGACGTTAGGATATGCATACCGATATTGGATGGGATACATGGTTTCATACCATGTTGAAATTACAACATCACCTGTTGTCTATTGTCCTTTTACATAATGTACCCTTTCAGTGAAAATTCTCATCACGTTTCACCCCATGCAGTCTTCTAAGCCACTGTCAGTTTCTAGTTTACAGTTAGAAAAACGTGTACTCAAGTGAAGAAGAAGCTACTAGACCATATCGACTTGTCAAAGATTGCGTAAGCATCGACGTATTGACAAATACTGTGGTTTACATTACTATTAACAGGTGACATCAGAACAAAATAAAGAAGTAACATGTGCTTACAACTGGAAATAACACTGCCTGTAACATTCCCGCTGGTTGCAGAAAGAAAAAGGGGAAAGACTTCCGCACAGCGCCATACGTTAATTATACATGCATCACTGTCATACTTACCCTTCTCCGAATACGAATAGAGGTTGAGTGATAACATGCATATAT
The DNA here is from genome assembly GCA_948470475.1 of Galaxea fascicularis. Taxonomy (NCBI): domain Eukaryota; kingdom Metazoa; phylum Cnidaria; class Anthozoa; order Scleractinia; family Euphylliidae; genus Galaxea; species Galaxea fascicularis. The sequence continues at coordinate 25,106,585 of OX419343.1, read as the reverse complement.
AATTCATGTATGAGGCTGAGTGGAATCTTGCCATGAAATGTCCTGCCGCACGTTCAGTGAACGGAAGCTAAGATAGTCGTTATTTATGCATCACCGGCTACTTTACTTTACCTGCAACTTCGCACTCCATTTTTTGAGGACACAGCATTATCTTGTAATCTCGAGGGCCGTGACAGCAGTAAGTTATCCGGCTAAAAGTATTCGCATGAACTATTGGGGCTACCCAGTTTGGGTGCCTTGACTTGTAACTTGTAGATCAGTCAATTCAACTGTACCGCCTGGATACAACCTCACGATTTAGGTGAAACATTGTTTTTTCAACATGTGACACATATCTAGAACACACGTAGGTCGAAGTGAGCCCTAAAGAGATTTCAAGTCTGAGTAATAGTTATGGCTCCACTGTTTTATGATCCTACCAAAATAGTGGTAACACTTGATTAAATAAAAGGCGGTAAAGGCATTTACTGGTGAAAGTGTTTGTCTACGTTCCTAACTTATTCTCATGATTTTCCCGCTCGTCCTACGAAAATTCCTGCTCTTGCTATGAGCGACAAATCTGGTTGACAGATGTGTTAGTCAGCCTTTCTTTGATTTTTCAGCGTAAATAACGTGTGTCCTTTGTTTAAAAAGCGCAGTGTTCACAGATGTAAACACAGGTTCGAGCTAATGTTTGGGTAAAGGATATGAGCCAATATCAGCTTACCTTTGCCTTGGTTACCCTGTAGAAGCATTTAAAATCACTTAATATTCTCGACAAGTGAAATGTTTGTATCCCTCTGATCGTTCCTCAAGCGGTGATTCTATTCTGTACAATCAGCTCTTGCAGTTAATTCTAATCTCCTCCAATAAAATTCCAAGAAAATCCACATAATTTGCTGAGCGCACTCTTCATCCCGTCTTAATCCGTGTTTGGATGATTTGACCTGTTTATCCCGTTGACTTAAATTTTCTTGGCCGCTGATGATACGGAATGTGAAATCCTTCCCACTTACGGCTTCCTGTACGCCAGTCATGCGTAACTTCCGTTTCACAGGCATTCTTGTTTAGTCACGTAACTGGGAAACCAGTCACGGTGATTGGCCACAACAAAGGGAGGGTCTGGAGAGAGACTGGAACTGATGGGATTGTTTGGGGGTAGCGCGAGTTTTTTTTTCAAACGAGAGAAACCAGTTGCACACCTCAACGTGCATCATAAGTTAATATATTCTAATGAAACTTGATTGACCTTGTACAGGAGCCCATCATGGGCTCCTGCCTTGTAGTAGCCTCGAACGCAACTATTTCATGAATATTTCGGCTTTCTGCCACTTTGTTGTTGTCCCAAAACTTATTGTTCCTTTATTTTGTCCGAAAATTGCGTTTACCCAAAATTGTCTTTTTAGATTCCTATAGCACTTGCCAAGATCAGCTCAGTTCCACAGAGCGTTAACGCTTTAAATCCTATTAGTATCACCCAACCAGTGGACTAATGCAAATCCTGCTTTTTGATTGGCTACTCTACTAGAGGACTATTAGTAATAGTCCTCGAATAGCAATCGAGCGTGACGCTTTCTTTCGTTTTATTCCCAGATAAATATTTCTTCAACTTGCATTTACTAACTTTATTGCCTTTTCTGTCCGACTAGTTGGGTGATACTAAAACAATTAGACCCTTCGCCCTCAAGGGCCACGGGTCAATAGCCCATTCGGCTTCCCCTCATAGGCTATTTGTTAAATATCAGCATGCATATTCTCCACTCTGATGTCCCTGATTTTCAATGGTAATGATGAGAATTTGTTAAACAATCAAGACCTTTGACCATAACAGTCGCTTGGGTTTAAAATGGCAAAATACTTACAAGGTTAAAAAGTATTAAAAAATGTAAAAGTAAAAACCGAACGGACGGTTTCTTACCCTGAAGATGACCTAGTGTCGTAGACGTTCGGTTTCTACTTTTTTCATTTTTAGTCAAGTAAATATTTTGTCAATCAAGACCTTTACGACTTTTCATCACTTCGTTTTTATTTTTCATCACTTTTGTGATTGATTGAGCGGTGATGTTAAAAGGAAACATTAAACATTAGCCACTCAGTCACTGGTAAATCATACTTGTGATTTCAAATCAAATTCGCGCTGCGCGCTCGTTCGATTTTGAAAACACGTATGATTTTAGACCAAATTGCACTCCACTCAGCTCAATTACCACTTTATTACACCCATTTTGAAATCACACAAGTTTGTGTCAATATTAATATTTATCAGTTAATGTTCACTTCAGGAAAACCAGTTTTGGATTTTTACGGGCTTAAAAAAGGATGTGATTTAGAACAAAAAATGGCGCATTTTGGGAATACATTGCACTGTTGAGAGCCAATCAGATTTTGTGAATGACGAGTGATTTCAAAATGGGTGTAATAAAAGGGTTAATCAAAGCCGCGCAGCACTCTGAAAAATGTTCTACATGTTAATCACATTTGCACCCCAGATCGTTTTCACATGACGTCACGGCGACCATGTTGGTGCACAAGTCTAATCCTCTGGGAATTGAACTCTGTTTTTATGCAAATACTTTGTTTTGTTTCATTGAACCAATATGGCCGCTAGTCACGTGACTGAAAACCATCTATACAAAAATTTTTATACCATTTAAAATACTGCGTTTATTGAGTGCCATATATAAAGGATACATTTTAAAATCTTATTATAAAGTCGCTCACACAAAATGTACGTTTTAAAGTTATTGTAAAACGCATCGCTTAAGATTTAAAATTCGGAAACAGTGAGTTCTAAATTTTAGAACCTTTGTCACTAATTTGTTTTTTTTCTCCGCTAAAATGAAGGACAATACTGTGACCGAAACTTTCTATATACAATGAACGATTTATAAAAATTTCAATGTACTATGAAATAATAACATCAAAACATCTCTTCAGTAAAGTGTTCAGGTTCATTGGCAGATAAAAAGAGAAATGTGAACTTTACACACAGCAGAGTTCAACGTGTGCTAACGTTCATCCATAAAACAATTTTTCGAGTCTTCCTTAGCTTAAAAGAAGGCAATACGAGTGAATTCTTCGTTAAAGGGTTCCACGAGGACAAAAGACGTATCGAAAACGTTAATCATTGAACTATTTTCTCTATTCATCAAAGGCAAAAACGTCTTTTTCCTTCAATTGCGACCGCAAGGAACGCTTTGATGACGCACGGGTAGAGCAAGTGACTCGGTTGCTGCCAACACTGGGGATATCTGAGGGCGGAGACGAAAATTCGGTTGCGTCATAAATCCACGTGGGCCTGCGAGGTTTCCCAAACGGTGTCACGAGCGGTGACCGCTTAAAACTCGGTGAACTGTTGGCTCGGTTCTGCCTCACAGAGGCTCGAATAGGACGACTGTATGCTGATGGCTTCAAAGGTAAAACGGTCTTCCTTGACGAGTTTCGACTTTTTGCAGAAATGTCCTTCAATGGTTCCAACGGCAAAACAGCCTTTTTGGACGCCGCTTGAGGCAGTGAAACGTGCTTTGACGGTTTTGACGGTAATGTGTATGTTTTCGCTGCCGAAGCTGCTTGTTTTGCAGATGGTTTGTTTGTTCTGTTGCCCTGGTTTTCAGTAGATTTGGATGAATTTTCGAGCGCTTTCCGAGAGATGCTCCTTTTCTGGCGAAGCTTGACTCGCTCTTCAAGCGTTTGAAACACTGGTTCTTCACTGTAGTAAAACTCACAGGACCCTTCAATGGATGAGAAGGAGCTAACTCGACTTCTACTCTGTTCCTCTGTTATTTCCTCTCTAATTTCATCAAGTTCGCTGATTCCACGGCCTGTCCAACTCTTCTGCGGAGTCCCACATTTAGAACTTGGGAAGGAAGGGTCGGTAACCATTTGCCCACTCCATTGTTCGTACGACCTTTGTCGTTTTGTAGGCCTGTCAACTTCCAGTTGAAGGTCCTCAGACTTTCTTTTCTGTCTCCAGGAAGTGATACTTAATGGTGATCCCACATCTTCCTCTCCGTCTGAGCTGTCAGAAACACTGCTAAACACGTCATCATTTTCATCTTCGTCACCATCGCTACCTCCATCACCAATTGCAGAAGATAGAGAAGTGTGAACTTCATTGATGCTTGGCTCCGCATCACGAGAGCTGTATGTGGCCCTTTTTGCGTCTGCAGTACCACTCACACTCTGGCTCGCCGATTTTCTTTTCACTGTATTTTTTCTGTTTTTATCATTCCTACTTTCCTTGCTCTTATCAGGAATCTTCTCGTCTACTTTTTCTTGTATGTTCATTTTCCTTCCTCCAGTGGTAATTTTACCCTTTTGACTTACACCTTTACTGATTTCAGCTTCGTGTTCGTCTTCATGAACTTCTTGAAGTGTGGTATCATGTAGATCATCTCCTGAATCTTGGCTGCTGCCTCCACAGTCAATACGTTCTACAATGGAACTGATTTTATAGCTGAAGTCACCCTCGGAAGAGAAAGACCCATCAAAGTGGGGCACATGAAAGCCATAGAAATCTTCCTCCTCGCCATCGGAATCAAACAGATCATTGATTCCACTGCAGTCGCGATCCTTTGCTGAACAACCAGCATCTGGTTGGTATTTCAATTCGCTCGAGACTTTAGTTCCAGACAAAGTTAATTCTTTCCTTTGGGAACAACTGCCCAAAAGGACGCAATCTGCAGGTTCAACGGATCGAGGTGTTCCACAAACTGCAACTGTCGACACCTCTCCCAAAGAGATTGTAGATTCTGACAAAACTGAAGGAGCCTTAGCATTATCCTTGTCCTTTAAAAGCGTTAAAGCACAATCCAAATCCGCGCGCGTGCCTCTTGCTTCACGAGTGGGATCCCCACGAGGGCTCCCAGAGAAGGCACTGCAATCGGACTCAGATCCGGAGTCTTTGAGTCTCGTGTCTTTTCGTCGAGGTGTAATTTTCAACGGGCTTTTCCCCTCTGACCCAATTTTACGCTTCTTCCCCTCCGGTGTGTTATTACTCCGGCTTTTAACAGATTGGCATCGTTGCTTTGGACTTCTGTCCTTAACGTCAGTAAAAGGTGATGCGGGCACACTTTTTTTCCGATTAATGTTTTTTGATTCATCATCAGGAACTTTGTAGTTTGACCTTGTTCTTCTGCCAACACTTGGCTCTTCCTCTTGTTGAGAGCGCATTCTGAGGCTGTACCCGCCTGTTTCGTAAGAGAACCCGGATTTGTCCGAGCTCGGAGATGAAGGGCAGTAACTGATTGTTGGTGTACTGGATATGCCGTCATCATCTTCTTTCGAAGATATTTTATTAGATGATACATCTTTTGATGGAGACAAGTTCTCCTCAGCCGACAGATGAATGCTTTCAGTTTCGGATTCATCAGATTCCTTCTCCAGGACTGCCCTTTTGCGGTCCACGTACATTTGGCGACAATCCGACAACTTGATTTTCACCTTATGAGAAAAGCTGGTTGTGTCATTCCTGGCAGCTTCTCCATTGTTTTCTCGAAACGAGGGTGAGCCAACCTTATGCGCAGCAGCGCGAAGTTGTGGACCCTCCCGCCTTTTCCCCTTGTGAGATTCCTGCTCCTGTTCTCCAGTGGATTCCTGAGTAACAAGTGAAGGAGCATCACTTGCTGTCATATCTCCCACATTATCACACGGCTGCAGAGTAGATACCGACGCCGAATGGACTCGCGAACGTGTTAAACGTGTCATATGCTCCTCTTGTTCGGTCTCCATAGTAACTTGCTGACTAATGAAGGACACACCCCTTCCTCTCTTTTCACTGATACTATTACTGTCGCCAGATGATCGCTTTGCAGTTGTTGTTGAAGACTGCGTAACTGAACGCTCACTTCTCTCAAGACTTTTCCCTGCTGTAATTGTTCCTTCCTCCGCTTCTGGCAATTCCGAATTCTTGACCTCTTTAACAGGGCTGGCCTTTGCGGCCAATCTAAGGCTTGCCCTCCTGGGACTATCTTTGCCCAACTGGTGGTCGTGCTTTTCTTCCACAACAGTTTGAGATTCAACCCGATTCCCGTTGTCTGCTCCATCGTTTTCACGTTGTTGTTTCACGACACGCGTGGTCTCGGATCGAAGCTTTAATCGTTTCACGTGGTCTTGAGCGCCCGCCGCCTCATTTCCACATGTGTCAACAACTGAGTTAGAATCGTAATTCTCTTTGCTGCCGTTCTCGTCAGAGGAATCCTGCTGACTCCTTCGTGTCCGTACGTCTTCCAATGACTCCTCCGCAGTTACTTCCTTAACATGGACGGGCGACTTTTTCTTCCCAACTACAGCCCTGGATCCGACAGGCGATTGGCTGAAGAGCTCCTCTTGGGCACGGGATGCACCTTTGTCTCGGGGAGAACACGCGATAACAGGACTGGACGACGTGGAACGTCTTTTAACATAACTCCTTTGTTTCTCGGAGACTTCATCACTTGTTTCCTCTAATCTCAACCCTTCGTTGACTTTATTTCGTGCAGAGCTGCGGAGTTCCTTTCCGCCAGTTACCTTTTCTCTCAAAGTCTTAGGACTGCTACTTAACTCTCGCGACTCCACCACGTCTTCATCGTTCTTCACTGTTCTTGATCTCAACACTCTGGTTGGGGTACTGTCATCACCTACAGTTTTCTCTGAGGAGGAGTGAGTAGGTGTCTGAACGGCATCTTTCTTCTCTGGGGAGGGGTTGGTGGGGGTGTAGCAATCAGCACCATTGTCTGGGGTGTGACAGTCTGGTGAGATTTCTATTCCGTTCTCTTTTGGAGGTGATGTCTGTTTACCAGGACTGCTAGAAGACTTCCCAGGACTAGGCAATCCACTCCTAAACAAGAGAAAATGGAGAGTGTGTTAGTATATACCAAAACAGTAGATGTTTTTCTCACGCTCTGATTGGCTACTCATACTTGGGATAGCAGTGCTATTCACCTCCGAGCAACTCGCGCGAAAGTCGTAATTGTTGACAGGAATGAATGAGTTCAGTACCATCAATTTTGAGCTCTGTTATCTCACTGTTTTACTACAAACTAAAACAATTGTTCAGCTAAGAGTTGGTGGCCAGTCGTGGATATTTGCCTTGTCGCTTCGCGGCTCGGTAAATATCCACTATTATCTACTATTCAGCATAACTGCTTTGAGCCCAGGAGTATTATAATGTCAGTGTACTGTAATAACAAAAATGCACATTGCGTCGGCCACTAAATATCCGCAAGAAACCCTAAGACAAATTACAGACCAAGATGTAGTATTCCAGACAAGAGAGGGTACCGTACTAACAAAAAAAAATAAAATAAAAAAATTCTGAGAGAGATGGTTTCCTGACCTGACACCCTGAGTGATTAAGTGAGCAAAATTTGGAAAGACCCATGTCTATACTTACTGTTAAACTCAGAAAACCGTGAACACTAATAAGGCTGCTGCCTTAGAAAATTTTAAAGGGGCCCTCTGAGCTAAATGCTGAGAGCTTAGGAGCCCAACATATGAAGTGAAAGGTGTTGCTGTGAAAAATTAAGACGCCCCGAGCTATTCTTTGGGTGCCCCAGACTACCCGGCTCCTGTTAGGCAACAGCCTTGACTAAGAATTATTTCTGGAATGTTTGTTGTTCCTCAAACAATCAGATGCGTGATGAAATCGCAAGAAGAAACTGCTAACCACAAAAGTAATCGATGTCACAGGTTGCCATTTAGCCATCTTGTGTCTTATTGGTTTTCTTTTGTAACACAAAAATCATTCCAAAAATGTTCCTAATGTTCACGATTTTACTGATTTTCACAGCAAAAATCGTCATTGAAAGTTACTTGGAACACTGAAATGGCCTTGAAACACTGAACCTACGTACATATGCAGCCTTGAAATAGAAAACATACAGCCACTACACTATGTAGCTCCACTTATGTATGTATGTATGTATACATAATTGGCCACTCCCCATTGGGGCTTTTCAGGACCAATGTAAACAACTGGCAGGGGGCAGACCAGTTGGCTATTTGAAGTTGAACTCGGGGCTACCGAGAACAACATCAGCTAGCAGTCGGAACAGGATTTGGACCCGTGACTGACGGATTTCAAATCCAGTGCTCTAACCACTAGGCCTCCCTAAGTCCTTGTAACTTACCTTTCCAGGTTTTCTTTTTCCTTCTGCTCATGTTTCTGGAGCATTTTTGCCAGAAAGTCTTGAATGCTTGGCCCTTTTTTGATTAGCTCATCCAGACTGCGGTAGTTTGAAGAATCTCTGGCAAATGACTGATGACGATCGCTTAGAAGGTGCTACAGAAGACAAACATAAAAGAGGAAGAGAAATGCAAAGTTAATTTATCAAGGAATAATTAACAATTATTCACCTCAGTGTCGGTTAATAATTGTTTTAGTATATACCACACAAGCTGAATAACTAGCATTTATTCAAAAGTTTTCCTCTCTGGAAACCAAAACGGGAGGCCATTTTCTTTTTCTTTGGCTGCTCGGAGGTGAATAGTACTTTGCTAACCACCTCCGTGTTAACCAATGAGAATGTGTGAAAAGCACTATTCACTTGTGTGGTGTATACTAAGGATTATATAATTAAATTAAATTCTCTACTAAAGTTCAAGGAATAAATGGAGTAACTATGCAACATTTTAACCCTTTAACCCCCAATCTCAAAATGTATTTTCTCCTAACAGTGCTCACACATTTCATATGTCACATGTAGGGAGAATTTGTATGAATGTTAACTCAACTGATCCTTGGTGATCATTTCCTGTATTCTCATTCCCTGTATTATTGATGAACTAGTTGTTATGGTAAGAAGAAATTAAAATGGTGGTCACTATTGGGGCATAAAGGGGCAAACCGTCTGATATATTGTTGGTATATGGCTTACAGTGCGACTACTTCAACCAAGACCACCCAGGAAAATTTCCTGTAAATTAGCCAACGAGAATCTCATATCGGAACAATGAATTTTCCCAAAATTAATTATGTATGACAAATTTACCCACTACTGAAGAAAAACAAAATTGAAATTGCAGCTACTCTATTGTTTCGTCACTCAAACACGATTGGTCAATTTGTAAAAAAAAAAATTCTCTGGTGGCCTTGGTCGGAGTAGTTGCACTGTAAAACAGACCAACAAAAAGGTTAAACCTGTCCAGACAAATTATCAACTGCTGTGGGATCTACAATAAGAGATCAAACATCTGCCACTCCCGCAAATATTGCACATGTATGCACAGATTAATATTGCTGTCAGAGAGAACATCTTTGGGGATCAATTGTCAGACATTGTGCAAAACAATATCATATTCAGTACTGTCTTACTATTTCTGTAAATCTTAATAATTTTATTTTGCTTTTTAGAAATTTCTCACCAAGTCCAGGTCTTCATAATGAATGCAACAGCACTCGCAATATCCTTTCTTTTTGTTCTTGTCTTCTCGAACTGGTTTCCTTCAAAAAATAAAAATAATGAATTAATAGTAAAGTTAAAATCTCATGGGTTTTGAAAATAATGTTTTTGACACAGCACTTTTTTGGGAAATTAATTTTAATCATATCTGACAGACAGAATGATGTACAAACTACAGTAGAGAAGTGTAGAAGAAATATGGATTAAAATGTTGAACAAAATGAAATAACATATGTACCTTTTCATTCTGTTGTGCTCCCCATGGTGATTGTCTGCATTATTCTTTGGTGAGTCAAATGGACAGCTTCCCAGTGGACCATCAAAATAAATCTTTGGCCATTCCTTGAGTTCATGAACCAAAGGCTTATAACAGCGGCTGTGGTCCTCAACCTTGATGAAGGGAGCATAAAGCTTACGTACTTTGGGCTTGGTGCCTTGTTTTGCCACCCTCCCAGAAACCAGAGGTTTGGATGCTAACCTCTTTTCTACACTACCATAGCATTCAAGCCTCTTTAGCATATCCTCCAGTTGCACAATTTCCACACCCCAGTTTCTCGCATTGGCAATAACATTACTGCTGCCATACTTGCAGGTAATTGCTGCCTGTGCCGCAAGTGCCTTTCCTCGTACACTGTGTTTACCAGCAGCTGAACCAGTTTGCTCTGCACCACCAGAGTCTGCACTTAACGGAGAAGGAACAGCTGAGCCTTTAACTGATGAACTGAATACAAGGAAAAGAAAATCATAATTACATGCATCTATAAAATTAAAATGCTTTGTAAGTAACTCTGTGTTTTATTCCAACCATTCAGTGTTTGAGGGGAAACCTATATGATACCAAGCAATAGCGACAGTATTAGGTGAATCACTTTGCAAATGAACTGGTCTACATAATTCTTTGCAAAGTGGTTTGCACAGGGAAAGGCAGCCCTGTAAGATGTGTGACAACTTCATGAAAAATCTAAGCCATGGCACTTGTCTTATTTGTCATGAAATTTTTGTCATGCACATGTTTTGAAAAATCTTTTGCTGCCCCTGATGTTTATGGAGGATATTTCTCTTGAGTCTCTGGATGAATTAAACACTCAAATGGAAGCTATTGATCATGACATTTTTTAAAAATCTGCAGCTGACATGCATGCCATGCAGGTGAAATTTATTAATTCTAGAATATGAACTTAGTATCTTTCTGCACAAAATTCCCTTGACCCGACCCCTACTAGTACAGTACCTTTTGGTGTTCCCAGGAAATGGACTTGGTATTGATAGAATTGGGCTGGGTGTGGAATTGCTTCGCGGTGAGCAGTGTGTTTCCACATCCTTTTTGTTTGTGACAACACAACTTATGTCCTTACTGAGAAATTCCTCCACTGTCTGCCAAAGAAAATGGTTCATTCAGGTAAATATATTGAAAGGGGTTACCATTACATAGCTAATAAGGACCTCTGCTATTAACAATAATTATTATTGGAGTAAAATGACAGTTGACACAGTCCTGAAAATTGTTGATATTTGAGAGATTAGAAAACTGTAGAGGGGTTTTGGCTGAAGAGAGAACCAACATAAAAGAACTATGAATTATTTCTTTTTTTTTGGCATGTTGGTTATGGACTAAACGACAAATTAGTGGTTACCTGGCATATAGGCTGGCAATGGGATAATTATTAATTCTGACCCAATGTTTTAATACTCATATTTCATTGTCTTGTATAGAAACGTAACCAGTACATTGTACAAAAGCAATGGTATGTGGATAAATGACGAAGGGTAAAAAAATCCTGTTCTCATTTCTTATCTCAACATGGAATGATAATGTTACTGTTTTTTTGGTCTGGGTTACAAATTGACATTTTAGTATCTGATTGTTTGACCAAAGTGCCTGTAAACTAAAATGGGGTGGACAAGTGTACATCCAGTGTCTAAGACATCTTTCCCCCAAAGAAAAGTAGTGGAAATGTTACAAAATTGAAGGTCGTGATAATACATGAAAAACTTTTCTGCATCTTACCCCTCCTAACTCTCTGATTCGTGCCTGTAAGCTGCTGATTTTCCTGTAGCCTTGAAGATCCAGGTAGTGTGATTGCCCCCTAAGTGGTTTGTCATTCTGGAACTCTAGCTTCCGTTTGCCCCTAGGACTCATTTCTGGAAAGGTGAGAAATAAACAAATTCATACACTTTATCCATATGAGCTGAGCATGTGTGTTGAAAGGAATTGAGTAGAAAATTGGCATGTTTAGATGGCTCTTAGATTATGAGTCTCAAAGTTCAATGGTACAATGGATGTTGGCATGGCAACAAGAATCAAGTATTAAGGAACCATCACAACTTTTATAATATTGTATTTACAATATTTAGTTGAAATGACAAGTTTACTTTAATACATAACACTGTTATTTTGAATTAAATTCTAGAGGATGATTGCTGTTTGATTTCTTCCTACATGCTAATCAGGTTCACAGCAACCATGGCAGAGTACTAATAGATTTACATTTATTCCAGTTGGGTGACTGTACAACAAAATTCCATGATACAGTCGAACCGGTATTTAGAGGTCACCCTTGGGGGTTGGCGAAATGACCGCTAAATACAGGATGGCCGCTTAATACAGGTTGATCAGAAATTATACAGGAAAGTGAGGAGGACGCCATTTTATATATCACATTCATCACTAATTGAGACCAGGCAAAATATAAACGTCAATTTCCACCAATTTAAAAGATTTGTGAAAATAATCACGGGATTCTCTTACCTGCCAGGCTATTTTGGTATCACATGAGTGATTTTTGTTTACAAAGTGACCGTTTAATGCAGGTCAAGACAATAGAAACAACCCGTTGGGACCTAGTAGAAGGTGGCCGCGACCGCCTAATAGAGGTAAAAACTACAGAAATTAAGGGAAGACATTTTTGGGACTTTAACAACTGACCGCTTAATGGAGGGTGACCGCTTAATACGGTGCCGCTTAATACAGGTTCGACTGTACATTGTGGCGCATTAACATTGATTGAATTTGGTTGAATTTTACTTCTTCTTTGGCTTCAAGACTTCAACGTATGTGCAAACACGCTTACTGTTAATACGAGACAATGGAAGCATGTATTACTTAAAGCTTATTTACAATGGAGGCAAGCAACGTATACTTTAGCATTTGAACTAAATCTAACGCCTTCCATGGCGATCAAAACGTCTTCTACGCCGCTGGTAGAACGCATTAAGGCTTAGCAATCAAATAACGAACAAGAAATGTATTCGCGGGATGTCAATTTCTTTCAAAGAACACCGTAAACCAACTGCATAACAATAGAACTTCATTAGGAATGAAGCGTCTTTCGCACGAATCAACGCTTCAACTACAAGGATCGAAAAATACTTTTTGAAGCCACTGAATCGTCTACAACTAAAACAGATTTCGATCAGAACGTTTAGCTTATGTTGCTTTGATACTTACTGAATTTTTTGGACAGATCGTTCACAGATGGGGTCTTCGTTCGACGTCGAGGACTTCGCCGAAGACCATTCACGGGTAAGGACGCTCGCCTGTTTGAAGACATATTTCTTTCTGATTATTGAGGCGATCGCGCTACCATCAATCCCAGAGAAAGATTCTTTTATAAGAAATCTGCTTATGTCGAGGAGAGGGAAATGACCGGCAAGGGAACCGAATTATAACACGAGCTGTTACTCATAATTTTCAGCTGTTTATCACTGCGTTTTCCCGGGGTTCGAAGTGAATGTCGTTTTCATGAAAGCGCGGGAAATCCCGTCATGCGCTGCGGTCGCCACTAGAAAATAACAAGTATGTCATGTATGTCATTTTATTTATCCACATATTGCATATGAGCTAACCTGGGCTCGTTTTAAAAATGCGAATGTGCCGAAGACCAGCAACACTAAGGGTGTTCGCAGCCAGGGTTTTTTACGTCCCTAGTGGTTCTTTAACGTCCCACAGAATCAATTGTGAAGAGACGCAACTTCCGGTTTATCGTTCTTATTCGAGAAGTACTGGCAGTGAGGAGTGAACCATTGTTTTCCGTGGAGACGCCCACTCCCTCCTGTTTTCAGGTAAATGAAAGTTTGTGTTAATTGTCTTTCCACCAGAAATACATTCATCACTGGCATCAAAATTAGTAGCTGTTTATTTTCTTCTATTTCAAATAATGAAACGGAGAGTAAACTTAATTAACATTTAAAAGGGTGACAACTCCAAAAAGGCCTGTTAAATGTTTCAGTCGGGAGAGAAAAAAATTCTGTCGGGAATTGGGAGGCTTGGGGATTTTTCTGGGAAATGAGATAGTTCTGGGACATTGCAAATTGGAACATTAAACAAAATTTGTATTTCGATCAGTTAAAAAATCGGGAGGACCTTCCATATTTCATGGTGGACTTAAAGTTACACATAGTGCTGCTCATACAAATATTTGTTAGAGTTGTCACCCCCCCCGTAACATTTGATTGGGACTTTTAGGGGGGCGAATTTTAGTGTTCCTTCCTGAGGTTACAGTTTCGTCTTTTCTTCAGGTGCTGACCTGGCCAATCAAACCAGTAGATCACGCAGTAGGGCACTAAGGTGAGCTCCGTCAACACTTGCCTCGGTTCAGATGATGCGGTCTAACATAGGTTGAAGCTAGAGTGAGTCTGTGCACCTTATTAATTCCCGGCAACACTCACTGGAATGTCACAGATGAAAGAACAGCAGTCCCGAAACGTCTGACATTCACTGATATTAGCACCCACAGTTTATTTAAAACTTTAAAATTTACAACACTCGCTGTAGTTGGTTACGGAAACTGACAGTCGATGTATAATACTGGCTGTATGCTCTAACTAAAGAGGAAGGAATCAACAAAGTTTTTCAGACTTCTTTACGCAATTGTAAAAATTGCGATCATAACTGCGACGATCATTCTTCATTTGAAAGTTAGCTTATCCGTAAATACGTGGAAGGTCGCTTGAAAGTGTAATTGTTGGAAGGTGACAACCTAGTGCGCGTTATGTGCAGGCTCATCTTGTGGCAGCGCAGCCGAAAACGATAGCTACGTACGTCATTTATTGTACTATATACCACGATGCAATTTGCTGAAGTGAAGACATGCAAAAACGCCGGATGAAATACCACAACGTTTCCTAGAACAGTTTCACGTGCTTGCGAAATGTGCCACCAAGTTTGATTGCCTCATTAAAGATAGAACTGATGCTATTCATTCGCAAACCCAAACCGGATTTGAACGTGCAAACTTATTCGATTCGCTCTGAAGTGTTTGTTTTACTATTTGTTAAGTATGTTAATTTCAGCTCTATGTACTTAAATATTCGCTTTAATTTGTCAAAACTTTGCTTTATATTGCATTTGTACCAGAAAGATTTGCTAGTTACTTGGCACGAGTCATTACTCAAAAATGGACGCTTTGGTACCTAGAAAGTCACCTTGAAAGGTAATTTGTTAGTTTTTGATATGCCTTCACTCTCATCGGCAACTTAAACTGATGGCATGAGAGGATAATTATGATGAATTGATTTAAGTTGATTTTGAATTCCGATTCTATTCTATTTCTGAACTAACAACACAATTACGACTTCTCTTTAAAACTAACAAAGTCAAAATACCCCGGCATCAAGTGCATGTAATCTAAGTCAGAGGCAAACGTGTTGTGTTGTGATTGGGATGTAGGCAATAATGATGTACTATTATTAAGGGGGCAGTCTGGTCAAAAATTAGGAAAAATCCGAATTTTTTTCAGAAATGTTTTTTTGGCTCCTAGAGTAAGGTACATCTATGTAGTTTACGGGATTGTTTCCGTTTCTTTCAGTTTCAGTTTGCGAGTTAGTAAAAATGAGACTTTTCCGAGCCTTGTTATTTTGTTGTTGTTCCGTTTCCATGGCAACATAATTAAAATTGTTCGATTTTCGTGCCTAAAATGCATGTTTATTCTTCAAAACCCACTCCTTTCGCAAGGTCTGACCGGAGTCCATTCCACGCGTGTCCCTTTACGATCTAAGCTAGGTTACCAAGCCAAAACGTTCCTCAGGCTATCTCCGGGTAAGCTCTTGATTTCACAATCAGTATTTCAAATAACAATGCCAAAACAAGGAAGCAAACAAGCTGTTTTAAGGCAAAATGTTTCGAAAAAGCGAAAAAGTGGCTTTAGAGGCACTTCGAGTAATGTTTTAAAGCGTCAGAACCAGGAAAAGCGACCCACAATAGGAGTTACTTTCATCGGTGAAGACGACGTGGTGAGTGAACAAATACCACCGCCTGCTGAACCAGCATCTTCCCGGAAAATTCAAATTTCTGAAACTGAAAGTTCCTCCGATGAGAATACATACGATTCATGGGAGCCAGCAAGTGGTTATCGCCTCGTAAGCATGGATAGTTTGACGAAATTTTGCAACCGAGTTCATTCACACTCTTCATGCTCTTCAGGTAAGAATAAATTTTTGTCACGTACCTTTAAATATATCTCTCTTTCACACTGCAATCTGCCCAGATTTTTAAGCATCTCATAAAATTTTTAAGCTCACTATTTATTTTTGGTTCTCATAGGTCATGTTGAGTTAGAGGAAGACTCCACAAACAGATTTGGCTTTAGCAGTTCGATCTATGCAAGGTGCAAGAAATGTGGGATGTCAGAACTACTTGTAACTGGCCACCATACCTCCGATGCCACAGCACCAAAAACAACCCAAGGAAAAGATATAAATCGCAGAGTTGTTTATGGTTCTTTTGAGATGGGAACAGGGAGGGAAGGTATAGCTAAACTCTGTGAATTGCTGGACATGCCATTCACTATCTCAGGTGATACATGGTATAAACATGAGAATGCTCTCCTAGATGCCCACACTAGTGTCATTCAGGAAGAACTTGCCAAAAATAGGGCTGAAGCAAGAAAACTTGCATTTCTGGAGATGGATGAAGAAGACAGTGATGAAACTGCAGTAGCTGAAATACCAGTCAGTTTTGATGGCACATGGTCAAGGCGAGGCTATTCTGCCAATCATTGTGTAAGCTTTGTGATATCAGCAGCCTCTGGGAAAGTGCTTGACTTTGAAGTAATTTCTAAAGTCTGCAATCAATGCAATCAGAAGAAATCAAGTTGTTCACAAGAGGAGTTCCAGGAGTGGTCACAGACTCATGAGTGCCAAGGTAGCTATGGTGGCTCCAGTCCAAGTATGGAAATGGAATGTGCAAAACGATTATGGGGACGAAGTGAGCATTATCTTCTAAGGTACAAGTGGATGATCTCTGATGGAGATTCCAAGTCATATTCTTCAATATGGAACATATATGGAGTATGTGACACTTGCAATCATTTTGAGGCCCTTGATACAACCTCAAAAGAGTACATTTCATGGAAAGCTTCCAATGAATACAAAGAATGGGAAGAGGGACATCTTCAGGGAACCACTAACTGCAATAGAGTCATTAAATTGGACTGTATAGGTCATGTCCAGAAACGCCTTGGCAAAGCCCTATATGATTTCCAGAAGTCAAACACAAAGCTGGAGGATGGCAAACCTGTAAAAGGTAGAAATGGGAGGCTGACTAAAACATCAATTGAAAAGCTAAAAAAGTATTATGGAAAAGCTGTTCGCAACAATGTCAATAAGGACATCACAACAACTGAGGAACGAGACAGAGCTGTTGCAAACATGAGAACTGAGATTAAAGCTGGTCTTTATCACTGTTTGAAGATACCATTAAAAGAGAGACATCAGTTTTGCCCATCCAACTCTTGGTGCAAGTATAAGAAGGGTCTACCTTGTCCAGACAAGCCTCACCATCTCGATCCCGTCTTTAAGAAACAACTTGAACCCATCTATGACCGTCTGAGTGACCCAGCTCTCCTTGCCAGGTGTTTGCCTGGATACACCCAAAATTCAAATGAATCTATTAATGCTTTAGTATGGAACAAATGCCCTAAGAGCAAATGGCATGGGAGAAAAAGGGTTGTAATGGCAGCTTCTTCTGCTGCCTTGCACTTCAGTGGCGGAGCTTCTAAGAAGAACAAAATTATGTTGAAGGCTGGACTGTCAGTTGGTGACCATACAAGAAGAGAATTTAAGAGAAGGGACTCAAACAGGGTGAAACAAGCAAAAAGGAGAGTGGACAAGCAATATAAGGATTATAGAGTTCTCAGAAGGCAAGCAAGGCAAAGGGATGAAGAGCTACGGTCCAACAGGGAAGGCGTAACGTATGAGGCTGGTGGCTTCAATGATCTCGGAATGAGGAATGCACCTCCAAAAAAGAGAAAAAGGCCATAAAAGTCTTTAAAAACTGCTACCTGACTTAATTTATTAGTGTTGTTATGCAGTATTATGGTGAAATTGTGACAAAAACGTATTTGAGAGACTCAGAAAGTCATTTTAATCATGTTTAGACTTTTGCAAATGTTTAACTGCATTTTTCTAAAAATAGCAATTTTTGCTACTGCAAGTTGTTCCCCCTATTATTTTGCCACTTAGATTTAAGGTATTTCAGTCAAATGTGGCTCAAGTATTTAACATATAGAGCACTACAACTTAATGGGGCAAAATTGGATTTTACTGAAAAGAAACTTTTTTACGGACAAAAATGTAAACTGAATGTTTATTTGGTTGCTATGGCAACGTTATGCGCTGTATCCAAATTCCGTCCCATTAAGTTGTAGCCCTCTTTGTATTGAGTTGATGTGCTAAATAGGAGCTTGTTTGATTACATTTTCATTTGGAAAAAGTAGGGGGCAGTAAATCAAGTCTTGAAATAATAATGCTCTTTTTAGGGTTAATTATTAACTACAGAAATGCAAAGTCAGCATGTTAAGACCAAAATTGAAGAAAGCTTGACCAGATACCTCTTTGGTGAAAATTCCAATGTTTTTGGCCAGTTGATTATTTTCTTATGAGTTTTTAATATTTTGATTCCAGCTACCCTAGTTTTTGACCAGACTGCCCCCTTAAGCCCTGGTCAAAATATCGGACAATGTTGGATCCCACATTCAATATTGTTGTATTTACAGTATTTAGGATGTGAATGTTGAAATAGGGGCAAAACGCTGATCCAATAGTGTTGGACGAAACAAGCTACCGGGTACTAAATTTGAAAACTTGGAGTTCAGACAGGGAAACCAACAGCGCTTGTAGTGTTTATGGTACTGGAGCTGTTTGATGTAAATGACGGTGTCAAGCGAGGAAGAAAAATGATCAAAAGAGCGAGCAGAAAACAGCATGTTGCGTATCGAATGCGCAATCCCAGTCCAGAACGGTCAAGCAAAAATATCCCGTCTGGGAGGGGGTTAGTGTTTATTATTAGGTTGTGCCCAAATCATGCCCTCCAGAAGACCAGCCTATGTTGGCTCATTGTTAGGACAATGTAAGGGCAATGTTAGAGCAATGTTACGCCGTTCTTAGGCGTATATGAAATTAGAGACAATACATTGAGTCTCATATGAGATACTAACCATGAAAAGCAAAAAGATGGCGGCTCGATTAGTGAAATTTTTTTTACGAGTTTACAAGACGTTTCCTGGAAGTTTTCTTCCCGCGAACCTCCCCTCAGGGGCTCAGTCTAAATTCAAAGGAAACAAAAACCCAGTTTCTATAATATTCATTGATGTGAAAGACTGTGATGGTTTCGAAGACTGGTACCTTTCACATTCTGCGCTAACTTTGGCCGTAATCCTTCCATGAAGTCCTCGAACGTGCTTCGCCGGTGCAAAAATGGCGAGATTCAGCTTGATTTGTAGCGGAAAAAACCCGAGCGATCCGATGACCTGATCTTAATCTAAGGTAAGGTCATGAAGATGGTGTTTTCTGTCATTTTAATTCCGGTGGTACCCTTTAGAAATCGCCCTCCTAGGCGTGACCCGCTTCAGGATACGGCAAAACACTGCAACATTTTTTCGTCGAGCAGAATTCTTGGGAATAATGTTTGATCAAAAGCAAACACCATCCAACACTTGATCAAGCAAAAATATTGGACGAACATCATCCAACGTGGGCGGGCAAACGATCGAACATTGGTGGATCGAGCACAGTTGGAACGTTGAATCCAACTTATTTGTTCGATAGTTTGGCCAGGACCTTAAGATTAAGAGCAAGTACAGTGTATTAACATTATTTTTTGAAGTTGACATGATCCAGTGCCTCATACTGCAACACAGTCAGTTCATCAGTTCAAACATAAGATAGTTTATTTGCTTTTTTCTGAATAACTTGAATGATGAGCGCCCAAAATATAGACTTCATTAATATGATAACGATCCCAGAAAGTCAACAAAATTAGCATTGTACAAAATCTGAGATATACATGATTTCACGTACACAATAAACTATTAAGCAGAGTTTTGCAACTGTTAACTGTTCACTGACTTTAAAAAATAAAGTTCAATACAAACACAACAGAAAAACTCTCTTGAACTAAAATATCATTAAAAATCTCTGCAGATGTTTCTTTGGGCTTGGCATATATAGTGTATCTCATACTATTTCTCCTTGTAGTATTTCAGAGGAGAGCATATTCCCATATTCCAATGAATCAACCTCAAACTACAGGTATTTACACAAAATAAACTACAAACTATACAATATATTATTAAATATTCACCATATTAATATAACTCCATTTTGGAACAAATGTAAACCAGAACGAACAGAAAATTGACATGCACTTCACCTTTCTTCAATGTTCTGGGAAAATTTTATCAAACAAAGACTTTTTTGAGGTTAACAACAGGGCTCTCAAAAGAACACATGTTTTGAAAATTTCAGGCAGGTAACAATATTATTTTCTGTGAAGATATTTTTTGCTAGTCATCACAGTCTAAACATGCTTTTATACTGATCAGTGGCCATCCAAAAGGGTTGCCACAGAGATTTGCATGAAAACATCACCAAATCCTGTTTCCCTCCCATTTCCTCTCCCACAGAATATAATATAGTTTTCAGAAAGGAAACAACAATTTTTATAGAACAAATCATGTTTCAGCTTTCTGTCAGACAGTGTGTAGTGCACGTAGATCATGCTTTCACCAGCTTTCAACTTAAGATAAATGAATCTTAAGTTTACACATACAATGGGAGCAGACCTCATGAAATCAGCAGGTGCACCACATTAATTTAAACTTTCTTTGTGATCATACATTTTCATGTTTTCTATTGTTATTACACATTATTATTCTCTGTTACACAATAATTTATATTCTCCTTGCAATTGTGAAATAATCCAACTGACAATGGCAGAAGAACTGCTGAAACAAGTTTTGTTCTAAAAAAAAATGTTTCCTTTCTGAAAATCACAACATTACTGTTATTATCAAGAATTGGAAGGGGGATCAAAACCATCTAAGATATCTCTGATTGTCCCAGGGATGTTCACTGACATGTGTGATTAATTTTAATCACAAATAAAATTAATGTACTCTAACATGACGATACCTGTATGTACCAAGTTAGAAAAATGCTGGGCATGTGTGTTCAATAATACAGTTCTTACAGTGCTCCCTTATGTACATGAAAGTCTCGTAACCAAGGTTACATTCTTGCACATTCAAGTATTGTACATTACAACACTGTGCAGCAATGGTCTTGATTCCTATGTCTGTGACTCGTTCACAGCCCCGCACGCTAAGTTTCTTCAGCTGAGGACAGTGAATGCTGATAATGTGCAAACCATTATCTGTGATGTCACACTTGCCAGCATCAAGAGATCTCAGTTTCAAACAATTTTGAACTATGTGAGTTATGCCAATATCGGACACAGCTTCACATCCTCTGATGTTCAAGTACTTTAACTTCACACAGTGCTTTCCAATGTATTTCATTCCAGTATCAGTGACTGGACACTTTGCTACACTGAGATATTTCAAACTTGCAGAATTCTTAGCAATTTCCTTCAAGCTAAAGTCCCTCACCTTGTAGCAATCACTAACGCTAAGTTCCTTAAGGTGAGAACAGTGTTGTGCAATATGCTTGATGCCAACATCTGAAATGCGATTGCATCTGCGAAGATACAGGCTCTCAAGCAAACCACAGCTGAGACCCACAAATCTCAGCCCAAGGTCATCAAAGGCTACACAGTCACTCAAATCTAAGTGTTTCAACTGTAGGAATGAACCATGATGTCCTAAGCCAAATCCATTAGCTACTGGTGCCGATATACTGTTGACGCATGTACAACCACTGGTATCAAGATGGGTGAGTGAATGACAATTGAGTAAAACGTCATGAAGTCCTTTGCTGGTGATGCAACAGCAGCCGGAGACATCCAGGTCCTCAAGGTCAATGCAAAACCTTGCAATAAAACCCAAGCCCTTGTCAGACAGTAATTCACAGCCACTTAATTTCAATGCATGCACAGTAATGCAGTAACCTTGTGTGTCCATTGCCAGCTTTGCCAAGACATTCCGTAGTACTTTGTTGATGTCACTGTCTTGGTAATTGGTAAGATTGATGTTTGACCAAAGAACTGGATCCCAACAGAGAGCCTGCCACTTCTGGCAGACACTCGATGCTCTGCAAAGGTCTCTTGTAGACAAATAAGAGAGAATAAAGATCAAAATATCCTCAGGTAGATCATTCAAGGAATTTATTCCAGTTGTAGACTTTCTCCGAGAGTAGTTTGGAAGAACTTCTTCGAATGCGCTATGGTCACTAATGGTTGTTGAATCACTATCATATCTTGCCCTTCTGAAAGCTTGCTTTGATTTCTCCAGCTTTGTAATTCTGCTTCGCAGATGAGCCTGTAGAGAGTCTTTTCTTTTAACTTTATGGGGATCTTCTTCTGGAGAACTTTCATTGTAACCAATACTAGCATTTGCATTACTGCTTCTCTGCGTGGAAAGTGGCGAATCTGCATCATCATCAACATGACCATTAGAAACATTAGGTAAATGTAATTTGCCAACAGAAGAAAGAATCCCATTTGGAGTAATGCCTCTCAAAGCAAGATCACCATGATCCCTGACAGAAACACTGAATTTGTCTTTGTCAGATGACATTGCAGAAATTGGTTCAGTAAATGACTGTGAAGAAGAGCTCTGAATACTATCAGTGTCTGCTGGCCAATTATGTGACTTTCGTCGCCCACCAGGTTCCAGCTGGGTCTTAGTAGACGGCCCTAGTCTTTCAATCAATTCCACACTTCCACTATGCTGGCCCCTGCTTTGACCTTTATGAGTGCTTCCTTTCTTGTATTGTCTTTTCAAAGAAAATTCATCTAAAGTTGCCTCCTCCTCTCCCATATCTGCAAATGCAATTCTGTGACGCACTTTGAAGTCACTGTCTGTATCAGAACTTGTTTTTGAGGAAAGCTTAGGATTATCTCTTCCGGGATGTCCTAGTTTCTCTGTCAGATCAGTTGAGGCTCTGTTTAGCTTCTTTTGAAATTCAACAGCTTGGCTGTTGTACTGTTGTTTTTGTATCCCTTTCATTTCGTGGCCCTGTTTGCGATCTCTTGGATGTTCTCGAGTTCTTCGTTCACCATTCATTTTGCCATAATCTCTGACACCATTACTGTCTCCTTTCGCAGTCTTGTCACTGCCTGACTTGGATGGTCTTGATCTGTCACCCCTCTCAGCTGTTCCCCTATTTTCCCTGTTGGCGTTTCCCTGAGCAACCCCCGACCTTGGATTTCTAGTTGTGGTGTTTGCTCCATTTCTTAGCTTTTCAATTCCATGCCTATCCTCATACCCTTTGAGAAACTCTGGAACTGTCAGTTCCTCTCTTGGGATCATTAAGCCTGGACCATCCCTTGTAGAAAAATCTGGATCCTTGAGGTTCCGTTTCACAACAGGGGAAGCGTTTTCTTGGGGCCTCTGAGGCTGTACATCTTTCAGAAAATCAGGAACTTCATATTCCTTCAAAGGTAAATGAATTGAACTTTCCCGATGGTTGCTGCTATTCACAACAGGGCCATTATGATGTGAGATGCCACTTCGCCCTGGTGTAGGTGAGAACTGTTTGCCATTGTGGGTCTTTGGAGATTTACCATTCCTCGTTTTGTCCTTTTCTGAGAAGAAAAAAAAAATTATGAAATTCTTTATAAGAAAAAGTGAAAAAAAAAAAAAAAATACAAGGAATCTTGTAATGAGCAAACATTCCATGCAAGATTTGTGACAAAGTATGTATGTCCCAGAGCCCCTTTTAGGGTACATGTAAATGCAGACAAGCTACTTCAACTGGGAGAGACCTTGTAGCTTTCCAGATGCGGCCTGTCACTGGAGAACAAAACAGTAGATGACACTTGTAACACTAACAATATCCCTAGCCCTAATAACAAAAGACACTACAGGTCATAGGGACCAATGAAAATAGAGGTCTGGAAGATATACAGGATTACTCCAACTGGGAGAAAATATGGTGACCAGGGAAAGAAAGAATCGCAAAGGCACAGAGAAGGCAGTGGTAGATGGGAGAGAGGCAGCGGAAAATAGCTGAGATGTGGGTCGGGACTGCAATGGGAGCATGTGCTTAAACATTTTCATTTTAGGGTGGAGAAGCAGGACTTTCCTTTCCAAACAGAGTTGAAGTAAAAGAAAGGAGAATAGACGGAGCAATCACAAAAATATTCACTTTTCTTTCAATTAACTTTTTGGGATAAGCAGGCAAACTTGTTGTTTACAGGTGGTGAAAATTGTCAGTTGCCTGCATAAAAGGAGAACCCTGGAGAAGGGAACAGGAGAGGGGACATACAAGTAAGATGAGGTAAAAACGTCACATCCACTCATAATAATTTGGGTTCAGGAAAAGATTTTAAAATTTGGGAAAACAGAAACAGTCTGACATGTGTCTTAATTTCACATGGGGAACTGGTGGAAAAGAAGCAAGATTTCACTGCTTTTCTTGCTGCCTGTTCCTCTTCTCTTTTATGCTTTCCTGAGTACCATGCAGGCAATGTGATATATACATGTAACTGCCAACCAAACTGTTAAGACTGTCAAAAATAACTTACTTGAGCAGAGCTCAAGTTATCAACACTGGGTCAAGCAGTCAATCTGGCTTTCAATTTAATCAAACCATTTTAAATAATAGAGCTGCAATACTGCTGTGAACATTTTAAAGCTATTTTCCTGATATCAAATGAGGCAACAGTGAAATAAAGGTCCATATCACAGCAAATTGTTCAACTTTCTATCACTGCAATGTATATGACATCCCGTCTGTCCTCTACAAAGCCACTGTTTTTCTCTTATGTTTTTCATTCCAGCCTATGGAGGTGATAATTGGATTAAACCCAAAATATAACCTCCCACATAGAATTAATTGTTTTTAAAATTTCAAAGTTATTAAGTATTGATTGAGTCTTGCAAGATTCTATCATCCATAAAGCTAATGTGAAAAAACAATAAACGTTTCAATGACAGCCATTGTTAAAAGTTTAAGATTAATTTTAAAACTAATTCTCTAATAAGATAGGTTAGTAAATCTTTTGATTATTAAGAGACTGATCTCCTCTGATCTCTGAGACAAATTCTATTTTATGAAGTAACCAAGTCGAAAACCAACTTGATTTCTAAGCCCTAAGTTTCATTATGCAAAATACCTCCCCTGTGCTATTGTAATACTGAAGTCTATGATTTCATATCGTAGGAATTCTAAAGATAAAATGCAAAACTAAGAAGAAAGCCACTACTTAAACGTGTCCAAAGGTTTGGCAAGAACCTTTTCCAAAATAATACAATTTTTTGGCAAGATGTACCATAATAATCATTATTATAACCAACTTCAGTTGGATTAGATAAAAGGTAGTAGGACGCAATTAATTATGTTTTGTGTTTTGTTTTATTATTATTTTTAATTAAAAACAGGATTACATGTATTGGATCATGGACTTCCACAGCTTTTTGTGCCATCCCCACTAAGCAGTGGCCATTAAATTATTATTATTATTATTATTATTATTATAAGTACTATCTGGTCTTTCTTGCATAGTGCTGAAGGTTGTATTAAAATTTAATAATAAACCTCACTTTAGATATCATCATACTTTGTAATTCCTAACTGCATATAAATTATTTGGGTATGAAATTTCATGCAATTTCTCCTATATTTATTGCATCACTAATGCTATAAAGACTCATGGATTTATAGCATAAAGGCCCTGGCAAACAAGGACACATTGTTGTGGACACATTGTTGCTGACACAAATGTTTCCCTGTTTGCCTGCGCGCGACATTTGTTGCAGACACAAAAAGTGTTTCTGATTTTGTCCAGAAATATTTTGTGTCCACAACAAATGTTTCCCAGTTTGCGTGCCCAAGAAACAGCATGAGCAACAATGTGTCCACAGCAATGTGTACTTGTTTGCTTGGGCCTTAAGATATGAAGTTTTTATTTTGTGATTCAACAAAAACACTACTACTACTAATACTACTACTAATAAATTATTATTAATATTATTATATTATTAGGTTTACATCTGTAACACACATGTTGTTGTTGAGTAAAATTAAAGTTAAGTATGTCAAGGTCACATCTAGGTATCAAGATCCCATTGAAGGAATTTGATCATAACAGATGTTGTGAATTATGCCAGCTCTGATATGAAATCAGGAAGATGCAACAATGAAACAAGATCATTTACTATAAGTTTCAGAAAAGTGCAAACCACAAATGTAAAGAAATAATTGTTGTTGGCAAAACTAAACCACAATTTTTGTGTTTCCTTTTAATTTCATTCTTTATGTTTTAGGACGTTGAACATAGGATTTAACAAGTCAAAAAAGAAACTTCCAAAAAATACAGAGTGTGTGTTGCAATAATAGCAATAAATCAATACAGAATAACCGGTATTAATTTTTTTGGAACAAAGATGAAAGTAAAATACAGTTGCCAGCGATTCGAAACTGTTAAATATAAACCGGGAAGTTTGGAACTATATTGGGTTCGCTTTTTTGATGTCATGTACATACAACGATACTGACTGTGTGAAAGTTACATTTTGTAAATAATCATCCATCAGCAAATTTACCAGCGAATAGCGAAAAACGACACTAAATTTAAATCTTATGTGGAAAATAAAATTCAGAGAAATGAATCGCAAAAGTAAGACAATCCAGTGTACATTTGTATTCTTTGTAGATAAACCATCAATTAACTTTAATTCCATAAACGAAACTGTGTCCAATGAATTTCACCTCCTCAAACCCGTGAAATTTACATCTTACGAAGCAGACGAAATCGACATTTTAATCAAACAGGGTAAGAAATTTAATAAAAATCCATGAAAATGACAGCTATTCCATTACCATATAAGCTTGTGAGAATAAAAATCTGAAATCAAATTACATCTGACGGCCACCGCGGTTGCAAATTTAGTCATTTGCGAATACGTAAATCAACGAGTTCGCGAGGCGATTAAAAATACCCAAAGTTTTGTTGCCTTGCATATCTGTCAACATTCTAAGGTTGATTATGCGGTTGAAACAAATATTTCCAGTATAATTTTTGCGATAACAGGGAAAAGTATGGTGCTATCATCTTCCACGGTAAAGTGACAGACAGCGCTCGAGCGCAATTAGTACAATTGCAATATTCTGTCTCCTTGCCCCAGCGGAAAATTAGAGGAAATAAAACTAGAGTTACTTGAGAAATTACCCAAATGCAATGTTTTGATAAATAAACCGAACGGTATGAACAATAAATACGAAACACTGACCACATCAATTATATTTAAGTGAAGTGCATTCGATAGTAAAGGGAAATGAAAGCTAAGACCTTTGACAACGACAAGTACATCTAAGACAAATTGCAAATGGCGGAAACTTCGTCTCGGCAGCCATGTTCAAACCTTTCTCGGAGTTCACTGGCTTAAATAGAAATAAGGAAACCGAAGTAACGATGAAGAACGCTGCGGATTTGCTGAAATGAACTGAAATGCGCTAAGCCCCGACAAATACAAAGTTTGTCTACAACCTGTATGTTGATCAAACAAATGGCCCGTGAATTGGTTTACTCACGTAAGGAAAGCTAACATATTGTGTACATATGGTTTTATCTCGTAAGAACTCGAATAATGCGTCCTTTTTGACTTGTGATAGCTTCACCTGGGAGTTAACATAGATAAGGCTAAGCGATACAGACCCGAATTCTATGTGACGCCGCAAGAACTATTTTACTTGTACAACAAAAGGCGGTTAACGAGTTATTCAACTGGGATTTCATCCGGAATGCCAAGAAAAATGCCTTAACATAACGCTAACACGTTGAATGGAGGTTTTATTGTGGAAATGACTCGAAGAAATTTCGCTTGCAGCCTTAGAAAAGTCCAAAATATTTGCCTGAGGTGTTTAAAATTTCGCAGTGCTGTCGATCGGAGTATTGTCATGCAAAATCTCCCTTCACAACTCGGTGTCACACTTGAATTTCAAGTATTTCAACACTTTTCTCGACTTAACCTGAAATTTAACAGTTTGCTCACCTTCTGGACTTCTTCCTTGTGTATTACCCATTATTCTACAGATTTTCCCTCCACCATAACGGTACTAGCTTGCGAGCCAGTTGCGACATCTTGTCGTTGCTTTGTATCGAGGACCCGGTCACTTGTACTGAGTCCCCCAATCTGTCAAACGCTACTCATTCTGTTTGTGGGCAAACAAAAAGATCTCAATATAAATAATTTATATTGTGTCGGATAACTGAATGAAGGTATGTAAATACGGTAACAGCAGTCCGAAAGACTGAACGGTAAATATTTGATAAATGCACGTTTGACACGTGAAATTATTTTTCACTGGTCTAATTCCTTTGATGAATATCATGCGATGTTTCAATACGATATTGCAAGCACGCACACCTTGTCAAGAGCGTTCTTTTACTGTTTACCGCAAATATTTCACGCAAACTTGCACTCGGGCAATAAAGTCGTTAAAATTCTTTTATTAACTTTTCGTTGCTCTCGGAGGAGGCATGTTGGAACAAATTAAAAATCTATTTTTACTCCACCGAATCACTTGCGTGTTTTGCGTCATTAACAGGCTGTGAAAAAGATGAGTGGATTGCATATGTCCGGTAGCTCAGACATGCGAGAAATATCGGTCGCGAAGTGGCGTGTAAGAAGGCATGTTTAAACAGAAGAAACTTGTTTTTTGAGAGCACTTGTAAAATTATAATTTTTAATAAAAGCTTGGACGCAATATGAAACTATTAATACTGATTAACACTGTCTGTCGACAAAAGTTAGTTTTTCCTGTGTTTCAGTTCCTTTGAACCTCTTGTGTGGAAAACTATAGCAAGGTTTAATGAAAGTACCTTTTACCAGTGCTGCTGCAACCGTTTACTCGAGGCATGAAACTTTATAAAAAAACACCATTAAATAATCAAACAGGATCTTCTTACATAGCTCTGAACTTGTCGCCTTTAACTTCGCTTAGGAAAATTTCATAACAGTTATTTAACTGATTTATTTTTTTTTCTGTTAGGCAGACTCTAAACCCCACACTTCCGCATAGCCAAAAAAATGTGAGATTTTTCAGTTGCAAATGAGCGTAATGTGGGACTTGCTTACACTTTTTCCGCGGTCAATTTTACACGCTGTCCAGTATACAATGTGAACCCTGACCCGGATTGGGAGCCAAGCCGGTGGTCATGTTTGATATGTCATATAGAATAATGTGGGAAAGAAATGATTGAGTCGCCAGCACCAAATATTTACTTAATACTTGATAAGGTCCATTTCAAGTACTGAGGCGTATAAGGCAGGATTCTGCGGGTGGCCTGCTCCATGAAGGCAAATGTCGCACCCTTCATGAGAATGCAACTCAGCCAAAGAGCCTTATGGTTCTTCGTAAAACCAACCTCAATTTGACAGTTTGGTGGTGGTCCAGACATTCATGATCTTATTAACTTTACTGCTTTAAGCCGGTCGCACTGTCACGAGAGACTTTGCTGTGCGTCGGTGGAAACTGTACCAAATATTAAGAATATGAAGCATAATACCTTCACTAGGTCACACGTTGCTCACTGGGAAGAAATAACTGAAGTGATTTCCAAAAGGAAAAGTGATAAAAATTGGTCGGTGTTTAGCAAAAGCGCCGGATCGGAAAAATTAATGGTAAACATATCCAGTATAAGTATGAAGTAACTGTTGACTAAATTAGAGCATTATTCACAATGTTTTCATCGTCATAAATATATTTAGCTTTTCAAAATTATAGTAAGGTAGTAGGTGGCGTTGATTTCAAGGGATTTAAGTATTTTACACAATAATCTTTTCTTTAATCCGCGATTTAAACATGGATAAAAATTTGGATACCGGACACTGGTGTGATTTTTGAACAAGGAATGTCCCTGTAGAGCAAGTTTAGAGACATAAACCGGTTCAGTCTGCGTTTTGGTCTGAAGATTTAAGTTTTAAATTTGATCCTTAGGGACATAACAATGTAGAGATGATACTTCAGTAGGTGATGTCTAATAGGTAATTTGTTTGAGGTAGGAATTTTAAATTCTTGTCAGCAAACCGCGGCAGTCTGCCGGCTTTGTGCTAATAAGCTAAATGAAAAATAATAGGTCAAGAACAATGTTGATTAATGATTAAGTTTGCATGACTCATGCGGCCCTGTTGTATTGGTACCCCATTATTTACTGTCAACGTAAAACTGTATTGAATTTGTTCATGGTAAAACAACAAACACAAGTATTGAACTCAAAAGTAACAAGCCAATCAAATCTGCAGGAAAAGATGGGCAATCGATGCAACCTGTTAGCCGCGCGGGAACAGTTTGCTGGTCACAGTGCGCCAGTATAGTGCTCAGCGCAGGAGAAGCGCATCTAACATCAACTTGCCCCTAATAATTTCTAGTGTGGGAGCAATTAGTCTGCTTTAATCGGTTAGACTAAATAGCAAGATATTTTTGTGAACCACGAAGTCCAAAGGCGTGTTTTTCATTTAGCCAAATTTACTGTTCAACCGGTTAGTGTAAATAACGGGAAAGAGCACGGATCGCAATAAACGGATGACTTTCGCAGGTACCTCCCTTTCATTTCCTGTTCCATTCGACTCGAAAGAAATTAGCTATTTACCAGTGAGATAAGTTTCGAACCAAAAGCCAGTGAGGGCCCTTCCACCAAATACCGCCTTTCCATTAGACACGAAAAGTGTCTGGAATTTCGAACGAAAAATGTTAAGCACAAAGCGTCTACACTGCAAAATGTACTTTGAATTGTGTACGCAAGCAAACAGGAGCAACAAAAACTCCCAGGCAACTGCTGTCATTTAACGTTCAAGGAATGGCGAATTTCATTGACGAACATTGATTTGACGCCCTGTTCCCAACTTCAGCCGCTTGGGGATGTGTGGCACACCGGCCAGGAAAATAGGAGAATAGGCGGACAATTCCGGATCTATTTGATTTTCGCCACATAGTGTTATTTTTCTGAAATGCACCCGGCGGTGATGCCACAACCTTGAGACACTTGACTCATTTTTCAGATATTTTTAACTGTTTATTGTCAATAACACTTTGTATCCTTGATGACGACTAAAAATGAAAGCGTCTGTGATGACGAATCTGTGATGGCTAGACAGGATAACCTATTTATGGCCTTTGATAACATTGAAATTATGATCGCGAAGAAGTACGAGGCAAGCGATAACAAGCTGTTGATGAGGATGTAAAATCATCCGACGTGAATTAATACTTTATAAAACAGAGCGGTTTAATTACCTGCCTCAGGCTAAAACAAATTTCTAAATGGCTTGTACTTTTGCGGAGAACGTTTTGATTGAGTGTAGACAAGATTCCCTCAAAGGATACAACCGATTTCCTTAAAACGTAAACTTCACCGGCCATTACAAATATGAGCTGCCTCATTATAACTAATCGAAACTGAAATCGTCTGATTCCTGCGCGATTAATTGTCAAATTAGGTCTCTAACTCAGAATATGTCTTTGAATTCCTAAGGAGAAAGGTATATGTAAAGATGCCAGGTCAGTCATCCTCCATCCTTCTTCTTCTGACCTTTTTTTAGGAGAGCTGCGCTTTAGGGTGTACCCTCGTGAGAATGTTCCACGCCCTTCCACCCGGGCTTGTTTCTTGTCATGGTAAGGTTAGGAGGAAGAATCAAATGCCATTGACGCGTACTAAATCCCGCATTTACTTCACTTCAAATAAGCCAGTTACCTCATGTCAACTTGCTGTGTCATTTACTTCTGTTTCATAATATTAGACTCTAATATTACCTCCTTTTATGCCAGAGAGTTTTGAACAGTCTACCGTAAAGGCTAGAAAGAGTGCAAACAATGCCAGTGAAAACTTAGCAGACTTTGTAATTTATACAAAAAATTGGATCCTTGGTAAACAAACCTCTTAATTCGATTTTTTTAGCTTTCCGGTGCTCTTTATACTGAGACCAGAAAAGGAAGTCCTTTAGATAAGTAGTAACAATAGAAACTATTGTGTTTTTATCAGCTTTAATTAAGCCATCCTGTTCGATTAATTAATTTCGTTTTGGTAATCCCAATTCTTGATTAGTAAATGTCTTGTTGGAAATTTGTGAGTAAACAGCTGATCAGTCAGTTACAGTTTCCAGATCGGAGAGTGGGAGAAGAGATCTTAATGTTCTCCAGGCTTTATTTGGAGGATTAATCCCGAGAACTTTATCAAAACCACATGTCTAACAAGTTACTCGGTTTCTAAAGTGCCGAAAATGTTGAAAGTGTCCCAGGAAGGTACCGTTCGAAAAATTCCATTTGTATAGTTTCACTGATGGTTACAAGTTGAAGAGGCACTCTACTTTAGCGTGTTAATTAAACAGTTGCACTTGGGGTAGTATTGCCCATTCGCAATTAGCCAATCAGAAGCTCAGTTTACTGTCCTGTCCTGATATCAAGTCACTGACCCAACATCGCACGATTTCATGGTCGCTTTCAAGTAATGTTACCCTAAGACAAACTGAAGAGGTTTTTACCAATAAAACAGAATCTATGGAACGCCATAATTGTCTTATGTGGTCATTATTCTTACAGTCTTGAAGTTTTATCTTGATGTTATGGAGCCGAGTTTGTCATGATGTACTTCGGTAACATTATTACGTGGTGTGATTTTGACATAATGTGTTGAGGTTTGGTCATTATGTTGCGTGAACTTGTTGTTACGTGCCGAGGTTTGATGGTTACATGTTGTGTTTCCATCATGATGTGTTGAGGTCTTCTAGTGACGTGGTGTGTTTACATTTTATGTTTTGAGGTTGTTCCATCACGTGGAGAGGTTTCTTCATTATGTGGTTATCTCGTGACATGACTTGGACTCGCCATTATGACATGTGGTATACATGTAATCCTTATGTTATAGTGACTTGATATCCGGTGTCAAACACTATCATCCAGGTTTTACTCGGCCCAAAGAACCGGTTGGACTTCTTTTAAGATTGGGCCCAGTGCCTCCTCGCCGGGAAACAAAGATGGCGGCTGGAGCAGAAACTACGGGCAATTTGACAAAATTACTTGGCAAACGTTAAGCTTGGGAATCTACTAAAGAACTTCCAGCGAGAAAAATTACAGCTGATGTCATATCAAAGTTGTCGTCTAGAGAAATGGAATGTTTAGGCATTGATGATTGCAACTTTTATCTTGATGTTTTGGAGTTTTGTCATGATGTACTGCGGGTGTGGTGGATTCCTGCCAAAGTTGAGACACTCTAGCTTTAAACGTATCATTATATGATATAATGATACGTTTAAAGCTAGAGTGTCTCAACTTTGGCAGAAATCCACCACACCCGCAGTACATCATGACAAAACTCCAAAACATCAAGATAAAACTGCAAGAACGTAAGAATAATGATCACATGAGGCAGTTTCGGCGTTCCATAAGAAATCTCGTAATTTAAGATTTAGCTGGTGTTTTCCGGTCATAAAGGAGCAAAAAGCTTTCCCGCCAAAACTACCGGAGGGCGCTCGCCAGCCATGCGATGTTTGCCATCAACCTTACTGTAACATTGGGACTGTAAAGGGTTTTACGCATTGCTCATTTCGCTTTCATATAAATTTATACCGTTGCAGTCTGAAGCAAGTTTACACGTTCAATGATGGAACGGGAAAAGGCTGTGGTTTTACTGTTGACGTGTTTAATCTTCCTTTTCGAGATCCAGGTGAGTTTGAAAATGTCCCTACATGTTTTCTCAAAAGTTCTAATCTCAGAAACGAGATGGAAAATGATCCACGCGAAGTAGAGTGACGATCAAGGTAGCTTATAGTGATATATTAGCTATCTCCTTTCGAAGAGGAGATCCTGAAATTGTAAAACTTAATTGCACGCTCAGTGATCATTGTCAGTGATCATAGTGAAAGGATTAACGTAGTGAGAAAATCACATTTCCTAATTAAATTCATCATTACAAGCCCTTTTCTTGCTTTCTTTTCAGGCAACTGACATAGAGGTAACAAGTTCTGGTAAGGCAAAAAAATGATTGGTATAATCATAACCCAAAGTATTAGTTTGTCTGTTTGCCGGCTTTTTTTCGTGTATATTCTAATTTCGCTTAGCAATTTTTATCGTTTATATGTATTTTTTCACTCATCAGATGGAAAAATTCGATATAAATACGTTGGCTGCTATCGTGACCATGGACTCAACAGGACCCTTCCTTGGCATTACTTTAACGCCAAGAAATACGTCAATTGGCATAAGGAGGAAGATTATAACTTTAAAGAAGTGATTGACATGTGCGCTGTGCATGCCCACAGCAGGAGCGACTTGAGTTTCTTTGGCGTGCAGTTTTTCGGGGAATGTTGGGGAGGAGGAGTAGACGCCTTTTACAATCGATTTGGAAAATCTAAAAATTGTCTCGAGTTTCCCGGGGTGCCTGGTGTTGGAAAGAGTTGGACAAACGCTGTTTATAAAATCGTGTGTAAGTGTTTAACGCTTATGTTTCTTCTTGTTTCTTTATACGGCTGTTTAAACCTTGGTTGTTTGTTTGTTTTTTGGGATAAGTCGACCATTTCAAGGGAAAAGTCTTGATTCTATCCCATGAGCAACAAAATTTACTCATATCCAACGCGTGACAATTTCATCAACGGCTAGCAACTCTGCCACACCCCTCAGACAGATAGTGCAACAACACGATAAGTCCATTCACGATCAGTTCGTTCTTTAACAGTTTCTTCTCTCTCTGTCTTTTCTTTGCAGTTGAATGCGAAGTAAAAGGAGTAAGGTACAGAGACGGAGAATCGTTTTATATTCCACAGAACCCAATCAACTACAATGACATCGGATGTCGAAACTGTTCCTGTGATCGAGGTGTGAAGAATTGCAATCGTAACATCAAATGCCATTTCTTCTTTTCCTGTCACAAGTTTATTCCTGCTTCACAAGGCCAATGCTGCCCAACATGTGGTGAGATATAACTTTTATAAGCAGTAACCGAAATGGAAAACCTTTTCTTATTCACTCCATGCACTGCTTTATTCTCTGTGAACAGAAAATTTCAAAAGAGTACAATGCTGCCTTGACTAAAGCATTTCGATTCTAACATTGGAAATGACCATTGTAATCTTCATCCTTCAAGGCACTTTTTTCTCATTGCCACTTTTTGGTCATCGGAGATTGCAATATTTAGCAGAACCTTAGGTGGAAAACAGGCTTGGTTATTTGCTGAATTGTTTGTTATTTTATGTTAACTATATAAATGGCATGTTTTGTAAAAGTTTCATCGAGTAATTTGGTGGTTTACTGGCCCAAAATTAACTGTTTAATTTTAGGAAAAATTTGTTTGTTTGTTCATAATGATCTTAGTTGTTGATCAGGTTCACTGAATATTCTCTCAGCTAGTCCCGTAGAATGTTCTTCTGGCCTCATAAGAATAGTCCAAAAATACAGGAAAACTGTTTCCAAATCAATAATAAAGCAACGGCACGCGATACTGAAGACCTTCAAAATGTTTATTGTTAAACCGCCAAGATAGCTAGGCGCCCATGCCTTTTGTTTTAACTCGCTCAAACGTTCAATTGTTAAAACGTTTTCAATTTCACTTGAAAAAATGCTTTAGAAAGGTAGCGAAAATTCGAGTAAACTAAACAGAGACCGTGATAGTGTTGGAAAATATCGGCCTGTAAGTAACAAGAGGAGAGGCTTCATAGAATGAAAAGCTGTTTTGCAATAGACGGTTCTTTTATTTACAAAACATAAGTTAAACCAGTGACACTCAAAAAAGTTTGATCAGTCTTTCAAAGTCATCCTGTTTTCGCTGGTTCAATCTCGGTTATCTTCGAACATTTCCACTTGGCGTCCAACACAGTAAGCTGTTCGTCCTCTTCCGTATCACCTTCTTGAATACTCTCTTCCAACACGAACTCCCCATGCTGTTCACATCCGATGTCAAATCGATATTTACCAATTCCTTGCAGGTTATCATCCACAAAGTTGCCAACATATCTGTGATTAGAATGAATCAATTCTCCCGCGCCGTCCCGCTTCCCGTGTACCCATGATCCCACGTACTTGGTCCCAGTCGCTGAGTACGTGTAAACGCCTTGCCCGTGCCGTTGGTGCTCGTACCAGTCCCCTTCGTACGTGTCCCCATTTACGTAGTAGTAAATGCCGTGGCCATTTCTGCGGTCTTCAACCCAGCCTCCCTCGTAACGCGACCCATCCGGGTACCAAAACGTACCTTGGCCATGTTTCTTGCCCTTGACGTATTCCCCGACGTATTTAGAGGTGTTTTTGAAGCGGTAGGTACCGTTGCCGTGTCGTTTGCCGTGCTCATACTGTCCCTCGTATGTGTCTCCATTTGGAAGCGTTGCCTTGCCGTAGCCGTGGCGCTCTTCATTTTCGTTTCGATCACCCTCATACTCCTGTAGAAAAGATGAAACAAAACGGATGAGGTTTCATTTCGTTACAGTCAAGATGGGGCGGTTTTCAATCACGTGTCGAAAGTAATTCGCATTTGTTTTGGTTTGGCCTCACTTCGCTCTGTGATTGGTTGAAAAAACACGCACCTCTATCAGCCAATGAGAAACAAAACCAGAACCAATCACGAGTTGCACGTGCGCATTTTCCCGCGCTTGGCGCCGGTCGCATGTAATTACTTGAAACTGTTCTGATTGGTTAATTGAGATGTCTTCGTCTCTTGTGATTGGTCAGGGTAATTGCTTTGCTTTTGTTTTTACGACACTCAATTGAAAAGTTCAAACACTAATGATATTTAGCATAGGCGGACAACTCCAGTTGCCCGGGTCAAAACATTTTCATGATACAGTACAGCTTATATTCCCACGGGTGAGCTCGCCTTCAATCTGCAATCGCTCGCGTTCCTGCGCGCTCCAGTTACATGTACTCGTTTTCACTGTCACACGGTACGTCAATCTTTTCAAGCCTCGTCTAGTTTCGCCTGTTTCCTTTTCAGTTCTGTCTACCCAGTTTTCATGCGCAAACATGAACCGTGAAAAGCATGCCAACACCGTTAGAAGGCCGTTTTTATGGAGTTAACCTGCAATGCAGTAATTTCACCGCCAACGGTCAAACTCGCGTCATTTCTACCGTCAATCGAAGCTGAAATATTTTGTTACTTTAGTAAAAAATAAAAAAAAAATAAAAAATAAAAACAGCTAGCCTAAAGCTAATACCTCAGCAGGTCTCATAGAAAACACCATCTCTTTCGCTGCCGTTACTAACCAGCGAATTGTATTCATCGTTTTCCCGTTTCTTCATTCGTTTCTGGCGCTCTGCATGAAATGACATATTGCGGGCCGTCTTTGTCGGGAAACAGCGAGTTTCACTGTTTGCAACTTGTGCCTTAACGTCCACCGTGCCGTAGGCTTAGTTTAGGAACTGCATACACTGTAATTCTTGATTAGTATTGAGAGGTAGAGGTGTAATCTTTATTTACACATGACTTTTTGACGACTCTTTCATTGACCGGCGTGCAGCTTTCACAAAATCATAGTTGAATCACACTGGAGATTTTTTTTCAGTCTGTGCGGTGGTTTTTACTTGCTTTTCTTTACAACCGAGTGACTTTTATAGTCTGTACTGTGATATTTATCGTGTTGCGCACTTGATTAGTTGAGATAAATACAAAGTCCTTTACGATTTGATCCTTTTTTGAACGGCAAAGCATAATCCTTATTTACACACAACTTTTCGGCGTTTTGTCCCTGAATTTCTGGCAGTAATTAAACTTAATCGCGTTGCAGATTTGTTTGTGTATCTCAGCTTTTTTACATCATTTGCTTTCCTTTACAAGAGTTAACGCTGTTGGTTTTTGCAATGCAAATGGTTGTGACAATTTAATTATTTTAATTTTTCCTGGATTTGTCGTTCAGTTCGCCCTGTTGAAGTTTGTTCGCTCGATATCAGTAAAACTACACCTCGACGCAAAAGAGGACGGCATACACGGTTTACACAATCAAGTCAACTTTTCCTCAGCGACGGGGTGAAAGTCGACTCTTCACCGGAAAATATTCGAGACAAATCATTCGTGGTTAGAAATGTTTATGGGTCAGCAAACCAGCGATTTGTCAAGCACTTACAATGCAGGCTCGACCAAAACGCACCGTTACAAATCAACATTTCACAAATTGACATTCAGCGAAAAATTCGCACGCTTTTCGGTCTTTTTTAAGTCTGTTGAAAATAGCAACTGGCATATCCTGGATAATATTGACATTTGCCAAATTGCTGTGAAACAGTTCGATCGCAAAACTAGATAAAAACGTAAAATTTGCTGGTGATTGCTTACCCCAAGGTTAATTCCTTCGTCTTCTTCAAATTCGTCAGATCCAATGTCCGACATGTCGAAGTTGTAAGAAGTACGCTGTCGAAACAACGACTGAAGTCTTGTTCGCGATAAAAGCTCGACAAATATTATTTCAATTTGTGTTTGCAGCGACTCTTTAGATGGCGTTGTCGTAGCAACTGATTTGAAAGTCAAATGCGATGTTTTATTATGCAATGAGGTCGCCCATGTGTCCTGAGTGGGGTCATATGCAACCAAGCTGGTATTATTATTTCAAATAAAAGGACGACGACGTCAAGTCGAACGTGTATGCTGTAAAAGAAAGGAAAGCGCGTTACCGGCTTGTTTACGGTGGTAAAGGGAAGAAATGCGCGTTCCCCGGCTTTCGTGGACCGTGGACGCAGCCACGCGGAAATCGCTCCATTTTGCGTTCACTCACGGGCTACGTTGGGATTTTAGCCGGCGCAACAGGATGTCGACTTGTGTAGCTTAATTAAAAAAACGGCAGCTCAGAGTTCGATAATAAGGCTAGGCGTTTGCGACTCAAAACCTCTGCAGTTAGATTAGAGAGTAAATCTCGGATTCCCGAATTGCTTATACGGTTGACCAGAGTTATCTATAAATTTTTGTGCAATTACAATTTGTTGTTGTTGTTGTTAAAAAGGGTGCCGGCGAACAGTCACAATCCCGGCCCACGGGCCAAAACGTTTTATTTCAACTTCTGCCAAGTCGGGCAGCGGAGCGTTTTCACGTGACGTCATCAGGTGTCCATCCACTAATTTCTAACTTCAAATTCCAAATTTTAAACCTTCATTAAATCTTCAATATTTCCCATTTTCCTAAATTTAACTTATCCTTTGAGAAAAATTATCTCCAACCAAATATACTCAAAAATGACCAAAAAAATCATAAAATATGCCACAACATAGCTTCGTGGGATGAACATCGATAGGGATTTTTAATTGCTTGAAACGCGAACGAGATATCAACGTTAAATCCATGTTAAACGACTAAAAAGTCCAGCCTTAAGCAACGACGACGGCAACGGCAACGAGAACGCCACAAAACAATGGGTTTAATGAGCAAAAACAATACTCTGCACGTGCGTTTACATTTTGGTACATTTCTTTGCCGTCCTCGACAGAACAACAACGTGAAATGACCAAATTTTATGTTTTTTAGAGAACGTGAACGCATGACAGCAAATTTGTTTTTCTTTTTCCTTACTTTGATGCCGTTAATTGCAATTTAGTCCCTGGATAGTTTGCCAGCATTTTCCAGGTTAAATACCTAGAATAATCGCGAAAAAGTTACAGAAACGTTAAGTTACATTTTCTCCACCGTCGTCGTTGCTGAAGCTCTTTATTAGGGAGTTTAAGAAACGAGGACGGCGACGGCAACGAGAACGCCACAGGACAATGAGCTTAATGAGCAAAAACAATCGCTCTACACGTACATTTTACATTTTGATGCATTTCTTTACAGTCCTCTGCAAAACAACAACGTGAAATGACCAAATTTTAGGTTTTCTCGAGAACGTGAGCATATGACGGCAAAATCTTCTTTCTTCTTCTTACTTTGACGTCCTTCGTAGTAACCTAGTTCCTGGAGAGTTCTCCAGCATTTTCCAAGTCAGTAAACAAATTGGAATCATTGCGAAAGAGTTACAAAAACGAGAAGTTATATTTTTAAACGACGTTCTCGTTGCCGTCGCCGTCTTCGTTTCTTAAACTCCCTATTATTAGGGACCTTACGCAACTACGACGGCGACGGTAACGAGAACGCCACAAAACAATGGGCTAATGAGCCAAAACAATGGCTCTGCACGTGCGTTTTACATTTTGGTACATTTCTCTGCCATCATCTGCAAAACAACGACGTGAAGTGACTAAATTTTCGGTTTTCACCAGAACGTGAGCGCATGACAGCAAATTTTTCTTTCTTTTTCTTTACTTTAACACCGTTCAGTGCAATTGAGACTCTGGACAGTTCGCCAGCATTTTTTAAATTAAACGGGTTCGAATAATCCGAAAAGAGCTACAAAAACGGGAAGTTTCATTTTCAAATGACGTTTTCGTTGCCGTCGTAGTCGCGTTGCGTAAGGTCCCTATTCGCTGAAAGGACGGAGGAGGCCGGATAAACCGCTGAAAGGGAAATCAGAGGAAGGGGAATTTTAAGCGAGACGCTCGACTTGAGGAAGCAACGGGCTCCTTCTCTCCCTGCCACTGTTTCGCGTTTGCTTTGTTATCCCTTTCAGCTTGATTCGCCGTCGTAATTCTGATCTACGTACCTAAAACGAGGAAAGTAAGCGGTTAGGTCCATAATTAATGGGGTCATATTTCGAAGTGTCTAAATGACCAGCAGCCGATCAAATTCCGGATCCGGCGTTAAATCACTATTATGGTCGGCAGTCCGACTTGGGTTTCCTTTCAAGGGCCTTGTTATCTTTAGACTTGGTGCTACGGGGAGATTAAGTATGTTTTAAGTTAAGGATTAGGGCTAGGTGTCAAGGAATATGGATGTTTGTATTAGGCTTGAACTAATGACCGGCTGCCGGTCATCTAGACAATTTGTATTTTGATAGTTTTCTTAACGGTAACTTCGATACTTAAGTCTGTAAATGCAGTCATTAGAAGAAAATGTCATAGTTTAGCTCAATTTTGCTGAAGTTGTCAAGGAAATAGCGGACTGCCGGTCATTTAGTGTTTTTACAACCTTGACCGGCTGCCGGTCATTTAGACACAGCCTTCATATTTTCACGCTGCCATGTTACCACCAATAGCGTAGGTCCTTCTCCTCTACATAAACTACACACAACCCATAATTCTTCGATTCACTCTGACGAAGGGCTAACGCTCGAA
Source organism: Galaxea fascicularis (assembly GCA_948470475.1). Taxonomy (NCBI): domain Eukaryota; kingdom Metazoa; phylum Cnidaria; class Anthozoa; order Scleractinia; family Euphylliidae; genus Galaxea; species Galaxea fascicularis. The sequence continues at coordinate 25,065,720 of OX419343.1, read as the reverse complement.
ACGTCAGCTTTTAGAATCTCTGTGCGGTGGTCAATTTACATTTATCAAGTCCGTTAATAAAACCAAATTTGTTGTGTAGTCAACTCCCCCACCGACGCAGAACAACAGTTTCTGTAGAAACTACCCCCTTTATCTTATCCACTAGGTGCATGCTACATGGCGACATTTTGTCTGGGACAACTTTTTAATTTTAATTTTAATTTTCAGATTCTGATTCTGATTTGGATAAAGAACAGAGAAACGCCAACCACCGTGGCGCGGAGGAAGGTGACAGTGCCTCAGTAAGCACAGGTAGCCCAGTTCATCGTTCAGATAACCATTGCATAATAACCACAACCGCAAAAATTAATATGGATGACAATTATTCCTTTTATGACCAATGTTATACAATAACAATTCTCACTTGAACTTCTTTCTTGGTCAAGTTGTGTCATGTAATACTGACCGAGGATCGGAATTTCCTTGATTCGACCGAGAAACCACCGCACAGGACAAAAAAAAAACAAAAAACAAAAAACAAAAAACAAAACAAGACAGGAGCTTCAGGATGAGAAATTTCTACTCACACGTGGCGGTTGTTATTTGTCCTCCAAAAGAAATAGTATCCGGAGCCGTGTTATTTCCGTTTTATATTTTTGTCACAATTTGGGAATTTGGGTTAGGTGGATAGTTTCTGCTACATTTTAGCGAGGTATTTCAGTGCAGGAGCCCATAAAAGGTATTTGGTATAAAGACATGAATTAATTTTAAGGTATATCGGTATCTTGTGGGGAAAACATCCTCTCTTGATATATTGGTTTCCCACTTCCCCTTGCCCTTCAGCTTCCCTCCCGGGAGGGGGGGGGGGGCAAACACTTTGTCACACTTTACTTATAATTTTCATTATTACGCAATGCGGGAATTGGAGTCTCCCTATCCGTCTCGCCTCAGTTTCTTAGTTTTCACTTCAGGCCGACCCTGTCTTTGGTTCCATTACTTTTTCCATAAAGCCGGAGAGACAGTGTTGGCGAAAGCACTCCAAACTGAATTTAGTGGAAATACTTCGCAAAAGCAAGAATGAGCGACTTTTAAAGTAGTCCGAATACTTAAATTGACATTTAATTTGCTAAAACAAATCGGATAAGTAGTCAACTGACCTTTACTTACCTTTGGCCAATGAGGAATCGTGCATAGCCTGGCGAAGAAAATAATCTTTGAATCTTACTTACTTTCTTTTTCCAGCGAGACACTCCCCATGCTCCACGCTAGCGTTTAGTCATACCCCCCACCTTTCGGCGCTAGCTGCGCAAACTATTGCGGAAACATTTTTATCGCGAGTTGAGCACTTTGTTTTGAGAATCGTAAAATTTCGATTTTCAGGATCTTTGCATGCAATTTTGAGCTCCAGACGGGCGTTTTCTCAGGACTGTCGTTTATCAATCGACACTGTCGAGCAAAAGTCAAATTGGACAGAGAACAGTAAATATTTCGTTTTCATGCTCACGCGAGCGGGGTAACACACAATCAATCGTTGTCAAATGAACTGACTTAGTGTTTGACTTATTCGCAATGTTGATGTTTTTGTGTTAACTGCATTGGCCAAATTTTTCTATGCCTACACTGATAGCGGCGACTCAGTGATATTTTCAGGACACGAATTTAACGGTCAAGTATCCAATCGTAGTACAAAACACTTTCTGTAATCTCGTTAGAGAAGATCAGGAGAGGCCACACGCGGGCACTGAATTGCACAATGTTTCACCCCAGTTTATCAGCAGAACACTTTTTTCGTGCATGGACCGGATTTGAGCTGTGAGGTGCATTGGCGAGAGAACACCCTCTTTGCCTTCTGTTCTCTTATTTTTCGGAATATCGCGAAGAATGAGTTATCCGTGTTTTTTTATCTGATGTCACTTCGAGCAGAAGGAATCATGATCTCCTGCAACGTGTAATTTGCTGGTCATGATCCAGCTCTGAATATCGTTTCGTCGATGTGGTTTTGATAATTTTAAGCATTTCCTTCCTATTCGTTTCGCAGAGGGCCTAAAAATTCTTACCAACGAGTTTTCTCAGCTTTTTTTTTGCTCATCGGCATTGATGCATCCACTGTAGATTATCGACTAAGTGTGGCAGTTCTAATGGGAATGACTTCGTGCCATTTTGGTCTTAACCGCGGCGTATTTTAGTATACTGAGAAAGTTTATCTAGGCAAAAAGGCTGAAAATAGGTATTGGTGAAGACCTCATTTCTGAAAATGGGTATCGATTTAGGCTCATGTCATGAAAGAAGATACTGAATCATTTAAGGTCCAGGTTTGAAGACCATCATGGCCCGAAAAGATACATAGAAAATTACATGTTCGCTTCTGCAAACGAACAAGGTTTTCAAGAAAGTCCTTCGCCAAGTTAAGCACACTCCTGCTAAGAACATAAAGAAAAAACGTAAATTGGCTGGTTTATTTCGTTTGCAGGATTAAGTATTTCCTGTGGGCCCTATTAGGTTACTTTAGAAAACAAGGCATCTCATGACAGCAATGTCCACTTACGAGAAAAGACAACAATTTAAGATTTGTTTTACAAGAGGTCGCCTAAATCGTAACTGCCTCAACGACTCTGATACCTTATCTAAACCTGTTGTATTTTCACTCTTATCTTGCGTCTCTTCGTCGAATGTTTTTAGAATACCCAGCCATTTTTTTCTTGGTGACACCATCAGGGATAATCTGATAGCTTCTTAGGTCATGATGACTAAGTAAATATACTTTCCTATTCATTTGTTACGTCATCTGATTTGAAACAACTGCGTTGGTCCGTCGTCCATTTTGAAATTTACCACGCCGCTGCTTCGGGGTGAAGTACAAAGGCAAAATGTCACAGTCATTGATGCTGCTCCTTCTTTTATCTCTTTTTCTTTATCTCGCTGCCGGGACTAATTCGTCAACTACGTGTGAGTACTAACATGGAATATTTGCTCAAATTATTTTTTATGTTCTGAAACTTGCTGTAATTCTTAACGTGTAACTTTGTACGTATTACCTTGACGCCAACCAGGGTTTTAAGCTCTGCGCGCCAAAATGATAAGGATTTACAAACAAGAAATCGATACGGTATTAGTTGTTCACCTCACAGTTTTATTCAGCACAGGTTCGTCTTGACGGAGGCTTGTTTTCGGATTTCATAGGATCAGCCCACTAGTGCAGTACAATGAATTATTTTTTATTAAGGGACGAAACTCTTCTCCCGTGCTAGCGTACAAGGAGCTTGTGAAGAGGTTTGATTCTGGGAAACTGAAGGCCGCCAAAAATTAGCGATAGGACCGAACCGAATGCAAAATGGAGCGATTGTCTTTCACTAAACTCCACGTTCACTTCACTTTCGATGGCCGATTTTTCAAGTAACACGAGGCCCCTTTGCATGCTTCTTGCGCGGTGCGAATAGTACAAGCAATTAATCGAGCTAGAAAGGGTCTTGACCGGCTTCACCATGATAGTTCTTGTCCGATTCTTCAATTGTCCGTGTAAGGTAATGCCAGTTTCGTCCTTGTGAGTTTTAAAACACAGTGAATCCAGTTACCAAGAAAGCTTTATTTCGTATCAAATCAATCTCGGCGGATTTCCGGACTCTTTTTGGCGGTTTATTTTACATGATATAAATCCTCCGAGTTTGAAAGTAAAATTATAAACGCCATTTTGCCAATAGATTTAATTCTGGCGTATGTTTGCAATCCTTTAGCGGTTTTAATTTATACAGTTTGTGTCTACAGGCTAAAGTAAACTCAGTGTTTTACGTAGTCTGGTCAGCACACAATTATATTGTCATTCTTTATTATTTCGGGCACGCCCTCTCGCGTAAATCCAATAGTTTTGTGTCATTTTTCCCAGAGTGTTGGTCTTTGCCGCTGATGTTTCCGTGTATTTTTAATTTTACTAAATTGCGTTTGTAAATGTTCAGTGTTAATGTCACGCGAGAAGTTTGCCAATGTCATCGTGTGAGCCAATGAGATCATAACCACAGGATGAAGCCCAGAAGGACAGTTAGATTGCTTGGTGATTTTTCCCCATAGCAACCGACAAAGAAAACATTGATTGCAATAACACTAAAACGATTGTCTTGAGCGCCAGGAAAATAATTCCTAAAACCAGAATGCTGTGACAATCCTATCAGAGAACCCTCTACATGTTCACAGAGATGACGAGTACGGAAAATGACGAGCAAAAATGACCCTTGTATTTTCGATTTCAGTGCGGCTCTCGCTTTCCAGCTCGCTTTGCTTGCACACATTGTCCATTCTTTTAGAGAAACCAAATGGCTTTCGGCAATCTAAGCGAGGATTTATCCTGATACCGGCCTTTTTAACAAACAAAACGAAGTGAGTATTTCCTTTCATCCCGGATAGGGGTTATATTTGACAAGAAGCCGCCGGGTCTGATCATCTCAAAGTTCGTGGTATGAAATTGTAATGGGCTTTCGTATTGTTATAAAGTACAAAGTTTGTTTGCATACCTCAATTACAAGCTTATAATAACGATCCGTATATCCTTACGGTTTATGTAGGCTTGCGCAACTAGAAGTTGCCATGTTTTTTGGACGCACGAACGTTAAATACTACTGGCCGAGTACATGGAAGCGAGAAACGCCAAACTTCAAGCGTATATAAGAAAATACCAGTATCCAAGGGCGGGCTGTGGGAGTTCCTGGGGGCAAAATGTCGGTACAGTTTAAAATATATACTGGACTCTGGACTCTGGACTCTGGACGCTAGTCAAATAATAAAACAAGACAAAAGTACGCTGGTTCGATGAAGACACGGTTCTGGTTTGTTTGTTTGACCCTAGATGTCGAAACAATTTTTCCTTGTAGTTGTTATTTTGCTAAATTGCCGTTGAAACTAAGTAATTCCCATTCATTTCGCTCTTGCAAAGGGCGAGCCGAAAGAGCTCAAACATTTGTTATTAATAATTTTATTTAATTTACAAGGATATGTAGTTGTTGCCTCTGATAAGACGGTAAGCCTGATCACATGAGTGATTTTAACATGCTTGTCTGTAGCGTTACGTTTCGCACGGTTAGCCGGCGAATGTTTGTGTAAGGACTGCGGTTTCCGTCTCGGTCTATTTTTAACTGTTGATACACTCTGTTCCGAAGGTAAGGGAATAGGCGTGTTAGAATGAGTTTACATCCCACAGAATTGGAATCGGAAGACATGTGGCCAGCCTGTGCATGTAAAAGAAAATTCAATAGAGCGCCGATGAAACCAGTCCAAAACTATATCTTGTCCGCATTATTTCCTCTGGTGGTGGATCTTCAGATATAGCGAAACATCCTTTTATTATTATCACTTTAATTCAGTTCTTTAGGCTCGCCCTTTGCAAGAGCGAAAGGAATAGGACGTCGTTTTCAACCGCAATTTAGCTAAATTTGATCTCTGCCATTAACCTTGATAAGGCAAATACAAGGAAAGTTGTTTCGGCATCTAGGGAAAAACAAACAAACGAACAAACCAGAAACCGTATCTTTTGTCTTGTCTGCTTTTTCTTCTTTTCCAACAACAACCAAAAAAAAGGAAAAATAGACTAGAGTCCAGAGTCCAGTCCAGAGTCCAGTCCAGAGTCTAATCCAGTCCATATTTTAGACTTTGACCGATTAGAATGTAACTTGATCTGAAGGCGAGTTGTGGGCGTTTACCAGAACTAGACAAACGGAAGTAAAAAAAAGTAAGTAAAATATTTATTTGAACTCGGTTAAAAATCTTCAGTTATGTTAAGTATTTTAATTACAATCATTTTGTAAAAATTAAAATGACTACAAAAACTGATTTACAAGATTGCCAAGTGGGAATCGCATGTTTCAAGTGCGCGGTTAATTTCCTTCTTAAAAAAACATTTCATTCCAATACACCGGTTTTTTTTTCCTGGGACAATTCCATTCCTTCCGCAATTATGAGAAAGAGAGGACTCCCGGCGCACGTACGTATGATAAATTGCCGGTGTAGACTCAAAATAGATTTGTACTCTATTTGGGTTTCATCTGAAAAAGGACAGCTGCTTGAATGGAAGAGAAAACAATTTCTGTCCAAACTGTCATTAGTGACATCCGGTTTGCTGGCGTCTGGCGGCTTGATGCATACTTTTCGATCCATCAAGAATTTCGGGCTCAAGTTCCCACATAAATAAAATATTAAAGCAATAAAAAAAAAAAACGTGAATGAACGGGAATACAGTGGTCGCATATTGGAAACTCTTTAGCTCATTTAAACACATTTATTTGTTTTTTTATTTCCTACGCTTCCTGAGAGAGAAGCGTAGGAGAAAGCAACTGCTTGCACTCCGCAGGGAACTGAATATGTTATTTCTGGAATTAAAGTATTGTTGATGCGACTGATATAAGAGAATTAATACATAGACAGTTTAACCTTCACTTTAATTTTATTTACTTTATTTCTTTATAAGGCAAATGTACAAGAGAAAGTACGTAACAAGTTTGATGTGAAGAACCGGTGCGCTAAAGCGCGGATTTCATGCCCCAAATCTTATAGTTCGCATAGGAAAAATCGCAAACGTCTTATTAAAGTTTCAATTTACAAATCTGCAGTGTTTTTTAACGCCAAAATGGGTTAGAGTTCAAAGGAAAACCGCATCCTGGCATAATTTTAGCTTTGGAGTCGCTGATCTACACGCTGTGAAGGAAGAAAGTAAGAAAAGTGGCCGGTTAGGGGAAGAACACATTTCTCCGCTTTCTCTTGTCAATTCTGCTTAGTTGAGGAATAAATTTATTGCCGGGAACAATGACAGCAACTCCGGGGCGCTGACTAAGACGTCTCCCAATTCAGCACTGCCCTATTTTTGGCCACTGAATTCGATTGTAATTTATCAGCATAGTTCTAATGACCTTTTTTATAGAAGTGTATAGCGTTTTTCTAGTTGCCTTTGTAAGTGCTAAGCCGAGAAAATTTTCCAGAAACGATATGGCCAGCAATATGAACAGTGTGTAACAAGTAGCTTTTTTTTTTGTCTTTCTGAAACGGTTTCAGTGACGCCGAGTTTGACTACGTCCCCATTCAGCGTGCCCAGTCAAGCTCAGTCCATCAACTCTACATCTTCGATCACGCCACCTGTTTCACCTTCTTCTCAGGGTTCAGGTGATGTAGTTAGTGTTACCACTGATGCTTCAGTAGCAGCTTCGTATGCACTCAGTCAGAGCCTCTCAACCAGTCGTTTGACAAGTGTCCATTCCAGTACTCCTCACCCGTCGCCGGCTCAAACAACATCGACTGCATCAAGTGAGTAAATTTATAGAACATTTCTATTGCTTAAAAGATTCCTTTTCCATCAGTGATCAAGTTCGGCTTCTACACCAAAACCCCAACTTTCCTGAATTACTAGACAAGGATTGATAATTCTGTATTAGTGGTATCCTTTGGTGCATTTCTAATGGTACACCTCCAGGTCAGAGACATAGTGTTGGAGTTGGTTGGTCGGTTGGTGTGTATGCGCTTTTGATTATTTTCATAGCAAAAGCGCAATATAAGTAATAAATTATTATTATTATTATTATTATTATTAAATTGTTATTAATTATTGTAGCATTTCTGTCCGCCCAATCAGTCTCTTTTCACTCTAAGACAAATACACAAATTTGATTCCTCCTTTAATTTTCAGTCCTTCCTTTTCTTATTTGAGTGGTGTTGCAGGACTTGCTAAAACATTTGTAGACGTTTAACAGTCCTCTATTTTCCCGTGAGATCGTCGAGATTGAGCGCGTCTTACCGTTAATGGCGGCCACCTTGATTAACAAATGTACCGAGTCAACGGGCGTCGGGGATCATATATCTCATTGGAGAGAGGGGCGAGAAAAACCGTCCCCCGTCCCCTAAGTAGATTTGACACTCTTCTCCAGGTCGACTCGGCACATTTGAAAATCAAGGTGAACGCTCGATCTCGACGATCTCGCGGGAAAATAGAGGACTGTAAACAGTCTAAGACATAGGAGTCCACAAGACGAATAAATGGTTTTCTGAACCGTTCTTGTTTGTTCGTAGCCTCTGCAGCACCTACTAAGACAAGCAGCCCCGCCACAACTGAAGGTGATGAACAAACTGGACTGGGCGCTGAAGGCAAAACAATTGGAGCACTCGAAATAGTGGGATTTTCTCTCGCTGGTGTTATTTTCCTCCTGGTGGTCGCCTTTACCATCTACTATTTCTTTTTCCGAATGAAGTGGTACCCACAGTACTGGACCCACCTGGAACCGGAAGCACCACCACCTGGGCCTGAGGTAGCAGCTGCAAAAGTGGCAGCGGCGGCAGCCGCTGCGGCAGGCCCGAGAGAAAATAAGGCTCTTGAAGTTGACGTAACCCACATTGGATTTGTTGGGGACTCGAATGGTCCCCTACAAACGACGCCTCAAGCGAGTTCTCATGCTCTGGACGGAAAGGCTGGTGAATCTGCTGAGGGCGGAGAAGGCAAAACCAACGAAGGGTATTCTGAAGACAGTGCGTTATAAACAAGTGTAAAATAATGACACTCTGAAGCCTGATTCACACCTATGACATAACCACAAGTGTAACCGCAAACAATAAACACAAGGGCGTTCACACAAGCGACATACGCACGCGCATTACGATTCAAGTCGGTGGAAGAACTCTTGCGCTTATGCTTGCACGTATTTCGCGTCAGTTCCCACTTGTGATATAAACAAGAAAGCACAAGAAAAAAGAACAAGTTTCTTTGTTTTGTGCTTATGCTTGCGCTTACGCTTTTCTCCTGACAAGTGTGAATCGGGATTAAGCCCTTCACTATCCACTATTAAAAAAAGTAAAACAAAAAAAAAAAAAAAATCGTTTAACTAATTTCGAAAATAGAAATTAAAGGGCCGGAAAGTTAGAGTCAATAGCTTTCTTTTGAATTGCCATACAATAACATTTCATCCACAGACTTAAAAGCTGAATAACCTTCAACAGCATAATTCTGTTAACCCTTTTGTATAGTTTTATAGATAGCACACTGAGATATGGTACTACATAATTATATTCGCATAGTATTTGGGCTTTTCATACTTGGGGATATTTTTCGAGTTGCGTGCAAAAAAATGCGAACAGTGCACAAGGTACACTTGGGTATTTGCAGTAAAAGTTTTTGGTAGGGGTATGCCACTTGATTGATAGCTTGCGAGCAAGCCCTCCAGTGGGGTGTTGCGCGAGATTTATTTTGCACGCAGGCTACCTCAAATCCTGACTCTATTTCAGACTATACGCTATTTTTTTCAGCCCTATAATGCGTGGTCAAACTCTTTATTTATTTTCATGTGACTTCAAAACCATACCCTTTTGGATGGCACATTCTTATATATTTCATGTAAGGGAGTACCCCCAACCAGCAAGAGAATAAAATATTCGTTTGATTATGTTTCAAGTTACCAACGGTTCATTTCGGTGAATACTGTTGAAATTTCTCAAAATCTTCAGATAAGTGGATTAAATTCTAACAAATAATCAGAGTCTCCATCATCGAAATGTCACTTTCAACTTTCGCTACGCTGAAAAATCAAATCCTTTGCTTTTCGAGGCTGTTGTATAATTTGCAGAATACCGTTCAGTTAACATTTTCGGAACGCAACTTCGTAGCTCCAATTCTTGGAGAGTAAGCTTTTAACTTCTGGCTTAATTTTTAACTGATCAATCCGCAATGATCAACGATGGGATTCAACTCACATAAATAAGTCTTTAAACGCTTGAAAAAGATTTGGGAGGCTGAAACCATTGAATAATTTAATCATACTAAGACGAGGCTCCTGAAGGGGGTGTCAATCCCATTTCCCAAATCCCAGTACCAGTATTGAAATTGAAAGAATCCTAGAGCAGGTTTTTCATCGTTACCTAGAGTTTTACTCTTTTTGGAAACAGTTTTGCCGAGTAGTAGGTACAAATGCTTGTTATTTCCGTGAAAGTTTGCTGGTATGTTGCGCTGAGTGCAGTTCCTTGGACATTTTGTCCATCAATCTCCTTCCATACCTTTTGTTTAGGCTACCGAACTCACAAAATGTCCAACTATTACTGTCTTTATAATGGCAATGATGTTTCTCATTCCCATCTTTGTGACTTTTACTCTCAGTCCCAGTGACCCAAATCCCATTTTCTCAGTCTAAAAACAGGGAAATCCCAGTTCCCATTTTACCCTTCAGGACCCTCTAACAATACTCCCTTTCTTTACATAGGAGTAATACAACGAACCAATGAGGCAATTTTCGATCCCCCTTTACGTGTTGTGCTCGGTTTACCATCCCCAAGGAACACAAGGTACTTTTCGTACGTTGCAGAATTTCGCTTAATAAGTGGAGACCTTAAGTGCCTTGTTTTATGTTTTGTCTCTGATTTAATTAGCTCTAACCCTCAGTTGTAAGCCAGCCAATCTGGGCCATTGAAGTGCTGTACAAAAGGAATTACAGACACAATCAGTAATAACAATATATTTATGCAAACGGCGTGTTGTCCAGTCCTTTCCTGAATAATGAAATGGAGTAACTTCTCAGTAACTTCAGTCAGTCAGTTAGTGAGCACTCAGTCGGTCGGTCGGTCAGCACGTCAGCCAGCCAGCCAGTCAGTGGGCCAGCCAGCCAGCCAATCAGTCAGTGGGTCGGTCGGTCGGTCGGTCGGTCGGTCGGTGGGTCAGTAAATTGACTTGAGAAAGGTATGGAGAAGATTCTGTTACGGGGCATGACTTTGCGCATGCTGTTCTTGTTTTTATGTTCCACAATAGTTTGTTAAAAGCGGACTGAAAATCCAGGTATTCAATAGTGAAAAAATTGGGCAGGTTTAAATTCATGAGCGCGTGAAAGAGTCAAATGAGAGTCATTCAGGAGGCGCGTGAGAGTTTGAGTAAGAGCGAATGTTCTCAGCAATTGTTATTCTCGACCCCGCTCTAAACACCATCTAGCACACGTGTGCTCTATGATTTCTTATGTGCAACTGTTGAAACTACAATACATGCTCATATCCAGTGGTAGGTGTACATTTATTGCTCGGGCTACCGAACTTAGAAATGCAGCTGGCGCAGAAAATTTCACAGCTTGTAATACGCATGGCTAAACGAAGAGTGCCCGATTTTCCTTATTCTGACGAATACAAGCGAACTGTCAGCGAAGGGACACGAAGCTGTGCCGAGGTTTACCGAGGAACAAATTGAGTATTTGTTATGGTCTTAGTTCAAATAAAAGATGCTGAATTGATCTCTTTTCCGATCTCTTTTCCTTATGTACTAACATCTCACGCATTTTGTCCCTCGGAGCTAAAAGCCACTTTGCCTCTTGTTCAGTTCTATATTTACGTGACATAAAATTCACGGAGATATATCACGATTGATCTGTGCAATTTCAATATTTCAATAGTTTCTTTTTTCAGTCTTATCCAAATGATTATTTAGGAACATAACATGTAGAGGCTGCACCGGTGAACAGAGAGTGCCACGAAGAACAAACTGACTAAGAAACTGATGGCTTGTTTCCCAGGAGCCGTATGCCTTAAAATAAAATCTATTTTGCTTTTTTCGTGTGATTGCATGGGCTTTAGCATCAAAGATCCCAGCATGATTTTATGCTATCAATAAAACCAAATAATTCGCAGTTTGTTTAATTACCATGGACACTAAAAACGTTTAATTCTAAGAGAAACAACCAAATGGAAGGAATGGTGTTCGAAATCATTACTTAAAATAATCAAAGCAAAGAAAGACAAAAAGAAAATTAAAGAGAGAAAAAGTCAGCGCTAGCACTGGCTTGGCTGAGCATTAATATAAGTCGTTTTTTGATTGTTGGTTAAACCAGAAACCTAGTTCACGGTGTGTCTCTTTTGCCCTTTACGGATCTCAAGGTTGCAATATGCCCCACAATTGCTAAATTGAGTACAGTATAGAGCATGTTATTTCTTTGAAAATGTTTTTTTTTACAATAAAACATGAATACTTTTACCGATTTCATTGCTGCGTTTTTACCAATTTCGTTGTTGCGATTGTCGGTTATCATAATCACAATGTGTTTGCAATTAAAAAATATCTGTGATCCGTCCACAATCTCCTTTTGATTTGTTTAATTAGAAATATAATTAAGGCTGTGGCTCATAAAATCTAATTTTGAATGATCTTAGATAGAATCTATAAACGTGAGCTACTATTGTTCGGAAGGTTGGATATCGTAGAAGATTATATTCTATAGAAGTGAGAGGGCCCGTTATTCAAACGGACCCTAATCAGTGAGTGGGGGAGTTACAAATATTAATCAAAAAAAGGTATTTCCTATTTATTTTACTCTGTTAGTGGTGCTAAAATATCAGAAAACCATCTTTACTTTTTAATTCCTCAGTTGTGATGGTAAAAAAAAAAAAAACAATAAACGAACAATTATAGTTTTACAAGACCGATCTTACGCGACAAGAAGTGTTTTGCTGTGATT
>OX419343.1:24875801-25045801 GCA_948470475.1 Galaxea fascicularis | reverse complement strand
ACATTGACCAATTCGGTCAATTTTGTTCCCTATTGGCTACGTCGATACTTAGAGACGTAACGGCTTTATATACACCTACACACGCGCGTACCTCCTTGGGAAACAGAACTTATATTTATTTAGTATACGGCTTCAATTGTGAAAAGCGCTTGTCAAGTTATAAAACTGTCCACTTCAAAACGTGGGAAATGGCATTTCCGAGCTCCTGAAAATAAAAATTTCCTGGGTCATGCCCCCAGACCCTCAACGGTGCGCACCAAATGCACGCTACGCCCTGGGTGCTGTCACATAATCGGCTTTGATTTTGCCGAGTTCGAGGAGGGGGAGTTCAACCCTAATCTCTTGTTGGATGCTGAATCGAGGAAAAGAAATTCGAAGGTCACTGCTCTCGTTACCTGTTGCTTCGCACAAACGAAACAAATGCAACTGCATAAACTTTCGAGTCAGGTTTGTCAAAATATTAATTGTACCATGGCAAACTGCGTGCAACAGCCCCGGCTTTAACGTGATTAAAATAAACCATGCACCAGTGATTGATACAATAAGATAGTCTCTTTACTTTCAGGTGAAAACAAAGTCAACTTTTGGAGATAAACTTGACTGTAACTATGAAAGTAAGCGTTAGTGTTTTAGAAATATGAGAGACCCCATTGCAGGGTTTCTGCGCCCGTTATTCAACAATCGAATCGAGTTAAAGCTTCTCATTGTAAAATGACCGAATGTGTTTCTGATTCTTGCAAAGTTTTCGACATGACACCTTCCAAGGGGCTGCGTCACCACCTGTGAGTAGTTCCAACGTTTATCAGAGGAACGTGGCTTTATTGAATAGTCAGTTCTATTCTAGTGAAGTGCAAAATATGATTAGCACTGTTTTGTACTGAATAGGGTCCATGATAGTAACGAGCAACAAATTCAAACAACCAAAAAACAAAGCAAAACGCTCTGCTGATATTAACTTCTCCTGCTGAGTGGTCATAATTTGATGAGCTGTCCTTGGGCATATATGTGTTTCTGAATCCAATCGATTCAGGTCCAGTCATTCAGTAAGTCAACGAGTCAGTTAATCGGCCAATGAGTCAATCAGAGATTCAATATTCAGTGAGTTAGTGAGACAGTCACTCAGTCACAAGTCTGTCAGTGAGTCAGTCAGTTGGTGAGTCGGTTGCTCAATCATCAAAGCAATGGATTGTTCCATCGATCAATAACACTGCTACTGGAACTGAGAAAAACGGAGCCTGAACACAACTTAGATGCTTTGCATTTTTATCCGTAGGTGATTTTAGTGGCCAGCATTGTCTTGTTCGGAGCATATGCAGTGTCTAGTGATAAACAAGGGCCGCTTGAGGTTTGAAAATGTTCAGATGAAAATATATACATTTATTTCCATGTATACTTTAACGAAGATCATATTGTATGAAGGATACACTGGAACTAAATGCCAGTTGTCTACTAGAGTTGGGTTACTTACTTACTCCAAATAAATTCTCTTTTATTATTCCAGGAGACAAAAGACTCAAACGCTGCTTTAGCTCGATCGGACCGTGAAGGTTAGTCAACCTCTAACACTGACAACAATCGCCGCACACCTGAACAGCTTAAGGTGATTCCCGAGTTAGCCTAGCTCAGGAGCAAAGCTAAACTAGGCTAGTTTAACTATAACTGCCTATCCTAGCTCGCTAACTTTAACCTTTGTAAGCCTTTCTAAGTCTGCACGCTGATAGCTAGCCAAGCTTAGCTCCTGGCCCAGCTATAACCTGACTTCTTTGATCCCAGGTTGTTGCAAATTAAACATCGTTGGAATTATTTATCACCATCATCATGATCACCTTCATGGCAGATTGACTATCCTCCGTTTCCTCTTCATCTCATCCCCATCACCACCACCACCACCACCATCATCATCATCATCATCATCATCATCATCATCATCACCACCACCACCACCATCACCATCATCATCATCATCATCATCATCATCATCATCATCATCATCATCATCATTACCGTCATCATTACTTGCGGTCAATTTTGCAATGCGTTTTTTAAATATCGTAGTGCCTGCAGATTATGAACCCCTCGGCTGCTTCGACTGGAAGAACACCAAGAAGCAAAAACTCATTGGCAAAGTAAAACCTTTTCTTGAAAACGTTAAAACCAAATCATCAACCAAAGCCCTGGAAAGCTGCGTTGGAGTTGCCAAAAGGAAAAGCATTCAACTTTTCGGGATTCAAAAGAAAAAAGGCAAAATTCTGTGTCTAGAAGGAAAGGATAAGAGTTGGAATGGAAATGTCAAAGTTTCACACACCTGTAAAGACAACATTGGAACAGGAAAATCCATCTTCATTTATCGTAAAAGTCCAATAGCAGGTAATGTGAATTATTTACGCTATGGAATGGCTTTTAGTTGAGCGTCGAAACTAATTCCTGTTTTCTTTGGTTTTGCTTTACATCGGTCGGGGATCGGTTGCCATGGCAGAACTTGCGCCATTTTGCTAATTGTCGACCAATGAGAACAAGTATAATCAAAACCAATGGCAAGTTACATATCTGCAGCTTCCCGTGTTTTGTGTCGTCTCCACACGTCGTTATTTGCAAAGCCTATATTGCCTTGACGTTACGACGGAAGGACCGAGAAGCCCCGGCCACTGAGAACCCCCACCCTTCCCCCCCACCCTATCCAGGATCAGTTACCAAAGGAACGCAAATGCAAAATATAATTATTAAAGGGCTGTTGATTGACAGTCCTAAAGACTAGGCGGATAGGTAGAACGTGGTCCTTTGTAATGAACAACAACAACAAAAAAACTCCTGCAAACATTTTCGGTTGAATAACGGATTTTAACATAATGTTCCATACCAGAAATTCATTTTTAATAACTCTTGGTGTTTTGCAACAGTAAGAGAAAATCGATAGACGACGCATTTGAAAATTAAAAGCTTTTTGTGCAGCCGGGAAAACTTTTCAGGAGTTTGACACACTGACAGTTCTGAACAGAAACAACCCATGCAGAACAACCTGTCAGAATTCTATTGAAGAGGGTGAAAGGTAATCTGGTACCCAGATCTCACTGCAGGTGTGAAAAAGTGAAAGGTTGATATGACTTGTGCAATTTGGAACGAGCAAGGGCCTGCCAACAAATCAAAATTTGATGAACAAATCAAATTGATGAATTGATGAAATTGATTGAAATTAAAATTGATTAATCAAATTTATGAATTTGATGAACAAATCAAATTGAACTACGCCAGTGGTTTCCATATCAAAGGGCACCCCAAAATTAGTAGTGTTAGCAAGTTTGAACATGTTTGGTTGAAAAAAGCCGGCAGAAAACATGCATTTAAAAATCAAGAAATTCCCATACAAGTGTCCCTTTTTCGGAAAGTGCATCCTCTTTTACCATACCAAGTCTCTAATTTTTACGATCAACTCCTATTCCACTGAAAAAGCTCAAAATTGGTAACGTTACCATTTTGAGATGATCTTTCATGTGGCAGAGACAATTCTTGGCAGTCGATAAATTTAAAACAACTCGTCCCCAGGCCCCTACTCGTTTCTAAAGTGGTAAATGAGCATGTGATGCTGATAACAAGTTTTATATGTAAATATGAAGAAGTTTATAGAACGTTTTTACATGAAGTCACGGCGGCCATATTGGTGCACCAGGCTTACCCTCTAGGGATTGAAGTCTATTTTTAAGCAAATATTTTCTTTGTTTCATTAAACCAATTAATATGGCCGCTGATCACGTCAGTGGAAACGCTCTATTGATTTCTCAACAGGGATCAACAGCAAGAATTGCCGCTCTGGAGACAACTTAATCGCCAACGGTGCGCAAAAAGATATTTATTATGCATCCAGCAATGACTGCAAAACTTGTAAATGTTCAGGAGGAGTGTTAACTTGCACAATAAAGTATTACTGTCATAGCGATCCACATTGCGCGATTCCACCTGGGGAATGCTGTCCATACTGCCAACCATCTGGTAAGATAATTTCTTTGATCTTTTATTTGGCATTGCTGGATTGCATGTGACGACATGGCGGCCATGTTGGTAGTCAAGAACAATAGTCTGTCTCTCTGCTGGGAACTAAACTTTATTTTGATGCAAATTCTGCGAAAAAAAAAATTGTGTTGTATCGACCACCAACATGGCCGCCTTGTCACGCGGTTGAAATCGAAGAATCGGCGATGACGTCGCATGTTTTAAGGCATGACCGCGTTCAAGAAAGAGGAACTTTGGCAGCAGCGACGGCGACGGCAACGAAAACGTCATTTCAAAATATTACTCCTTTTTTTCCCTAACTCTTTCGCGATTATTTTAATCTGTTTAACATGGAAAATGATGAGCGGAACTGTCCAGGGTCTAAATTTTCAGGAATGACGTTATAGTACGGAAAAAGAAAGAAAAAATTGCTGTCATGCGCTCACGTTCTCGAGAAAACCTAAAATTTGGCCATTTCACCTCGTTGTTTTGTAGAGGACGGCAAAGAAATGTACAAAACTGTAAAACGCCCGTGCAGAGCGATTGTTTGTGGTTGTTAAGTCTGTTGTTTGGTGGCGCCCCGCCCGGTTCTTGTTGCCGTTGTCGTCCTCTTTGCCGTCCTCTTTTGCCTCGCCTAAGGCGAGGCAACTTTTTCCGCCAAAAATAAAGTTTTCTTGATGCTGTGTTTGCTGCTGTACAAGGCCATTTGAGTTGGTAATGTAAAAAAATTAATCTCCATTCGAATGTCTAAGCAGTATTTTTGATTATTTTGATCAATAGACCTTATTCATAAATGGCGACTGTTTTATTTGTGTTTTGTTATTGTGCAAATTAGCCTACCAAGCCTCACATTAGAGCAAGAATTCTTTTCAAGTTAGCACATGCTAGTGAGGCTTGGTAGGCTAATTTGCACAAGGACAAAAGAATGATGAATTGGCAGCCATTTATGAATAACGTCTATTGTGGGTGTAATGCTTCAGCGCGACCTTTTCAATGAATCTGCTATTGTCTAGTTATTCAGCAGTATAGTCGTTTAACACACAATCCATATTTTACAAAATTTGCCAGTCCCAGTTCATTTCAGTCTCAACCTTAAATGTTGGGGAAATAAAACCACCTTTTTTTTTTCTGTGTTTTTGTTTTTTGCTACGGGTCATGAGAGCAATCGGGCCAGGTTTCTTTAAAACCTACTGACTTGAAGTAAATTTTTCTTTGTTAATTTTGTTTCAGCGTGCAGCGAAGGAAGAAAGCCTGGAGATTTTTGGTTTAACAGAGTAAATGCGGACTCTTGCTTTCACTGCCGGTGCCTTTATGGAGATATTGAGCTTTGCGAGATGGTTAATTCTTTCTCTTGTCGCCCACTTAACTGTGAAAATCCCATCGCGCATAGCAAGTCGTGTTGTCTAAAGTGTGGTATGTATATCGATGTTTACACAGTTGTTTTTCTATTTTTCAATTTCTTGGTGATCGGCTCAAAAGGCGCCTCTACTTAGTCTCACTGTTTGTTTACCCACTCACCCCTGACCTTAAATCGACACCAAAAGACAACTGTTTTGCGGTGCAATGATGAAACACACATACAATTGTGTTTAAGGGGGGAAGTGTCGGGGGGGGGGGATACGGCGACGAATGCGATCGTGAATAAAATTGGTATGACAGTAGCTACCGACTGCGGCATCCGTCCTCGATGCCCGAGAAATAAAAAAGTTTCCAAAAGGTTACCCGTAGAGTTCCAAACTGAGTTAACAACTCTCGACGAAGATATTCAGGCGTGAGTTTCCTTCAAATATTTACATATCTTGCACCCTTTTGTCTGTTTCGAAGTTATCATTTATGCCACATGGCGCACTCATTTTCGTCGCGTGGAATCAGTCCTATATACACACTTGTGTTTGTTTATCTGCTCAAGGGTTTCAAGTCCCTTTACAACACTAGAAATTATCTAAAAACGATCTCATGCCTTATATTTGCAAAGAATTAAGCTCAGAATGTTTTAGTTCCAAGAAACATAGCGTAATTAACATGCAAAGGGTAATCTGTTTTTCTCATCTTTTAAAATCGGTAACTTGTTTAGTGTAAAGGATCCTATCCCTCGTGGGCTCCGTGCGGGTGTGGTATATAAGTTTTTGTGTGCGGGCTGTAGTGCCTGCTATGTCGGCGAAACAACCCGACATTTTTCCACGCGCGTACGTGAGCACATTTTCAGTGATAGGACCTCGCATATTTTTAAACATTTGCAAAATTCTGAACATTGCCGCACTTTATGCTCTAGTGACTGTTTTAGCATCCTAGATCACGCTTCCACCACCTTCCAACTTAAGATAAAAGAGGCCATTCATATTCAATGGGAAAAACCTACACTCAATCATCAACTTTATCATATTAATTTAAAACTTTCTCTGTAATAATGTACATTGCCATGGTTCCTTTTGTTCTTACACTTAATTAGCATTTTGTTTCACACTATATATTCAACTCTGTACTTTGTACTGATTTAACTGAAGATGACAGAAGTTTCTGTCGAAACATGTTTTTAAAAAGTGTCGTGTTGTTTCTGCGAATTTCGTAATCTGTAACTGCATTGATGTGGTGATATTTTTCTCATTTTAGCAAACCCAGAGGCAAGCACCCAACGCGTTTATTCGATCAAAAGTAGTCCAACTACCGAGATGGAACTTCCTTGGTATAGCTAAAAGATATGAAGAGCCCAGCAAGGTAAGGCAAACTAGTTTGGTAACTTGAGTTACCGGAATAGGTCCTGATCATGGCATACTCCGGCGCTGGAAGTGGAGTGCGACCAACACGTATATGGCTTTGATCGATCGAGTGTCTGAACCCGGTAACTTGCAATGCCACTTCTTTGGCTTGGCAGACCACGATTCTCCCGCCAGAAAAGGCCGCATACTGTGTGTTCGGAGTAACACTCAGCCGACGGGGACTAAACGAACAAGCTAATTCAAACATTTCGAGCGCATGCCCAGTTGAAATGGAAAACAGCCCAAGATAAAAGACATTTTTGGACAAAGTGAAATCCAACCCCTTTAAAGAAATGAAACTTAATTGCTACTGAACATCCAATTTACAGGAAGGGTTGCCGAAATATGATGCATGATCAACCAGCCCTTCTTTCGGCCAATACTGGGTTGAGCCGCCTTGGTTTTAAAGATCTGACGAAATAACTATTCAAGTGTAAGTGGTACTTTCTGTCTTTCTTTCAGAATATTATGCCTAAAGAGAAAGAGGGCGCGTCCTGTAGTGTCAGTTGATGCTTTGATTCTCTACGAAAGTTGTCAACAAATAATAGAGAAAGAAGAATTAGTTTAAATCTGGGCATTTCTCTCCTATGTAACTCATTAATCAGCGAAATAAAACTTTCGACGCATCAGATTTCGATTTCGAATTTAAGTAGTGGACTTGACCCTTAACAACACGAAAAACACATCGTCTCTGAAATTACAAACCAAAACGAGGATATTTAAAGCCGTTTCTCTTAACCTTCGCTTTATTTCTTTTCTTTCAACAAAGCCGAAAGTAAAGCAAAAACGAAGATATAATCTGATATTACCACTACATTGGTCAAATTACATTTTGACTGCTTATCTTTTGTCTGCAATTCTGATCAAAACGACGAAAATATGTTCATGTTGAACAAAAATCTGATTATAGAAAGGTGTTTAACAGACAGAGTTTTCGTACTTTCGACGCTGTCAAGAGAAAAATTCAGTTGTCAAGTAACCTACGATGGTCAGTGTCACGTGACAGAATGTCCCCTTTGGGTAACCGCGTCGGTTCACCGATGCCCACGCACCGTCGCGGATTTGTTTCGCACGATCATAAGCAAGACATTGTAATCACGCTGCCAAAATTGGACTTTGTTTTTGGATGTGTGGATTCTCTTTTATCTCAAGAAGTGGCGAGAGAAACAAACCAAGACAGAAACGACAAAGAGTCGTAATTATAGAACTGGTCTTAAAATAACCCCAAAATCTACTACGCTCAACTCGAGCTTTAAAATCGGCTTAAGTTAAACCCTTTGCAATTGAGCTTGTTTGCAAACGTGTAAAGAATCTTATTACTCAACACAACGTGTCACTGCCCAATATATCATGCTGCATACCGGCATCCTTTGGTATGCAATGCCCCGATCTCGTGTGTCCGGAAGAAAGAAAACAGTTTTTTTCGTTCTGAGGTTGATCCAGGAAAGATTTCAATTTTGACTTTTAAAGCGTATTATGAAATTGGACGCCAGTAAATATTTGTCGACAAATATAATATATGCACAGCAGAAAACTTAATTATTATTATTATTATTACAATTATTATTGAATTTTTCTGACCAAAACTAAGTTTTCTTTTTTTAATCGATATCAATTAAAAATTATTATTATTATTACTGCTATTGTTATAATTTATTATTATTACTGTAATAATTATGAGGTAGTCGGATCATCGTTCTGAGCGATAAATGTCTTATCCTATGATTTGAGAGGTAAAAGAAAACATATTTCGATATTTTGCTGGTGAGAAGAAACACAACACCAATTAAAATAGCGTCACCTTCTTGAATTGCTTCTTCGTTATCAGCTATTTATCGAACCCAAACTTAAACGACATTCGGCATAATAAAAATAGAAATAAAATGATACTATCATAATTTTTGAATCTTCACTACTTAATTCTAGGCATTTTTTTAAAAATTGCATTAGACATTAATATTCTGTGATATTGAGTTTGCAAAGTTGATATTGACTCTTGCAAATTTGGTGGAAGCGAAAGGCTACTCTTGTTTACAGGACACTATCTTCCGAAAAACCTTCGTTGACTTGGCCATCTTCTTCGTTTTTGTTTTCTGAAGTTGTTCCATCTTCCTTGAATTCTTCTTTCTTTTCTTCCTTCTTCCCGTCTGGCTCTTCGGAATGTGCTAAGGGCACCTCATCTGTGGCGGCCGAAGAGTTGGCCTCAACAGACCCATCTTGGGTTATGCCGGTAACTGGTTCTTCACCTCCCACACCTGTCGGTACCACTGCTATCTCTCCCGTCCCTTTCGCCTCTCCCAATTCCTCAACAAACCCATCCTGAGTTGTGCCGGTGCCTGATTCTTCACCCCCCTGACCTGTTGGTACCTCTTCCGTCCCTTTCGTCTCTCCCAATTCCACTGCCCCAGGCTTCCCAGGTGGTGGAGACTGCATTTGGAAAACGTAATAGTAAATACCATAGATTGAGGGGAGCGCAACAACAATAACACCGAGACAAATCCCCACTATGGCTCCTCCTGATAACTTGTTGCTGTGGTCTGGACTTGCAGTTGTGTCTTCCGCAGGTGGTACCGTCGAGACTAAGAACATATAGAAATCGTTTGTTAAAGCACATTTCACAGTTTTGTGACTGTCCCTTACTATCTATACATTTAGGTCCTACTTTCTGAGTTAAAGGCAATACACCAAGACCATTGAACCAATGGATCAACTTTTTGTGCTTCTGCCAGAAGAATTGAAGCCGCCAGGACAGAAGGAGAGATCAATTAACTTACTCCATGTCGCTGTGCGAGAGCAAATTGAGCGAGCGCGCAAACGAACCGAGCGAGAGGACCGAAACTCTCCTCTCGGCTCGTTCGCTCTCTTCAGTCCTGTCAAGTCAATACTTGACTGACTGAAAAGGGAATGCCCGCAGTTTACAAAAGACGAGACACTGGAATTGGCAGATACAAGATTTGGATCGATGCTATTTTGCTTACGTCAGTCTCGGAGAAGCGAGATCAATTCAGTTACTAACCTACAGTGTGGGTAACCGGCAAAATTGGTGATTGAACATACCTATTTAGATGATATGGGATACCTTTTGTTGACAAGTATCTGAGTCACTAATGGACATAAAACGTTTGTGGTGATGGAAAGGCTGTGTAAAGTTTCTATACCTGACGATGAAGTGCCAGTTGTGCTTGCTGACGATAAAGAACCAGTTCCGGAAGGAGAAGCAAGGACACTTGTCGACTGAACGGATAGCGTAGGGGGTGAAGGGCTCTCAGTAACTGTTGAGGAAGGCGTCAGTGAAGAAGTGTTGGTTGTACTGCTCGTGGTAAGGACAGCTGTCGACTGAACGGACTGTGTAGTAGATGAAGAGTTCTTAACTGTTGAGGAAGACGTCAGTGAGGCAGTGCTGGTTGTACCGCTCGTGGTAAGGACAGCTGTCGACTGAACGGACTGTGTAGTAGATGAAGAGTTCTTAACTACTGAGGAAGACGACAGTGAAACAGCGCTGGATGTACCGCTCGCGCCGACATAAACAGACGATGACTGGACAGTATCCAGACTAGTACTGACCAACAGTTGGGCAGGTGTCGACTGAACGGACAGAGTATTGGAGACAGTGGGGCTCTGACTTACTGAGGAGACCTCCGATGAAGGAGTACTGGCTGTGATGCCTTGGTGAAAGGAAAGAAAGAAAGACGGGGACATTGAAAATTGTCGCTCAAACTAGGAAGCCTATTCTCCACACTCCCTGACCTGGAGTCTCCCTTGTAAAGTTGGAAGTTTTTTTTGAAGCCAGAGTGACCAACGTATAATTTCTCCTTCATAAAAGTTGTGAGAAAAAAGGAATAAAGGAAAAGAGAAAAAAAGTAACAAATTTCTTGATTGTTTAACAAATTCTCCTCATCACAACTATAGAAAATGTGGGGAGATTATACATGCGATTAGTAGGGTTTAAAGGGGCACCCCACCCGCAAAAACACGTTTTTTTGTCAGTTGTCATTTTCCCCACCCCTCCCCCAATCACTTGTTTCAGCAATCCGTCCCAAATGGGCAGATACAAAAATATGCTGCAGACGCGCTAAATTTCCTCCGAATCACATGAGCTTAATTATCCTTTCACAATATGCCCCTTTCTTGGGCTTCCGGCAAACAACACTCTTTTGGCATGATTTGATGTTACGCTCTTCGTGGAACTGTCGTGTGACTGAACACTTAGGCTATGTTCACACGGGATCGGTCCCGAATGAATCCGACCCGATCCTGAAACGGACCACTTCTCTTCACACGGGACCGGTATGTTATTTATTTTTTAAATTTATTCCTCTATGTTATGATCCAGTATTGGATCAAAGTGAGAAAAGGAGCTGTTTCTAGCAGTTAATGCACAGATGAAGCTTTCAAAATGGGGCCAAGGTTAAATTGCGCTGCTAGTACCAAAAGGAACCGGTCCAGGTGTCTACACGGATACAGATCCGTTTGGGACCGAAACAGTTCTGATGACGTCAAACATCGCTTGTCACACCTTGCTTTTGCATAATTTTGTCACGAACATCTGTCGACTCATGACCAAGACAGTACAACAGTAGCCCGTGAATACAGCCGCCTCTCATCGCTCCCGGCCCCCTAGGGGCGCTCGGGGACGGAAGCGATGAGAGGCGGCTGTATTCGCAGGCTAGTACAACAGTACAAATGATGGATAAATCCTACAAAACCGGTTGCATAGATGACTGATCTTTGACAGTTTAAATTGACTGGAATTCTTCAATCTTGCAATTTTTATCGGACTGCCGGTCATTTAGTGTTAACACCATGGCCGGCAGTCGACCTGAAAAAAATTTAAATGTCACAAATTACGGTTCGTCCAATAAGCCCAGCATAAAGCAAGCGCTGGACTTGAGGTCTAAAAATCGTTTCAGGATCGCTTGACTTTTCCTAATCGACATACGATGGTTTGGATTAGCCAGGATTCTTTGATTCGATAATTTTTTAGAAAAATATCGGACTGCCGGTCATTTAGTGTTTTTTTAAAACACCTTGGCCGGTTAGCGTATGTTTATAACTGAGAGCACTTCATACCTTGCGAGCTTGTGGCCAAGCGAGCCGACTGTTTTCGCTCGCAGCAAACAACTGAATGTTCCAGTAAGATTTTTCTTGCAACAACTAGTGCTTTGAAGGGTGAATTTCAATATCAGAAATCCGAGAATTATTTCAGTTATCTTAATTGACAAGTTGTAGGTAACCGTGGGCCAAAACGGGTCATTAAAGACAGTTTTACAGGCTCTCCCTCAGCCACTCCCAGTCCCTGCTCAATTTTCTTGCTCGCCCAGTCTCGTTCGTCCGCCTCCAATATCTGAGAGCCTGGAACGGGCTACAATAGGTGCAAACGGATTCATTTCGAAAATTTGAAGGCCACCTGTTGTTTACAGTAAACTCTGGCGAGGAGAATAAAATTCGCGACCGCCGCCAAGATAACAACAAGATGTCCCGCTAACGTCATGCCCCGAAGCAGGACATCGGCGCCTCTGAAGTAATGTCTCGATCGGCGGAAATCTCCTGATGCCCCAAAACACAGGTCGCACTTGGCTTCTTAACATCTCGAGGGCATCTGTTAAGTTTTGTGCTAACGAAACCACAGATGTCCCGGACATCTCTCCGGTGCGACCTAGGCTAAGTCTCGGTCGTTCTACGTGAACTTTCTTTTCAGTCATATGCGGGCAGAAACGATCTGTATGAAATGTAAGAGGTCAGTATCGTAGCGTCCTCCCCCCCCGGGGGCGTCTCGACGGTCACGATCCGCATCAAATTTTATTTGCGTCGAGATACTCCAAAGATTTGCTGCTTACATGGCGTGATGACAATAGTCCTGAATAGTGGTTACTCGCGCAATCAGTGCCCATTACATTACCACAAAAGTAATCAAATGTTCAGCGCAGAGACAGGAAATAAATGAAACGACAACTAAATCCACAATGCTACCAATTAATAAAATAGGACTTTCCAAAAATAGAACTCAAGACCAATAAAATTTGACTATGGAAAGGTATGTGTGCGTTTACTTCTTCTAGGGTATAGCAAGTTTATAATTAAACTGGCGAACAACCTACTACGGTGATTTGCTGTCAAAATTGTAGTATTAACGATCGAAAATGAAATAAAATGCCTAATCAAAACGTCATTTCCGCATAAAATTTGGATCAGCTTAAAAAAAAAAACGTCCGATTTGGTATGGAAAAAATTTCGTTGAAAACTGGTGATTTATGGAGAAGGTTGCGTTCTATTATTTCACGAATTGAGGGTCAACACATTTAATGTTTTAAGGAAGTGGGCACATGTTCTGTATTTCAGGCCAGTCGATTTATAGGCAATCGCTCAGTTGGATACGGAAATGAAGGGAAACTGACTGGTCGCGCCTAAGCTCCAGGTACTTCCTTTCAGTCCGTTTCGCTCTCCGTTTTACGTGCTCTCTACTGATCACAATAGAACGTGTTCACTGGCAACGTGGATGTTTTCGCTCGGGATGAGCTTCGTTCTAGAAACGAAAACGTTTCTTTTACATTACAGTTAATGCTGAGTTACGGACGACGGGCATGTGGCCGCCGAGAAAAGCTTCATCTCGCTCGAGATGAGCAGCTCGGAAAGACAAATAATCGAGTTCTTGTGCAGTAAAACAGACAATGGTAACCCAATAGGCCGATTAAATGTTGTTTTGTAGTTCTTAGGATGCAACGTTTGCCTAATTCCCTCTGTGATTAACGCAACTATTGGCAACCATACAATGTTTACATCGGCATGAAGTTTACCGAGAAAGGCTGTTTGTTGCGGCTCAATTGGCACAATCGCGCAAAAAACACATTGCTGTATACACATAGGACAAAGATTGGAATGTAAATTCATGCTAAATTCGAATACAACTGAGAGTCGACTTAAAATGTTTTCCATGAGAGCTCAGACTACGGAGAGGAAATTAAAAGCCAAAACACGATTGGAATCTCAATAGACATTAACATGGCATCTAAGGATGTGAAAAACGTTCATAAGTGTACTCACTGGTGTTTGAAGAAGACGTCCCAGCCCGCGGGAGACACAGAAAGAAAAGGAGAATCACAAACCGAACCATTTGTACTTCGCCCGAATAGCGTGCGTCAATTTAAAACAACAGTCGTTTAGCAAACTGACGTATTCACCAAGTTGTCGCGACCCTTATAAAGATATCGGATTATCATGATTGTGTGACAGCAGAAAATTAGTGTCATGTGCACTGCTGAACGACATTGTGTCGACTATCGACCGACCGAGTGTCGAGCGAAAGTCGACCATGATTCAATCGATACTAAGCCGACATTGGGACAATAATACACAGCGACATATTGGCCGCCGTGACGGCCGATATTTCGGTAGCCTGCGCGTAGCAAGCGTTTCCGCCGGTAATGGGCGGTGGCAAAACAGAGATGCGAGGGGGGAGGGAAGAGGGACGAATGAAACGCTGGCACACAAACCCCACGATTCTGCAGAACGGCGTTCGCCCACGAACGCAGCGCTCTGATTGGTGCGATGTCACCATGGAGAGGAAATAAATTCTCAAGTAGTTTGCAACACTTATCACGCAAAAAACTCTCTGTGACCCAGACGTTTTTATTTTTGTTTTCGTGTACGGCGAACGGAGAGGTCAAAAAAAATTAATAATATCCTCTGGTCAAAAACTAAACTACATGTAAAACCAAATCACTACGGCGAGTGTTCGATATTCGGCACGGTTCTTCTAGCACGAACGTATACAAAACATGGACCCCCGGTCCATGGACCACCCCTGTGGACCACCCCTAATTTTTGAAGGTCAACAAACACGTCGAATGGATGAAAATGACTGCTTGAGTATTTCTTTTTTATTTTAGTAATGTTATGCTGTTTCCTGACCGCCATTAACGATCGTATTTGCATGTTTTGTTCTTTAGATATTTATGGAGAGTTGGCGAGCACTGAGTCCGATAGGTACTGTACTTTAAATACGATTGAAACATTTTGATGGACGAGATTATGTCCTGTTACTAAATGGTCCGATTTATACTAGAGACTGATTATCCGTCTGGGACGAGCTTGGGCAACGGAACGGTACCTCGTCTGATAATCCGTCTGTGTATAAATACGGGCAAGCAGATGGATCATGGATCATGAGTGTTACGAAAACGAAGACTTAAGACCTAAGACCTGGTCTTCGTTTTCGTACTACGAAAACGAAGACCCTGTAAAACAGAAAACCGTAGAAATAATAATTACATGTTAAACACACATTAGCAGCAACAACGCTTAGTAATATAATACATTACACCTCACGCGTTTCTTTCCATTATTATACTGCTAGAACCACGTCTCGCAAGACGGACTATCGCAACAGCTCGTGTGGATGGATGATCCGTCTGCTTGCCGTATTTATACACAGACGGATTATCAGACGAGCTACCATTCTTTGCCCAAGCTCGTCCCGGACGGATGATCCGTCTCTAGTATAAATACGGCCAATCATGTCAATCATGGTTTTATTTGTTTCACCTCTACGGAATTCGACTAAAGAAAACTATAGTATTCACCACTTCATGGGTACACATTCAGTGAGGTGGTGTGCACTGCCAGCAAATCAGTTGAGTAAGTAAAGTGTGAATGCAAAATAAACAAGTTAAGCATCTGTTATATACACAAGCAACATGTACTTTGTTGTTGCACTTGTTGAGTACTTTAATTGTTGATTGGGGGTGGTCCACAGGGGTGGTCCATGGACCAGGTCCACAGCTAGGGTGGTCCATGGACCGCGGGTCCATGTTTTATATTATGTTGTGGTTCAATTTAATCGTTGGTTTAAATTTTATTTTCCTTTGTTTTGGGGTATGTTAACGTATGATAATGAGTTGGAAACAAAAGAAAATGAAATTTAAACCAAGGATAAAATTGAACCCGGCATAACATATAAGTCCCTTCTAGCACCTATTATTTATGTTTAACACGTACATCCCGGTTTATAGTTGCTGTGAGACATGCTTAAATTTTTCTTATTCTGCGCCAGAAATTAATCAAGACCACAAGATTGAGGTTTAGTGGGCGCTGTTTCACAAGCTGAAAATGTAACACAATCGTTTGCTTCCGAAAATATCCCCGAGCATTTCAGTGCGTATGACTAAACTTGATTGCACTTGAAAATCAAAACGTCGAAAACAGCTTTTCCTCGGTCAAAAACGCACAACGCTTTCTGAAGCAATCGTGGTCGTTCGCTTACATTGTAGATTTAATAGAAAAACACAGATAAAAGACAAAGTGAAATGAGAAAACAAGGTGTTTTTCTGAGTTGGGCCCGGTACTTTACATGTGCCGAATCTAATGCAAATGAGGGAAAACAATAGATTTTTCTCATTTGCATTAGATTCAGTACATGTAAAGTTCGACGTTTGAACCGGGCCTTAATCAATGAGGGGCCAGATAATATATCATAAAAAAATGAGTTCTTGAGAAAAGAAAATTAATCATTTCTTCCTGGGATGGGTATGAATATTTTCAGCATACTATCAGTTCAAAGGAGTCTTCAAAGGTAACATTATTTGCATAAACGTCCACATTGTTTAGGTTTAAGACATATCCGTTTTGTGTAGGCGTCAACTGAGGGTATAATCTCTCTGCTGTCAAAAGATCCCTGAGGAAAATCTGTGTTCAATTTGTAGTCATTAAATTTATTGACAGTGGTCAGATCAGGTCAGGTCGTGGTGCATTTGAAGCAGTCGAGCAAATTCCTCCTCAGATAATTCAGCCTGCAATTCTGGTTTTGAGAGGATAAGCTGGATGGCACGAAGCTTACTGGGTTCGTAAGTGGACCATTTTATCTGGAGGTAAACTTCAGACAAAACACTTTTGCCCATGAGGTATGCTGCACCTTGGAAGGCAATATAGGCACTGTCCAAATGCACATGCAGTAGATAATCACCAAGCATGCGCATCATGATAAACCTTTCGCCTTCTATAGCACGTTTGACTAAAGACCCAGTCACAGCTCTTGCCTGTTTGGTTGGCTTCCCCAGAATTATCATCAAAAGCTTCAGAAATTTCTTCGCCTCGTCGTTTTCAGTGTGGAACCGAGGTCCATTCTTCCATTTCTCAACCACAAAATCATAAATGGCATCACTGTAAGTCTCATGCATTCTTGCAGCCCAGAAAAGAGTCTCCTTGAATACAGGGTTGCGAAGATAGCTTTGAAGCTCCGCGGAATTCCTTTCAAAGCCAGGGGCGAGGTGGGTGGGATGGAGAGTCAAGAAAACATTAAAAACTGCAAGAGCTACTGCACTGTTCTCGGTGACTTTTAAGTTATCTACAGCTAAGAACTCCTCAAGTAGCGAAAGGATCACATTTGCAGTAAGTTTTTCCACAGCTTCTGAAACCTCTGAAGCTCCAACAAGAGCGAAATGTAAGCTGGCGCGGAAGTCTTTACTTTGGGAAGCTTTGTGAAGAAGACGGGCCTTATCAACAAGACCACTGGCTTCCACACATAACTTGTTGCTCTTGAATCTCATCTTTTCTTTCTTCAGAACACAAGCCAAGGCCATGACAAGGAAATTGTACTTACAGTTTTCGGCAAACTTTTCAGGATTTTCGTTGAGGAGCTGAGTCAACTGTACATCGAATGACACAGGAAGTGATTGATTGTTCTCGATGTAACGGCAGAAGGAAAGTGCTACATTGTCACGAATTTCTCTTAGAGCGTGACATGCAGTAAGAACATCTTCACCGGTGTGATGATCTATCATATTATTCTTCGAAATGAAAAAGTTAGGAAGAGAGCCCTCGGAATAGAATGCAATAAGAAAGTCCAGAAGTTCAAGAATGTTTACTCCTGAGCTGCGCGTCTCCCAAGACTCAGTTCCCTTCTTCTCAAGGAACCAAAATAAACAGGTCTTCAAATGATACGAAGCAAAGAGATCTATTCCCCGTAACTTCATCTCAGATTTGATTAGGGCCTTCAGCATGGAATAGGTTAACTTTTGCGTCTCTGATAAAGAATTCACCAGCATTAACTCAGCAACAGAAAAAGAAAATCGCCATTCGTACTCTCTCAGATTGCTGTTGTGTGACCCAACAGGCACCACATGACAACCATGGTTTGTTATTGCGGAGACTGCCTCGGACCTCGGCCAGTTTACTCTGTCTCGGTGTATCCACTGCTCCGCCTGTGAAGGCCAAAATGGACATTTAAGGCCATAAACGAAGTCTCGATTGACTATGAATGATCCTCCAGTATAGGGAAGAGAGTATGACGGACCTACGATCGAACCCACATCGACGGTGGCCATTAGAGCCGTCCTGCTAAGTGGAATCAAATGTTGGCATTTCTCGATGAATTCAGCGTTTTGAATACAGTGATCTCGAATAGAAGATGGGTCAAGAGGTTGAGAGAGTTTTTTGTGCGTTAAGTACACATATCCTGAATGTGATGCGTCATAAATATACAAGAACTTCTTTTCCTCCTTCACGCTAGGGGATCCCTTTTCCATGCATGCACCAGACGCGTCTGGTGACAATTTTTCGCTTTCCTCCAAATTTGTCTCCTCCCCCACTTTCACGCCTTCCTGTAGTCTCAAGTCCGTTCTAATGATCATATGGTCGGCATCAGTGTTCCAAGTACTTTTATCCAAATGGGGAAGAGATAGTCCTTCAACGCCACTTCCGGTATGAATGACTTCAACATCAGGATTCCCACTGCAGCATTTGTCTAAGTCTTTAGCGAGTCTGTCGATGTTTTCTTTCATGTCGTCTCTAAATATATCGAAAAATGGAACCAAATGTAGTGTTAAATTCAAACAGACTGAGTCATCCATGTCGGTTGTCTTGTTCTAACACTGAAAGAAAAATTATAATGAAATGGTAACCTGGTCTTGATCATGATCTCTGTGAGCATGCTGGGAAGGATAACGGGAAAGGAAGAAACGGCGGAATGGCTGAGAATGATAGAACCGTGGAACGGTGGAACTGAAAATAATAGAAAGGTGGAACGCATTTTTGTTCTTTTAAATTACATCTTTAATGTTCTGATAGAAGTTGTCGCCCCGGGGGGGGGTTACTTGGGTCAATTTTTGCTGGGTATGTGCCGCTGGCCTCTCAGAACCCCTACCCCATTATAGTCTATTCTGTGGCCAATTATAGACCCCATCTTAGTCACTTTTGGGAAAATGTAATTTTCGCGATCCCAGCTTAGTCACTTTCTGTTTATGCCTCTACCTTAAGTAGATCATCCTAAAATAAATTGACACGTTTGTTAAATTGTTTACTTTTCACCTACAGTACAAACATTCTGGTATATTTGCTAATTGTTAGTATTTACAAACATACTGTCATAAATAGTTGAAATGCAAACATTCTTCTTTAACGGGAACGACATAATGGTTTCTTACATGGATAAAAACAAATTATTTAGAACCTATAGATCAGAAGATTCATACTCCCAATAAAAATATTGGCAAGACCGTTTTATCAGTACCTGTACAACTGTCACGTTGAAAGCTATTAAGTCGCGAGCGAAAGAGAACAAACGCTTACTAATCCAAAAGAAGATCCAAGTTATGTTAACTTCGATGGACGATGACAACGCAGAATAGCCGGAAAATAAATACTATAGTACGGATGATTTGTTGGACTTTGTCCTGGACCCAGGGGTTCTGCATTATTGTGCAAGTCGTTAATGTTTAAGTCGTGATTCATGAACGGAAGTCAATGCGAGCCAACTGTTAAATATTTAAACAACACCACGAACCATTTTTTTACCGCGAATCTTCCTACTTTTAAATCCCTCAGTGTTTGCCAGAATTTTCTTATCCCAGACATCCCGAAAATGCGCGACCCCATTCTAGTAACTCTACAAAAAATGTAACCCCATTATAGTCACTCCAGTCGTGAAAATGAGACCCCATCCAGCGGCACATCCCCGTTAGCCTCTTATAAGGGAGTACCCCACCCCCCCCGGGGTTGTCGCTTTCTCCTCTTAAACGCCACCCCCTTATCTAGGTAGATATGTGGAACTTCAACTCAGTATTTGTCACAGCCTGACTGAGAGATCTTAAGCGCTTAAGATCGGGGAGTCGGAGATTTGAAGGCTAACAACTGACGCCGTGCTCTAACACCTTGAAAAATAACGTTTTTTTTCTTCAATTTGCTCTTGACCTTTATATAAAAGTTGTGACTTGTGAACGAGTAAAGTCTACTACACATGTGTCGAGCAATTCTCCTGCAGCTGCCTGTGTCTTTTGTGTAAAGGCTTTTCTACTAAAACTCGCCGGTCTGTATTACCAACTATTTTTGGGGAAGGCTCTGATTATAAAGTTAAACGTTACTTTTTTTCTGCATGAAAGCCGGAAATATATGCAATGCAAAGTATAAAAGCAACGCGGTTTTATATTCAGTTCATTTTTAACACCCTTTAGGAGATCTTTCTACACATTGCGAAGAGAAACTCCCGACACTTAAATTTGGGACTGATTGCTACTTTCAACATTTTTCAGTTGCTAATGTAGCAAAATGACCAAAAGAATAGATTTGGTCTACTAAAATGTCAGTCAGCCTTCTAATTACCCACATTTTCATGTGTAAATGCCGCATAATTAAGTTTTCTTAATCGGGGTTTTATAAATTATTATATGCCGGTTTAATGATGCCATTTCAGAGAATGCGTTTCTGAAGAGTTACATTTAACTTACAGGAAAGCCGCATTTGGATGAGGACGGCCGTGAATTTTATTTTTCCAGCGAGAAAATGTACGAAATTAATATCAACTAATTGAAATGAGATCAGTGCCATAATCCCAGTGAGTTAAGTTTCCATGGCTTTTTCTTTGTCTTGGTGAGAACGTTTTGAGTTTCGACACGGATTTTTCCCTTTCTGCTGCTGTACTGCTTGGAGTAATACTTC
Source organism: Galaxea fascicularis (assembly GCA_948470475.1). NCBI lineage: Eukaryota > Metazoa > Cnidaria > Anthozoa > Scleractinia > Euphylliidae > Galaxea > Galaxea fascicularis. Next base: position 25,025,135 of record OX419343.1, on the reverse strand, counting down.
CTTCTCTGAACAGAAGCAAGTAAGGTAAGACTTACAACCGTATAACGCAAACTGCTTCATGCGACGCTTGAATTATAAAAATAAGTAATTTAATTTCCAAAGCGAGCAGACTGCATTCACAGCGTTTGCTATTCAATATGATATGTAAACATTTTGTCGACCTTCGTATCTATTTCTCTTCGATCAGGATCTCACTGGGCTATCTTCAACTAGCAAATGCGATAGCTGAAAGGGGTATTTTTCTATATCGGTTATTTCCATAACTGACACCGTTTGTATCAATCGATTTTCGATAGATATCCATTTTAGTTTTTACACTAAGTGCTGGTATCACATTTATTTCACTGAAATGCTTTGCCATCTTTTATTTAATCTCTTCATCCTTTGCATCTTTAATCAATTATGTATACCAGGAGATACTCGATGCGTTAAGGCAGGTCCTCGTGCACTTGGCACACTAGCATTAAAATTCAAATTATCGCAATTTGGGGTTAACCGTTTTCAAATTGCGTGATCAAACTGTTAATAGTCAGTTATTTCAAGTTAGAAACACTCCTAATGACCCGCACAATGATTGAAAATAACCTGCTAGACCGGGAACTTTTCTGTTTTTTCGTTTCTTACCTAATTATAAAAGCTAATGAATAAGCAAAAGCTTATTGAGCCAAGACATCTTGACTAATGAACCCTTCCCTGTAAAATCATGCACAACTCAATTATAGCGCTTTGCAATCGCATCATAGTAGCCATTTGTATGGCTTGATAATCCGATGATATTATTCCCACAGTAAGGTGTACCTTCAAACACTTTGGCTCTAAATTGTAATCCACGAAAACTAACAGCCTTATTGGAGCTTAGCTTGTAGATCTGACAGAGCTAAATATGTCAAGACTGGTAACTGATTTCTGCTATCCCTGTTTAAAAACTTTAAACTCGAATTTTCTTCATCGCGTAACATCAGCCCTAGCTCATGTATTTATGAGGGTCTCAATGGGGTATGGCCCTAGTCAGTAAACAGCTAAAAAAATGCCAATTAGTCAGTAAACTGTTAGAAAAAAGAAACTTAGTCTGTAAACAGCAAAAAAATAGGTTAGTCAGTTAATTTGTGTGATTTTAAGACTTTTATGAGCTGTAGATGATCTCCTTTTGCAAAGTAAGTCATTATTGAAATAAAACCAGAACTTTCGAGGAGTAGTGGCCTCTCCAGATCCCACTGTTCTTGAGTATAAATGGCATAATTTTGGCAGTCATTTGCCCGTGTCGACTTCGTCAAACGAAACAACTTCAACCCAAAGCTATTAACTCCAAGCTCTCTTGCTTTGTCCTTGAGGCCTAGAAAATTTTCCAGATGGCGTTTGAATAAAGTCAAACTTTTCAACTCACCTCGAAACGAAATTCTCGATCGAAAACGTTCAATCACTGCTGAACCCCTGTAGAAAGAAACGACGGCACCAATGGCAGCCATGTTTTATCTGTACGGTCTGCAAAAGTAAACCGCGGGAACTCGGCGCAGGCTCGGATGACCTCGATCACAAGTAATGCAATCTCCAAAGAGACACGCAAAAGACAAAAGTACGAAAAATTATGGTAACAGAGGGTCTCCAGAGGTGTTAAAATGAAGTTAAAGTTAACTGAAATTTAGTTTCCATCTCAAAAATGTAGTCATTTATCCTATAACGTCTACATCCTTTAAGCCGCACGAGCTGCATACGCTAAAAAAATCAATCTTTCATCATACGTTAGTCAGTTAATATTTTGAAGTTTATACGGTTACGATACCAAAAAACCATCATTATACGCTAAACAGTTAACCCCATTGAGACCCTCATTTATACCTGACCTTATGAAAACCTGGTCGACGAAAATTCGAGGCTTTTTAGAACTTCCTTTGCTATTACCTCCGTTGTTCAACAAGGACACTTAACTTTTTGCTTATTACCAGATAACAGTGTCGACGAAAGGAAAGAAAAAAGAACATGGCTATTTGCTATATAATTAGACATGAAATCGACGTAACTTCTGACCTGAACTATCTTGTGGGCAGTAGTGTCAGTTTTGCCCAAATCTTGCTTTGAAACGTTGGCCTTGCCGAGAGTAAAGTTACCGTAGGAAAGAGGCATCGATTTGCACGAAATCAAGCAACGTTTTAAACCGAATTCCCTGGTGGCTAACACAAATAACAGCAAGCTCTTGGTCAATTACATCTACGTAAACATGTGGCAAATGTTACGACTAGATTTGAGTCCGGAAATCACACATTATGACACTTCAAATTATCACATCACTTATCAGATCACTAGCATAGAATCGCTAAAGCCGCAAGGGCGGTAACAAGTCGAGAAACTGGAAAAACTTACGGTTTTCGCGCAGAAATACAGAGGCAAATCTTGTCGTCGCCTGATAGTTACTTGAAGTCCCGGATGTTGAAAAACGATTTCAAGCGAACTTCCGTCAAGCCCTTGTTTCTTGCTAAATGCCAGACTAACTCTTTAGCCTGGTCAAAAGTCAAGTCCAATTTCACCATGTGCGCTTACAAACCAACCCTGACACCTACGTTTTGAGGCTAAAGACTCCTTACCTCCGAAAACAAAGCTCTACAATAATGCACCTATCAATGTTTAGACGGAGAGGGGGGGGGGGGGGTACGGGCAAAGATGCGGCATTTGAACACTTCTGTTGTCCCCTCTCTGGGGAATTTGACCACTTGTACTAATTAAAGTTCAAATATTATAAAGGATTGTTAAACTATTTCCAGTCCCAAGGGTCGGGAATTTGACCAAAAAATTGCAAGAAAATTCAAATGACGCACCTTTGCCCGTACCCCCCCCCTCTCCGTCTAAACTTTGATAGGTGCATAACCTTCACTGCGCCTAACAGTCGACTTCATAGCCCCGACAAGATAAATACGCACGAAGGTTATTAGACGAGGCAGACACTGCATCTCGCTAGAATTTTTCTCTCACTGAGCTTCATGATGCTCTAAGGAAAACTTTGCTCTAGGAGGTGAACAGGAAAGCTAAATATACTGACTCCGTTTGAAACTAAGCCTACGCTAAGATTTCAAATTCATGCAAATTTTCTTGAGAAAGAGAGAGAGTGGGACCAAATAAAGAGGGTTAAAAGGGAGGAGCGGGAGTGTAGGAGGCGGGGGGGGGGGGTGGGGAAGAGCTTATTTTAACTTTCAATGTTAACTTTCTCTTACTAATCAGCTAATTGCCATTGTCGCTCCCCCCAGCACAAGCAAAGACGAAGAAGAATAGAAGGGGGAAACACACCTCAGTACTAAAATAAACAAGGCTTAGTGTAACTTTCCTGCGACCCTGTTTTCAAAAATCCAGGTAGATTTTGAATCTAAGAATCAGTCATAAACTAAACTAGACTGAGAATAAAATAGAATAAAACGAACTGATAATTAAAGAACAAATAAAAAAAAAATAATTAATCAATTGCATCGCGCAGAATTGTGTGACACATCCGGGATATTTACGGGTGCAATGGCGCTAAATTTGAAAGACCGAGACGACAATTCAAAAGGGAACTGGGGCGAGTTTCAAATTTTGAAGTACTCGATAAATTGACACCATCACATGAAAGATGACATTGAGTTTAGTCGTTTGACCAAGTTTGATTCTTTTAGGTTGAACAGAGACCAAGTTATGGACATTGAAACATGGCTCAAAATCCATACAAACGTCTCTAATTTTGTGACAGCGTCCCCAATTTGGGGACGCTGTCACAAAATTAGAGACGTTTGTATGGATTTGAGCTATGACAATAGGCAAAGGTCCCTCTGCATTTTATTTTGTTACAGCTTAACTATATAAAATATCGAAAGGGTTGCATAAGGCATTTAAAGCCGGAAAAGATTTTCATAATAAAATAACAAGCATTTTTGACTCGGTACCACTTCTTTAACCTTTATCAATTTTTTGTTCAACTTGGCCTACTTTGGGTAAATTCCAGTATGGGAAATAACTGCATGACAACTTTGAAGCCGAATCAATCGGATTGATTAATTAGTTAGTTAACACATAATAACTGCGCGTCCTTTCCCTTGTGTATTGCTACACACCAAAGCAAAGCTGATCCCCGCAGAGTGATTCTTAGCAGTCACTTTCTCTCTCGCGTGCGTTCGCTTGTTACGTTTTCCACTCTAAAGTACTCCAGAGAAGCAGGAAGCTCATCACAAAACTTATATAGATATCAGGTTGTTTTCACCATTAACTTACTTGTTCTTTTTTGAAAGGCAAATCATATCCAGCCCGGGCTTCAACATATATGTATACTTAAGGCAGTTACCATGGAGGTAAGTTCGCGAAAAGTGTTAGGAAATAATTAATTGGCATTTTGAAGAGTGTATGGAACCTTTTTCTTCTTTTGTTACGCCACTCCTCGATAATGATACCGAAAAATGCGAGTACGGCTTAACTTAACGGCTGGTTCTTACTAGCGCATAAACATAAGCATAAGGGTGAGCATGTGAGAACACCAGCTACATAAGCATAAGGACATACGCACGCGCAGAATACATTTTTTGACGCAATCCTCGATACCAGGTCTTCTCGACGTTTAAAAATAGGATGACTGACGATAATGAGATATTTCTCTTTGCGTTAATTGTGATAGCGTCCGCCATTTTGCTTGTGATACTTTCCGCAGAAGTCTGGGTCAAAGTGACCTGTGATTGGTTGAAAGGCTTGAGCTTATGCTAATGCCAGCCCCGTTCTCGCTTGTGAAAACTGCGACATAAGCGTAAGCTTAAGCACAAACCGACACAAGAAAAACAAACATGTTTGTTTTATGCTTATGCTTATGTCGCGGGTGTTTTCACTTGCTTATGCTTATGTTATGCTTATGCGCTAGTGAGAACCAGCCTTAAATGGTAAGCTTTAGCCGAGCAAACCTGATTTACTTCCACTGTAACAGTATGATCTGCGTCATCCTATACAGGCGATTCTTTTGATCAGCGTTCTCTTATTAGACGCATGCTCGGTATCCTGTGAACCGCTCCGCCGCTCTGAGGTTTGTTACAAAATTGCTTATGAATTACTTAAGATTATAACTGAATCGTTTGAGCCGAGACTTGTAAAAGTGTGATCGGTGTCAGAAACGTTTTGATTTGCTTCAGGATTCCATGGCATTAGACGATGCTTTACATCTACGAAACAGAGGAGGTTGGTAGTCATGAAAAACAATGTTTTTTCAGTTTTCGTACGGCACCATTCTCGCAACATTGTACTTAAACCATGCATGTTACCGATCTCTGATTAGACCTTCTTCCTTGTCACATCATGATCACCGTCGACCGTATGAGTATCGCAACTCACATTACCATCACCATCACCATCACCATTGCCAACAACAACACCAATGACAAACACCATCATTATCACTACAGCCACCACCACTATCACAAACATCCTAAACACCCCTTTCACCACCGTCTCTGTCACCATCTCCGTTAGCATCATTATTACAACCACTTTCTCCATAACCTTGAACATGTACCTTGCGTGACCAGCATCACTACCATTGCGTGACCAGCATCACTACCATTGCGACAGTCATCATATTGCCATATTACTGTGACAAGAAACATGACCTTGATGTGGCTGTTACTACCACTACTTCTCGTAACAGAACTATTCTCGTTAAAGCCAACGCTACTTTATTACCTGCATTAGCACCATCATCATAACCTTCACCAGTCACCATCACCATCACCTTCGCCATCATCAAAACTCCATCAACTACAAAAATGCGTGAATTAAGTAGCTTATTTGAAAAAATAACCAGCGTTGTATTGTTCTCTAACCATTTAAATATCCTTTTAAAATATCCAGTTTCCCTGGATTATAAACCCCTTGGATGCTACGATTTACAAACCCTGAGGAACCAAAGCGTCCTTAGTCGTCGCAAGAGGTTTGCAGCAACTGTTAAAGAATGTTTCCAGAAAGCTCTGGAGGCAAACTTTTTCCTTTTGGGGGTGAAAAGGACGAAAAGAAATCAACAACTTTGTTGCGTAAGAGGAAACGAAAAAGCATGGGATAGGAAGGACAATTTTACCAGCGTGAACTCGTGTGAACAAAATATTGGGTCAGTGAACTCAATCTTCATGTATCGAATGGCAAAAGGTAATTCTATTAGATAACGGGACGGGGTAGTTTCTAAAGAAACTGTGGTGCTGGAGGAGTTGTACACAAGAATTTGGTTTTATCAACGTAGTTGATAATGTAAATTGACCACCGTACGGGGATTCCAAAAGCTGACGTTTCGAGCGTAAGCCCTTCCGGCGACAGAGCTGCGTTCACAATGGTTTTTCCAAAACAGGCAGCTAGTTCATTTTAGCCAAACCGCGTAATCCGTCTAGTAACGATCTTTATGTCCATTTAACGATATCACGGATAACAAACACCATTTTTCTTCGGGGAAATGGGGAGATTAATTAGATGATAAGACGTCTGTAACTCAAAAGGTGCAATTATTGGGAATCGTTGTACAAGAAAGTTGTGCGATTTTATATTTCGCTCAACAAAACTACAGATTGCATGAGCCGTCGCGCAACTTACTATATTCTGATAAACTAGTCCAACAATTCATTTCAGAGAATGGCAATGTGTGTGCCTTTTATGATTAGTTTATGTGCCTTTTCGTCCAATTTCACCTGTCAAAACGTTCAAATTTGCAACGTCTGGCTGTGCTCACGCGCCATTGTCATGGATACTTAATAGGTACTCTGACGCCGGTACTATTTGGGATTAATTGTACTGCTCTTGACCAATAAATTGAGTAAATAATCAGCGAACAAAGCAAATGCACGCTAATTTCGAAACTGCACTGATATCAGATATGAAAATACTAACTGTACCATCTGTCATTTTAACAGGAAACAAGAGGTATTGCCTCTATAACAACAAAACTTACTCCGATTACGATCAGATTGATATATACAACGTCACCGACAGCAATAATTACTTCTGTACATCGTGCACGTGCCGGAAAGGAAAGTTTCGCGACTGCCTATCACAGTCATGTCATCTGGGACTCTGTTCGAGTGACGAGGCATACTTTCCGCCTGAAGCTTGCTGCCCATGGTGCAAGCCACCCAGTGGTGTTGATGGAAAGTATTGTATTCCTTGTTATTTAACAAGTTATAGATTCCGTTAGGCAATGCGTGTATGCGCCTGAGAGCGTACGAATGGTGTTCATACCACGTTTTGACGTGTTTTAGATATTGTTTTTTATACTTTCTTCGACTCATGACGTCTTTCGTGCGTCTATACTTTAATCGCAAACTCCTCAAAACCATTGTATAACATTTAATTACGGCATAGCGGTGTCATACACTCTAAGCTCGATTGTAGCCAACATGCAGGATTTTCTGGGGGCCCTTTGAAAAAATTCAGTAATCACCCAGCTGATTACTTCTTCATAATACTATTCCAGTGGAAAACAAAAATGCCTTTCAAACTTTTATGACACTGCACAGCTCCGGCAGCTTTGAAAAAGATTTTAGAGGCAAACTTATTTCTCCACAAAATTGTCATTGCAGCATGTAACCTCAGAGGACTAAAGCCAGGTGATCGATTCGAAGAGGACCATCCCGAGGGAACCTTCCGTTATCACTGCTTTTGTTACATTGGAAATCACGTACACTGCGGAAAGAGTGCCATGCATATGATATGAGCAGACAACACAAGACAACAAAAGGTGAAAATTCTAAACGCTGTTTGTGTGGGCGCGTTGCGTTCGTTTCGAGCAATTTTTGTTCGGATATTATTTCGAGAATGAGCGCAATGCTTCCGAAATGGAGTACATGTACTTTGCTTTAACTGGGAGTGGATAACCTGAGATGAGCGCAGAAAATAGTCTGGGTCCAGTGTCTGTACCTAACAGGTGCAACTGCATGGAATCAGGAGCCCTGACGGGGTCTTGGGACGGCGAAGGATTTTCCCGCCAAACGTTCTCCCAAAGAACGCATAGATTATTCTGCAGATTCACACTCCGTGTCATCTTACTACTCTATAATCCGCACAAACAAAGCTAAAAAGGGATGTTTCTTTTCTTTTCTTTTTTCGCAGCATTGTAGCGTTCATCTTCACGCACTTTCACCGAGACTGAATTGCACTACATGAAGTCGCTTCGTTTGACGGACACCAGTGGATTTGCACTAAGGTCTTCGGCCCGTAAATCAACGTCGTTTATTTTTTCAGCCCTTTTTGCAAGTTGATTCCACTTGTACATTTTATTTGACAGTCAGATTCGGTTGACCAATTTTTTTTTCTTCAGTTGAACCCTGCCATACAGCCACCTCATAATTTTGGCCACTTTTTTTCGTTCCGGTCTAACGCCTACAATTTTCTCATACGAAACCCCATTAATGCGGCGTTCCTGTTAACAGCGGCCAACGGCCACATCAGTCGCATATTATGATATCACAACTTGTGTATTCATTTTTAAAGTAGGTTCGAGTTTCCGATGCTCACTGATGCTAAATATACCGAGCATATTGTAAAGTGTTCTCCTTATTAAGGCCACTCAAACCAACTGGAGGGACAATCAACTTTGATAAGCGTAGTGAATGTAAAGCAAAAATTCGGGTACCGATACTTTCTCTCTTCGCCAGCCATTTTTATCAAAATTAATGTTGGAAATTTTTGGACTGTTTCTTCCAAACTGAAAGCCGGAAGACGTTAAGGCTGTTGACGCAAGGACAACCAATGATTGTAACGACAAGCAGGGAAATTAAACAGAAAAGAGAAAAGAAAACCGCCTGTTTTCTTGACGCACAAAATGCTAAATTGAAAAAAGATTCTGAAATAGTCACAAGTTAGCAATCGCTTTTATGTAGGCCCTGACCAATCGACCTTTGCTGGAAGTACATAATTATAGATTAGGATTTTCTAAGATTTTCTGGGATTTGCTTAGTTTTAACTCAAATAAACGGCCAGTCAGGCGTGGCCTAAATATGACAGAATTGGAGCCTTATTTATTGTTTTCTTTTTTCATAAAACAGAACTCAGCAAAAGCAATAAGAAACATTTTCCTATATCGATGCATAAATAGATTCTACTCTCAGTAAAGAACACAGAGGAAGTCAAATTTGATGTGGGAGGAATATCAGCAACAGACGCCCGCGGCTCATCATATGATTTTATGTCTCGGTTACATTAGAACCCTTATTATTGGCACCGTGCGCAGGGCTTGAGTGACACAACTAAACGTAATTAGCGCTAACGGACAGTGGCCAAGATTTCTGTGTCCCCGAGTCCGATTTTCAACAATAACAACTGATGAAAATTACTCTGTTAAAGTCCTTTCCCCTTCCGTGTGTGATTTCGTTAAAGGTTTAGGCATAATGTTGTTTGGCAGCGCAAAGTGAATTTAATATCCTCACTAGTTTTAATTCAAATGTTAATGACAATTTATTGAGTTTTGTTTCTACAGGCCCGTAGCGGGGGGGGGGGGGGGCAGGGCAGGGGGGGAATCAAAACACCACCTTCCCCCAGGGTTTTTGGAAGTTGAAAAACAATTTCACCAAAAAATACCAAAAGATCATCACGACAGTGACGGTAGCGAAAACATCATCTATAAAGTGAGTTCGCGTTCTTTCAAACTTCATCGGAGATGCTTCCAACTCGCTAAATCTAGGCGAATTCCCCTGCAGTCAAGTTCTAAGGACCGGTTCTAAGTTTTAAAAAGAAGAAACATTTGCCGTCGGGTTAACGCCCTACCCAAAAAAGTGCGATGAATGTGTAGAGTTTATGTTTTGCGGCCTAATAAACGTATTGCTTTGATGCTCTCCTCGTAGTTGTGGTCGGCGTGCTACCTTCTCTTTAATGTCTACGACGAAGAGGAGAGGGGTCATTCGCTAAGCGGGCCTGTTCTATTTCCGTATAAAAGGTCTGTAAAAGTGAATGCTATTCGTGACCTTCTTCAAACCTTGTTCCTTGTGTACGCAAGCGGCCCACACAACCTCTTGAAATTCGTAACACCTGTTAAATTTGCGTTACGCGCACGTACTCATGTGCGTTGAGTGGTGTTCATTGTTTTGCTTCACGGTCAACTGTGCGTCATCATCACCGGAACTAGTTTTTCCGCTTTCGCCTGAGACATCCGCGAGGGGAAGTGCACACTGGCGACTTTTCGCCAGTCGCTCTGTAAAAACGTCACGGAAAAGTACTGAGTTTGAACCAAAAAACATATACTCGGAAAGTAGTCTTCTGTCTGATTGCGTCCACAGTATTGAAGCGTTCGCCGGCTTAATTCATATGATAAACACACCGTAAATAATCAGGATGCATTAGTAAATGAAAACACATGGATTGTTTGCCGTTAACCATAATTGCAGTGGAAGTCAATGTTTAACCATCGTAAATTAAACCCACTCTTGACGTTGCACTAGAATTTTAATTTAATGATCATTCAAATTAAATTTGTGAATCTGTCATATTAAAAGTAGCCATGATTTATAGCCAACGAATCGCGACAAATATCGGTAATTGCAGAAATGATGATATGTGTTGGGATGTTATAACCATCATAAACTGAATTAAACCCACTCTTCACGTTCACGAGTCACTTTGTTAAGAACTTAACATTATATGCAAATGTAGCTGTTAACCGCCCCCATGTAGTGTGCTCAGGAAAGCTAGATTTAGGTTCTGCCTATTTCTGTACAGAGATATTTGACGTATTTTTCTCATCGTTGTGACTAGCACTTCTAAATTAGGAAGCTGCCCCGAGACTGCTGTCTTCCATAGATGCGATACTACTGTGTAATACACTGTATTACTCAGTGTTTTTAAGTCTCTGTATCTCCAATATCAATGGCCTTTTCTTAAATTGGTATCAAATTTCAGGTGGATTTAATCCCAATCTAAGGAATGCTAATTGGCTCAGTGTAAGAAGTTTGGTTGATCAATGTAGTGGTCGAAATTCAAGTCAAGTCCATGGAAAGTCATTGGTGCATTCTGTGTTGCGCCAAAACTGCTACGCCCAAACTGCTACGCCCAAACATTTTGCCCAAAAGCTAAAGAACGAAGAGCAGACAACTACGTCAGAAAAGAATTCAAAATGACGCAGCTTAGTGTATGGCCTTAATCCAGTGGAAATGTAGCTTTCTGATACAAGTGAGGGCTCTAACCCACTTTACTTGTGATTTTAGCCTTTAAAAGGAAAAGTCAAAGATTTGGTTATCTTATCTTAAAATAAGCTTAACATATCTCGCTCAACACATCTTTGCACCATAGAGCCGGAATAAATAAATACTGACCTGATTTCCCGGAAACATTGCTTTCTATTATATCTTTAATGTATATATAACAAGGATAAAATCTATTAAGAGAAATGTTACCCAGGAAATTGCGTCGTATTCCGTAAACAAATTATAGGAAACGTTTTGATAAACAAAGCATTGAAACTTTAAATTTCCGCCGTTCTTGCATGATTTCCTTCCACGGCTAATTTGTGGTAATAAAAGGCTTGGTGGGTCATCAGATCAACAGACCGATCTAAGTAATCAGCACTGACAAGTGACCAGTGACTTTACGACTTAATGATCCTGAAGGTAAGACACGCAATCTTTTTCTTTCCAGGACAAAAAAACTCTCGAGAACAAATTTTTCGCGAATTCCACCATTTGTCTTTTTCCCTTGTTTCAATAACGATTGGTTTAGCTTTGGAGTCAAAAGGGATAAAAAACAAGTAATGTCGGAGAGGCTTAAGGGGAACAAAACTATATACGAGTAGTTTGAGAACACAGAATTCTGTTGGTTTAAAGGAGTAAAGCTAAGAGACAGTACAAAACTTGATTTTAACCAGGCTTTGCAAAATACTTATATATCTCTGAAAATAGGGTAGTTGAATTTTGTAAGATTATTAAAATGTATAAGCGTCGCTCGCCCGTCCAAGGTCAGTGACAGCTAAACAATTCTGTCCCTTTAAACAACAATATGGAACAAAAGAAGTGTCCTTGCGTGCGTATGTGAACTTGGCCGTGTCTTTTGTACAGCAAAAAGAGCTTCGAATACAATTCTATATTCTATAATCCAGTATTACCACATTCTCCCGACATTGGACTAGCAGATATGGTAAACCCCAAACTGACACCAATCTAATGAAATTCATAAATCGACTGCAAATTCATCCGACGTGCTAATAGCAACATCAAATCTGCCTGTGCTGCGTATCAACGTTTTGATGACGTGCCTGATTGCCAAACTACGGCACTACAGGTTTGCTCTTGATTTGCCTGGGTGGTTTATACTATGCAATAATTAGTGTGCTGAAAAATGTGAATCATGCTATACTATCACACGCATACTCTTTTTATGTGTTTTCACGCATTCTTCAAGTGGGAGTTGTAATGTCACAACCAGGAATTTCTACGGCTCATTCAGTTGGGTTGTATATTTCTTCAGAATTTGGAACTTCATTCGAACGTGCGTCGAATTGCATTCAATTTGTGGATTTTCCCGCGGATAGTTATAATGAAGCGCTCATATGATTTGTGCTCCGAAAATTCGTTTAGCCTGGCTGCTGCTACACACCTAACGGAGAATATAGGACTTTATAAAATGAACGGTATAAACCTTGCGTTTTGATTGGTATAGACAAGTTTGCGACGAAAGTGTTGACACATGAATGACGTCATGAGTCAAAGAATGTAAAAAAGAATGTTGTCAAATTTTGATCAGTAGCAGTAAAATAGAAATTAGACATTTAAAAAAAACCGACGTTTAAATTTGCAACGGAAATTTGTTATATAAAGTCACCAACTCAGTGAACAACTTTCAACTGAAGATGGATACTGAGTATCCGAAACATGTCTTGCAAATGTAAACGTTGTGTCGTTTCTTTTAAATGTCTAAAAAAGAATGTATAAAACAAAATCATCCGATCCACGTGATCAGAGTACACACACACACACACATCAGTAGATGTTAACTTCCTAATTAACTGACAAATCATGAAAAATTGTTCGTTTCACAGTACCGAATCACATACTGACTGCAGAGAAGTTCTTGTACAACCCCAGTCATGGGCGGGACGCAACAGCTTTGTAAAACTGCATAGTCTAGGTAATTACTGACACGTTTACTTCGCTCTTCTATTTGGTCTTACAGATGCTGCTTTCGGCCATATTCTTAGCCTTCGGAGGTTCTGTTGTGTTGAGTAAATCAGTGAATCCGAGGGGTGCTTTCTCAACTCAGGTAAAAAAAATAAAAACTAAATTGTGGAGTTTGAACTACAAAGAGCAACAAATCTCCATGGATTTGGGACCCTGGCATTCTCCTTGATATTTTTGTCATCTTCTACCTAATCGCCGTTTTTAATCTTTGCTTCCCCTGATTCCGCTTTCCTCTTGAAACTCTCCTTTTCGGTTTACTTCATTATCCAATTCTTTTTGTCACCCTTCTCCTGTACGTTTTTACTTCAGACTCCCTTGTTACCCACTCGTTTCAAAATTCTCTATCGCGCTTTTGTTAATTCAAATGTAATATTCTGTGATAGTGTGCTGTCAGTTGTTTTCATGTATTAACATTAATCTGAAAATAGCACAAGCCAACCTTGTTCCCAAGGGCTCGAGCAGCATCCTATTTTCGGCGAACGAGTCTCGAGAATTCTGCTTTAAAACCTTGTTTATTCCTAAAACTGTAAAACATGCTATAATCAGTAATGAAAGATAACAAACAATATAGAACTATTTTTCTCATTTATTTGAAGGGCTTGTAATGCAGCACCTGCTCGCAGCACTTTGCCTTCTGTTAAGAACCATTGGTAACTCATTGTTATAAATCGTGCATCGATTTTTCCTTTTTCAAAACCAGGAGTCTAAATCTGATATTCAGTGGGAAGAAGAATTTACAGTTGAGGAACGTAAGTTTATTCTTTTGTGCCACTCGTGAGTGGAAAGCTCAACTAAATAAAAACACTTTTTTTAAACGAGCCAGTTTAGGTGTCTCAAGTAAAAGGATGATTCCATGTTGCGTTTTTGAATGTCGCTTTAAATTTTCTCTCGCTTTTTGTTAAAAACGGAAAAAAAAAAGAAAACACATTCCCTTGGATTCCAGCAAGGCTACGTCGATACGTTTTAAAATACGTAACAAGAAATGGACAAGATATATTTCCTTCTCCAGAACCCTGAAGCATAAAACACACCACAAGAATGTGCGAACACTGGCATAACTTGATTCATCACTGACTATAGGCTCGAACGTCAGAAATAACGGGACATTATTCAAAAAAAAAAAAAACAGATTTGGCGCTCATACACTCTATTTCAGATGTGTGTACATCGATCTTTCTTGTGCATTAAGTACCACAGTGTAATATATCTCTTTTGTCCTTTAGGCCGTGCCAAAAGATGCCAATACAAGGGTAAAAGATACCCGCAAGGTGCAACCATCGAAAGAGCGTTAAAACCGGATTACGAACGATGTGATCGGTGCACGTGTATAGGAAGGAAATTTCGAAACTGCACTACAATTTTTATCTGCGAGAATGGCTATCTGAACTGTGGCAAAGAGGACTACGAATTTCCGCCAGGAGAGTGCTGTCCTGTCTGTAAACGTGAAAGTGAGAATACTGATTCATTTTGCAGTTATTTAGGGTAGAGTGGGTCTATTCCAGTGGACGCGCGCATTTGGAAAGATACCGATACCGTTTTTTCAATCAATACGATACCGAGTACGATACTGACTTTTTCCTTCGATATCGACATCGATACTGTGACGTCATTGAGTTATCTGGTAAGTCGCATGATCTGCTTGACCAAATACAAGGTTGTCTTGCACTATAAATGTTGATTGTTGTTCAGTACTCAAAATGTGCATCAACAACACATCAAGTTAAAGTTTTCAATTTATTTACGAGAACATTGTCCAGCTCAATAACACAATGGAGAACACACAACATCAGGTAACTAACGACGAGCGTGGGCAGGCCTCGTGCATGCTGTATCGAAAGCATCGCTACATCTTGCTAGTTATCGACATTTTGCTATCCGACCTCGGTATCGCCGGTATCGAACATTTGGTATCGGTATCGGCCCATCCTTAGCGTTAGAAAAATAGACATCTTGTTCCCAGATAAGGCAGTTGTGTAGAGGCACTCCAAAAGGAGACCAGTCAAAACTGTAACTAACTGTAATTTAATGTAGTCTCACGTGACCTTTCTAAACAAAATGAATGGATCGGTTTTACATGACGTCAAGTCGGCCGATGTTGGTGCACAAGGTTAACCCTCTGGGATTTATGCAAATACTTTCCTTTGTTTTATTCAACCAATATGGCCGCTGGTTACGTGGCTGAACACGATCTATATGGCACAAGGATATTCTACCCAGATCGGAGAGTTTTACACTCGAGGCGCCTATGATTTGAAATTCTTATACTCTGATTTCTCTTTCCTTAATTTTTTAATACCTCTTTCTAAACTAGTCAGTCGGGGTCCGTAAGCTCGTAAGTAAGTTACGGACCGAGGTTTTTCATGAGTAAAAGCGCATGAATTTTTGACGTTTGGTATATTGCAAGAGTATCCGGGTTCTTTAACCAAGATATACTTTTATCTGGTTAAATTAAAAGTGCTTAAAACGTATATAGTAAACCAATATTGTTCTTTGTTAGACTGCAGAGAAGACAGGAAAGTCGGTGACAAATGGCAGAGAGTTAAAAACGTAACGGTCCAAGACCCATTGCAGGGTATTTGTTCCTTGTGTGAGTGTAGAGCCGACCGCAAGGAGTACTGTAAAGACAGCTTCTTTACTTGCTATAAAATACCTGGATGCTTAGAGTATGAGACGAAGCCTGACTTCTGTTGCCCACGGTGCAGTAAGTACATGATTTCATCGTGGAGGTGTATTGCATAGATCTCAAAGAAAATAGCGTTAAGGTGGAGCTATACTGAGGCCCAACGGGCTGCTCCCGAGTTCAACTCCTCGGCCACGCTTTAAATTAAAATAATAAAGAAACGTTTAGTGGCGTTCGACTGAAACTGCTCGATTATTTTGTTTAAGTCATTTTCTACAAAGAAACCGTATTTTTTTCTTTTTTCGTGCTTTTGGAATTTGTCCACAGCTTTGGCAAGACCGTCTTTTTCCTACGTTTTTGTTCGCCCAATCCAGTTAAATATCCTCTAAATTTTCAACCCTTTCTGCCATTAAAAAAAAGAGGGAAAACGTTTTCAATGATGACGTCACTTGGGTGCTGTCCTCTTGTGGATCATAAGTAAGAACCAATCAAAACGCACACATAATGCAGCTTATTACCTTACAGCCTACTGATCTGCCCGACGCAAGTTTCCTATTTTAGAAGCGAGGCCGAGGAGTTGAATACGGGTCGAGTAGTTTCGGCACAGTAACACAGTCTTCATGGTTAGCCTTTGTAATTGCTAGGCAGTTTCCGTAAAAGCGAGGCTTTAAAAATTTCATCTTTTGAAGTGATGCTACCGATAATAACAAGCACTGCTCAGTTAAAGGTGCCACTCGGAAACGCTTGAGGTAGTGATGGATGAAAAATTAGCCTTATTGAAAATGATCATGCTACTAGCCATGATTTCGTAATGTGGAACAGTTGAAACGCCGGGAAGGAGGAAGGGTACTCCTCTGAACTCTCGATGCCGCCCGGTTCTCCAAATCCTGACCCTATCTTAGACTAAAACAAGGCAGTTTTCACACCCGATTTCAGACCTGGCTTGACCGGTTACAAATTTTACCACTGACTTTTTTGTAACGCAAGTAAGCTTGGCACCAGGGCCAAAGTCAAGAATTGGTAAAATTCAGCTTGAATGATAGTTTTGGTTACTTTTCTTTCGCTATTATTCATTTGGAGTTAAAAGGACAAATACAATTACACGCTCTCGTGGTTCCCTTGTAAACCATGCCCGATTTCACACTAATCAGAATGGGCAAAAAAAAAAAAAAAAAACAGTACCCTTTGGGGCGGTGCGTACCTATATAACTTACATAGGGTGGTACCCCCCGGGATAATAGTGCCCATTGTCATGTACTAGAAAATGATTCATGACTTATTTTAAAACATCGCTGTGTGGCTAATATTTCGCGATGTTCTTCGATCACTGCCGGGTTCTCTTTCTTTTAGGAACCTGGGCAAAGGAAACAACAACAGAAGTAAGTTTTACCATACAGCCGTCAACAGAAGGTCCTACATTTCCACCTTTCCCATCTTTCGTTGTTGGTGATGAAGAGCAGTTGGAAGTTTAAAAGTGAAAAGTAAGAACTCATGGCACGGAAGGTGGCGCTTGCCCTCCTTTCCTTTGTACAGGGTCCAATTGAAGTTTCTTAGCGGTGGTTGATTATTTTTGATTCCATGCATATAATAATTCTTAAATTCCCAATATCAACATGTAAATTCTCTTTACATTTCTTACATATTTCATGTTACATCTATGGATAATTTGTATCAACATCAACGCAATTGATCCCTGTTGATCATTCCTGTATTCTCATGCCCTGTATTATTGACAGACTAGAGATATGGTAAGGAGAAATTACATTGTGGTCATAAATGAGATGTAAAGGGTTTATCGCTATATAGATGAATCACGAATTATTTTAGGGACTTTGCTTTCAACTGTGATTTCCTTCAAATTTTGTTCATGTCCCGAATTTTTTTCTGCAATGTCCCTGAACTAGTATGTCACATTTCCCAGAACAATTACCGAGTCCGCCCGATTTCCGACAAAATCTCGAGGTTCCCGGAAGAATTTTGTTTTTCTCCCAAAACAGGCCCTGTTAGAGTTGTCAGCCCCAGTAACTCTCCACTAATTATCACGTCAATCACGCTCTCGAAAAAACTCAAAATTTGATCATTTCACGTTGATGTTTTGCAGAAGACGACAGAAAAAAATACAAAAATGTAAACGCACGTGCAGAGCGATTGTGGCGTTCTTGTTGTCGTTGCCGTCGTCGTTGCTTAAGGTCCCTGCTATATCCAGAATGACGTTAGGCCGCTTAGAATCACTTTCCGTTCGTATGACTTGACCTGCGTGATGCTTACTTCCTGATACGCTTCCTTACTTCCTGATTTCACTCGTATTAATTTATTAATTTATTTTATTTACAGAAAAGTCAATAACAAATAATAAGTGTTGAAACTAATAGCTAAGTGCTTATTCTTTTGTCTTGACAGGAGGATTCTTCCGTGGAATAAATTTATATCACCGCTAGTACAGTATATGGAACAAAGTCAAACAGTGATTCAAACACCAGCCTGTAACAGTGTAGAAGATCGCAGGTGTGCTCTCAGATGGAGTTTGATATGGAATTGATGAGCTATGTCACGTCATTTTAAGCTATTCTGCATAACAATGTAATGACATTACGTCGAATCTGTGATAGGCTTATTTTTGTGAGAAACATATTGTGTTGGATAAAAATAAACGCTGAAACATAAAAAAGACGACATTTGTATGCGTTTCGTTGCTCTTTTCAAGGTGTGACAGTTTCTGTCTTAAGCTTAACTTTCTGCAGCAATCAGAAATGGTTATAGGTCTAAGGCGTTATAAGGGTTTCCATTAGTTCTCATGGAGATGATTCCTTAAAATATGCCACCCTTGATAAAAAGGTGAACCGTACAGGTGTTCCATTTATCAGTCAAGCTACATCAGGAATTGAACGTCTTGAATTCTGTTTCAGCACTCACGAATCAGTTTGCGGCACACAGTAGTTTTTAGCAAGTACCAATCACTACAACTGATTGTTGCTGAATTATCACATGACGTAATTCTAAATGTTGAACGTACTAGTCAAATGTCTTTCGCATAACATCTGGATAAAGTGACATGCAGCTATTCTGCAATACGTTCCTTTTTTGTTTTACTATCTGGTAGATTATGGGCAAAGTGCAACGTGAACCCAGTATCACCGAATTTCGAGTCTGCAAGCAGAGCACACTCAACATCGTATAAAAGTTCGGAAATAATCAATTGTTATGGTCACTCCATATGCGCATGCCCAGTGACTCACTCTAGATCGTCGTTATTCAAACAAATAGGGAGTTTTATATCTAAGGGCCTCTTCATATGAGCCCGGTTGACCGGGCTGACCCGGTTTTCGAGATCTCGCCACACTGCTAAATCGTTTGTAAAAAATTCGATGTGTTCATATGAGAGGGCGTGCTGGCTCGGTTGCCGAGATCTCGGTTTTTCCAACCGGGATCTCTGGAACCGGGCCGAACATTTTTGCCAAATGAACACTTCAGCCTGGTTACCGGGAGGAAAGTAATACAATGCATTTTCGTGGTAGAACGGATATTTTATGACTTTACCGAGATTTTACCTCTCTTTTCTTCAAAAATGAAACTCGGAATAGTTTCATTTGATAGTTAACGTAAAGTCAACGGAAATTTGAGGCTGCTTAAACAAAGAAAATCGAGAAATTTTCGCCAGGCTTGTTCCGTAAGATTTCATGCCTGAATAGTCGCGTCATCAATTTTTCAAATGTTTCATCTCGGAAAACGGGCTGAAAGTCGCCATATGAACAGAGACCAATTTCATCTCGGTAACCGAGCCAACCCGGTTAACCGGGCTCATATGAAGAGGCCCTAAGTGAGAGTAGGAGATCGCGGATACACTTGAACTCTGAATGCTCACTCAAACTGAATCTTCGCTATAGAAACAGACGTTGTGGCCTATGTAACTCAAATGTGGCTGTAAAGAATTGTTTGGCGAACACTGTTTACACTTTTTGTCGCAAGTAATTATAAGGGTAGAATGTTATGACCAATTAGAAATACGTATTGTTTCGATAAACAAAGCAAACAGTAGCTGCGTAGCTGAACCGAAAACAATCAATTTGGTTTGACATAAAATAGTTGGCTTGGCGTTTGTAGTCATCAGTGCTAGAAAACCAGTGAAGGAGGGACAGCGTTGAACTATTGCATTGGTTTGGGAGGTAAGAGAGATTTTAAATGTCTGGGGCAGGATTCACGAAAACATCCTTAGGCCCAAGAGCCTCCTATCAAATATTACTTGAGACCGGCGTGTTCACGAAAAACTCCTATTTTACGTCAAGACTTAGATTTTTCTCCTGTGTTTAGGAGGCCAAATTTGACCTCGTAAGTATTAAATTCAATGTGGGGAAGCGGCCATATTGTTTTAATTGACCGTTCTAATCTTCTCGAGTTGAAAATGAAAATCTGCTGAAGCAATGTCGTTTTCCCCGGAAGGAAATTGTGAAAATACATCATTTATTAAGAAAAACGTTTGAAAAATCCACACGTTACTCACAACCTATTCCCGTGGAATTAAAAATTGCATGGCCTTGTGATTTTATGCTTCGGGCAGCTTTCAGTGTATGCATTGGTTTAAGTCCGCCTACAATTTCGCGATGCCTGGAGAATGGATTCCGACATTGTTGATAACAATTGTACAGCAACAGATCGAGTACGATTATTCACACTTGAAGTTTTATTTGTTTATGCGAGATTTTGAGTAATTTGAATGGCTTGTGGGAACTAATCGATGTTTCCCGTAACCAGTGCAGTTAGGAGACGCCTAAGTTACGCCGGTCCTATAATGGATATTACTCACTGTAAATCGTGAATAGCACTTAGGACATATCTCAAGAAAGTCGTATTTTTCTGTTATAGGGTATCTTATCAGTCTTATCTGTAGGGTTTCCTGAATCCGGCACCCGAATACCTTTTTCTATGTTGACCTTGGTCACAATTTAAACTCCAAATCATAACGATCTGAGTTTTACAAAAATTGTTCAAGTTAAATAACGTCAGTGAGATTGGTTATCACAAGTTCGCTTGAATGTATATGTTTTTGTACGCGCTCTTTAATTCAACTGATGCGATTTCAGTCTTTTGTGGAGATGAGACGAGTTTTAAATGTTTTTTTTAATGATATCCCTTAAAAACTGAACATTACTTATTGGCCACGTATAACATGATTTAGGGCGTAAAAGAACTTTTAAATAATTTTTTAAACACTGAACAAATTTAACTGACAACTACGAGTATAAAAAAGGGAAATATTCATAAAGTAAAACGTTCCTTTACAAGGATTAAAACTGAATAGATTGAGCTGATATTAATCGAAATCTTCTGTGAATCAGAGACGCGAAACTAATTAACACTTAACATAATTTAAAAAGAAACATAGAAACGTTGCATTTGCATCTGTCAACTTGAAAAGATTAAAATAGTTTTTTTCCACATTAATGCTTCATACATGCACAATAGGTTCATGCTTCTAAATCAAAGACGCGGAACGAATTGAGAAATATATTGCCGATTTCGCGCGCTTAGAAAAGTCTATATTTACTTTTTTGGCGCTGTTTTTTTTTTGGCACTTGAAACTAAGTTACACGGGCTAAAAGGGGAGTCAGCTCCGCTTATTAAAACTGGAAAGGGTAATACGATTTTAAAGCATTTTCTCACTCACATTATTGTCAAACAATCATCAGGCATAGGTAATCAACCAAGTAAACAAATCAAAGAGTCGGAATGCGAGATTAGTTGGGCGTATTTATATATAGACACAACTTGTGGTTAACGGTACATAAACAGTATAGTGAATAAGGTCTGCCTAATGCAACACAGAACCGTGGAAACATTCGCATTATGTAAGTCAAGCTTGTTCAACCGTTTACCTGCCAATTTTAGAAACTTGTCCAACAAAACAAAAGTAAACCGTGCTGAGAGAAGGGAAAGTAGTAACACAGGTACTAAAGTGGAATTTTATATTTAGCTAAGTGAAATTAAGAAAGAGAACATCGAAATTAAGTTCACATCTGGTAAACGATTGAACGGGATGCATACTCATAATTATCGAGTTTGTTTTTTTGTTAAAAAACAAGGCAAATTAACGACAGATAATAACTGTAGTGCTTGATCATATACCGTTTCGAATCTCTTTCAGCTCACCAGTGCATATCGGACCGGAGTAAATGTAACTGCATGACAGTTCCATAAAATCTCTTAAAAGTCTAAACAGCATCATATTAAGCGTAACAAAAGAACACCGACCGAACAGGGAAGAAATGTAAACAAAGCACCAGGGTTCTCAATAGATTCTTAAGTAGGAGGTGACGCTGACAAAGTAGGAGGCTCTCCAACAAATCCAGAAGAAACAAAACAAATAAAAGAAAAGCGACTTGAACACAAAGTAATCGGCGGTGAATCGCCAGGTGCCACCCTCTATTTAGAACCCTGAGGCAAACTGTATTTTCTGTTTAGCCAGAGAAACGTAAGGGTGGAAAAACAGAATTCCAAGTAATCACGTTATCGGGATACGTATATATTAAATATGACAATTTTAATATCCATCCGTTTTTCCCTTTCTCCACAGGTACAAAGAACAAAACTTTTAGAATGAAAGTTGCTCTTTTTGTTGTGACCTTAAGCTTGTTCATGTTTGTCTTCCCAGACGCCTTCGCAAGACGACGACCTCATACGGTATAGTCAGGTGCTCATTATTGTCACATAAAGGCTTTCCAAAACTCCATGTCAAAATTTACTGCAACATTTACTGCATGAGACATAGAATTGTTATTTCTGTAGAATTGTCAAGGGCTGGAATGCGCTGTCAAGCGAAATTGTTGATGATCAAGTCCACAGACCAATTCAAAAAAGTCTTATTTGAGTATTTTAGTTAACAATGATTTTCAATATTGTAAAATTATTCAAAAATTTCTAGTCCTGCAAAGAGGTGCCATCACGCAAGACGTCTAGCTAAACAAAGGGAAATAAAGCTGAAAATAATGATAGCCTTAATAACAATACCCTACAAAAGATAAAATGAATTAAATTATCACAGCATTTAATTAAGGTTGAGATATTCATAATGTTTACCACAAAAGCAAATCCCACCACTTAAACTTCTCGACTTTTTGGGAAAGTCTATTTAGCAAACTTTGATTCAAGGCCTGTCCATATCTGTTGATGTTTCCTTAACAACCTCATTTAGACATGTCGCTATTTTTCTTTGTTTCTAAGGGTACAGCCCTCGCATCGAGATCGAAAGCTCTAACGTAGAAACAGAATTGAATGGAAAACTGCCTCAATCTCTACCGCCGCAATTTCACCACTAGCTGACCTTAAGATTTTTTTTAAGAAAAACTCTCTCAAGAGTTTTCTATTATTTTCCCAATAGAACACACACCGAAGAGTAAAACCATCCCTTTAATCTCAATTTCAAACGTTTGCATAACTAGGGTAGCCGTTATCTGGGAAGAAAGAAGACTTCAATCGAAGACGAAAGTAAGAACACCATCTGTGATGTTTCTGTTTCACTCCATAGCATCGCCTCTTTCAGTCAGGCCAAGAGCAAATACAGCTGTCTTCGGTCTTGGGCGCACCTCATATTACCTCCTTAGGTGTGTGAGGGAAAACCCTCCACTGGATTTTACAAATAGAGTTTTTGCCTGTGATCTCATTGCTTCCACAAACACCCTGGTTTACGCCGAAATTTTCTCTCAGGTCTGTTATAGTCTCATTATAACATGTTCAGAGAACTGCGCACTATGATTATTGAATCGAGAGCCTTTTATCTCTATTATGTAGGCGCACTACGACACGCACTTACGTTGGTACACTATTCTACACTGGTTTCAAATTGAGTGTAGTAAATAAAAGTGCCCCTAACGCCAAAATATTTTTTTTTGCTAAAATAAATCATTACACCTGTTGGAAACGCATTGCGGCCTTTTTTTCCTTTCCTTTTTTTTTTTTTTTAAATAAATCTGGCCCTTTTATAGGCTTCACAACTTGCGAATAACCAAACATCGTTTGTTTCACGACCGAGTCAGAAGGGGAGTGAATCTATTCCTGATTTGACGTCACAAATTTCTTTGCATACACGTTCACAAAGAGTTTTAAATGCGATGCAAATCAGTTTGTGACGTCAAGTCAGGAATAGACCCACGCCCTTCTGACTCGGTCATGAAACAAATGATGCTCAGTTTCAAAGCCCATAAAAAGTCAAGATTTGGTGAAAAAAGAAAATAAATTGCTAATTGTATCTGGTTTCCTTTCTCATTGGTTGAAAAAGCGGTGCCTTTCTCTTCTAACTAAACAGTCGGTGGAGTAATGAGAACTCGAGTTTCTATCATTCATCACTCATCAGTCGG
Organism: Galaxea fascicularis; assembly: GCA_948470475.1. NCBI lineage: Eukaryota > Metazoa > Cnidaria > Anthozoa > Scleractinia > Euphylliidae > Galaxea > Galaxea fascicularis. The sequence continues at coordinate 25,001,034 of OX419343.1, read as the reverse complement.
ACCATCATGCATTGAAGAGGGTCCCCTATACCACTTTGGAAAATGCATTCACGAAAAATATTGAGACTGTTCACGCGTCACGGATAATTCCCAAAATTCGTTCACGTTCACGATAAAGCAAATATCGGCAATCACGAATCACGAATGAACAAATAAACCTAAATCGCGTTTCACGAGAAAAAAATAGTCCCAATCACGTTTCACGAAAAAAGTATAGGGGACCCTCATTCAAGGGCTTCACTACTAGGGAATAGCAATTAAAAATGGTACTCCTTTCAGTTGGACACGAGGCTTGTATATTTCGAAGGGGTATACATGATGCAGAACTCTTATGACGAGCTCCAGGCCACGCCCTTAGCATGAGAAGAGCGCTTCACATTTCCCCACGTTTCACAGCGACAAAATTACAATAACAATGATGACCCTTTTGTAAAAAGCTGTTGTGTTGAACTGTTATGATAAGAAACTGGCGGTGTTTTGAACTTTCTCTGAAACATGCTTTGGCTTTTTTTAGAATGTGTGCCCTGCAGAAACAACATGCAGCCTGGGGATACTTGGGAAGAGCTGGTCCGTGGCTCAAACTATTCACTGTGCTGGTCCTGTACATGCGGGGGCTATTCTGGTACATGTTATGAAGAAGGGAGGGCAAATATAGCTTCCTGCGTAGCCGTTAGTTTGGTGTGTGTTCCCACTAAATGCAGAAGGCCTGTCAGAAGAGGAGGTTGTTGCAAGACGTGCAGTAAGTTAACCACCAAAAGAACTATGCACCGTCTGCGTGCTGAAGTTTAACTTGAAAAGAAGAGCTTATTCAGTTAATTAAAAAAGAGCTCATTAATTTGGTAAAAGTCCTATGACAATTCACCCAGCATGAAAAATTGTTGCAGAAAAAGGAAAAAAATCAGGTGGTTTGGGAGGGCGGCCACGTAACCCACTCCTTTTGTACAACGGTGGGAGTAGCGGTTTGTTTGTACGTGCGAGGGTTAAAGGTTATGCAAAAAAATAATTCTTAGGGACTCTAAGGTGTGTTCTCTACAGTTGGCTTCAAAGGTCTGATGGGCTTCATATGAAGCATGATAACCATTTAGTTATGATATAGTTACATTCGTGGTTTTGGGACACTCAAAATTTCGCACTGGTATATAACTGATAAACTGACGTACTCTATTATTGGATAGAACAAAAGTATTGATGATGATGATGATGATGACAATAGCACTTACCATAACTGTAACGGATACGATGACCCCGACAAACAAAATAACGATAATGATCACTATTATTTTTATGTATCTCTACAGGTTGACATGTTGTGCGCTGAATCTCGCTGGAAGCCAGCTACAGCATATAACACCTGATTTTAGTGTGAAGACAGCTAGTGTACATTAGTAGTATAAATGGCACACGACTTCAAAAATGAAGACAGCATTCCACATATGCATCTGCACTGGAAATGAGTAACCTCGTTCCCAGGGCTTTCCCTATCTGGAGTAAAGGCCTGGGAACGAGGTTGAGGAAATGAGTTGTAGATGTGATGAGCTAGATGTGATTCTAGTTATGCCGGATAATGTTAAAAACAGGTGATGTTACTTGCGTTTCGCTAGTCAGTATATTTAACTTGGTGTGTGTTGACGAATAAAAGTTGCTCTGCATAGAAGCTATCTTGTAATGACAGCGTTTTAAGTTCTTGCATGAACAGCAAAAAATGACCCTTAACATCCCAATAATGACAGGGCAGAAATGCTTTACATAATAAAATGAAAAGAAGTAAACTTACCTGAGTTCACAAAAGTACAAATGTATCATTTGCCACCAAATTTGTTTGTATGACGTCAAATCTTGACGTCAGATCCCACATAGACTATTCCATTTCAGTTTTGACTTGTCCATTTCACTGTTGTATTTTTGGCGGTTCGTCGCGCAGGGTACACTGTTTCGCTTTTTTCACAAATGAGTTGCCCTTGTACTGAATCAATCGCGCGGCTATTGCACTATTTGTCTCTGCGTTAAATCATTTGACAGTACACTGAACCATTTGTCGGTGAGCTAAATCGTTTGTCATTCACTTCAACCCGGCACAAAATCACACACATCGTAGACAGATGGATTCTCAGTTAAATAAACCGATCCTTATTAGTCTGATCCGTTTTGACATCGGTGAGTAAACCATCTCTAAATTGTCTAAATCATTCACTGTTTGAGTAAACCATTTTACACACGAACACCTATCTATTTGTAATGCGACAGTATCATTTCTAAATCATTTATTCCACTTCGTAAACCATCACTAAACCACTAGTGGTGTTTAGTCTGTGCCGTTTGATATTCTTGTATTTTTGGCGGTGCCGGCCGTCCATACCTATCAAACGAACATATGACACCAAAGCAAACAGGCCTGCGTGGCGTGGGCACATGATTTCAACACAGACAAACTAGTGAGCTCCCACATACTTAAACACGATGTTGCCAGCTTACATGGAACGCATGAACAAAACCGAAGACCCTAAAGGGAGCATTCCGGTTGAATTTGAGGGTAAATGGGGTGAATTGAGAATGAAAGAAAGAAAAAAGGGTAGCCTAGGATACACATGTAGAACCCCGTTAATACGACCACCGTCGAGACATGAAACTTTGGTCGTATCAACGGGGTGGTCGGATTAACGGGGCTTTCAACTAAGAAAACAAGTGGGCTTATGCAGTTCGGGCCACAAAAAAGTGGTCGTAATGACAAGGTGATCGTATTAACGGGGTGGTCGTATGGCAGGGTTTCACTGTACACATAAATCCGTTAGTCCGCCAATGGGCTCAGGGACACGTTGTTGTGATGGCGGACTATCTGGCCTTTGTCTACTAATTTTCAACCACCTTGAAATCAAATATTTTCTAACTTTACTTAGTTTCCAATCCCCAACTATCATTTCTTCCAAACAATCCAAAATTTACCAAGAAATCCACAGACATGTACTGTAGCAAGGACTTCAACAGAATGGAGCCATTTTTTGATATTATAAAATCGAGGCGAGATTTAGGAGGAAATGTGCTGAAATGTACTGAAAACAAGGCGTTTAATCGGAATGCCCTCTTAAGAGCCAATCAGAGTATCCCTTTTACTGACGCTTTATTGCAACGTGCCATCGACATAATGTCTGTATGTTAAAGACTAAGTATTTCAGAAATTCATGATCGAATATACTAAAACAACACGTTATCTAGGTTTAAATTTGTTTACTGGATTTTACTTCCAATATATATTACCTCTTAGCATTCTTCAAGAAAGTTGAGAACCTTTTACGCTGTCAAGAAACAAATGCAAATTGAATTACTAAAAGGTTTCATTACTTGTCAGTGGCGCCCCGAGATTTTATTAACTTTTCAATTAGTTTAACCATATAGAATTATCATAAATTGCAGGGGGATACCGCTTTCACTACGTTTAATTGTAGATCGAATTTTGGTGAAAGCTAAGCGGGTTGATTTTCTCCATGGAAATATTCTTTGCTAAACCGTGGACACTCTAAATGAAAGTTTACTAGCCAACTAATTTCGCCCTCCCAGAGCATTAATCGTCCCTCCCTATTTCCAACAAAAACTAAGCCCTGGAAACGACTGGGGGAAATAGGTACTAAAATACATGCAGAAGCGCGAACAGGTGCGCGTGAGTTCCTTCATTTTAAAATCACGGTGACTGAAGTCAGCGTACAGGGCAAGACAAACGTAACCGAAGACGTTGAAGACTCAACTGATCAGGGCCTCTTACTGACGCTTTGTCAGTGCAACGTGTCATCACTGAACAAATGATATAACTGATTATTTCTGTCTATTGACTTTAGGATTTCATCATGGAATAAACTAAAAACTCATGTTATCTAGCTATAAAATTGCTTTCTGGATAATTATTAATTATTTCTAGTGCGTATTACTAACTATAGTTAGCATTCGTCAAGGAAGATGTTGCGAAATTGATAGCCCATTTGAGAAGATTTTTATCACAGGAAACCAAAATTGTATTATAAAAAGTTTTCATTATCCGTCAAATAAATCCCATAAAATGAAACAAGTCCTTCTTTCTCACTTGGAGACTTCGACGTTCTATCTACACGATCTTTGGTCACGATCCTGACGGTGTTTTTTCTCGTAAACTTAAAGAGTATTGTGGAAAAGTCTTTCCTCCGTTTTACAAAATGGGTTTAGAGAGGCAGTGTTCAAACAATCATAGCATTAAGTTTTCTGAAGTTTAATTAGTAACCAACATCCTTATTTTCAATTAATTGCAAATTTGGCCTGAAACAAAAGAACGCTGATTGTTAAATGTAAAACTTGTCATCGGAGAGGTTCCGGTCTAGTTCCTTTTGAGCTGTTTTCCAGCGCTACTTATATCTAGTATTATTCAAATTCTATTTAAAAGAGACAAACAGCTAAGGCTGTTCCGGACAATTTTCATGTCCCCAAACTTTCAATAAAAACAATTAAAAATTAATTTTCTTGTGAGGACAAAACGCAGTTGGAAAGTCCTCCCTTGGCATTTCTCTAGGCTAAAAACTTGAGAACCGATAAAAGGAAAACTTGTCAAGGAAAAACCTGTTTTGTTGAGTGACAAGAAATGGCAAATTTAGCCCTCGTGTAGAGTAAACGTGTGGTAAATTCTTCTCATAAGTTATTGTTGCCAGGTTTTGAACAATGCGAAGTCAGTGAAGTGTCAAAGAAAACGTCTCCCAACAGACATGCGGTTCACTTTCTCAAATTAAAAGACTGTGTACTTATTGCGGTAACATAGGAAAATCTGTCAACGAACCCCCAACTTTTCAACGGTAGTTTAAACGACCAAGTTACTATTTGAATAAGAATAAAAGTCAACCTATTCTGTGTTTACTCTTCATTGTGCAATAAAAAGAAAAGCCTTTGATTAGAAGCTTATCCTTCATTTTAAAGTTATTACTGATAAACCAGTTGTGTTGTTCAATGCCTATTCTCACTGTAAACATAATTGATTAGCCCGTCTCACGGGAAAGGCTAAGTTCTTTAAATTACGTCGTGTTGTGCATTCGTTGCGACCTTCGCTTCAAATCGCAGTTTCGCCGCTGCCACCTCCCCTGGTGGCATTTAACCCATGCTCCCACATTTGGCGCACCTCCTTGCCCTGGAAGTCGCAGTTGACCAACCATAACTCAGCTAATAGTGTCAGGGCAATTGTATGCATTGAGGGTGGTTTAAATTAATTTCGGTGATGTCAGCTTACAATCCTTGAGCAGGCCGAAGACGCTAAAGAGCGAATCAGAGTATGCCTTATACTGACGCTGATGCAATGTGCCATCAACAAAGGATTTAAATATTCTGTATATGTTGATGCCAGTATTTCGTTATCGAATATACTAAGAAAGGTTACATAGTTATAAAATTGTTCTCTAATAATGGCGTTTTCTATAAGGATGTTAACGGAGTGTCCCTCATTGGGGCAAAATACTTAAGAAAACAAAGACAGTTTGAAACCCTTATTGGATGACTATCTAAAATCCCCGAACAAGCATTAGTTTTCAATGGCCATGAGGGTTGTCAAATGAATGACAACAAAATCCATCCTATGTCAGATTTAAATGAAGAACACACAGTGAGCCCACCTACGCTACTCCTGTGGTCAATACAAAAAGGCAAACAGTAATAAAATAAAAAGGTGTTTGACAATTGTGCTAAAAAGGCAACGAGGATAGCTCATACAATCTGCTCCACTGAGAAGGCTATTTCTTAAAGGTAAGAATAATTGGTTTGATATGAGGAGTGTCTCTTCGAACCATTGAATAGAGCAGCAAACGAGGTTTGAATCCCCCAAGTCGCGTGTCAGGAAAGTTAATTACAAATTTACGCACGAAGATGCATAACGACTATTTCCTCCTCCTCCTCTTTATGTGCGCACGTCAGCCTCTTTTACTTTAGTGTCTAAGTGGAAAGTACATTTAAAGTTTTTCTTTTGACACTTGGTCGTTTGAGTTAGAACATCTCGGTATAACACTGATCGTCGGCCATCAAATAACTTCATGCATCAGTGATCACTCTTCTTCAACGTGATAAAGCACGGTATTAAGCGTCTTCCCATTTTTACCGTTAACTGTCACTTCCCAGGAGAAATAAGTTAAGCAATAAGTTTTCGAACTTCTAATTGTCCGAATAGTCGACAAATTGGAAGGTTTTGCTTTCAATGGCGCCAGTCGGAAGAACCTGTTAGTACTGAAACAACCAGGAACGTACTCACAAACGAAACCTTCAGCTTCTACTGCCATGCCATCAGACAACAACTGAATTATCAGAAGTAGTAAACAGGTTGTTTATGACAAGAAAACAAACATTTGTCGAGATATCCTCTGGTTTTTTTTTATGAAAAATTGTACAAAATAATAAACCATTTTCGGCGTCGTTGGTCAAACTCTAGATGTCGTACAGTATGTTGCCCAGTATCCGGACGGTACCGGTATCCGGACCGGACAGTTAAAAAACAATTTCAACTTTTGTGACGGGCTTATTAATTTCTGGAAAACGAAGTATTCCGAAGGGAAGTCAAACATTCCAGTTTTGGAATGCGAGTTTTAACGGACTTTTAGGTTGCGAAACACTTGCATGAGGTGCCGTTCTCGGTTCGGGTGAGTGAAAGTGAAATTTGCAATTACACTTTTCACTGCGCAGTGGAACTATCGCTGTTCATGAAAGGGTCGGTTAAGTGTGATATTTTAAAGGGGAACTGTTGGATGTTTGAAACAACAATACTAAAGAGGTCAATTGGTCAGAATATAGATTAATTCTAATTGAAATTTAATTTTCTAAAAGGAGGGTCGGAAACTTCCAGTAAATTTTGAGTTAGTATGCCCAGTATCCGGTCAGTTTTTCTTTACTTTCCAAAATCATTGATTGAGCCGCGTAAAGAGTTCGTAGAATATTAATTTAAATATCTTTATCTATACTTTTATCTTAGGATATGCATATAATGTTATACTGCACAACTCTTTATGGAAACTTTAGTTCCACATTTATTTGTCGAGGCGAATTATTTCACTTGTGTTTGTTTCGCGCCGGACTGCATTTTGCATAACCAGAACGGGAAGTCAAAACGGGCAATTATTGACTAACCTAAGTCAATTTATATTTTAGAAATGCAAAGGTAAACTACTTTGAAAAAGTAAGGGGAGGCTATAGATCGCAACCTGCTGAAAGTTGCGATTGATTACCTTGTCATTTCTTGTGTCCGGCCGATACTACTGCGCAACGAAGAAGCTCTGCAGAAATGCAAATTTCACAGGAAACGAATAACGTTTTATCTTCATATGACAGACTAAATGAATTGCCTCAGGGCCAAATTTCAGAACTCTTGCGACAAAGAATGGAAATTTATAGCAGATTTTACGTGAAGTGTCCGGATACTGGGCGACATACTGCAAGTGTACAAGCTCTCCGTTTGAATCGTTCTTTTTAGTGTGAAACTCACGGACAAGTTTGCACCCTATTAAAGTTTGAAATCTTTAGTTAAACACTTCTGTTTTGATTTAATTCTCTTTGATTCCGACAACTTTAACTGTTGTTAAACCGATTACATTAATAAATTTGGGGGCAGTTATTGAACGTTCAAAACCTAAATTTAATTTATATTGTAGGAAAATTGACAAGGGAATTCAAATTTCACACGAAAAACCAACGGTTTTCGGTTTTCAACTGAAATTTAACGTGGAATTCACGAGTAAGGGGATTACTTTTACTTGAATCGCATAGCTTCTTATTTATTAAAAGCAAACCAAACTTCCTCTGGCCCAATTTTTTTCCTTCGCGATAGCGGACTTCCGTCATGTTCGTAAGCGTAAGCCGCTTCTTATAAAATCTCTCGAGAAACTCTTATTTTAATTAAATCAAATCAAGGTAAATCTTTTTTCTCACTTTAGTCAGATTTTTGCTTTGTAAACTGAGACAATGGTTTTGACAACATAATTAAAACCCAGTTGTTTCCAATTGTGTCTCCGTTGTTTCAAGTCGCAATTCCACATTCATTTAGCTGTGCGATTCGTAAGGAAAGCTATGAACAAGACAAGTCGAGTTGCTGGTTTCCAACAGTAGCCTCATATGTGTTGCGTTTAATTTCTTTGCTTGATGTCGTAACTCAGTCGTCGGTCTATGAACGTAAATACCCTGAAATTAATACCCGAAACACAATTGTGAGGGGAAGCAGTTGCACTGATTTCGAATAGCAAACGTAGTTAGTCGAACACGTATGCATGGTCACAATAGTTTAAACCGTTAAAAAAGACATAGAAGAATCGCTCTCAGACGAAGGGCTAACGCTCGAAACCGTCAGCTTTTAGAATCCCTGTACGGTGGTCAATTTTACATCATCAACTCCGTTGGTGAAAACCAAATCTAGTTCTTGTCAGTCTTGTTCGCAACCGGCCCCCACCGACGCACCACCACAGTCTTCAGAGAAACTAACCCCTTCATCCTGTTGTTTGAAATGTGTCACTTTCCTTACCATCCCCAATCTTAAAGCTCAGTTCTACAATTCTAATTTCTTTACAATTCTCAGCTGAACAAACAAAATCAAATCAAATGTTGGTTTTTGGAGAGAGGGGAGAATCGAACCGGAGTACCCGGAGAAAAACCTCTCGGAGCAGAGTAGAGAACAACCAACCCTGCTCCCCAGGGTCATCAACGTTGAATACAGAATTCTGCCATTTCCTCAGTCGTAACAAGTTCTTCAACAAACCTTCACTTTGAAGATGTTTAAGAACTTGCTACGAAATAAATAGCCCGTTTGAATGCTTTCGGCCTGAGCTCCCTTTAGTATCATCAGAGGAAGAGCTCGTAGGTTCGACTCCTGTTGACAAAACTCCGCGGAAATCATTTTACGAAAGACAATATAGAATAATTGCGTCTTTCACCTTTTACAGATGTTGTCAAGGAACCGAAATCGTAATAAGAAAAAGTTTTCATTGCCTGTCAGCTGGTGGCGCCCCGATTTTCTAATAACTTTTCAATTAGTTTCGCCCTAGCACTAATGATCATAAATTTCGCAGTGTCAGATAATATATTGGTTTCATTTAATCAATTCAAGATCGAAGAGATTGCTGATTCGCTTGGTGAAGGTGGGTTAAATTTGTCCATGGTAAGATTCTCTGTTTCCCAATGCCCGAAATCGCAGACCATTTTCTTTTAAGGATAAAAATACACACAGGTCGCCTAGTTTTCGTACTCTGCCAAACCAACCCCGTGAACAATAATGACAGTAACGCAAAGATTGGTTCGTCAGGGAAATGATGTCTAGACCTTTTCTATTTTCATTCGCAGTTAAAATTCTGATTCTTGTTTATGCGGGTTTAAGGCTTTAATCCGAGTCTGAAACCGTTTATTTAGCATTGCTTACTTCCTGTAGTTTTGTTAACCATCTTGGGCAAGGTGACCCACGGCTAAAGTCGGCAGGACTGCCATGTTTCTATCCATGGCGCCATAAAACAGCCACTACTACGTGGTTCTTGCTTTCGTTTGAATCTCCTTTCACTCTTGACGTACTGCACTTTTGTTTAGAAACTTTTTATTCTGTGGTTTTGATAATTTTTAGTGAATTCGAGTCTGTGACTGTTTATAATTGGTTAAGCTTTGAAGCCATGCTGCTGAGTGGCTGATTGACTGTTTACGTTTCTTAAAAAAACACAGCGAGTTTCCGAATGTAAGGCACTCCAAAATTGCCCCCCTCTCTCCCTCTCCCGGGGAGACTTTAAAATCAAATCTGAAACCAAACAAGTTCGCGATTTCGGGATTAGTGAAAGGTGATCAGGCTTAGTCTCCCAAATAGTTTTTTTTTTTAAAGATAATCGTATTTTACCCCTCCTTCGCAAATTTGTGAAGAGGAATTAAAATACGACTGCGTGGGAGGCTAATATTTCCTTAATTTCGCTCTTTACTTTCGATTTATGTTAATGTTTACTTAAAATGTTCGGTATCAAATTCCAGGGAAAGGATTAGTTTTCTTGATTAACTTTAACTTTGATTTGGTATCGTTGTTACTTACTAGATAAACCGTTTCAGCGACAAAGCATCGATAAAACATGCGTGTAAACCTCATAGTTGTCTTCGCCATCGCATTCGTTGCTGCAGAAGGCCGCTTTCTCACCAAGGTAAGTCGGTGGGGAACAGGCGAGGTGTGGGGGCACAGGGTGGATCGTGCATGGCATTGTTAAAAACAATCTTTTCTAACCACAAATCAGGTTGTACACAGACGAGAACGAACGGAGATCTTTTCGGACTTGTGAGATACTATGTCGTTTAATCTTTGTTGAGGCCATACTATTTAACAATTAGATTATGAGCTTGAGTTTTCCATCGCGTGATAGCTGATGACCAGAAATCGAGAGCGAATAATCTAATTGTTTCAGTATAAATCTACTAGTCGTTCAAAACTGAACAAGTGAATTACCTCAAACGCTAAGAAGCGGCCGCCATTTTGTTGACAAACGCTACCCATTATCTATCGCAGAACGGATAGCGAATCATTGCCAGAAATTTAGGACAAGATGGCGGCGGCGCCTGCGCACCAAGGCCAGAATGGCGGCAAAGTCATGTAAAGAAATGTATGGGGATATGAAATTATTTTCATAGATATCGATAATTAGGTTGCGGTTCGTCCTATCACGACTCGATACATGTTCAGTAGTGTATAAGCTTCGCATTTGACTTATCAACGGCTACTTAGATGGATGGTTACTTACTTCCCGACGCCTCGACCAATCCATCACACATTGATGCTCCATTCTCCATACATTGCTTTAAAATCGTAGCGAAGTCATGCCACAAACTCGTCCACTGGCAAGCAAACCCTCTCACAATGTGAATCATCACGACTCGATATAACTTCTGCGATGTTTAAACGATCTAATTCTGCCGAAAAATGCATGAATTGCCCACGGCAAAATACTTCCAAGGACGTCCTTATCTTTCTCATTTTTCGTCCGTAGCACAGCAAGCGGACGCCATATTTATGTGTGAAAGAAAGCCACAAACTCGAAGCTTTCCCTGCACGAGCCGCCATTTTCTTTGTTGATCAACACTGGTGTTTCATGGGATATAAACTGGGTTACAGTCCCTTAGCAACCCTAGATTTGGTTTGAATGGAAGTAAACACGCGCGAAAATCGAACACAGCTTAATGTATAAAGGCTATCACACTAATATTTCAACCAAAAAAATGTCGGACATTGTCGAGAATTACTTTGCACCAAACAAAATATCTAAAGAGCTTAGATTGTGCAATATATCGTATGAAACAGCGTCTTTCCCACTCGTTTAAGCGTTTGCTGCCATATTGGTTGTCTTTATCTCTCTTTATTCCTTTGCGTTATACAGTATACCGCTGGTAGTTGTTAGCGGGCTCGAAATGTCCGCGATTTCTGGCGATGGGCATAGCCAATCAAAGACCGACATTCGTGATATGTAGAACCCTAGATTTATACTAAAAATCGTTAGTGCCGATCTCTGATTGCTATCTCGCATTTTTCTTTTCATGACAAAACGTGCAACAAACAGAGGTCCATAAATCAAAGATCTGGTAAGTTATGATTGCATAACTGAAAAGGTATAAAAACGCATTTGGGTATATGGCTCTTCCATAAAACAATGAAAACTAACAATAATATGTCGGGCTTTTTAAGTGCCCTTATTGTGGTTTGTGGTATTTTTGTGCTATAGTAATTTTTTCGGTAAGAATTGTAACAATTGAAGGAAGCAGGGCTTTCATTTAGGGCCCGGGCCCGGGAATTTTACCCTCGTACTTTGAGGTATATCCCCGGCTACTTTGATATAAAACCAGCATGTTGACTTCACTACAGCAAATCGAATCCCAGGCTATTTTTTGTATATCCCCACCTACTTCAAAAATTAGTGACAGCCCTGAGGAAGGTTCGTTTTTCAATCCAAGGTGCGCATTTTTTACTTGACGGGAGTTGGGTGGGGGGGGGGGGGGGAGGAGATGATCCTAAGTTAATCATAACCACCCGAAACTTATATTGCAGCCATGTGCAGTGCAAACGGCAGGAGCTATAACAATGGCGACGAAATTGTGTATCATAACATTACCAACCCTATCACTAACGCCAAGTGTACGTCATGCCATTGTTCAAATGGGGTTATTGATCAGTGTTATATGTTCTACTGTGACTTTGAATACGCGGTGATACAAGCTTGCGAGGAATGGACAACTGGGGTGGAAGGAGTATGCTGTCCACAGTGTGGTAACTAGCTAACTTTTAAGTTACAATAACGTTGGGGTTGAGTAAACGTTATGGCTTATAATTATTAAGTGTTTTGCCACGGCCCTTCGGCTGAGAACTTACCAGTAGAACAGGGAAGTAACCGGGACTTCCCTGTATGATGCTCATTTTTCAGCGCGTTAATTATTGCACAGTCCCTATGTCGGCTGGGGAATATCCCTTTGTTTGGTTAATATCTTTGACCTTTACGTGCGATGCGTGTATCGTTCAATTGGTGACTAGCAGAGCCGCTTGGAATCAATTTTTTACGTTGTGAAAAGGTTGATCAGCGCATCATATGTTACTTCCGACAAGCAACGTTTGTTGCCATAAGGCTGGCATTTCGAACCTAGTTTATCAAAGGAAAATATGGTTCAGATATTGCCCATTAAACAATAAGTTTTTCAGCACTCGATCTCATAACAAATTTAATTACATTTGCTTTGGTTTTGCATGGCTTCGCTCTGTGATTGGCCAACAAAAATTAAACTCGCGCCACTGTTCCTGACTTGAACGCGCGCGTTTTCCCGCGATTTGCACCGGTTACATGGAATTGCTTCGAATTCTGATTGGCTCATTGCGCTATTTTGGCCTGTTGTGATTGGCTGAAGTAACTGCTTTGTTTTGGTTTTACGACACTCAATTGAAATCTGTTCTATGATTGCGATGGTGAAGGTAATGGCGATGGCGATGATGATGATGATGATAATGATACGATAATCTTCCGTTTTAGAATGCACGCACGCTAGTAAGCGAATGAAAGTTGGCGATTCCTGGACCCGGCGTTTGGAATCCAACGAATGCATTGAATGTTCCTGCACAAAAAGCCATTCATCTAGTTGCGTCTTCGTCATGTGCCCGCCCTGTAACGGGGTTGAGGTTCCCGTTAATGGAAAATGTTGTCCTGAGTGTCAACCAGGTGAGCAATCTAAGCTCTCTTGAGCGTATAAAGTCTTGTGCGACTGATGCTGACTGCTGGGCCCAACATGTTGGGTACATTTAAACACTGTATTGGGTATTTTTGGCCGTTTACTGAATTTGTACTGTACAAGAAATTGGACGAGATTGTTTTCTTCGTTTCCCAACAAACTGCGTCATAGGCACTCGCCAAAAGCCAAAAGGCGACAGAGTAGCAACTTTAAACTAAAATATATTGCGATAGGCAAAAATGTTCAAATCACCTTTTCCACATCTTTGGCCTCTAAATAAATCTATTCAACGCCTTCCAGCAACGGCCAACACGGTGCTCAAACGCAGCCGACATGTTTAGATGGGGATTGAACAATATTGGACGTTGTTTAAGTTGATCAACAATGTTAGAGGCACTGTACGGATCAAGCTACTCTCACTCTTTCATTAACCTTTAGCGCCCAAGATCAGATTATTAATTCTCCTTTCTAGCTGCTATACATTTCCTTGTACATTAGTTAAGAGAATTTGGGGTTATATCAAGATAACACCCTCTGGCTGATAAGTTAGTCTATTCTCATCACCTGTCTGTTGGACAATGTATTGATATTATAAGGAGATGTTACATGCTTATCACTTCTGGGGGTTAAAGATTCAAGGGCAACTGAATGGTGCTGCCCTTGCTAGGGTATTCAGTTTATAGGACATTTTCAACCAACCTCCAGCGACACCAATAACAATAGAGAAATGTGCGACTTCTGGTGGGCGAACAGAAGAAGCTAATGAGAGATCTTTTGTTTTCGTCCAGCAACATAGCGGTGATGCCGTCACGTGAAAACCTCTTATTCGCTACGATTAAACTTGTTGTCATTTTAATATCATTTTTTGTCTCTCAGCTTGTGCAGCTTCGTAGTTACATTTACCTTGAACTGATTTGTGTGGCATCAGTGTTGATGTTTTTTATGACTTTATTTTGTTTACTGTTCGGGCTCCACAGCAGTCACCCAGCCCACAAGCTTTATCATCGCAACAACAGCGACGACTGAGCCAGGTTTTCCGCCGGATTTCCCATGGAACTTTGACGATAATGAGGAAGCGCACCGTAACGATAAAAGCTACCAAAAGGAGTAGTTAAGTACGCCGTAGATGTATGTTAAGTATTTGTAAAATATTTCTCATAAACTTGCACTCTGCTATTCAACGAATAGGAGAGATTTCCGCACAGCTCCTTACTCCACCGTCGTTCATGCATACTAACCCTGTTCCAAAAACGAATAGAGTTTGAGTCACAAAATGAATATATAATTAATGCAGAGAGCTGTGCGAAAATTTTGTCGCATCTGAATTACAAAACCCCGTAGCGTGTTCCTGGGTTACCAATGTCCTATTAAAACTTTTGACTCCTTCAGTTTGCTTTTTAACGTGTATCGAACAGTTTCCAGCAATAAAGTGATAAAAAACGCACCGGGTGCATTGTTGAGTTATATAAGCACGTGGGAATTTTTAAGAACACGAGAGAAGTGTTCTTTAAAATCCCCAAGTGCTTATATAACCCAACAATATACTGGGAACAAGTTTTTTATTTCTTTATTAAAATGTCTCGGAGATTTAAGCGAGCTTTCATACCGGAAGTCTGTTGATGAAATTTGTGGACATTTTAATCCTCAAATTTTCCTTTTATGTTCAAAATAATGTTGAATATGGATTGAATCACATCTTTCTTTGTTCAGTGTTTTTACGCAACTATTTGTCTCAGTTAATGTCTCAATATTTGCTCGCGTACAAGCTTGTGACGTAGGTAACTGGGCACGCGTGTGACGTAGGGTGCGTGCATTATAACTTAACGTAACAGTGCACGCGCGTAACGTAGTGTGGAAGATATACTGAACTCGATTCGACCAATCAGAGCGCGCGTAACTCTTCCATCATTTTATAATACCTATTATAAACGCCTAAATTTTAAATGTCCCTGGTTCTAAACGAGTTAAGGTATTTACGCGAACAAAAAAATAAAGGCTTGTTTCGACACTAGTCGAAGAAGTTGTACTTCTTGTCGAATGTACAAGGTTTTCTTATCAAACAAGAAAATGGAGAGATTTTGTCACAGGCAACCCAGACGTTGTGTGTGAACCACGTGACATTACGTTGTCGGCCGTTGCCGGTTGAAAAAACAATGCTATATGTAAGAGAACGCTTCGAAAATTGCTCTAAATACTACGTGTAGAGAAGAATTCACTAACCTTATGTTTGTCTTGCGTTGTTTTGATGTCTACGTATTCCTAGAGACAGTTTAAAGCCTTTAGAGAGTTACACTGGCGGTTTGCTTCACTTAAGAGAAACACAAGGCAGTGGATGTACTGGGCCAACGGTCCGCACTGAAAGCCCCAGAAATTCCACAAATATGGTCTAATCTCGCCAAGATTGCCTCCGCTGTAGCCGTAGAAAACTCTTCTATTAGTATAGCTTCTCCTACGGTTCCAAAGTTTATCTCAACCGCCTGAAAAACGCTCGTTTTCCAGCGCAAGGTTTCCATTTCTGTTTCGTCTCGATATTCTAGCTTAGCGACCGCGCCATCGTGACAAAGTCGCCCCAACCGGGGAGTGGCCGAGGATTTATTTCAATCATACAAATCGCACCGTTAGAGGGTCCCTGGGGAAATTTTACCGGAAACGGCGGGAAAAAATACGATGTATTGTGACACAATATATCTTTTTCACCCCACTTTTTAAGCGCTTTTAAGTCAGCTATCTTATCTCGTTTGAGTTAACGTTGCAGCTTAGATCAGCCAAATCATCTAAATAGATTTTTTATACTGCTGCATAACTATCTTCTAGTCGCTCCACTAACCGTTTTTAATATCTCGTTTTACAGGCAGCTGTGTTCCAAAGTGGATTACTGCAAAGCTTCTTGGTCTAAAGAACCAATAATTATGTAATAAGACGGGAAAGGGCACACGTTTAACTAAAAGCCTTGATTTGAATTATTTCGTAGTGATAGTTGCATTGTGAGCTGAATAAATATGAAGTAAACGGATCAAATGGCAGCATCTTAATGCAGAAGACACGCCCCAGAGACAAAAAATAACATTGTTTCCACAATTGCAGCAATTTAGCAATCTTAGCTAATTATATATTTGCCCGATAAGAGTCTAGACAACGTTGTTCAAATCATCTTATATCACGCAAAGCTTCTTGCGCTCTGAAATAAACATTTTCTTCGACGTTGATATTGCGGAGTTTCTCTGCCCCTCGTCCACAACAATTTGACCACTGTGATGACAAATATCGTTGTCGATAACATAACAGACAACGCTAAATTGCGGATTCGATTTGTTGAATCTCTCGACTGGGCCTTTTTGCGAAGAGTGTTTCAGGTAGCTTCCTATCTGTTTGTGCATGCGTAGATTAATTTTCGGCTGAGAATAAGTCGTTTTTATGTTAACTAAAAAGGCGTTCCATTGAGCAGTTACAATTCATCTTCAAAAGTTGTCCTGACAATTCAGGGGACGGCTGACATTTCAGCCTAATTCAAATAAGTCATTAAAAGACCGATTACCATTCTCGACTAGAGAGCTCCTCCCTTTCGCGCATGACCGCGCATGTCTTCCCACCGTCAGACAGTGCTCAAAAGCGATCTTGTATCAAGAGTCTTCGTTCCCCTTGTCCAGTGGTCGGGAAACAAACGACTCTGGAAAGTTCTCTCTAATCCAGGAAGAGGGGGGGGGGATAAAATAAAGGCCTGGGACCGAGAAATGATGTTGTCACAACTTCCAAAACGATCATCTTGGTCAGCGGCGTATTTTGAACGGGCGCTCTGTGCTATTTATTATCGTGAAGTGAAGTTGAGAAAACGGTCAGAGCTGACTCGTTCCCTAATGGCTCTGAAGCTTCCCGTCGAGGTACAACTCACAACTCGAACAAATTATGCACCTATCAATGTAAACCCCTGGGGGGGAGGGGGAGTGCGGGCAAGGGGTGGGGAGTTGACGGCGAAATCCATCTCCTCAGTGGGAGGTTTGATCGATTACTTTTGCTCAGGGGTCTAGACATTTGATTTGTTCGGCAGAGAGACTGGGGCTAAGATAAAGCGTGGTTACCTGGCATCGTCTTTCTTGGCTTTAGAATCGGCGTGGGTTTCGTAGAAGGTGAGTTTTTTTAATCGATATTTATCTGCTACTTGATAGGCCATCTATATAGTTAGTCTATTAAAAAATGCTGTTTTTAGAACGTTCCTACTTTGATGTGTGTAGCCGTGGTAGAAGTTGCTTTTCATACTGAACTAGAATGATGTAACTCAATAGTAGCGCAAGTGAAGTCTCATGCATGCATTGAAGTGTTCTGTAGCAGTGGCACATATTTTATTCTGATTTTAATTTATGCTTTTGAAAAGATATATCAGTAGAAGAGTTTAAGAGGGAATTTTAACTACATTTGTTAAACGTATGCTGCCCCACCCTTGGGAAATTGACCAGATTTTTTGGTCCTTGATCAAATCCCTGGGGATTTGACCAAGAGCACCCCTTGCCTGCACCCCCTCGGGGGGGGGGTTTACATGATAGGTGCATCATAGGTACGAGTTGAGCGCGAAGTCCGCATAGTTAGTTTGCTCGATAATCAGTTTATTCACAGAAACCCAAACATGTCAAGTTGTTTCCGATGTACTGTCGGATATCGGAGTTTTAGGATTCAGACGATAATCAGTATAATTTATTCTCCAAAGGACCACTCTCTGTTGCCAATAAAATGCGGGTTCGATAGCTTCAAAACATCACGACAAACATCGCCTCTTCAACCGACGACGTTCAATTTCATTCAACGCAATATGTACTGGGAACGTGTTCGTCTCTCCGAAACACGAAAAACTGCTTTTGCAAACTTTCCTGTATATCAGCGCGATGTTTTACCTTGGGGAGATCTGAAGAAAAGAAGATTTGAAAAAAAAGGTTATTTCATTCGACCCTTCCCCACCAAACCCGGGTCTCAAAAGTGCTACTTTCCATTTTTGAATCTGTACTGTATTCCAGTCAACGTCGGCTGCGATTCTTTCAGGTGGGAATGTGCAGTGTCTCCTGGAACTGATTATTATATCAAATTCCGGAACAAGTATTTCACCCAGCCTATCTGTCATCTTGGTGTGATTGAAGCATTATACCTGCCAGCTATCTCGTGAACTGCGTATGTCCAGCTTGGACAGGGATAATCACGGAGAAACTACTGTGCGTTAAAAACGGCGTCCGCAAAGAAGTCAATTTTCCAAATTGAAGGGCTTCGAAATTAAAAAAAATTGTTGAACAAACTAAAAAGAAGCCACTGCATGTCGCACTGGCATCGGCCGCCATGTTTCTTGTTTTGTTTACACTTCAGGATGACAAACTCCGCTCGTGCGCAGTACACGAATCCGCTGACTGTGCCTCCATGATTGCTTTGCATCGTTTGGATTTCGTTTAAGAACCCCCCCCCCCCCCCCCCACTGTCTCTAATCCATTAGCCCGAAAACATTGGACTGCCGAATGTACTGCGCATGCTTGGGGTTCAGGGCCACGTTTGACGTCTTGTCTTCTCCCGGTCATTTGTATTGTTTGAAAGAAAATGACTGAAGTCATAATCGTAAACCAAAACGTATCTTTTCGAAGTCGCCCGTTTCTTCAAGCTTGCGCAAAACACTGCAGTATCATGAGCGAGCGTCAACAAAAGCGACAGTGCTTTTACTGTTGATACTGAATTTGAGGCAAAAAAACAAGCAAATTTTGAATCTCTGTGATGGCTTGAATATTTTTGAAAAGTATCACTCGCTAGCACACACTTTCAGAAACCAAAGGCTTCTACTAGACTGCTATGTATAGCACCACGTCATTCACCCCATCTTGTGCAAATCCGGTGCAATTAATCGCTGTTGGACGGTACTGATTGTCGGCAGACTAACCCTTCACCTTCGGATAAGAAACTTTGCTACTTAATTCCACTACCGCTGAAGCTGTTTATTCAGCGGTGAACAAGCCCTTGGTTCGCATTTAAAATAGCGAACCACAGGATTTGAACATTTTTCTGGTAACTTTTTATTGGGATTAGCGCAGGTTAACTCCCACTCAGAGGTCGCACGGGTGAAAAAACATCCATCCACTGGTAGCGGACATCGATTATCGTGGGCAGTTTAACAGAAGGTTCTTCGACGGATGTATAGAGGATATTACACGGTGGCTCGAAGATATGAATTTTATGTTCTCGTGGCAAGAACAATATCTCACTCGTTCGCTTCGCTCACTCGTGAGATATTGTTCTTGCCACTCAAACATAAATTTCATATCTTCGAGCCAACGTGTAATGTTCTTTTTATTATATGGAGACAACAAATTCAACAAAAGCAAAAGGTGGAAATGGTGACGTCATTGAAGGATACGACACTCACAAAGGTGACATACGGAAAATACGCCACTCGGGTCCCGGATGAAGTGGCGTATGGAATCTACGAGTGGTTTAGTTTCCAGTAAAACACTCTCCTCTATATAATAAAAGCGGATAGACCAAAATTATCCCAACCGATTAGTGTTTTATCTGTTTTCGGCCATTTGTTCGATCAAGTACACGGCCCTCAAGATGTTGGGATACATTGAAGGAAAGCGTGGGAAATGGGGAAATAAAAGAAAAGCGATGGCAACGGGAACGCTTTGCTTAACTGTATTCCAACATGATGAGGGCCGTTTACTTGACCGAACAAATGGCCGAAAACAGATTAAACACTAATCGGTTGGGATAATTTTGGTCGGAGAATACATGTCACGCTGTTCTCGCCCTGTGGGATTCTTCAGGCTGCAGGAGTGTAGCTTGGCGACAAACCTGAAGCATTCTGATTCCTCGCTCAAAAATTCTTCTACCATTTTTGACGTACCCAAAACGCATAATTTTTTTGGCCAGTGTTATCAAACCCACGAAACGTACTAGGTGTAACGTTTAACTGATATTGGATGATCAGAAAATGGTAAAACTTTAAGCATTTCAACGCAAATCTTTCTTAAAGCGTTCAAAACTTGGAAAGCCACTCGTAACAAAAAAAAAGGAAAATTCCGAGACGAATTTGTGTTTCCTTTGTAAATAAGTGAACAAGGTTTCACTGTTGGTGTTCTCGAACCTTTTCAAGAGCAGCATTCCCGTCATCCCTTTTTTTTTTTGAAAGCATCCATTAAAACCTTAACAGTTTTCAAGTAAGGTTCTCCTTTGCGAAAACGAGATGTTTGAAGCGGCTTGAAAATTTTAAGGGGCAAGTTTTATATTCCACCTGCCAGCAAGAAACTTTTTCCTCTTACATTTCACCAAATCTTGTTTCCGCTTGAATGTGATTTTCATGTCAAATAGTAAGCTAATTTCCGAGCTTGTGTTCCTGTTATTTACTTCCGATACCCCAAGTATTACTACTTTAATGCGTCCTTTTAATTGGTAATATCCAGGTTCCCTTAGAAAAAAAAATTCAGCCGAAATGTTATTTAAAAATCTCGAGCTAACCAAAACCTAGCAGTAATGTTGATATTCTGGCAGGCAGTTAGCATTTGAAAACTTATTTCATCTTCTTTTTAATTGTTTGCTTTTGTTACTTACCTTATAAAATAAACAATGATTACCTATTTTTAATCAGGGCAATTGAATTTTGCTACAGTATTCCGAATAATATTTATTGTGTTCCATCAGTTTTCTACATATATCGCTATTCTATGGTAAGAAAGTTAAATGATAAGAATATTAAACCGGAAAGAAATCCAGATCCTAGTTTTAAGGCAACAAGTTTTGAAGAAATATAGCAAACTGAGAATTGGTAATGACTGTTTGCACAGTTTCATCTTATATGCAACGAATTAAGCATGTTGTTTTAAGATATTTGTTTTCCTCGGCAACTGTTTTAATATTTGCATTCGAGGGGAAGGCTGCTGTTACGTGTGGCAGAAAAATGACTCGATGTTCAGGTTTGATCACGACTGACAGCAAGGCTAAGCAATGTTAAGACTGGCGCTTTAAATCAATTCACATTGATCTCTGTGCTCTGAATTGAACAACCTTAAGTGCACTTTCAAGACTGACGAGATTTCGCCAACAACCGTGGGAAATTTAAGTTTGAATTCTGGTAAGTTCCAAATAACATTTCAGGCCTTATTAGAGAGGAAAATTGGCATATATAAGGATGCCTCTCGATCGATACATGAAAAGATCAGTTAAGTAAGCGCCATGTGAGACAGTAAACCCCGATTTTCTTTACTAATTTCTAAATGATATACATAAAAAAAATTATTGCCCAGCTAAAGACACTTTAAAACGTGTAATTAACATGAAATCGTTTCTGAGAATAGCAAGTTCAAAGGAAAACTGTTATAATATCGGAAAAGGAGTCGTTAATTGTCATTGTGCATGTTTCTCAGAAGCAAACGTTTCTTTATGGTTTCTTTTTTATTTGATTCTATTTTGAAAAACATTAAAAGGGAATAGCGGTCTCATCATTACTGACAGTGTATGAAAAGTAGTGTTGGTTGAACTGGAAAAGAAAATTGAGCACAACTGAATAGTGCGTGCGAAATACTAATTTTCTAAAAATTATAAGACTGTACGTGGAACGCTTGACAAAGTTATTAATACGAGACCCTTTTTAACAGCTCAAAGAAATCAAGTGCATACGATTGTAATACCCGCATTGACTTGAATCTGAATCACAAAACACGAGAACTAAATATATAACATAACTAAACAGAGCTGAAAAGAGAAACAGAGAGACGAACGAACACCTTCCCCACACATTGGCGGGACAGTATGGGGTTTGTGGCCTAAGCTTTCTTTGTAGGTGTCTTTGTCTGAAAATTGTTATTCTTCATTACACACCTTACTTGATGAACGAGATCCGTCTGTTTTCGTACTGAAATCTTGTTGGCTATCATGAAACTGAAAACCACGTTCATTTTGTATAGTAAGCACTATCACATCTGGGAGACTGTACGTTGTAAAATTCAAAAGAAACTTAACGAGCATCAACTTTAAAGAGGCGATTGTTTAATATTTTAGTGCTTTCTAGTGGATGCTCTACTCACCATATTGGCGCAAAAATACTTTATATATGACTGCAAACTAAAGAGTTGGGAGACGGACTAGACCGTTTTTAATTAAATTGTCTTATGGATAGTATTTCAACTTCTTACGGGATAGATGATTTCAGATGTACGAGTTGTGTGTGTTAATATAGCTTTATTTGCATTAAAATAAACGGAAACAGTTTTCCGGCGCACTTTCGAGCGCGTTTAATGGGAGCATTTCGGAAAAGAGAGACTAAATAAAAACAGACTCGAACGGAATCAATACAATCTTATGATTTAAGGAGACTGAGGGTTTGAGTTAGCCATCCGCTACTATGGTGCTTAACCCTTCTGCACGGGTGAATTACATTCCGGGTACTGAGTTTCTTGGCTGTCCTCGGCACAACAAAAATGTAAAAAAATTTAATTAGTCTCCGGTTTAAGCTCGGCTACGTAGCACGTTCATTGTTTTTTGCCTTTTTCACTAGGAAATGGACTTGCGGACACTACTTAACGCTTTTGTGGTGATTTGCAGTGTATTGTTTGTGGTCGATGGGGTAAACCACGCAACGAAGGTAATGTACGAGCGTCGAGTAAAATTCACGACGATCGGATCGATGCGGTTTGTCTGTATTCAGCGAATTCCCTGTTATATATGATTATTTCTTGGTCTGCAAACTGACGTCTGATCAGTCTACAAATTGATGCATCAATTTTGAAAAACGAACGGGCTAATTGCGTTAGTATCATGTAAAATTGCTTTAAAAAATGCAACTAAATTTCAGTCGGTACATCAGTTCATATCCTTTCAAAAACAGTTACAGATGTTCCAGATCGAGAGCGCCCATGGGGTCAATCACACAGGTAGAAAATTAGATTAAATAAACTTTTTCACGAGTCTGCCGTATTGGTTACCGTAAGAGTAAAAATTGCGATTAAATTGTGGCAGAACACATTTATGTTCGCTCAGCGAAAATTAGTATAAAAATGCAAAGTGAGTATTGTCAGGTCTAAAACTTGAAGTAACACTTCTTTACGATGGTCGCTGAAAGGCATGTGCCATTGTATCCGTAGGCGAGTCAGCTAGCAATCATCTGCACAGTCAGAGGACAGGAAAATAAGACAACATGCTGATCAGCAGCTAGGTGTAACACACATATATAATAATTATCATTTATTGCACGCAGGAAGCTGAGGAGTCGAAGACCATCGCTGTCCGAGACGTTGCCGGTAAGGAAACATATGCAAATTTATAATATTTAGTGTTTGTGTATCATGACGTTGCTGGATGCTGCTTTTATGACTGTCAATGGTATTCTTCTGAAAAGCTTTCACTGTATCATACACTATACCACGGATATAGACGGGCATCTACACATGCCGGCACCAAGTGCGCGCGCCGGAGTAACATGACCAGATAAAGAGACTGAATATGGAGAGATCCATGCCTTCAAATGCGAAAACTATACCAGTCAAATCACCTGAATTGAAACCTTTCTTAGGTGACCACCTCTTGAACTGACAATTCTTAGCTTTCCACGGGCAAAAATTTGTTAGCTGTCTCATTTTCGCTCTCTCGGCCGCGCTTCAGACGGAAAAGCCATAACCAGAGATAACAGAACCGTGAGCAACACACTCGTTTGTAATGTCGATTTAACGCTTTTATTGGTAGAAAAAGTAGCTTAATTTCTCTTGAGAAAACGCGCATGCCTTTTTGACAGACGACCTAAATTGTCTTAAAATTGTAGTGCATTTTTATCACCGCGCTTTCTAAAACTACATGTACAAGTAAGTTGAAACAATTGAGCCGATCACACAATCAAGTCATGCAGTCAGTTTGAGGTGAACACAAGGCCCCAAGGTCTTTTATATTAGCTTAGATGCCGATGTCTTGATGTCTCTTGAAATAAGGACATGGACGAAACACCTCTGTTATAGCTACATGCTAGTGATTCTCAATGCGGTCTGATTTTTTTAAGCAACCACCTACCGCAGTATGTGACTACCAATGCTTCACATTTTGGGCATTTTGGATGGCGGCGTACATGAAGTAAGACTATAGTAGGAACTGATTGGGAAAACTGTAAGCGAAGCAAAGAAAAAAAACCATACCCAAGCTGTTCTTTTGTCTTTCAGTTGAAATTGACTACGAGCCAGTTGGTTGTTATCGGGATAAGCGCAGAGACAGAGCGCTTAGTCGTTTGGTAAAAAACTTTAGAGGAAGCATAGACCTTTGGAAACATTGGCCTGATATGAGCTCAGTTATTCAAAAATGCGCCCAAGAAGCCTTCATTCAAGGTTACACTATGTTTGGAGTCCAGTTTTATGGCGAGTGTTGGTCGGGCGAAAGTACTCAAGGCTATAACAAGCATGGCAAAAGCCCAGACGGCTGCATCCATGGAGTCGGAAAACAAAATGTTAACTTTATTTATCGCATCCCGATCCCAGGTAGGGCTGAACTTTGCTTCCCTAAAATTTGATCTTTAGAACACCATTTCACCTGACCTGTTTTCAACAGTCTTAAAACTTTAGCTATTATCGTTATCATGATATTGTCAATCTCATTGCCACTGACACTGTCACCGCCATTGTGACTGCCATTGTCATTGTCATTGCAATTGTCACTACCATTACCATTGCCACTGTCACTCTCATTGTTACTGCCAATGTCATTGCCATTTTGATTGCAATCGTTACTACTGTTACCATTGCCACTGTCACTGTTATTGCTATTGCCATTCACCGCCATTATCATCAGTCATTGCCCTCGTCTTTGCCATTGTGACTGTCACTGTCATTGCCATTTCCATTTGCTATTACCATTATCATTATCTCATTATCTCTCTTTATCTTTATCAGAACCCTTATCACCAGTCACTGCAGTCATTGGTATCCTTGTCATTGTCGTTGTCATAATCACTGTTGTTGATCAATATTGCAATTTTCGTCTTTATTTTCATCTTCATTTCCATCCCTATCCCTGTAACTTGCACGTAAAATACCAACAGCTGAGGTTCAAAGTTATACAAACCTCAGCTGATTAATCCTATTGTCTTATGGAATCAAATTGCCTTATGCGGCTCGAGGCGCGAAGAAGGCAGGTAACAGGTCACCTATGGAATGAATCTCACTTAAAAGGGAAGGGGGTTGTATTATTCATGCCGAAGGTAATTACTACTCTCTAATAGACTTATACACATTTATTTCATAGCGAATCCAGTCCCAGTAAAGGCCCCAAATTCCGTTTGTGACTTTGAAGGTCAAACCTACATAAATGATGACAGCATGGAGGTGTATAAAGGAGACTTAGCCAGTGGTTACTGTGAACAGTGCACGTGCAAGGATGGAGAGCTGATAGATTGCCACCACATCTATGACTGTGTTCTGAATGATTCCAGTTGCAACAGCTACTCAAAGAAACCTGGTCAATGTTGCCCGAGTTGTGAGAAAGGTGCCGGTATCATCGTAGCTTACTCGACTTTATTTTCACAGGCACAGTGATGGTTGTAACGCTAATGAAATAGTATCTGAGCAGTGGCAGTGAACTAAAACGAAACAGAGCAAAAAAACTGAAGTAAACAAAGTGGAATGCTCTGGTCTTGTTCATTATCTCGTAGGAAACTATGAATGCTTTGTTATAGATTCTAATCCGTGCGGCTTTTAAAAATTGCGTTCAAGAGACAATGCTTGAGGAGTCAGATGCAAACGCTAGAACGCCGTACAATGCAATACAACAATACATAACTTAATTTAAATCGGATTATAGATCTAGGGTTTCCGAGAGAAAGGAAAAGAAAAAAATTACAGAATATGCAATAGTGCTAAACGATTAATAACAAACTGACTGTATCGTGTTTCTAATCGTTTAAGACGGTTGTGTCACACTCATGGCAACCCAAAGGATTTCGAACGTATTTATCCTTATTCACAGATATTCCTGACAACGCGCCTGTCTGCAAAATCAAGGACCGAGTTTACAAAGAAGGAGAGAGCATGCAAGTCCTAAGGGACCTTGGTCGGCAAGTGACATCAGAGTGTCATCAGTGCACGTGTACAGCAGGAAAAATCCAGAAGTGTCACAGGATTTATTACTGCGACTTGAACAGACCTGGATGCAAACACTTCATCACGGTTCCAGGGCAATGTTGTCCGGCTTGCGCCCGCGGTATGGAGTATCACTTACTCATGAATTTATGTTGGTTAATTATCGAGACTGAACAGAATTAAAGAAACATAATGCTTAATTACCTTTATTTTAATTCTGATGTAGCTTTTATTCCATTCAGGACTAAATAGGTCGTTTTCACAGTCATGACGTCACGGCGGCCATGTTGGTGTACAAGGCTAACCCTCTGGGAATTGAGCTCTATTTCAAACCAATCAAATCAAATGTTGGTTTTTGGAGAGAGGGAAAACCCGGAGTGCCCGGAGAAAAACATCTCGGAGCAAAGTAGAAAAGCAACAAACTCAGCCCACTTATCACGCCGAACCCGAGACACAGTGGTAGAAGACGAGCGCTCTCGCCACTGCACCAACCCTGCTTCCCTGGTAAATACGCATGCCTAATAAACCTTATTTTCCTGGTTTTATCTAGTGCTACCCAAGCCCTCTCCTCCATCCTGCAAAGCAAGTGGACGAAACTACAACGGTGGAGAAAGCATGGAAGTGTTGAAGATGTCGGACGACGGAAAGACAGTGACTTGCCACCAGTGCAAGTGCATCGATGGCAAAGTGGACGAATGCCATCATATCTTTCACTGCTCTGTAAACAGTTCAAACTGTACCAGCTACCGGAGGAAGCCTGACCAGTGCTGCCCTGAATGTGGTATGTTCCTAATTTTTAAATCAATTCAGTTTTCGTAATAAGTCAGCACGTGCCTGCCCCTTTTAACTTTTTAGTTATTTGAGGAAGCCAGACCCCCTATATCTATCTCGATCTATCTATTTGAATAATTTATCTGCATGTAAGTAAGTTTATGGGGTAAATAAATTGTTGTTGTTGTTGTTGTTGTTGACTGAGCTTTTTAGCTCACATGAGGCGTTACATGGGTAAATAAATGAATGATTGATTGTTTTATTGAGGCAACACATTTCAAATGGCACGTAACATTGTGCCATAACATGTACATGCGTCATTCACATAACATTACGGTAACCATGAAACCAACCGATATTACCGTAAAAACTGATGTTAGGTGGATGAACGAACGAACGCACGAACGAACAAACGGCGCGGACGGACGGGCGGACAGCTGGATGGACTGAAAGTCTGCATGAAATAGTTGAACTGAATAAAATTTAGTCTCATCCATACCTAGCTGATCTTTTTCTTTAGTTTACCAAATTTGTTGAACGAAATTCCCTTAGTCAGCTTTTGATCTTTACTCTCAGTTGAATTTGATTCGAATGAAGAGCATGCTCCGAGTTGCAAAATACATGGACTGGCATACAAACATGGCGAGAGCGCAGAAGTGTTGATGGAATCCCCTGACAAGAGCAGCATTTATTGCCAACAGTGTAAATGCCAAGCTGGAAAGCACACATGTCACAAGATTTATGACTGTGATATCCAGAATGGAGCGTGTGAAAAATCTGTCAAGATCCCAGGTCAATGTTGTCCTGTGTGTGGTAAGAAAAGTTTAATTTCCGATTTTAATTTTCCCTTAAAGCACTGGAATTGATCGGTAGCAATTGTAGGCTAAAATGGTCATTTCATAATGAAGCTGACTGAGAAATCCGCCATTCATGTCTGCCGTAACGAAAGAAAACATTGTTGTCCGGCATCGGCACTAGTCTGGCACTGTGAAAGAACGACCCTTACTCTGGATCATTAGTTATAGGACATTGAACATCACCCATAGCAGACATAGCAAAGCTAGCTGCCATTTGGTTTGTCTCTTACATTAAAACCGCTTCTGTGGTCTGACCCTAAAGCTTGCTATAACAACGGACAACAGCTTGAGCCTGGTGACACGTGGCGAAAGTTATCTGGAAGTGACTGCGTAGAATGCATGTGTAACGACCGTGGCACTGCCAGCTGCAAGAGGGTTCAGGGAGGTTGTCAAGTGGGTAAGAACGATATCCCAATTGAATGCTGCAAAATTCGGTCGTGTGACATTAGAATATCATATTTTGCCATTTTGCCTTCGCTTCCGAGCCAGTATGGTTCACCGAAGCATCATATAGGACTAAACTGTGATAAATTTGGCTTCATACATTCAAATTGAACGGAAAAAAAGTTCTAGAAGTAAACGTTTTGGATTTGTCGAACTTCAAAAAAAACAATTTCCTGTTTTCACTATTCAGCGCAACCCATTATGTGAAGGCTTTGGCAAATGTGAACACATTGTTGCGGACTCATTGTTGCCGACACAAATGTTTCCCCGTTTGCCCGCGCGCGCAACATTTGTTGCGGACACAAATTTTGTATCCGCAACAAATGTTTCCCCGTTTGCGCAGCATGGAAACACAACATTCATTTTGTGTTCCGCGCGTATGCGCGCCCAAAAAACATCATGAAGAACAATGTGTCCGCAACAATGTGTCCTCGTTTGCCAGGGCCTTAAGAACAATATTCAAAGACTTTATAGACTTGAAATTTACATTTACTTTTTGGTTTGCTACAAGTTAAGCTGAATAATAGACCATGTCATTCACTACTTTTGTGTTTGATTTTTCATAGCATAAGATTAGAAGTAACAGAAGCTACAATGCCAGCCAGAAAACAGTCCACTGGAAGGGAATCAGGATTAAAAATCACACGTTTAAATCTGTAACATTAAGAGAGAATTATGAACATTCGCGTACAAGCATGAATTAAAAAACCGAGTTGAGAGCGCTTGTTTGTCGGTCTTGATATGTTGCCTAATTCCTAATCCCAAGGCGGTGGCTAGTATATGAGATTAATAAGTAAGTAAAGAAAAAGGTTTAGGTCATCTTCTTTCCTCCCGCGGACAGTCTGTTATGCATCACTGGGGTAATAGACCCTTTGCAAGAATGGCTGCCTTTAAATTAGTCTTTTGTTCATATTCAAAATAGCCTCACTAACGTCGCTCAGGATAACATATTCTTTCGACTTTTTGTCTCAAAAACGAGGTTGAATATGAACAAAAGAATGATTCAAAGGCATCCATTTTTGCAAAGGGTCTACATTTAAAAACTTTTTTTTTGGAAGGAATTGACTGATTGCCCCTCATTTCATTGGCAGCAAGTAATTGGAGACATTGTTTATCCAAGTGGCTTGTTGCCTTCGATCCCTTCATCCTCACGCCAATTTCACCCTCCCCTCCCCCCAGGCCATAAGACCATTCATGCAGATCCAGATCTAAACTGACGTCCATTCTGGTTGCTCACGAGGTTCCTGTCGACTGATATCACACGATACGACAAGGAGACAATTCGTGTAAAATAGAAGGTTAAAGTAATAGAGGTAAAACTTCTTCAAAACAAGAGAAGTATACTTTATTGTCATGCAGTTACAGGCATGAAATTATCTCGTGGTGCATGAATCCGGTAGGCAAGCGCTTTGAGCCTGAGTGGATTTTCTGGAACAGTCTCTAAATGTGCCATCTTGGAAACAAGAAACAATTTACACAATTTAAACTTGTTTGCAATTGTAAGTTGTTTCTCTACGAACCACTACAGCGAGCACACTGAGAAGTCACCGAAAATTTGCGGCGTTCTCGTTGCCGTTGCCGCCTCGTTGCTTAATTAAGCTCCCTAATAACTAGCCATACACAAGATCGTAAGACATAAACATAGACTCCATGAAAAAGGAAGAAAGTAGATGACCGAAAAGAAAAGAAAACAGTTTGCCATAGCGCATGGTTATATGATTAACAGAAAATAATTTCAGTATGTTAAGTGTTCAGCCCACAAGTTTTTTAATTTTTTAGGAAAGTTATAACTTGAGAGGTTTTTTATATCGGTTGGGAACTGAAATAGGCAGCTTTTTAAAGGACCAAGAGGTGCTCACATGCTGTGAGAATGCCGCTGCAACACCAGTGAAATGATGCCCCTCTGCTTGCATGATCTCGTAAATTCGCGGACTCTGAAACGTGAATTCAAAACTGGGCTAAAAATCACGGCTTAAGTAGCTATGGTTAAGGATGATTTACTCTTCCGATTACTGAATTAAAGAAGACAAGTATCATAGGATATCGGTCAATTCATGACATATGCATGGCTGACCACTAGGTTTAATTTATGCCTCCTGAAATTTACAGAATTAAAGTAACAAAAATAGTCGATTGATGTAACAGTGTTTTCATAATATTCTATACAAATTAAAATAAATATCGCTAAAAAAGCAGAGGCTATACATAAACAAACGCGGTAACAATGAAAAAATCATTCGATTTTCGCAATTTAAACTTAGTTTTATTTGCTCTTAAAGGCCTCTGATTAGAATTTCATCAAATATCACGTTTATAGAATAACGGGGAAAAAGAAAATATCCGAAATGTATTTCGGCAAGAAAGATTAGCAATTGTGAAATCATATCTTGAGACGAATATATTTCGAGAATAAATTGTATCTGTAAGCTTATCCGAGGAAAGTATAGAGTTTGTTTGCAAAACTTGCTAATAACTGAAATTTAATTATAGACATGATTCTTAGTCGGACGTCACCGCTTCTGACATGAAATTTATTATCGTTTTCGAGATGATTTCGAGATTGAAATTGCCATTGATTGAAATAGAAAAGACACCTCGATCTCTTGCTTCAAAATTGTCAATGCCCCATGGCTAAAGACGAAGGAATATGTTTTCAGTACAAAAGGGATATTTGGTTTCTGTTCTGTGACATTAACGCAAGAGCTAGGGTATTGTTTTTTTCTTTGCTTTGTTTTACAAAGCTCGCGCGCTGTGACGTTGAATTCGTCCTGTCATTGACGTCCTTCGCGCCTGAGCAAATACCACCATTTACACGCGGATCAATACCAATTTTAATTAAAGACAGAAATTAAACATCGTTTGTTTCGTGATCTTTTTTTATGGCTGATTGTCCAAGTTAGTAACGCAGATTGCACTTATCCAATTACAGCTGTTACTAAGCCGCCTAATTCAGACAAAACACTCCTCTCTTACTAGGTCAGGGAAAATCTAAAACGAAGTAAATTAAAAACCGCACTGACAAAGACACACAAGTTCAATTATTGGCATAGTAGAGGCCTTATTGTTGGACCAAAAATTGCAAGAAAAGTAAACAAGAAGCCGAAATGACGGTTTTTCTCCTCTTCAATTGACGTGCTTGCGAAAATGATATCTCAGTTACATTTTCATTAGCGGGAGAAGTTACAAGACCGTGCGAACTCAATTTTTTCTGGGAAGTCCTCGAGCTACACTTTGCCTATTCTTGCGAAGAGGAAGGTGGGTTCTTAAAAGCTTTTCTTAGGTGCTTGCACAAATAGAAATGTTTCTACTGCAAGCCATTCTAAAATCGAAACGATTTCTTTAAAATCATAGATTGAAAGATCTAACTTTGAAAATCCCTTGAGGTGTTTTTCTCAACAATGAACAGGCATAAAACAAATATTTCACAAATCATTGGAACGTATAAGTGCGAGAACATTTCTATGGCCATTGGGTGACTGTTTCCGGCTTTGCCTTGAAACGCTCAACGGGGACAGAATGTTAACTAACCCTTGTTAGTGAACCAAGCGTTTTCTCGTGTTAAAAAAAGCAGGCTGTTGAGAGACCTTTTGTCTTTCCGCCCTTTTGCCTATTGTAAACTTGTTAGAAGAGAAATGTTTACTTACAGAAATTGATTTTTAATATGCAGTAAAAATGGTACAACGCACCGTGCGTTTGAGAACAAGGACCCTTCGTTCTCGTGGGTTTGACCTGATTTCCGTCGCCTTGAATTCAATGTTGTTCACTGATAAATGAAGACAGTCCCAGCTGTCGGTCATGTAAACGCTTAAGGTTTATTTCGTGTTGCCTGTGAGAGAATGTTAATTCTTCTGGACACGAATTACACGGCTCAAACGAGTCAGATTTGAATTAAGGGCTCGTTAAAACTCAGTGCCACCGGAAAGGTGAAAAGCAGCCCGCAGAATTTGCAATTCAGTAAGCAAGCACGCCGCGGATGTTTTGTTTAACTGGTTAAATCGAAGCAAAATTGGCTTTTATTCATATCATGACATGGATGTTAAGAGATAATCATTACAATTATCGTTCTGATTGGTAACGAAATTAATGTGATTTCCTCTCAACTCTCTGCGTTTTTATTAGACTCTGTCAGTAATTTGGCTCACTTGATAATAAATTTTCATAGCTTCCTTCTCCCGAGATTGTCCCTTATCTACTTTTCTCTAATTTCTCTGGAGGTTTTCTAGAAAGCTGTGCAAAACGAAACATGCCTTAAAATTAAATACACCTCAAATTCTCATGTTTGCGAATCAGATTCAGAAGTTGTCAAAATCGCAATTCTAACTTTTACAGAGGGCGAGACTCCACAGGCAGATAGAGTTTGCTCCATGCCATACTATACTTTTCTTTTGTGTTGTTAAATAGTGAGAGAAAAGAAAGGAGTAAAAACAATGAAAATGATGGTCACTAATTTATCCGCTCTATAAGGTACACTTGCTCTGGCCTATTGAAAAAAAAGAGACTTTGTTCGACACATCAATTTTCTCAAGATAGTACGTAAAAACGTGGAGTAATTCTTCAAAAGAATGAAAAATAAAAGCAAATCATATTTTATTTATGAAATATTAGTCACGCTGATTGAAATTAAGTGTTCGCAGTTGGTTAACTGTCATAAATCAACAGCTTATTAATTCACCGAGAGGATCCTACGCCCATTTCGCTTTCATCTAAATTTATACATTTGCAGTCTGAAGCAAGTTTACACGTGCAATGATGGAATGGGAAAAGACTGTGGCTTTACTGTTGACGTGTTTAACCTTCTTTTTGGAGATACAGGTGAGTTTGAAAATGCCCCTACATGTTTGATCAAAAGTTCTAATCTCAAAAACGCGAAGTCGATTGACGATCAAGGTCGGCTTTTGTGATTTACTCTTTTTCTCCTTTCGAAGAACAGATCAAAACATAAAACTTAATTTATATTGCGAGCTCATACGTGTTCCTAATAACAGGCTTAAAGTAATGATAAAATCATATGTTCAAATCAAATTCATCATTACAAGCCCTTTTCTTGCTTTCTTTTCAGGCAACTGACATAAAGGTGAAAAGTTCTGGTAAGGCAAAAAAAATTGAAGTATAATCATAACCAAATGTATTATTCTGTCTGTTTTGCATTTTACTGTATATTATAATTTCACTTTGCAATTTTTATCTTTTTATGTATTTTTCACTCATCAGATGGAAACATTCGATACAAATACATTGCTGCTAGCGCGACCAAGGGCTCAACAGGGCTCTTCCTTCCCATTACTTTAACGCCAGGAAATAGCTAAATTGGCAGAAAGAGAAAGATTATAACTTTAAAGAAGTGATTAACATGTGCGCTATGCAAGCACGCAACGGGAGCGACTTAACTTTCTTTGGCGTGCAGCATTACGGAGAATGCTGGGGAGGAAGGGAAAACCCCTTTTACAATCGATTTGGAAAATCTAAAATTGTTTCGAGTTTCCCTGGGTGCCTGGTGTTGGAAAGAGTTGGGCAAATGCTGTTTATAAAATCATGTAAGTGTCTAAGGCCCCATCCACACGTATCCGGAGATTTTTGTATCCGCAAATTTTTTAATGCGGATACAAAAATCTCCGGATACGTGTGGACGGGGCCTAACGTTTATGTTTTTTTATACGGCTCTGTAAATTTGAATTTGAAATTAAATTTGGTTGTTTTTTTTTGTGGCTAAGTCGACCATCTCGAGAAAAAAATTCTTGTTTCATAATGTCTTAATCTCGTGAGGAACGAAATTTCCTTCCTACATTTACTCATATCCAAAGAGTGACAAACTGATCAACGGCTAGCAACTCTGCCACGTTCCACAAGCAGATACCGTAAGAACAAGGTAATTCCACAGACGATGGCCTCGTTTTTTAACATGTTCTTCTCTCTTTGTCTTTTCTTTGCAGTTGAATGCGAAGTAAAAGGAGTAAGGTACAGAGACGGAGAATCGTTTTATATTCCACAGAACCCAGTCAAGTATAATGACATCGGATGCCAATACTGTTCCTGTGATCGGGGCGTGAAGAATTGCAATCTTAACATTAAATGCGATTTCTTCTTTCCCTGTGACAAGTTTATTCCTGCTTCACAAGGCCAATGCTGCCCAACATGTGGTGAGAAAAAACTTTCATAAACAGTAGCCGAAATGGAAAACCCTCTTTTAGTCGCTACACTGCCTTATTCTCTATGACCACAAAATTTCAATAGACTTCCAATAAATTAAATAATGCTGTCTTGATTCTAACATTGTAATCTTCATCCTTCAAGCACTTTTTTTCTCATTGCCAGGTTTTGGTCATCAGAACGAGCTTCTGATATTTAGCAGAACCTTAAATAGAAAACAGGCTTAGTTGCATGTTTGTAAAAGTACGGACGTTTCATCGACGAGTAATTTGGTGTTTTACTGGCCCAAAGTTAACCGTTTAATTTTAGTAAAAATTTGTTTGTTTATTCATAATGATCTTAGTTGTTGATCAGGTTCACTGAATATTCTCTCAGCTAGTCCCGTAGAATGTTCTTCTGGCCTCATAAGAATAGTCCAAAAATACAGGGAAACTGATTCCAAATCAACAACATAGCAACGGCACGCGATACTGAAGACCTTCAAGATGTTTATTGTTAAACAACCAAGACAGCTAGGCACCCATGCCTTTTGTTTTAACTTGCTCGATCCTTACTCCATGTTCGATATTGTTATACCTAAAAGCTTGTTATCACAACAACAAAAGTTACCAGAATGGTCAAACATGGATCAACAGACAATGGGGCAATTGTTTTGAATGCACGTGCGTGCGTGGACAAGCGAAGTGCGAGAAGGCCATGCAGTGTTCAGCAAACTGCCCCAATCCTGTTTATGAGCCTGACAAATGCTGTCCAACTTGCCGTGAGTATTGAGTGAATGAATCTCACTCATTATCTTTCTACCTTTCTTACTTTTCAATGTCTCAAAATTGTCATGACCGTACTTTGCGGGATAAAATAACTATAAAACATTTGAGTGTCTGAAACAAAGTGGGCGTATTTTTAGCAAAACAAAAAGCATTATTTGATAATAAGGAATATAAGGCGATTCAAGTTTGTACGTACCTTTCCTTTTCTAAAGTTAGACCACGCCACCAACGTTAAAATTTCTGACAAGGCATCAGTCTGCTCAACTTGGAAGATTGCCTTTTTTGCTTAACCAACCTTTACTACACGGAAGCGCGACAGCAACCCTTTCATTATTTTTTGAATTTGCCATTCAGAGATGCACGGGTTTGAAATCGAAGCGAGCAATTATTTTCTTCTCATCTTAGGCGCTGGGGCACCAACCACACAGGCTGCGTTCACGGTCCCAGAAGAGGAAACCAGAGCTCCGCCAATCATGCCTCCTCGTTTCCCTTGGAAACTTAAAAGAAGTCTGAAGTTGAAGAAAAGAACCAAAAGAAGCAACAATTAGCAGACAGGTTAGTTTCTGTGAGCGACGGTGTTACATATTTGGTGCCCTATTAGGAGGGAACAATTGCAAATTCTGTAAAATGATGAGAAACAATCTTGACCATATTAAGTAGCAATTAGGACCCTTTCGCAAACATGCTGGGAACAGCGGAGAACCTTAAAGAACTGAAATGGCAATTGGTAGATTAGGGAGAAGTTGGGTTCACGAAGTTAAGGTCGGTCTTTTTCTTTGGCCCTCTAAAGTTGCCTCCTACTATGGAAACAAATATAAATAACTAAAGTTTTATGTACATAAACACACTTGTTGGCGACTATAACTATAATAGAGACATGGAGGCTGTACTGATTCCAACAATAGACTTCAGACAAACAACGGTTTGTCTGGCGGAAAGAAATAACTGAATAATAACTGAAACCATATGAGCAATAAAACAATAGAACACGCTTACCCTGGGGGCCATACATCATAAGGACTCTAAAGAAAATGCAAATGTATAAACTAAGGACAATTACT
The DNA here is from genome assembly GCA_948470475.1 of Galaxea fascicularis. Lineage (NCBI taxonomy): Eukaryota > Metazoa > Cnidaria > Anthozoa > Scleractinia > Euphylliidae > Galaxea > Galaxea fascicularis. The sequence goes on along the minus strand of OX419343.1, from coordinate 24,964,729 downwards.
GACTAATTAGTTCTGTACAAACGAAGGGAAACGAAAATGGTTGTTTCGAAGTGAAATTAAGCCTACGGTTCACGGCCACATTAAGCCATAGGAAATAGTGTTAAAATGCTTAATATATTCGAGAAACTGGTATCGCACAAAGAATAAAAACTTATAAGCCAAAGGATTACCAAAGGGTTCCAAAACGATGGCTTACTTACCGATTGTATGCAAAAAACGAAATGAAAACAATCTGCACAATTACTTCAATTGACTACCGACATGCGCTCTAGCTCCAAGTGCGCATGAGTGGCCGTACTTCCATGCTGTATGCAATCAGGGCCTCACGTGGGCTAGTCACAGCACTCCCATTTTGACGCCATAGGACACTGTTATACTTGGATACTTTGCAAATACTTGTGAACACAATGTTGAAAGACAAGTAAGTTAAAAATGCTCTAAAGAAACTTAACTAAGACTCTTCGCTCCTACTCCTCTGATTTTTTCTAACGAGAGTTTTTTTTCTGTTTCCTCTGCAGGATGTTTCCTGAAAAATGGCGGATCCATTGCCGTATTATCCCTCGATCAAAATACTGTTGGTTTCATGCAACTTTAAAATGTATAATCAATAAACATGTACTGCTTAACATGCCTTACATTCTCTTGTGCATAGTCTTAAACTTCCTCGCTCATATAAAGTTGGATATTTGAGGTAAGGAAAACAGTATAATATTCTGCCCTGGGTATTGTTATTTATGACATGTAAATAAGATATGCGAAATCGCTCTGGCTTGGGACAAGCCCAAACCAGACGGAGAGTCTGGAGGATTCGCTCCAAAAACCCGGATTCCTCGCGGAGTGGGAGGGCGGGTCGCTAGATCTGATCTAAACGGCGGCCTAGAGTAGAGTGCAAGGGGCGGGCCCAACACGGACCTTTGTATTTATAATTTACAAGTCCCCAGGGCATATTATTAACATATGCAAATGACTTAGCATAGCAAGATCACATTCAACCTCGTTCCCAGGGTCTCTCATCTTACCGCTCCTCGTTCGCTCCAGGGAGCGGTCAGATGAGAGACCCTGGGAACGAGGTTGGATCACATTGCCGCCTTCAACAGTTAGAGTTGTTTCTCCTAATATGATAAGGCATTAACTTTATTTGGAAAGCTTAGAAGTCACTTCCTAATTACAGTAGGCGCAGCGCTCTTGAGAGGCTTAAACTTCGAATTCTCTGGCAGTTTTTAAACGTTACTTACCCTCAAGTCTAGTGTCACATAGGCTAACGGAGGAAGTTCGGGTAGCGCTTTACACATGTTACTCCCCTGCACGCGAACGTGACTAACTTCCAACACGTATTCACCACTACCACTTCAATAACTATTTTCCAGAGCCCGTTTTTGGCCGGTTTTTGACAGATTTTGAGTGTAAGAAATCAACACGATCTCATCACTCCTTATTTGGTGTTACCACGCAGGGTTTTGCTGATTTAAGACACTGAGGGCTCTGTTTTTCTTGTCACGCTTGTCACGCCAGCTGTTGCTTGTTTGTCGAGCGAGCACTCGCGAGAGAATTTGGTAGGTATTCGATTTATAAGTGTTTTTTCGTGCCATCTGCATCTTCAGAAGCCCCCAGCATGGAGGCATCCTTAAGCTGAGTTTGGGGCAAAGGCAAACCTCTGAAAGAAAACAGAGGTGGAAAACGATTCCACTGCGAGTGGACCGGCAAAATTGTCTCAGCGAGCCATGGCGGTTGACGAGTGAGGTTGTCTTCCTGGCCTTTCTGTGGATGGCTTCCAGGGCCTAGCATGGCTATTTTGGTTTGTTTTGACTTGAGAATAATGCAACCAGCTAAATATTTGGCCTGTAGGACTGGGTGGCTCGACACAAAAAGGAAAAAATATATGAAATAGTAATTGGCAGACTTCCATGTCACCGTTAAGTCCGAACAACACGCTATAAGCATTTGCAATTTGACAGTAACAGCGCAGTGCAGTTCAACTTTCACTAAAATTCTTCAAGCGGTAACGGTGCCGCATCATTACAGTATGTGCACATGCCATTGCAGTGGAGTCTCATTTAGGCAAGGGTTCAAATAAACTGCTGCCGTATATGTGGTGTATTAACCCTTTTTAAAAATCGCTACATCAAAATTTAAATTGTTATTTGTGGTCCCCTACACAATTGCTATAGAACGAATCTGTCCTTATTTCCTGTTATAAAATTCGATGCGGATCATTCCAAGGCTTTTGGGGGTTAAAGGTAGGAAAACGGATACGTTACCTGTCAATCCCTTGCGTTTATCGATGAAGAGAAGACTCTCTTGGTGAATTTCAGTTGCAATGGCCTCGGGCAGGTTCTATGAGAAAACAAAAACAAGCTGTTTAAAAAAAAAAAAAAAAAAAAACTCAGCCGGTAACGGTACCTCCGTGTTTGGAGCGCTGTACCCTGACGATTAACCCCGAGATTTCGGCCCGGGGATCGCTTATACCAACTGAGCCCAGCACCTCGCACACCCGAGTGAATATTCTGTCATCCCATGACAGCCAGTGAGGGAGAGATGTGTCGGCCCCTAAACCATTCGTGACAATCCCACTCCAAACGCGCAGCAAAGTACCGGTCCTACATGGCAAACTATGGATGAAAATTTCTATTTAAATGTGATGTGATTTAGTCATTTTGTCATCCATGTAGTGCGCATTTACTACGTGCGCATGCGTATTGCCATTTTAACTATTCTAAACGGAATAGAGAAGCTCATGCATGCTCATGCATAGTTAATAGGCAATCTTGGCGTGTTTTGCTTTGAAAGTAATGCGGTGGGTACAATATTTTGCCAGTAGGACTGGATGACTCGACGCTTATGCAAAATATAGATGAAATAAGAATTGGCGGACTTGCATGCCGACTTTACTAAGGAGTTACCCAGAACTCATTTTGTGCGTCAACACGGAAATTTTGGACGAGCGACAGAAGCTGCCGTAAGAAAGCTTATGTTCGGTCTGCTGAAAGAGTAAATAGGTAAATGGGGAAGACAAACAAAGACCTTGAACCGAGCTGTGCTGGAAATACAGCCCACGGGCTCTAGGAGAGTATTGTGCATTGGAAACGCCAAGACAAAACTGCGCATTTTTTGGTGTTGTCCGAGGACGCGCGTTCAAAGCAAAGACTTTTCGTTTGGTAGCAGAACAAACGGTCATTTTCAGTGGTGAAAATCGAGAGCTCTGCTGAATTGATTGGATGCTAAAGTTAAGTTCCAACCACACGCTAAAAAAGTTACATTAATCAATTTTCAAACAATGGTAGCATCAAACCATATCTTATTGTCCACCTGGTTGCAGTGTGAACTTGAACATAACACGGTAAGCATTTGCAATTTGACAGTAACAGCGCGGTTTATTTCAACTTTCACTGACACTCTTCAAGCAGTAACGGTGCCGCATCGTTACAGTATATGGGTCCCTGGCGACCCCGCAGCCATTGTAGTGGAGTCTTATAGGCAAGGGTTCAAATAAACTGCTGTTGTATTTGTGGTGTATAAAACCTTTAAATCGCTACATCTAAATTTAAAATTTCATTTGTTGTTCCGTACACAATTGATCCTGTCGTTAATTCTCGTGACCACTGTGTTTTATAAATATCACAGGGAGAAATTCGATGCTGATTACTCCTAGGGTTTAAAGGGCTGAAGGTACGAATGGCGGATACGTTACCTGTTACTGAGCCCCTTGCGCTGTCTATGAAGGGAAGACTCTCTAGCTAAGTGAAGATCAGTTGCAATGACCTCGCGCGGGTTCCATGACAAAACACTGAAAGAAAAAAATGCTGTCGACCAAGGAGGTTTAGAACAAACATTTTTGACGCGGTACGCTAGCACCACAAACGCTCATTTTCAATGAAAGTCGTGAGTTTTAAACATTATGCATGCTTCATCAAATACTGTAGTTTCAGTGACTTACCATTCACCCAGCTGGGATATCATTGTAAATTATGTAAGCATCCTTATAATATTTTAACCCTCGAAAAAGCACGAGATACTTTTCAAATTTCTTTTCTTTTCTTTTTCTTCAGAAGATCTTATATGCCCCGCGGAATTCCAAAAGGGGGGTTCCAGAAACCCTGGAGCCATCCCCTGGCTCCACCACTGACTTTTGAACATAAAAACAGCCACTTTTTATTTACTGTACATCAACGCTCATTAGAGACAAACGATGCTCAAGTTCGATTTTTTTTAAATGTCTATTTAATTCAATATATAATCAATATATACTAGATATAACATTAGGCCAGACAAAACAATCTAATGAATACAGTACACATTCTCTGAATAAACCATTCTCCCAGTCTACTGGATAGGAATGAAACCGTTATGGAGCAAATTTTCTTCACATCACATTTAATTTGTTTTATGTAGAGATTTACCACTTGCACCATTATACAATGCTGTTCTCGGGACAAGATCATTTTTCATCCAATCAATAAACAGGAGGCGCATTAGTACCTTCACGGTTATTTATCGCATTGCATGTGGTCGAACTATCAAAATTCTGCTACCAACACAGGCACGTGAAAGATTTATCAGGCTAAAACCTGAACAACAACTGGAACAAACAAAACAAGAAAACGTCCTTCATGGCTTTCTAAAATTACTGCATTTTCGAAAAGGAGCGCGGACTATCCGATTTGACAATGGTGTCCAATTTGACTGCTGATCCAATACTGTTTACACTTGTTTATGTCGCGTTTTCCACTTTTGTCATGATTATGCCACAAAAATGGAATGTTCTTGACATTAGAAGCTGAGGTATTGTTTAATAAATAAATAGCTCCCGTGGGAAACAACTGGTACTTTTTCTCTTTTGTCAAGCTAAGTAGCGCGGGTTTTGTGGGAGTTTAAAGAAAACTGTCAGGTGAGATTGATGCTTAATTTTTCTCTGCCATAAATTTTATTCCCTTAATTTTGAACTTTACGTTACATAGTATATTTAACTCTATTTCAGCTATGAGAAGTGCAATGCAATTTACGATGTTATAACTCTGGTTATTTTTCATCATGGAGCGCAATATTGTCAATATATAACATGTACTGAGATCTAACGTGATTGACACAAGTCTTTTCAATTTCACAATTTTTTCTGCCACTTTAAGAGTGAGTTTCTGGTCCTGCAGAAATTTCACAGTACACCTAAATTCTCACTCAGGTTGAATAAAACGTTTCTTGCTGTAGTCGCTTTGTAATCTTATTTCGCAGTTTAAACCTTAACTGGCACCAATAGATATCTTCTGGCTTTGTTCAATGCAGGTGTAACACAATCGTCAACCATGAAATCACGGATAATGATTTTCGCGATTTTATTGGCTGTAGCTCTTCAAGCAGAAAGCTCTCGCGGTAAGTAAATGATTATTGAATGCCTTAAAATTAATGCTGTTATTTGTAAACTGTCCTAATCGGATGTAATAACAAAAGTATTCAGTTATTGTCAGTTCAATCAAACAGACCAAATCAAAATCAACAAGTCCAAATGAAAAACTAAAATTGCTGAAAATGAACATAGTGAGAAAGGCGACTGGAACTTTTGTTAATAACCATTGATATTTTACTGTTCGACGTGAATAAGGTGATCGCTGGTCTTTTTTTCGTCAAATCCGGCATGAGCATATTCTTTTCAGGGCTCTTTTACCAAATTTACGACATAAAAAGGTCCCCATGTTTTCGTATTCTCTTTTTATCAATGTCACTCTGTGTTATTATCATAAGCGCAAGTTTGCCTGTAGAAGGGTAATTGTTTGCTTGACCAGTTTCCCACCAGTTAAAAAAATCATCTTACTAATCTCAAATCAAACAAAATGCAAGGCGGAGACTGAACTGCCTCTACCCAAAGAAGAAGTTAATTGTGGGACAACTCATTTGTAACCATTTTACTGATGCCGGCCAATTAGAAAGTTCCTCTGAACTTCGTTTTAACGAACATAATGAGTGATTTCCTGAGAGCTACTCAACTGATAAGAGAATTATATTGAATTAACGCGAGAGGATAGAAACTGATGAACCACTTGGCTGAGGGGTGTATTGCTCTCTCCCTACTACAGGTATTGGACGAAAATCTAATTGCTGCAGTAGGTAACAATTTTCAATCCGAAAATAACAATAAGTCATTCCCCTAATGCTACCTCTACGTAACGTAGGTAGGTAGGTAGGCCGTCATTTGTTTGGTAATCATTATCATTTATTCGGGTGCAACGCAGTCGGCTGATTTAACCTCGATGTAATATTGTCTTTTAGTATATGCCACACACGTGAATAGTGCTTTTCGCGCGTTCTGAGCTAAATAGCAAAGCACTATTCACCTCCAAGCAGCCGAAGAGAAACAAACTGACTTTCCGTTTCGGTTTCCGACGAGAAAATTATTTGAATACGCGCTGGTTTTTCAACTTGTGTGGTACATACTAAAAGAATTATTCACCTCAGTGTCGGTGAAAGTGGTGACTATTTACATCGCCGCTTCGCGGATCGGTGAAAATCTACTACCATTCACCTCCACTTCGGTGAATAATTGTTAATTAACCAGTAATAAATTGGGAGCGCTGCCATAGGTTTCCTCTAGATTGTAAATAGCGTGACCATGAACAAAAAAGCGTGCAGCCTTATTTATCAATGCTTTTAACTGTTCTTGTTATTAGAGCGGTTTTCAATTGAGTGTCAAATGTAATTCGCGTTTGCTTTAATTTGGTTCAGCTTTCCTTCGCTCTGTGATTGGTCGTCAAAACTTACGCCACTTTGTCAGCCAATGAGAATCAAAACCAAAACCAATCGCTAGTTGCACGTGCGCATTTTCCCGCGCTTGGCGCCGGTTGCATGTTCTTACTTCAAATTCTGATTGGTTCACTGAGCTGTCTTCATCTCTTGTGATTGGTCGGAGTAATTGCTTTTGTTTTGCTTTTACGACACGCAATTGAAAACCACTCTAACTGTGTTACCAACGTTTGAAGATGAGAAGTGCAAGATCAGTGCCATTTGGCTACCCACTAACTAAACAAGAATTTATATTCCCACTAGGATTTAAAATATAAAAATTCGATCGCTTCAGTTCTTAATTTTCTTTACCGTTATTTCAGTTCCTAGGAAACTCGCAGAAGTAAGAGCGAAGAGTAAGTATCATGCGTGATGTGGGAGAATTTTATCCATTTCGAAGGAATGACTTGCCTGTAAAGAATTGATCATTTCAGAGCCCAGCATTGAAAATTAAGATCATTCTGGCTCTATCAGGACAATAATACACTGTGATTATTCGCAGACCCAGAAGTGTTTAAAAAGTTATTTCGCCTAACGTCTGCTGACATATTTGGCAACCTTATTGCAAGAAATTCTTACATCCTCCAGTGTATTCGTCTCTTGTCAGTATGAAGACTAGGTTAAAGTTCAAAACATTCAAGGGGGAACTTCCCAAAAGCAGAGCTTACATAAATATTTCTGGCAATCCACCTTAATGTCTAAGACAAAGATATGTTTTGTTTTGAGTTTCTCTCAGATCAGTTCAGAAATTCACACCAATAAGAATAAAGATTCAAGATACTTTGGCGCTACTTAATTTAAGTATTTGGTTTTCTTTTCCAGGGAGTCCCTGTGGAGTAAGTTGTGCTCCTTCCTGTGCCCCTCTATGTCAGCCATCATGTTGCGCACCTCCACCACCCCCTCCCCCAATGCCAATTCCTGGCCCTCCAGGACAGCCAGGCTGCATGGGTCCTCCTGGAACACCTGGATGCCGTGGAACACCCGGATTTATGGGACCAATGGGACCTATGGGCCCGATGGGACCTCCTGGAGCCCCCGGATTACCTGGCCTTGCTGCTCCTCCCCGACAGTGTCCCCCGGTCTGCCTTCACTGGACAACCACCATCAACCCAGGTGGTGGAATGCCTCAGGTATCACCTGTCCAGACTGGTCCATGCCCTTTTCAGTGTCAACAGGCTGGGTGTTGCTCCCCTCCTCCTCCTTTTCCTATTATGTCCCCTCCAGCCCCCGTTGTAGCACCTGTTCCCCCTCCAGTTCAGCCACCACCTCCGTGTCCTCCTGGATGCCCTTCTGCTTGTTACCCAGCGTGCACGCAGAAATGTTGTAATCCTCAGCCTCTTCCACCATTGCTACCTCCCGTGCCACCAATGCCACAATGCCAGCCATCGTGCGCTCCCACGTGCTGCCCGGGAATGGCTCCCCCACCCATGATGATGCCGCCTCCTCAAATGTATATGCCTCCTCCACCAATGATGATGCCGTTACAACCACCCATGTGCCCGCCTCCTTGTGCTCGATCATGTGCACCATCTTGCAAACCTGAGTGTTGTGACAAGAGGAAGCGTGACGCTGAGCACTGAGTTGGCGTCGCAATAACGCAACACTATCTTTGGTGAGACATCGAGATTGTCTACCATTACGCAAAGAAAAGACAGACAAAAGTCATGGTGCTATCGTTCGTAAGCGTTTGACACTAGCATTCTGATATGCTGTAAATATTGTGGACAACCGTTTCTTTATGACATAAAGGAGGTTCATTTTGCGCTGGACGAAGCTTGTACTTTAAGATTTCAATATATTTATATAACGTTTGTTGTGTCATTTAGGGTGATTAATAAAATTGTGAAATGAATGATTCACAGAATTAACTTCTGAGTGGTAAAACAACAAATCTTTCACAACACCTCAGCTGAGTGGTTTTGTTAATTCTTATGTCAGTGGATGAAATGCCCAGGGTGAATCCTGAAATTCCAAGCCTATGAGGATCTCGGCAGTTCCAAAATGGCTCCACTCTTTTGATATTTTCGGGAGATTGTTTCCTTCCCACTTCTCCCCTAACGAATTGTAACTGCTGCCCCACATTTGGGTGTATTTCGAGGTGTAGATGTAGTGGACTACTTTTTCCGCAAAACGAATTAAAGTCGACGTTAATAGAATTAGTTGTTTAATGCATAGCCGTCAGAATAATAACAGAAAACAAACTCCCGACTCTTTCCAATCCAAACAAACATATAGGACGCATAAAGAGTTAGAAGACAACACATGTAACCGAGTAATGATTTGGTTATGTTTAGTTAGGGTCGTGCGTTTAGCAGACATAAAAAAAAACACCGAAATGTGATGATTGTCATCTTCGGTCTATCCAATCATCCCCGTAATCTCTCACAAGTTCCAGTCGTCTGAAAGAACAAACCACTATCTAAAATACTAGGGGAGACTTTGACTGGAACAGGGAAGAGCAGGATTAGAAGTCTCATATTCCCCTGGGAAATGACAAGTTTAAAGTAAAAAATAATCAGCCTGGTTTTGGGATCGACCACCTTACGAATATTCAGGCCCTTTTGATAACCGTATGGACAATTGACCGCAGGCTAACATTTCCAACAAGTGATCTGCAAAATTGCCAGCAAAGAATGTTCATCGTGTTAACTTGCCAACCCGCTCCCCACCCCTCACCCCCTCCGTCCCCCTGTTCCGGGGCAAGAATGTTTAAAAAACATACCACCACAGGAGAAAAATGCCAACTTTGATCCTGGAAATTGCGAAGAAAAGGATATCATATAAGCAAAAGGTGAATTATGAATCACTTGATATTTGAATAAAGTGTGCTGACTCCACTTTGACTGTAAATTTTTCGACTTTTTTGTAGACTTCGAAAGAAGGGGTGGCGAACGGGAAAATCCGAGACTCGCCGAGACCCTTGTCTGAAAATCCGAGAACGAGACCAAACATGCAAGACTTCGAGACCGAGATCGGATGTGTTACATACATGTCGCATGCGCAGTTTAATAAAAGGTTCAGACCTCGTGGTCTGTTTTTGAGGTTAATCAACATGGCGTCAAGTGTAGTTGTTTAGCTAGTTGCTAACTAGCGTTAAACCCTCTACCTCGGAATATAGCAGGATGAAGACCTTTTTACGAGACCCATCAAATACTTGAAGACAGAGTGAAGAAAATGAACAGATTACACTAAAATACTGGTTTTCTAAATAGTTTAATTGACAACATACCATGAGTTGTATAATGCTAAGCCGTACGTTTTACAGCCGATTCTGAAAACTAAAGGATTTGCCAAGACTTCGAATCCTACTTGTTTCTCGTAGCGAAGGTCCTTTTCATCATAACTTCACCAGCCTTATTTACAAAGAAATTTTTCCTGAATTCGAACTCCTTAGCAACTGGCAGCAGTTAGTTTCCTAACTAAATCTTAAAAACATGTTTCAACTCAGTGGGAATCCAACTTGGAAAAACTTGAAACACGGAGACCTTGAGCTGAAACTTGTTTTGACACATCTTCCCGTCATGTCACAACAGTCTTCGTTCAGTTTTCATTTATTCCTTGTCTGCCTTCTTTCCCGCCTTCTTCTTGTCTTCCACTACCTTGGCCTTCTTGCAGCAAGCACTGCATGGCGGGACACACGTTGCTGGGCAGGGGGGAGGGCAAGGGGGAGGTGGAGGGAGGCAGGGTGGTGGGCATGGTGGGGGACAGGGTGGTGGGCATGGTGGAGGACAGGGTGGTGGGCAAGGTGGAGGACAGGGTGGCGGGCAAGGGGGTGGTGGGAAGTGGTGTTGTTGTACGTGAACCGTCTGGACGGTGTGGCATGGAGGAGAGCATGGAGCAGGGGGTGGAGGTGGAGGTGGTGGAGGGGCTGGGTGAGTGTGGTGGATAAAAACATGCTGGTGCGATTCAGTCGAGAATGGAGGAGGAGAAGGCATGGGTGCTGGAGGAGGGCCTGGAGGACTAGCGTGGTACACGTGATGGTGCACAGTGTGGCCAAAGTGGCATGGAGGTGGGCAGGGGGCCGGTGGGGGTGGTGGTGGGGGAGGAGGAGCTGGGTGGAAGTGATGATGAATCAGGCTTGCCTGGCTTGATGTTTGCACAGGAGGAGGAGGTGGTGGTGGGGGTGGAGGGCAGCAGACAACTGGAGGTGGCGGCGGTGGTGGACAGCAGGTAGGCTGGCAAGGACAGGTTGATGGACAACCATATCCGCACTTTTTAGCTCCTGTAAGAAGTAAACAAAAATGAACCATGAACATTTTTGTTTTGTAATACTGAACATTGTCACAAAAAGTATTGATAATAGAGCCATGCTTCAGATGTTGCAAAATAATTCAAATTTCTCTTCTTTCTTTTTCCCAAAAGTAAATTGAACTCGTTCGACTAAAATACAGAGAAAACTAATTTTGGCTTCTGTTTTCACAAAAAAATTGGCATTTTGCTGTAGTCGATTTAAAAAAATCCCTAGCATCCTGACCAATTAGTTTCTTTTCTTATGAGGACCTCGGTTATGATCTACTGGTGAAGTTTGCATAACGTTGTTCACTGACGGGGAAAATAGAAGGACTGTGAAAGAGTTTCGGATCTTTGAAAATGTAGGAGTGAAATCCAAAGAGTTGACTACAGGTATCGAAATGGACGACGACTGTTTAGCTGGCAACACAAACAGGCACGAAACAACCAAATCAAGCCCGGTACAAACAAGAGAAGATCGCTGGTAAATTATTAGACACAAAACATTCTTATTTTTTAATATAAAGCTAAGGTCTGATGATTTGTCGTAAATCCAAACAACCGTCTGTGTGCTTATTTCTTCTGTAAGCTGGTACCATCGCGTAACCTGTTGATTTACATGGCGAAATGGTCTGATACATCGGCGTTCCTTCTCCCATTTTTATTTTAAGAGATACTTTTTTTTACCATTGTCTTAATTGTTTATTCGCGAGAATACATCGCCAATAAATCGACTTTAAAGGCAGCTCCCCAGTTACAATGATTTTTCGTTATTTTGCTTACGAATTAAAGCGTTAGATTAATACATCATTTACAGTAAAGGAAACATCTTCTTTCATAGGCAGCAATTTGTGCCAGCTTTTAATATTCAGGATTTTCGTCTGAATATACATTCAGTTTGGAAGTCAATCGATCCTGGGAAAGAAATAAGCAAAAGCATCGCAGATTATGCTCTATTGATTACTTCAGTTCGTCAATGATCCAACAATCCTTAGCTTAAAAGGTCTCTCAATTGATTTCCTCACCTTTAAGTTGGTTAAGCTTCTTTTTTAGGATCTTCTTTTTGGCCTCAACAGAAAAGGCGACCAGCACGATGAGAAAAAGAAAGATTCGCTTGTCCATGTTGCCTAAAACAGTGGAAAATGTGGTCATTTGTTTGAATCCACCATAATTAATTTATCATCACATATTACAAGATTTATCCAAGGGAACAAAGCTCGTATTATTGGGTAAAAAGATACCTTTTCAGTTTTCACATCATATATTTGGAATGATCGCAAAACTGTCTGGACAAGAAATTTTTGTATTCAAAACAATCTTTAAATCTAAACGATGACATGTTTTTCTTGTCCAGTTTGCTACAATTTTGCCTTCACATTTTAAGACAATTTTTTTTTATATATTCAGAGTTAGATAGACTGGTGTTTAACTTTGATTGTAGGCAACAACCAAATTAAAAATATACAATCCTTGCCATCGATATGATCGAGACGAGTAGTAGTGGATTTATGAAATCAGAAATTAACGCAGTATATAGCTTATGGCTGAGAAGCAAAAAACGGTCAGCAGACTAATGTTATATTATCATGAATAGAACGTTAAAGTTTTGAATGCAAGGAATCTTACCTTTCTCTCAGGAAAGCTTAAAATCCCTGAATCCTTTGGCAACACAATCAGCAAATTGCTACTTTGCTTTAAATGGAAGACCTTTCGATGCGTTAATCGATTTCACTACCTGCTAGTCGGCTTGAATATGATTGGCTGAAGCTGACTTTGTGAACCATGTCACCACGGTGTTTTGTGACTACGTAATCGAATGGCTTTGCTTTTTGGCACAGGGTGATAGGTTACGCCGTGTATGATTAATTTTTCACGCTCTGCCGGTAGCTTGCCCCCAAAACACTGGACGTGTGCCAAAAATTCTATATTAAAGTCTTTCATAATGGTTTTTGTCACATGCTTGGCGTTTTGTATTGATTTAATGAAAGCAACCTGTAAAACTGTGAAAACTGTTTTCGTTGGCAATCACCAACCGTGCATGGAGCACAAAGCTACTTCTTCAATAAAACGCCTTTTCGGGTGTACTTCATTTAACCTTTCGTTGACAATGTTTACATCACAATTAAAATTACATCTTAACTTTATAGATTATTGTAGGTCTGACTTTTGAGGGTTGCTTTGATACTGACCTATACCCACCGCTGCGACTTTTGAATCGCACGGGACCTCGCAGAATAACTATTGCATTGCTATTTTTACCCAGTCTCTAAACCCAACCAAACTACTTTGAATAGTGAAGACATTCTTTCTTGAATGAAGAGTGTAGGAAAGACCTATGTCAAATGCGGTTGACCGATCCACTTTGAGGCAGGTAAACGACAATGGTTGAATTTAAAGGAACGATTTGACATCTCAGGAAATAACTCAGTTTAAAGATGAAATTCAAGGCTTGCTTTTTGCAGTCAGTTGTTCATTACAACGGGGACGTTTTTAACTGTATGGATCTACTTACTAAGCAAAAGAGAGAATTAAAAGGAAGTCCCAGTAGAGGATGTTTCGTATAAAGCAACGCCCAAGACAATTAACAGTTGAAACTAAAATGTTCCAGTCAGAAGTTATAAATATGGTTTTAAAGCGCTTAACGGAAAACTTAAGATGGCCCTTGATATCTACCTTCTTTAAGGGAGACAAAACCTGTGTCTTTAAAAAGATAGAAAATGGCTCACCTTGGATTGCTTTTAGGGTATTTCTGAATAAAATTTTACTTCTTTGAAAAGCTTCTGAGAATATTTTGGTGTCCAGTTAAAAACTGAGGTGCATTCGCTTTATCATATATCAATCATAATGACAGCCATTTCGCAAGCTGGGGACCGAAATGAGTTCTTCCAGTTGTGTATTTGTGTCTCCCTCTTTGATCATTAGCTACACGCGTTTGTAACTCGTACAAAAAGCTAACTTAAGAAAAAAGGAAAACCAGATCCACGGGGAAGAATGTAGTTGATAGGATCGGGGGAAACAAGAGTGGGAGGGCTTCGGTTTCTAACAGCGCTGGTATTAATGCTGCGCGCAAATCAAATCAAATCAAATACTCCAAAAGGTTTTCTCTTTGATAACGTTTTATTGAATTAATTCAATTCGGACGGAAACAATAGAAGCTATCACACAAACTGGTCACTAGAACGCGAGATTATATTCTACAAAAAAAATCGTCCGTACATAGATGTTACTAGTCAACGTAACGGATTCATATTTTCCCTTCGGTCTCTTTCCAGCCGAAGCAGCAGTGTTCACCGCCAACATGATAAAGACACTCCACAAAACAACCCCATATACAACATGTTCTTCATCGCTGCCACAGTTCTCTTGTATGTACACGTCTGAGGATTTATCCGGATCGCTTCTTGCAGCACATTGGTGGACAGGCTGGGGGGCAGACTGGGGCAGGGGCCATGCACATTGGAGCGCAAGGTGGCGGTCCTGGGACAACGACTGGTGGAGGAGCTGGCATGGGGCATGGGCAAGGTGGTGGTGGTGGTACGTATTCCCATACATGCTGCTGGCTCTGGACAGTGGCAGGAGGAGGAGCTGGCTGAGGTGGTGCTGGCATGGCAGGACCCTGAGGAGCCATGTGGTGAACGTGATGATGGTGGATATGGGTGGTGTGGTGGATTTGTTGTGGTGGGGCTGGGGGTAGGGGACAACAGTACGTTGGGCAGGTTGGCGCACACATTGGAGCAGTGCAACTGTATCCACAAGGGATAGCGCCTCTCTTTTCTGTTAAGAAAACAAATAGACAAATACATGAAATTTTAGTCATGTTAATCTCGCACACTGACCCGAAGTTTGCATAACAATCACGTGAGATTTTTTATTGATTAACAAAACGAAAGTTTTAGCTACCGCTTTTATTTTAAAACTGAATTGCCACGGCAATTAAAAAATTACTGCAGTTTTTAATTGAATGCCATGAAATCAGTTAAAACTGCCACTAATATCATAATATTTTAGCGTAATACAAAATTCATTAATTCACTCTCTAAAGTAACACTTTTGGGCACAATGCATTTCATAATCTTTGGTAAAAATTTTAGTGACTGTCGCAAAAAAGCAACTTAGCAAAGAAAGACGGAGCAATCGCCATTAAGTACTTGCTTTTCGCAGGCAACAAAAATTACTGGTTTTACAATTTTGTTATGAATTTTTAAGCTTTTTCTCTTATCTCACGTAAACACCTTAACGCAATTGAAAACACGCCAAAAACCGAAAGTAGAGATTTATGTATCGCCTAATTTCTGAAGTTAAAATATACTACAAAAGAAACGTAATTTAAAATCCTTAACCCGTATACAAGCATGAAATATTAACTTGATTCGATTTTGAAACTTAGACTTCGCGATGAGGTTTCGCTCCAGATTTCGTCAATCCTTTGCGATTCTCTTGGTGAGAAAGTAGCAAAATTTCAACAAGAATATATGCGTCTAAAGAACGTCATTAACTAAAAACAGATAGGCTTACCTTTGAAAGATTTTGCGCTAACACACACAACAGCGGCTAAGAAAAGGATTACCAGACGGGCCATTTCTATAACTTGAAATAAAAGAACAAGATTCTCTAAGACAATATTATGAGGAGTACAAATTACTTGTTACAGTGAAGTGAGTGGCTCTGAGTTGGCAGAAGGCGCAAAAAGGTTATCTTGCGACGAATTAAAGAAAATACATCTCCTGGCGGATTGCGGATTGTATCATCGCTGTTTGGAATAGCGCGTCTTGAAAGAATAAACCCACTTACGTGCTGCCTTAGTCCCAAAACCTCTGAGCACTCAACCTCAAATCCCTGTGTGTCTTTACCTTGTTGGTTATAAATAGAAGTGATTTGGCGAACTTACCTTTTAAGACAAGCTCAAAAACGAACTACTGAATGCGTTGAGAAATGAACACCAATAGAGGATCCTATTAATTATGTCGACGTTTGACCAGCCACAGGTCCCAGCCGGTGAGCCTAATTCTGATTGGCTGACGATGACTACGGATCATCGGATTTGAAGAAAGGCTATAAGTTATTCATAGTTTTGGTTGATTTCATGGCACATGTATGGCCGCTCGCACCAGTCCCAATGATTTAAGCATGAAGTAATAGACGTCATCGCGTCAAGTTGCAAAATTAGCAGCGCGAAGGCAACTGTTACAACAAAGTATGCGCGTTAGTTTAGAGTAACCAACAAAAATTTCACACCACCCTTTCAACGTTTTTAAATCCCATTTTTGCAACTTGAATTGTTTGTTCTCAATTTCGAAAGAAATTAGAAATTAAACTCATTGTTTTCATTAAAACCTGACTATTTTTACTGACAATAAAGTCAAAGACGGGTTGGTACCCGTTTGTGTTGTGCTATGAACCGTTACATCATCGTAAATCGCTGGCAGCATCATCAAACCACATCTTTCTTCAAAGAATTTTGGCGATTTTATTCTTGTTTTGTCTCTTTTATTCTTGTACCTATGTCTTTTTAACAAATTAATATTTGTTGTCAATAAGAGTAAGTTCCTCTTTTTTGTACGTTAACTTCAGTTCTCCCGCCCAAATGCGATGGTGTTTTGATTGTTGACCTGCATATTACAGGTGCTCGCATTTACAAAAACAATAACTAGTTTAAACATCGTCTCAGCCTTGACTGCACAAATTTCACAAAATTTCTGTTTATGCCGTATTTTGTTAGGCGCTCTTGAGTTTTACTGCTACCAATAAACCTGGCGAACCATAAAGCCGTAAAAAAAATCAAACCCTGCCTGGTCTTCACTGACCCCTACCAGGGTGCTACACAGTCAACAATGCGTTTAATTGTGGATTTTGCGTCTGGAGGCAAACGTCCTTACAATGACAGTTTATCACTTGGAAGAACTGCGAGAAAAAACCCCTTAATGACAAAATCGAAGAACAGAAGACCACGATGCATATAACAAAGAGAAACTACAAATGATGACCACGGAAGGACTGCCACTGTGTTATACGATAGATGAAAATTAAACAAATCGCCAATGAAACGACGTCACCGCTGCGGGAAATTTAGCAAATCGATTATATGAAAAAATGAATAAACTCTTAAGTAAATTACTCCCCCTCGTATTTCGTAGAAAAGACATACTTTTTAATGTTTGCTGTCTTTATTAATTCACGTCTAGACCAACAGGTCAGCGATGCTGTTATAAAGTGCCGAGAGAATAGATTTGTCGCATGTGTTTGTTTTCTTGAATTGATTTCTCAAACAAAATAATTACCTTCAAGATCTCAAAGTAGTGATACAAGAATGCGAACACCTCGGTAAGGAAGGAGTGGTGTTACTCATGATCACTTTTCACAGCCAACTAATGTCTAAACTTGTAAACGGAAGGTCATGGGTTGGACTTCTCGTTAGAGACTGAACTCACATTTTTTTCCGAGTATGTCTGTGTAACTCAGGTAAAATGTATCTTTCGTTTATTTATCAAAATACAAAAAAAAAATCGCAGTCAACATCCATATAGTTGCTCTTAACGACCACTGTATCCAGATCAAATGGGAATTTGAGAAGAGGGGAAGCCCGGAGCACCCGGAGAAAAACCTTTCGGAGTAGGGAAGATAGCCAGTACCAAACTCACCCCATATATGGCGTAGAGTCTGGGAATCGAACCCGGGCCACTTTGGTGGGAGGCGAGTGCCTTAAGCACTGCACTAGCTAGTCCCGCTCCTTGCTCAAGATTAACCCGCCGTAAAAATCCTTCCACGTTGCTGTCTGTTTTCCCTGCAGGAACATCAGTACTCCTGCATTGGTGTTCTATTTTGTAAAGAATTAATCAGTAGTTAGCTTGGTTTTGGATACAGATAAAGGGAAGAAAATTCGCGCGGAGAAAATACAACACTTGAATGTCATGCTTGAGACAGGATGCTCGGTTGATTTGTTATAAGAGTATTTGGTTTCTGGTTGGCTTCGGCTTAACTCTACCATACTGTAGGGACGTTGAGCTTCAGACAGGGGAACTTCCCAAACATCATATCCCCTTGTACGCTATCGAAATACTAAGTTGCCATAGAACCTATCCAGCCCGGCAGCTCTCATTAGAATGAATTTTCACGGCAAACTGAAGTGTGGTTTCTTGCTTTCATTTGAATGGCAAGTCGTTGGTATCCATCCACAGACTCAAATGATAGAAGTACTGGCTAGTGACCTGCACAATTAGTAGCAAAGTGACAAAATAATAATAATAATAATAATAATAATAATAATAATAATAATAATAATAATAAAAATGCCGAGAAAGTCTTACTCTGACATGAAGCATTCAGTATGGCGCTCGGAGTGAGTTTGGGTTGCATTATCGTAAAGCATCATTCGCAAGCTATTCACATTGAGACTATTTTATTGTCCATGGAAACTTTGTCTTTGCGACAATTAATTTAGAAACGACACCTTCCTCAAGAGTCCGGTATTTGATAGAAAAGCTGAACCTGAGGCTCGATAAATTACAGACTGATCATATGCTCCTTGACTTGAAGAGTTACAGACACTATGTTTAACCTGGTTTGATACAGGAGTCCAAAAGTGAAAAAAAAAAACCTTTTTAAGTGCCGTAGTTTGGTTGAATGGTCACAGCCTTAACATTTCATTCTCAAACCACCTTAAGCAGCAACCGGTAGTTTAGTTTATTAGTAGCTTCTGTGGCATGGGTACAAATCTTGTGTACACCATAACAAAGAGCATCAATGGACATAATGCACCTATCAATGTTAAGCGGGCATAGGCGGGGGATTTGACCTCGCTTCATTTTTTGTGTTCAAATGCCCAACCCCAGGGATGTTGTCATTGTTCAAAAGAGTACAAATCCCCAAGTAACGGTTAAAGTCAAATGTCCAGACCCATGGGCTGCAATGATCAAAAGCTCCTGTCACGGGCAGACTTCTTACGTCAAATACCCCACCTATGCCCGGCCTTCCGCCCCCCCCCCCCCACCCCTCCTGCGGCTTAACATTGATAGGTGCACAGCTGCATAGTTGATTTAAGAAGCGATTGAAAGTCCAGTTTTCACCTTATTGCAATTGCGCATATTCGTATTCCCGAAGTCTGATAACGCGAAGATACTAAACAAGAAGTCAGCAACAACAACCGATAGTTTAAAACTCGTCACCTTTAATTAGATATCAACAACGACATGTACAACTCCGTTCAAAAACATAACTTCACATCAACTGCCAAATATGGAGAATACGCGTATATTCACAAGCGTACGAGCATGCGTACCACGTGCACATCACGTGCGCATAGTTCTTGACGCTAACGACGTCGTGTAACATACACCGTAATAAAAACTATCTATACAGCTTGGTTGATTTAATCTTCATCGTCGCTGTTATCCTTGTCTTCTTTCTTGTCGTCTTTGTCTTCTTCCGTCTTGGCTTCGTTCTTGTCTTCCTGTTTGTCTTCTTGTTTGTCCTCGCTCTTCTCCTCAACTTTGGCGTCCTCTTGTTTCTGTTCTTCCTTATCCTCCTGCTTCTCGGCTTCATCTTCTTTCTGCTCCTCTTTGGCTTCGTCCTCAGACTGAGCACTTCCGGAGGCATCCTCAACCTTCACCTTGTTCTTTTTGCAGCACGCAACTGGACAGGATGGGGCACAGGTCGTGGCACAAGGAGGGGGACACGGGGGAGGACAAGGAGGAGGGCATGGAGGAGGGCAAGGAGGTGGGCATGGAGGAGGGCAAGGAGGTGGGCAGGGTGGTGGATGGACAACGTGATGAACAACTCGGTGAATGTGGTGGATTCTTTGGGGTGGGCCTGGTGGCATGCAGGGAGGAGGACAGGGTGGTGGTGGAGCGGGAGCCCATTGGTGGGTAGCATGGTGCACAACACTAGCGGTGTGACAAGGAGGAGGGCATGGTAGGGGAGGGGGAGGGGGAGGGGGAGGCAACATATGATGATGTGTTACATGGTGGATGTGGTGAACCGACTGAGGAGGAGCTGGTGGCAAGCATGGTGGTGGGCAGGGTGCTGGCGGAGCTGGTGCCCAGGAACTGCTATGGCTGTGTTGAATACTTTGAGTACAACAAGGGGGAGGGGGCGGGCATGGGGGAGGGCAGGGAGGTGGACAGGGAGGTGGACAGGGAGGTGGACAGGGTGGTGGGCAGGGAGGTGGGGGTGGAAGACAGCATGGTGGTGGGCACGAGGGTGCGCATGACACTTGACAGGCTGGAGCACATTTCTTCGATCCTTGGCTTGACTTAACTGGAGAAAAAGAAACAAGACAGATTTTCAATGTATGCGTTTAAGTCAGCAGGCTTCTCAGAGCCAACAGACAACATAATTGGAGCCAGTTCTACGACAACGACGTTATCAAGCCAGCACACACCTACATAATCCTTCACTGGACAGGCGGTTTTGCATAAAATACTCATGGCTGTATTTTCCAAAGTACTAATCAAAGATTAGGCCCAACAAGAATCTAACAGTTCAAGGGATATTCCTGTAGAACAGCCTCTATCCTTCACTTTTAGATTGCTTTCCATCAAGCGAAAGTTTAATTTAGTATTAAGAAACCCCCTTGACAAATCGGAAGAATAGCTTTTCTTAAAGAATAAATGTCGACTAACTAACCCAGCCTAGGAACACAATCTAAGAAAAAAATTCTATTCAAAGTAACGTTGAGCATAACAGTGTGTACAATTCAGCTGGATTAAAATTCTTCGAATGTTTGAAGTCTCCTCAGTGAATAAATCTGATTTTTTTATTTTGATGGAAGCGAATTTCGCGAGAGTTCCACTCTGAAAAATCTGAATCCAACAGGACTGGTTTAGCTGTTTACCTCATGCAACAGGTGGCAAATGGTGGGTTGCGTGTGGCAAGAATATGTTTCTTCCATTCTCGAAAGTCTCCAATAAAATTCTTTTTCTCAGTAACATTTTCAATTTAATTCACGCCTTTTCTAATAACGTCCTATACTCGATCATAGTTGTTACTTTACGAGACTTCTTCATCGAGTTGAAACATCGTTGAGTTTACCCAGGTCAGAAACAGTACTACGACTCGCATTTTGCTCACGAATGAGAAATGTTCTAAAATGTGATTTTAAATTAGAAACCTTTTCGCTATTCTCTACTCAGAAATTCTATTGACTAAATCCGTTACCAGTGACTACGATGGAAAACGTTTAAGGTTCATTTTACCAAAGTAATCTCTCAATGATATTATTTCTCACGTGTTATTTCCATACAGTGATTTATTAATAAGCTAACTTAAAGACGAAGTTAACGAGAGAACAACATTAGCCTACCTTTCTTTATCTTATTAGCTTTGGGGTGTTTTCCTGCCTCAACGTAGGCGACCGCCAAGATTAAAAGACATACTAAAAATGTCTTCGGAGCCATGTTGAGCTAGAGGGAACGAATATAAAACTAAATCAGATTCGAATGAACGAACCCTTTGAGTCGCCGTCACTTTGAAGTCCGTCAAAAACCAAAGTCAAATTTAAGAATGGTACGTTTCTTGTCTACCGTGAAATAAGTTGAATGTTTCCTTTATCGACCAGGTCTGAGGTAATTGTGTCTTTTAGTCAAGGCTATATACATACAAATATATATAATACCAGTGCATAAGCAGCCAAAATTCTCAAGAATTCACTATTTTGTAAAGAAATAACGACACCGATAATGAACGTTTGCGCAGAACCACAGCACAGTCATTTATTACTGTTAAGCAGATGTTTTACCTACCTTCCCTGTGAAGCTTATCCCGGCCCTTGAACACGGATTGAATTGTGGTGATCTGAAATAAAACGTTTTTAATGCCAGGGCCTGGAAATACTAAATAATTCACCTTCCTTTGTAATCCTTCAATAACTCAGGTCATAGACCGTAGCTCGTTATTTATTCATAGCATCTGAGGTAGTTTGGTTCCTTGGAGTCATATCTTATTTGTAGAAAAAAAACACTATTTTTTTCGCTCTGGGAAAGAAATTTTATTTCTTCCCAAAATACAGGCTTACATGGTTTTGTTTTTAGCGATGAAACATTTCCAATTATTTCCAAGAAGTCGTTTCTGAAATCACTGGCCTCGGCTCGGGTCACTGACTGTTGTAAATATTTCAGTATTCACCAGTTGTGAAGTTAACAACTGACAAGAGAATACCAGAGAAAAAAAACGGGAAAAAAGGGTTTCAAATTTTATTTTCCTCTACTTCTCGTGATGCTAAATCTCTAGGAAAAAAAAAAGTTCTCTGTGTAAAAGAAATAAAGCGCAAGCAACCGATTCAACCTTGAAATTAGCCAGTTTTCTATCGATAATAATTTGCACCGAAATTGAAAACCTTTGTGTTGACTTGTACCTGTGCCTCATATGAAAATCATTGCTTGTCTCGAACATTATAGCCAAACTTAGTTTCTCGACTATACCAAGGAAAATAAAAAGGTCTAGTTTTCGCCGCGTTGTCTAGGAGCCAGGTCACGTCGGTTAAACACCCAGGATTGACCTCTTTGATGCTAATAGGGACCCAAGTACAAAAACATTTCAAAATTTATTGTTCTTTATTGAAAAAACAAACAGTTTCTGGTGAAAATAATGCTAGATGCCTTTGGTTTGAATGGACACATTGTAGGTTTGAGTGTATTCATCAAAAGTTAGAATAGCGCATATAAGAAACTTTCAAGTCGTAAATCTCTGGGAAGAAAGGATCTCACTCATGAATAACATCTTGCAAAAGTGATTTCAGGTTCAATGAATCGACAAAACGGTCTGGGGCGAAATGATGGTGGTTATATTAAGGTTATTTGTTGAACTGTTGCAATAATTTGTTTTCTTGGTGCTTAAGATTCATCAGTGAAGCAAATCCGGTTTTCACTCGCTCAGACACTGGTTATGTTTACCAAACGGTTCTAAACTCATTCAAGATAAGTTGTGGCGGTGAAGCCTGCGATTGTGAAACTACGGACAGTTGAATAGCATGACATGACAGGACAGGTGCAAACTAATTACCAGATATTTGCGAAGTTTGGTAAACTGTCTGGAGGTTTTAATTTACAGGACAAGTTTACGGCTGCTCACTGAAGTTCTATTTGCCATTTATATAGTTGCCTTTTCGCCTTAAATGGAAAACAGTTTTATCACGGAAGCTTGGCCAACAGTACAATAATAACAGATATATAGCATATTTGATTCTTAAAATGAATACACCACCGGACAACACTTGTCATTTTAATGGTTGCATTCAATGTCTATAACGACGAACGTAATCGCAATCTTCAGCATTTAGAAAACAATACAATAAGCTAATAGTATTCAGTAACTTTAAGTTGTTAAGTCACACTTTAGAATTCAATGTACTCTTCAGTGTCTGATGTTAGAACCACGGAACCCCCTTGTTTGGTATAAGGGACAACCCCCGCCACAAGAGAAAAGTCCGGCCCCGCCATAGCTTCATTTTGAATAGCGGGCTCCCGGACCATTATCCAAGGATCAGAATCACTTTGAACAACCAGTGAAATGTGCTCTTCAATAGTTTTATTTGAATGATACATTTTCTCTGTTGGGCGTTCTTCAAGCACTCGGCAGTTTATTTTTAATTTTCGTCCATAGTATTGTTAATAGCATCGATGGAAGTACCACATCAAATTAAAGTACCTGTCTTGTGAAGTATTTGGTTCTTATTTCGTAATGAACAGTCGCAAGTTACAACTTGACCCTCACATCCAAACGTTGTAAACAATTTAAAAAATAAACGCAACACTGGAAACTACAGCTCAAAGGTCGTTTTCAGAGTTGTCTCCACGAACCAATGTAAAAGTCTCCAAAACACGGGATATTTACGACAAACGATAAGCTCGTATGTAATTTGGAAGGAAATACCGGATGACAGCCAAATGTGTACCAACTTTTCATCCCGTACAGTGCCTTGACGCTGACCATCACAAGGATCTGATCGTACACCGTGGGCGCGCCCAAAGGAGGGCGAGGAGGAAAAGATGTCAGCAATACATAGTAAACTAAACGTTTTACAAATTTTACTGCCTTGTTTATTCGAAGAACTGTGACATTAACAGAGAGCAGACTGCTGCAGCAACATATTTTATCAAACTGAATGGGCCTTGGCAAGCGCAGCAGGCGTTTCGGACAAGTGGTGCTTATAGCATGGTTTTCTGCATGAGGATAATCGAAGTATTTTTAGTCCCTTTGGATGGTAACTTTAATACATCGCAGAGCTGCGCCAATTATTCTCTTCGATTTCCATAACAGTTTTCCGCAACTCATACACAGAGTTACAACAACGAGATGTTTCTTGTCTTGGGGAAAATAGTGCGGCAATTCACCCACTGCTCTAAAGCCATCTAATAGATTCACTCTTTGACCATCATACCTCCCCGGAGCCTAACATTCCTGATTTGTCCAAATCCCATTTCCCGCCTTTCCGGCGAACTCTAGCAGAAAACTATTTCTCGTAGATATAGATAAGGTTTTGCGTAATCACACCCGCCATAATTACCAAGATTTTTTTCCAGTGTAGATAGTTTTCCCGTTTTCCTTGAGATTTTTAGAGGTTACGAAACTAATATAGCAAATGGTAAAATATAATTACAATGTTCGACAGGGAAGAGCCACTGTTTATTTTCTAGGATTGGTTGTTGATAGTAAAATTTTAAGCGGTTCACATGATTTAGAGGGGAATCAACGGAGGGCTACCCTGCGAAAAACTGGACGAAAATCAACTTTAAACCAAGATAAGGGGAGTGTCAGGCTAGTTTGTTTCTCTTTTAAGAAGCATGTAATTTAGACGCCAACAGAAACGTGCATGGTGTCGGTGCGTATTAACGCAATTCTACTTTACCTTATCTGGCCTTAAGCGAGAAGGAACACCGGGCACCGTTTCTGCCTGGCATAGCACCCGAAACATCTTCTATACGTTGAAATCTTGATGGTATTTTTACACACTTCGGACTTGTTATGACTGACAAAACATATATGCCAAGTATACTGGAGGAGATGTTGTGTTACTTTAGTAGGTGGAATTTGGACGTTGAAATGTTAAGATGGACGTTCTTATGTTCAGTATTTCAATGCGTTTTGAATTAAGCTTTCACTTGATTAAACTTCAACGACAAATGAAAAGTCTCCAGTTATTTATTATTAAAATACAGCTCTTCAATCAATAGATCTATCACTCTTGTATTTACAATGGCGTTGCGCAAATTCGTACATTATAGGGCTAATCTGCTTGCACACTGTATCCAGATTAGAACTCTAACAAAGTATGGTTTTTCGTTTAACCTCCGCTAAAAGTTTTCTATCACTGTCTATTTTAGAGTTAAATAAGAACACAGGTTCACGCGTTCAGGGCAAACTGTTAACACGGAACGTACTAAAGCAATAAATGGTCTTGTTCAGGAATCGAAGAACCGAGTCAGTTCTTCCTTCTAATTTTTTATGTTGTGTTAAATCTTTTTCCCAGTACTTCTTGAATTGTTTCTTCCAACAAATATAAAGGGAGGTTTTCACTAGCGAAGAAGTCGAAGTCGGAGTCGGAATCGGAAGCGGAGTCCTAAGCTCGACGGAATCGGAGTCGGAACAATCAGAACGTTTCCATTTTTTCCGATTCCGTCGCTTATGATCCAGTGAAAACTAGAATGTTGGAGTCGTAAGCACACGAGAAAGAGCTAACAAATGACAATGCTAGTTGTTAGACTCTCCGACTTAAGTTTGAAATCAAAATAGTGCTTGCCGCTCCGACAATCTCCTTTTCATAAGGTCATTAGCGACGAACTCATACGTGGAATCGGTATGGTTCCGACTCCGCTGGCTTGATTTTGACAAGATTTTTGCGCCCTGTACTTCTGATTACAACTCCGACTTCGACTCCATCGTTAGTGAAAACCAGCCTTAAGAATTATCACTCGCGCTTTCTGCTTTAAGAAAGTTACCAACCCCCGTTGTGGTTGAAGGAATGCTATCTTTTTAGGCCGTCTTGGAAGTAGGACCATCGATAAAAAAATAAAATATGGAACTTCCGCAACCAAAACATGTTGTCGCATGAAAATCGTGAACACAAACTATTCACAAGACAAGCCGATCACCCGTGAAAAGGCCATCTGTTTCCCAGTTCATTCATAGACGAAAACACGGTCTAATGAACTTTGACTGACTTATGGCTATAGTCCTACGTTTAATATCGATGGAATCAAATATTTCATAACTCGAATTTGTCGACTGAGACTAAATTGAATGACTTCATCGTGAAACCTGTCTTACTTCTAGAACATGGTTTTCCCTATCATGGAGGCGCACAGTTCTTAAACTGTTCAAAATTTTCCAAAGTGTTCTTCCCAAACGTTGAGCTGTTTTTGTTCTCAGGTATAGTCGAAGCACCATTTTTTTACCAGTCAGGTTTGAAGCAGAGTAATGGACCTTCACTTTCCTGATCCCGGCAAACTGAAATTCAAAGATGCAATAGGCCATTTTTGAAGGGTATGATAAAAACAAGGAAATTCTAAACCATTTGCGAAAGCTATGCTCCCAGATTAGATTCCGAGGAATTTCCCTCCCTCGGTTATGTCATTTGACTAACACGATACAAAATGTAGATCTCCATGAAACAGAGGTAACACATCAACTTGGACCGTGACCTGATTTCCTCGATGCCTTTAAAATCCCCTGTAAAAATGAAGTTGTTGCCTTTCGTAACTCCTTGTGAAACAGTTAACTAGGCCACAGGTAAGTGCGTTTTAATAAAACCCTTCCGTTTCATCTTCTTATGATGACGATCCGCTGCTCGCGTCACCCGACGAAACAATCAAGTCACTATTCCTCAAGAATCCTTGATCACTATCGTTCTTCTTATGAGTTTTCTTATGCGCAGTCAAGTGAGTTTTCTTCGATGTTTTCTGAGGCTTTATTCGCTGAATTTCCGATCTTTTGCTCGCTTCGTAAAGAGCATCTTCGTCCAACGTCGGTTCGCCCGACTCAGACCCCTCGGCTGCACCAGATGACTCGGACGATTCGGGTGCTTTTGTGGGAGAGAGCTTGGGTAAGGGTGAGATAATTAGGGCTGCCATTTCCATTCGGCTCATATCTGTAACAAAAGGATGGATGGTGTTACCATTGAAATCGTCAACTGGCTCTTTTTAAGTCTCGCTTTTATAAGAAAACCTTGGGAGTACTTTGATGTAGTAATATTTTTCTGCTGGATTCATTAATTCGTCAAAATAAAAACTTTGAGGTGTGTATTCCTCCACTTTCTTAGACGTCTACAAGTGAGTAGTAATAAGACCCCTTCAAAGGTTTTAGAAAGTTCAATTTGGAAGTGAAGCCACAAGTCGGACGGTAACCATTTTGCTTTCTTATTCTTTTTCTTTTTTCATGGATAGGGTGGGTGAGTCCAATAACAAGCTGTTAGATCAAAGGGCAATGTACGCAGTATGAACACTTCCGTCGTCCTTTTACTGCAACATACTGAGACGGTTTTAATCCCCACTGATAAACTTAGGCTAGAGTTACACTCAAACCTCTCCTTTCCGGCGGACACCTCTCTATTACGGACAGTTTACTTTGTCCCAACAAAATTCTCACATATTTTCTTAAAAAAAGAAAACCTCTATAATACGAACCCTCTCTAATAGACCCATTTCAGTTATTCCCAATCAGGAGGACAAAACAATGGCTGTTCTCCCCCTGAGAGAAACAAACCTTTCAAATGCAAAACAATCATATTGTTTTGTCCCCCAGATTAGGAATTAACTGAAAGCGGTCTATACAGCCAACGGACACTAAAACATCTCGGCCCGGCTCGATTGTATTTGATCTATCTAATACCTGCAGTCCTTTCATTCCATTGTTGCCACAGTGGTTGCAGTTTTGCAGGTATGCGCGGAGGACAGGTTAAAGCCTGACAGGTGGAGCCGCACGGACTGCACACCGGCAAAGAGCATTGTGCGCATGTGTTGCAAGGGTTACAAGGGTCCGGTGGAATGTACGGGCTTGGTGGCAGCAGATTCGGAAGTCCTGCGTACGAGGCAGGGGGTGGGGCTAGAGTCACAAAGAAGAATCGGATAAATGTAAGTATCTAGGCGATTCTGCACCTACCCCTCCCCTAACCCAACATTGACACTAACTTATTAACTTATTACAAGTTATTTACCACTCTGGAAACTTGGCAGTGGGGGAGAGAAAATGGCTCCCAATATCAAAGGTCACTGAGGCTCTCTTTTTAATGTTTCAAAGCCACGACATTGAATTGAATCCACCAATAGGGAGTTTGTTACATTGTGTCAGATTGTACCCACCTTGATATGGTACCGGTGCGTAGGAGACTGGAGGCGGGAGAGGATTCACGTACTGTGGAGCGGGCTGGTAACTGGCTGCAAGATAAGAACAAAGGAGCGGTGGAGGCTTTCATTTAAAAAGGGAAAAGGTCGACGCGAGCTGCCTAGTACGACTTAGTGTTCGTGGCCTATCACAGTTACCGCGGCTAAAATAAGACTTGGATTCGGACGTCTTATTTAGGCCAGGCGAGAATAAAGGAGGCAGAGACTGGCCATAACAGCTATCAGTGATGTAAAAGAATGTGCTAGAAAACAAATGATGCTCAAACGCACATAAATTTCTGGAAACAGTTGAGTGGATGCTGGAACCGTTTGAACGGCTTTCGTCCCACATTGTACAGTTTTCTTTCAACATGGGCCCAACTTTTGCTCAACGTTTGTTCAACAAATTTTGGTCACGTGTCAAAAGCGTTTAAACGTGCCTTAGGAAATGAACGGAAAAAACTAAGGAAAATGGGTAAAACATTAAACAAAATCTTGTTACTGACCTTGGCTGTATGCCGGAGCAGGCGGTGCATATGGAACTGAAACGTAAGACAATAAGATAAATTAAAACTTTGATAATTGTGCAAAAAAGTCAGGCAACAAGCTCTTTAACAAGACAACAAACAACGTCGACACCTTGATAAAAGCGGTATTGTGGTTGCTGAACAAGTGGCTGAAGACCCGGCGATGAAGACTTAACGTCTTGAGACAGGGAGTCGTCTTTTTTGAGCGCTATTTTGAAAACGTCAAAAGCGAAGGTTTAATAAATTGACATATTGAAAAAAAGAAGCTATCGAGCAGAAAACTGTATCATGAAATTAACGACGAGGATGAAAACCTTTTTCGTGTCGATGCGGTTTGGAATGATACTTCCAGAGATCGTGCCAGTGAAGTGAAGGAGCTACGAAAATCGAAAAAGATGAGATGTTAACTGTGTCAAACTCGCGTATTTTGAAAATACTGAAGCTTTCGTAGTGCGACGAATAATCAAAATACCTGTTAAAACAACGTTAAAAGAAGTGAAGAAAACAAATAATATAGAATAGTCGACGATAACTTTCCCCATTTTGCATGGATCGATGCACTCCAAACTCGCAGATCTAATTTTGAATGATCTTACTTGTTTACCTAGGTGTCTATATTGCAGGTTATGTCGGAGTTTCCTTGCACGTGATTGGCTGTTGACAATTGAGTCATTCCAGTGCTTTTGATATGACATTGGAAATTGGGTGGGACTCACGAAATTCGCTGGCATAAAAATGGCTGAACATTTGTTGTTAAAGACTGAAGAATTTCTCGAGGGCGTGGTAAAATGAGAAGAATTTTAAACACACGGTAAGGATTTGTATTTGGAAAAGCCTTTTACATAGCCACGAGCCGGCCAAAACAGATTCAGTAAATCAAACTGCTTAGCACAAACATGCATTTCTGTTTTCAAAATCATTTCGCGGGATTCTTTCGAAACGATTATTTCAGCCGGAATCGGATAGTTAACTTTTCCTTTAAGTCTACAAAAATTAGAAAGCGACAGAGCTCGATGCTTTTGTGTTTACGAATGTCAGGGTTCACGGAAAATTTAGTGGCTCACAGATGATCACCGAAATAACACACGCAGTCAAAAGTAAGACGTAAACGCGGTTCTCTCTACGCAGGCCAAAGACAGAAATGCTAAATAACATAATAGTTGGGCACCTCATGCTTCCCAACACTGGAATAAATTGTACTAAATTAAGTTATAAAAAAGCATGAAAAATTTTAGGTCAATTATATTTAAAGCAACTGAATTTTTACGTATACAAGTATCGATATCCCGTCCGCCTTTTCAGGTAAGCACGAAGCTCGGTCTGTCACTGAATCTCTTGGAATTCCTTGAACAAAAGTCGCGCCCATTAATTGATCTTTAAAGAAAGTTCGAACGCTATGATTTGTCAAATCGAGTCGATGGTATAAATATGAAGTTTGAAAGGAACGGATATTTAATGAATGATCCTTCTCCCTGTAAACTTGATTCATATAAGCAATTTGGTATTTCTAGTAGATTCAAGGAACAGAATATTGAATCAAGCTAAAATGGCGTACTTCACTTGTTTTTAGCCGTTTTTGTAATATCTTAACCAAAATAATAACAGTTTTTTAGCAAAGCACAACTCTCAAACCTCAGTCGGTTAAAGCCTCGTCTGACGAACGATTGCACGTTGTTGTTAAGTTCTCTTCCGTTACTGCATTTTACACAATGGACAATGTAAACCTAGTGTTTTGATTGGTCTAGGAGTTAGTAATCGAAGAATAGTCGCGCGAATGACGTCATAAGTCAAAGTAAGTGAAAAAGCAATGTATAACACAAATAGATTCCAGTTATCAATGCGTGTGTACTCGGAGGACAGTCCGTCAAAACGTGGTAAGAAAAACAGTCAAGCTATAGACTGCAGGCGAGTGCGTACTTCTTTGCTCTTAGCACGTTGTCAGGACGCCACCTGTGGGTTATCAGAAAATACAAGCACTGACGAACGGAATTCATTTGTCAAAACCCGTCAACCTACCCGCATTATTGACGCAGTCGTAGTTAACATCTAAGTACTTGTTTGCATCCGGGCACGCGTCACCAAACACGTCATTACTAGCGGAAAGTTCGCAGTCCTCGAAACCCTCGCATTCCCGTTTCACGGTCTCGTAGGCGCCAGGCGTGCGGCACGGACCAGACACCACGGGATTGGCTTCTTTTAGACAACCAGCCGCCCCCGTATCACCAAAGTCAGCATTTACGATCCTTATTTTCTGCCTGGGAGGGCAAGAGATTTTCTGAATTGTGTCTTTGCATATGATCGTCCTCTGGTTGGGTGAGGAATATGCACCACGTAGGCGAGCTGAAGAAAACGCAAATAAATGTTAGGGTTACTCCCTTGTTAGATTGTTGAGTGGGTTTTACCAGATGGGCATCTATTCATTTCCTAAATAATACTGAAATGGAATGGAAAATGTGCAGTGTTGTTACTATTGTTTTTGTTTGGTTTTTTTGTTCCTTAGTTTTGTGCAAAAACAGGACCATTAAAAAGCCATAGGTCAATCTTACACTGGCGGAAACCTAAAACTAAACTCACTGCATGTTTACTTACTGTGTGTTAGAAAATAAAGTGCTTTTTCTGCCTGTTGGTCAGCAGCGTAATTAGCTTGTGTGGCTCTCATCAGAGTCTCATCAGGAGGCGGTGTGTCATAATCTTCCTCATTAGACTCGTCCGCTTGTTTACCGCTATCCGCTTTGGTTCCATCGGCATCAACAGGCGGAGGAGCCCCTGTGTCATCTCCTTGCACAGGTTCAACATTTTCCGGTCGGTTTTGCTCCTTTTGCGCCCTGTTATCTTCTTTAGGGACTGCGCTCTCGTCTTTTGAAGCCGAAACACTTGTAGATTTAGTATCGCTCTTCTCTTTAGAAGCTGCCCTTTCTTCTCCAGAGGTCAAACTCTCCTTTGACTGCTCATCACTAGTTTTTTTCTGTGACTCAGGTGCTTGCGCCTGAGCCTCGTTGTCGCTTTTTGTAGCCTTGTTTTCCTCCTTCGAAGCTTTGTCCTGTGATTCGTCGACAGGAGCTGCTTCTGATTGGTTGCCAGACGCTTCTACGCCACTGGCCTCTTGACTGCTCGAGTCCAGATCCCCACTTGAGGCGGCCAGAGCTTCTTTAACGTCATTGTCGGTTAAAGTGATGTCATCACTATCTTCGTCTGTGAATGAATCACCATTTTTGTCGTCATCATCATCTATGTCATCACTATCATGGTCACCAGACTCCTCGGAGTCACTATCTGTGTTATCTATAAAAAAAGAAGTGGGTAGAATGTTAGAAACTACATTAACTGATAAAACAAAACACCATCATTAGGATGTCATGGTCAAGATTTTCATGTCAAGACTCATTGGAATAAAAACAAGCGTTATATATTGTTTTGTATCTTCCACGGAGTGCGCTGTTCGAAGTTTCATTGTATGTGTTGTTTCACCCTTCACAAATTATATCAAATTGAAGCACCTATAATGTCACTTCAAAATTTGTATGACTTCCACTCTTAGAAAAGGAAAGGGAACAGCCTTAAAGTGATGTTGTCCCTGTTGCCAAGTTGTGCTAGTTGTTGGTGTGATTGCGGTTGTTACTGCCAATGCTGTTCATACTATCGCTTTGTGGTCTCCGCCTCTGTGGTGGTTATTTTTGTTGCTGTAGTTGCTTAGCTGTTGTCAATTCTATTGCTGCTGTTTGGTTGTCAGTATTCGAAAGCATCACAGTTGTCTTTCGAAGTTGTCGGTCAGTGTCATTTTCCAATCAGCGAACGTTCCGCACTTCAGTGTCTCATCAAACGTTTATTTCATGACTAACAGTCAGGTATTCATTTCTTGTGTGCTGTTCTCTTCTACCATCAAATAGATCTGCTGTCGTGGTCCTTCGTAAGGGTCTAATAACAGTTTCGCAGTCCGTCCTATTAGCGGTCTCCCGGTTTCGGTCTGTTTGTTTTAGCGAGTAGCTACGTTGCTTAAGACCTTGTGATCGTTTATCTACATCTCTACTGTCTCCGTCTCGATAAACGTTATCTTCATTCGGTTGTTGCAGCGTCATTAATAACTCCGTCACTTTTTCCTGCAGGCAAAACATAACGACGATGAGACCAAGAAAAAATAACGAATTACGCCAAAGTCGTATGCCACAAATCTTCAATTATTTTCTAAAAATTGCTTTAAAATGAAAGTAAGGGATTCTGTCGCATTTTGTGAGGTTTTTCTGTCTACATTTTAAGTTTGTTTGGGTTTTACTGTTGTGTTTGCTTTCATAACCAAGGTCTCACCGAGTTTATGTTTATCACTCACCTGCGCCCATCAATCCTGCGAAGTACATGGCTGATTTGTAGATATCTATAGCTTGTTGCCTGGTCAAGTTCATCGGAAGACCTGGTGCTGGAAAAGCGGGTGGCTTATTTTTCGTGCCAGCTAACATGAATGCAATATCAGAGGCACCGCCAATCAAACTGGGATTCATGTACCCATCGTCATAGCCACTTCCGCTTCCACTTAGTGCCTGCGGTTCTTCGTAGTCAGCGGCGTTTTCCATATTGTTAGACTCGTCAAAACCGGAAGCTGATCCGGAAGTGGAGCCCTCTGTATCAGTGTTATCCGATGAGAGAGACTGGGACGAAGGCTCAGTACTTGCGGCTGCCCACTGATCTGGAGGCTTTATTTGTATAATGTTAGAAGTGGGGTAAACAGCATCTTCAGGGGTTTCACTCGATGCATGGCTCGCATCAGGATCTTTGAATTTGTTGGGAGTTTGTGGAACTTGATCTCGAACGTCATTTGCACTGGGGAAGTGGACCCGTTGTTCTTGTTGCAACGTTGCCGGATAACCGTGGTAACCAGGCCAGACTTGGAAACCACGCCTCCCTTGTTGCCCGTGAAAGCTTGGATAACTTATATAACCTGGTGGATAACTGTGCTGGTAGTTAGACGGCTTGTTACCCACTTGTTGATAGTTTTGATAACCGGTTGTATTTTGATTCGGAGTAAAAATGGCTGACTTTTTGAAGCCTGGGTATTGTGTTGAATATCTTCCATAAGGGTTGACAGTACCCATCGCGTAGCGAGGCGTTGCTGTTTGGCCGGCATAATCAGCTGAATTTGGGCGGTAAATCGTGCTTTTCCTATCGTATTTTGATAGCCCTTCGTGGGCATTTGAGTATATACCACTTAGGTCCTCATGAAAGATCGGACCGGCGTTTGAGGAACTTGAAAACATCGGAGCACCAGCTTGCCCCGTATTTGTCGAATAGCTGGGAACTTGTGAGCTTCCTATCTGCGTGTCTCCGCTAACCGGCTTTTTCCCCGCAACTGTTTCCCTCAACAATGGCTTTGCAGATACTAAAGTTGTATTTGTCGCCATTGGTTTTCCTGCTGTTAAGTTACTTGCCGATAAATTGCCAAGAGAATGGTTTCCCGAATGTGGGATTCCTACAAGCAAGTTTCCCGCCGGTTTGTTTCCCGCCATTGCCGGCCACACCGGCGTGTTTCCCTCCACCGGTTTTCTTTCTGTTTGCCTCCACGGCGCGGATTGGTTTGCTGTCGTGGGCTGGTTTTCCGACGGTAAATCTCCAGCCGCAGCGTGCGTTGTCATTGGATTCCCTGTATATCCAGCCACAACTGGAACGAAAGATCGTCGATTGTTTTGATCACGTTCACGTTGAGATGAGTTCGAATTCCGTGACCGAAATATCGTGTTGTTCAGAACAGACGTGATTCCAACCGTTGAATTTTCCCTCACCACATTGCCAATAGTTTTATTCAAAACAAACGATCTTCGAGTGTCTTGATCATTTCCAGGGTTTGCTTGAGACAAGTTCTGTAATCTCTGTGTTATCAGGTTGTAAATACCTTTATAATTGTCACTAAATCTGTCTGTGAAAGAAAATGTTCCTAAATATGACTTAAATGTCTGATAAAATTATGCATGAGACATATTTTGGATCTCGCCCCATGTAAGGTAATCCGGATTCCGGAATCCAAGAAATTTTCGCTTGCGGAATTCGGAATCGTGAGCTCTGGAATCTGGAATCCAATTCTCGGAATCCGGAATCCCACCAAAGATTGGAATACGGAATCCAAGTTGCTGAAAATTTACTCCAAATCGGCTGATTGGAATCTCAGTATCTGGCAACTGTGTACCCACCCCTCCCCTAACCCAACATTAACACCAGGAGCCATTCGCTTCTACTTGATTTGGTAAAAACCAGACTTTTTTTCAGTTTTTCTGTTGAAGCGGCTAAAAAGTAAAAAAAAAACAAAAAAAAAAAAACAATAACAACAGTTTCTGATTATTTCTGAAAATTCAATTAACCCGGAAAGTTCCGTTCAGTTTCTTATCACTAATACGAAAACCTTTTTTCCCACCGGTCAACTGGGAAACTTTTGAGGTCAACCATCTTATAGAGTAGTGAAGTTGTTCAAGAATCAATACTTGTTTTTAAAACTTTGGCGATACTGGCTACAGATGAATGACCTTCATCAGAAATACAAAACTACTTAACGAGTGGTGTGTTAAAAGAGTTATATTAACATGGAGATATTCTATAAACAAAGAACTGCACGCTGTTGGTACGCTTACCTCCCCCGATTGGCATGGAATAGGACGGTCGAACATCGGCAACCAAAAGATAACATCCTAGAATGAGGCTCAACGCCACGATAAAATTGAGGCTATTCATTACACAGCAATGATACTATCCGACTTGCTACACTGTATTTGAGAGAGAATTGTCAAACCTACATGGAAAACAAAACTCGTCAGGGTTTTAGCAGGTGAATGGAAAACAACTGAAACAAGAAACTTTACACACCAAAGACCAATTAAATTTATCGGAAGCAATGTGGATATGAATGTAATAGCGTCTGACATGTTAAAAATATCGCTTAATAAATTTAAGGCGGGCATAAATTTCTAAATGTAAAATAAGACATAAAGTTCGACCAAGTAAATCATAGTTTGAAAACAGAGGTCATTGAAGCGTGTGCGTTAGAGTGTAATGA
This sequence comes from Galaxea fascicularis, assembly GCA_948470475.1. Classification (NCBI taxonomy): domain Eukaryota; kingdom Metazoa; phylum Cnidaria; class Anthozoa; order Scleractinia; family Euphylliidae; genus Galaxea; species Galaxea fascicularis. Next base: position 24,928,865 of record OX419343.1, on the reverse strand, counting down.
TCAACTGGTATACTCCTCGCCAGAACCTCAGCTAAGCCACTTTATCACGAAAAACAATAGATTAAAATAATCATTTGACAAACTTACCTGTTATAAAGGTTTCTTGATTCCAAATTACGCTGAAAACAGTTTATTTTCACCTATAACATTTTATTTTTAGTAGGGAACAAACGCCGGAATGCTTGAAAGCACTGAAGAAAATAACTGAGTTAATCTCGACTGGTGCCATGGCCGCGAGCAATAAACACTGACATAATTGTAGAGTTATTCCAATAACAGCGCGTCGTGTGATTGGCTGGGTTCGGCCAGGGTGACCAATACTGTGACACCCCTCCCTGAGTGGAAGCGGATCGCTTTCTCGGTCATGTGTGGGTGGCAAAGAAGGTCTCCAGTCGAATCAATCAAAGAATTAATTGCGCGTTTTAAACCTTCCCAAGCGTTTGTTCGAAATAGACTCGCGGCAGTTAACAACCAGACTGAAAGGTTGAGCGGATGGAATATGGCACGCAATGGATGTCGCTCACAGTTCATTTGTCAGAACTTGCCGAGAGGACTGATCAAGTTCAACTCAAACACACTTTCTCAAGAGACCGGCTCTATACCCTCTTCAAAAAGTCGCATTCCAAATTTTTTTGGGTCATTTCTAAGGAACGTGAAGGACTCTCAGATATCTTGTTACCATGGATCAATGTTCCATGAAATTGAAGCAACGTTTATGGATGTGCGCCAATCACAGTTACGCGTTATTTATTGTATAAGGGCGACGCTTATTTACGCGGTGTTGATTTTTATTATTTCTTCCCCAAATGCTGGCCGACGGCAATATAAAGCTCAAACAATTGCTCTCTGTTAGCATTTTCGGTCTTTGAAATAATGTCTGTAATATTTTAATTTCCCGTTATGCCGCTTTTTTGGTGAGAAATCGCACGATAGACCATTTCACACGGCGCACTTCCACCGTGCCGCGTCAATTGTACATCATTTAAATGCGCGTAAATAAAGTATATCACGATACATAAGACATTTGTGTGTGCATGAAAATTTCAACTGTTTGGGTTTATGCAAGCATTTCATACAAACCCTCATTTCGCGCTTACAATGCGCGTAGAATTTACCCGACTATCTGAATTTATAAGATTTTGTTCGCATCAATAGGTATCAAGCACCCGACTCCTCTACTTTAATAAGGACCTCAGTCAGTGTTGATTATTTAATCTGACCTCAAGGCGGTGAACCATCTCCTCTTAACAGCTCTGATAAGTCAGGCGTAAAAAAATGGTACCTACTGTAGCAAAACATTATTTGTCCAGTTTGGAGTCGGGGATTTGTTACACTGGCATGGTGCCAAGACAGTTATCTCTAAAAGTTGTACCTCTCACAATCATCCCGTTTTAGCTTATCTTATTCAACTTTTGGAAGCGGGGATTAAGGACAGAACCCCCCTGCGTGCTTGACGACGTCCTAATGGCACGGTTAACTTGGCTTTTTAAGACATCGTCCATCTGGTTCAGTTAACAAGAAGCCATTGTTTGTTTGTTTGTTTTAATCAGAATAGCAAAAATTAAAAGATCTTTTTATCGATTTCCAGTTCTGATAATATGGCCGCTTTGAAATACAGACACCATCTACAAAGCTGTCTAAGGGGGGGGGGGGGAGGGGGTATAAAAACACAGTTTGGTTATTTCCTTCAATATTACCACGAGTTCCTTTGATCAGACACAAATAAAGGATGCGTTTAACGAGGGACAATGTTGTTCTTTAATAAAATACGAAACGGAAACACTATATGTACAAGTTGAAGACGTACGATATTTTAGCAGATTTCCCTACATCACACCTCAACCGGCAAGCCTAGTGGTGTACATACACTTCACAAAGTTTCTTTTATCTCTTATAGCGATGTTTCTTGTTACATCACCTTTTGTTATTAATGTACCAACCAGAGGTTTATTGGCTGTTGAAACAATACATGCTATTGTTCGGTGGCTGGCAAATTTGAATATCAAAAGAAATTTGACGTCAATGTTTGTAAACAAGAAACATCGCTATTGCTTCAAGGGAAGCCGCTCATGTCTACGACTTGAACGTTCTCTTATAAAAAGTATAAGATGACGCCACTCGGTCTGTACATCAGAATGAAGACGACTCATATCAACTCAGGAACCCAAAAACGTTTCAGTCATAGCCGGGCGGGTATGGTTTAACACACTGTGTGATATCTACATTGTCGTCGTAATAGACAGATTTGCTGGAAAAATTCGTTTTCGACAAAACGTTTCCACCTCATAGTGACAGTAAAAGAAAAAAATGGACATACGTGTCGGTTTTCCTTGCCCCCTTTTTGCTTGGGCGGCAACGGGACCTTTCAAATAAACTCTAAGCAGCAGAAAGTAAATCGAGTTCTAGAAACTTTTTTCGTCTTCGTCCATCAGGCGTAGCAGGCACTTTGAGACAAAATCATGCTGAACTCCTTTAGAAACAAATACAGGTACCACGGTAAAAAAGCAACTGAATCACATGGGATAATTGAACATAACATCTTGTCGCGCCAACTCCAGCAACATGGGATCGTCAAAGAATTTGTTGATGCTGACATCCTCGCTCAAGCCCTAAAAGAATCAATCAACCAATCACCCAGTCAGTCATTAGTCATTCAATCAAGTAGTCAACGATTCGAGAATCTGGTGACTGGTGAACAATCATTCTATCAAAGCTGCACGTAAAGGCAGAGGGAAGGATTGAACGAAAAAACCTCACCTTTCTTCTCCTTGTCTTGATCATAAACTCCCTGGCGAGATGTGTGGCTGGTTGAGGTTCAAGAGGACGAATGGTAATGCTTTTATCTAGAGGATCACCAGGTACAATCTGCGAAAAACGATGGTTGAGAGTCGTTTGAGGTCCATATAAATGACCCTCCACGGATCAAAGGATCAGTCGAAAGTGAGCTGACAGCAGTTCAAAATACGAACGACTCAAGTTGATCCTCGACCCTCGCAACTTCAACATAAGAGTGACGAGCCGTCAAACGAGCGCCTCTGGAGTTTCCATATAAACGAGTGTCTGACGTTTCGAGTCGAAGGATTAGTCATACGACTTCTCAAGACTAAGAGAAGAAAAGACGCGCGCTACTTCGTTTAGAAGGACTACCCGCTAGTTTTTACGACTGTATAGTGCAGCCTCAAACCGTGAAAACGTAGATCACTGAAACCGAAGGCTACGGTGTCACAATCGCTTTGTCTTTTTCTAGGACCGTTCATGCATGAAACGGTACCAAGGTATGACATTTCCACGACCTTTGTAACATGACCCTAGTTTCATGGCCAAGCTCTATCGAGTCTTTTGTAGCTTAGTGGTAGAGCATTCGAATAAGTCACATTAACGGCATTGGTTCGACTCCTCTTGGAAGAATTCTGAATTCTTTTACCGAGTGCGCGTGTGACATTACACAATAAATCAAATCTTTTAATTTTCATACTGTTTTAAATCGTGAGTCCTCGCCATCTTAATCAAGCTATTCACTTTTACTTGAGCGAGGTTCTGTTTGTGTTGTAGTATTGCTTACCTGCCAGTGATGAAATACTGAGAGGCAGAAGGCTTGCCCCTGTGTGTGAGTCCTTAGATCGGTTTCAAATCCAAAAGAATCAATAGCCGGAATGAATGCTTTCACTGTGTACAGCGGTGAACCGGGCACAGGTGCATCCTGGGTAACATGGCCTCTGCGTTGAAACGAAAACAATATGGAAATAGTGGTTATACTTAAATACCGTCGAATTTATCGTAAAATGGCAATTTCGAGACCTAGCATTGTCCATGAAAGAGCATCTTTTCCCGTGAACATTTGACTGCAATCTTTTTCACAACAAGTCTTTGTTCGCGGCCCAGGGACGATAAACCAATACGGACTTTCGCTTCATTATTTTCATCTTCGAGATGTCAAAGAACAACAGCAACCATAACTGTAACTCCTTGCTCTCCCAGGGTCTCGCATCTCTAATCGCTGCTACTTCCTAAAGACAATCTTGTATCAACAAATAACACGAACAGCTCGAGGCCAGACTCACCTTCGCCGAGCAAGAACAGTGTATACCGAAGACACACAGTCAGCAGGTGCCTGGACCTCAACAAAGAAATACGGCTCCATCAAACGGGGAGTGGCCTGAAAGCCAAAAGAACAAACAAATGAGAAGAGAAATATCAAATAAAGATCGGCCGTCATGTTAGTTCGAGCCGATTCGTGAGTCGTGGCTGTCCTCAGGGTTCCGCACTTGGCCCGTTGTTATGGAATGTTTTCCAGAACGACCTATCCTACTGCCTAACAGCGAACTTGTCTATGTATGCAGATGACCATCAAATTTACCCCGCAGGAGCAGACCAGGCAGCCGTGACTTCCCAGTTAAAGGATAGTGCCAACTTAGCAACAACGTGGTATGATTCTAACTTATTGGCAGGAAACCTCAAAAAGTACCAAGTTTTGAACTTGGGCTTCACTCAAAATGACAGTAATATTTGCGTCAATGATGTCGTAATTGAAACTAAAGATAATATCACACTTCTAGGAGTAGTGTTAGATTCTAAGCTAAATTTCTCTGAGCATATAATCTCTATTTGTAAAAAAGCCAGCCAGAGAATTGGTGTTCTGATGAGACTACGTAATCTAATTCCTATGAAATCTAAGTTAACATTATTCAAAAGCGCGATATTACCATTTCTCACGTACTGTCACCTAGTGTGGCATTTTTGTAAAGCGAGTGATACTCGAAAGCTTGAAAGACTACAAGAAAGAGGACTTAGGGCGGTTTTCAAGGATAATAATTCTAGCTATAAACAATTATTGGAGAAGGCGGATCTGCCCACACTACTAAATAGTCGCTTACAGGATCTGTGCATCCTTATGTATAAAGTAAAGCATAAACTGTGCCCTGCATATATAAGTAACATCTTTAAAGAACCAACTAGTAATTACAATTTGAGGCAAGCAGATTTCTCTATACCCAGGTATGAGACAGTCACCTACGGCAAGCACTCCATTAGATATCTAGGGCCCAGGCTATGGATAAAACTACCCAAGCGTATCAGGGACGTCACAACCCTAATGTCGTTTAAAAGCAAGATACGCCAACTCAATATGAGTGAACTTTTAGATGATGGCTGCGCAAGCTGTAGCCTTTGCTCATTTTGACTTCTTTTTATTATAAATCTCGTAATTAGATAACTTTAGATATTTTACCTACTGTTGTATATAGTTTTTAGTTTGTATATTGGTGTCCCCAAATTAGTAAGGGATTCTTTTATCCCTGGCTAGACGGCTCTGACACTGTAATAAAGTTTCTATCTATCTATCTATCTATCTATCTATCTATCTATCTATCTATCTATCTATCTAGGAACCTGCAGCAAAACGAAGTTCATTAAAGTGCATTGAAGCAACCCCAATAACCACAAACCCGAGCAACTAATTCAACGATATTTACTCGGATGGACTTTAGCACTCCCTTCCTGAATTAGCTACAGGGTACGAAAACAATCCGAAATCTGGAGCGAGTAGCCGAGAGGGACTGGGGGAGAAGTGGGAGAAAAGCTAACAGCCTTCCACCGGTCTCCTTGATCGTTGTTTTTCTTTATACTGTTTCGTTTTTCTCCTCAGTAAAGCGTCACTTCCACAATTCACAAAGGGACTACAACCAGTACATCGACGTTCGATACACTTATTGTTTTTTATATAAGAACGTCAAATTTTATAGCTGAGACTGAACGTTCTTTTTTTGGGGGCGATTTGGTAAAGGTAAAGGTAAAGGTAAAGGTAAAGGTACACCTTATTTAACGTCGGAAGTTCCTTTACTCTCTAGAGAGTATTCTCGCAGGAAGCCGACGGTTCGCTCATTTTACCCCCCCCCCCCTCTTTCCATCAGTGCTCCGTTTTAAGGGTATTTAAAGCTACTTAAGCTACACTGAAAGGAAAGAAGTCGAAACAAGGATGTGAGATCCGGGGATCGAACTCGGGACCTTATGCACCAAGGCCGCGCACTAACCGACTGTACCACCCTTGCTCCTGAAACGTTCTTAAGATGGTCTTACGTTACATGGCATTGTTCGTTGTATTGTGGTATCAACTTGTTTGCAACATGCTTGTGCGGCTTTCTGTGATGCCGCGAACAAGTTAAAAAGATTTAGCGCCAACCAACTCTGGGTAAATTTGGTTTTACAAAAAGCAATGAACACAGGGGGTACACAACGAAACATATTGAAATTTTGGTTGATCTCAGCCTCAACGTTCTTTAAAAGAAAAAGAAGTGTGACAGTAGTTGACGGAATCAGCTCACCATAAGGAAAGCAGAGTAAGCGACTCGTCTGGCTGTAGGAATGATCTGGCCACCGCCTCTGTGAATTGGTTCGCCTGCTATCACTGCGTCCAGGATCTTAAACTTCACATTTCTTATGGCTACGAGAAATAAATCATGAAGCCAATTAAACTCATATTAAATATAATTCTTCCTTTCTCATAGTTAAACTCGATGTCATCTCTGAAGTCTGGGCCCGTTTCACGAACCTCCCGAAAATCTTTCGAGCCCGAAAAACCATTTCTAAAACTGCGATACACTTCTTCTGAAAAGCTTGTCAAATTTGTTGCAAAATTTAATGCCTGGAAACGTCCTCGTTTTTAAGATACGTAAGGAATTATGGCACCCGAAATGGACCCGACAAGGTTCGGAGATTTCGAGAAACGCACGCCAGATATTTCTCGGTAAACTTGAAAGCCAGCAATGCAGTTAACTCTCTTCTCTGTAGACCAACGAAAGTTTTCTCTTGTGCGTCATCGTTGATTCAGAGAAACCCATAGGCATTACTTTCGAGATTGAAAAACAGCATTTAAATTTCATCTTGGCTTGATGCATTCGGTCTCTCAAACTTGTTTTACAAATTCTCCAAAATGGGCTTTTCGCAAACTGATATGAGCCACTTTGATAGGACTGTTTTGAGTGACAGATAGCGAGTCTTTGGTGCATTCTGCATGTTAACCAACAAAACAGACCTGGCCACGGAAAGCCCCTGTTAAAGATTTCAACACAGTAAGAACTACTATAAAATGCACTCACGTTCGTCGCATAGCGGTCCTTCCCTTGTGGCCCACTGAAAGCCTTGAATGATGGAATCTTTAACAGTATTCAGCAAGTTTTTGTCCACCTCAGAAGGCAGTGTATCGTCCACGAGAATGTTCGGCCCTGAGTTATCAGGTCCAAACGCCCAGATTGAACGAGCCGCCAGCAAATCCCAGTCGTATTTGGTTTGAAAAAATTCTCCAAGTTTCTTTCTGTAAATTATCGAAACGAAAACAGAACAGCGTTAAAATGGCCATGCATATTAAACCCAGAGTTCATTTAACTAGTTAGCTATAAAAACGTTTTCAACGAAGCACATGGCCGATAACGAGGCAATTGTGTGAACATGACTTCTGTCCCCAGTTATTACAATAAGGATTAAACAGCAGTGGTTGCTCAACGAATTTTGACTTTAAAAAAGACTTTTGACCTTCGTAACTTCGGATAACCTCTGATCGTGGATTTACGCTAATTGCGGCCTTCCAACAAAAGGCGAGCTCAGTTTTTAGCATCGCATACTTGATAAGATGAACAAGAGTAGTTCAAGAATTTTGAGCTATGAGGTATAAAGCAAAATCCCAACATCGGATTATAAATTCTCCTTTCTACCTGTTATACAAATCCTTCTCTATTAGTTAAGGGAATCGGGGTTATATCAAGATAACATCCTCTGCCTGATACATGACCTGTCTGTTGGACAATGTATTGACATCATAAGGAGAGGTTACATGATAATCATTTCTGGGGTCAAAGGGTTAAATGAGAAAACGTCTGTAAAGAGGAAAGCAGCCGTTGCTATGTAGCTGGCGCTTTTCTCGCTACAGCGCGCCCATTCATTGGCTAGTTCATGGTCACATGACATCTAACAATGAAACTGTTCACCGGCAAATGCCACGAGTGGGCAACATTGCGAAAACTACGACGTCAAATGGGAAACAGTTCACTGTTACCCGCGAAATGTTGACCGCTGTTGCACGTGATCAGAGCGTGCAGTCGAAGGTGGCCTAATGTTGTCGCTGGAATCTCAGAGATTCTCGGGAAACAAAATTCACTGTTCTCCTCAGGACCAGTCATTAAGTGTTAATTGTAGACGTTGTTTTCACGATGTTCTACTGGTGTTGCTGTTGTAATTCGTTTGTAACTTACTTATTCCAAGTAATCAACACTTTTTCATTCTCGATATCCTCGGCTAGTCCCTTTTCCAGCGGTTCAGCAATCATGGTGATCTTGTTCCTACACCAAAAAAAATACTCATCAACAATGAACGACAAAATTTTGCACCAGCAATACACATCTCACTTCTTGTTAGGTGTTTCTGCAAAACATTTCAGGGATGACGTCTCCACAACTGTTTCACAGAACGCCACGACCGGGTCTGCAACTTTGATATCTGCAAAACATAATCGGAAATTACTTATGAACTACGATAGAGCCTCAAAAAGGAGGATTGTGATAACCTCTGTTTACTGTCCTGAGCGCCGCGACTTTCTTGCTCGAGAGCTCAAAGTTCAACAGCGGAAAATATCTCAAGATATGAGACGAAAAGCAAACACATTTACAACATAAGAGTCACACAAAAGAACAAGTTGACGCTAACAATTCAGTAATCAGAGAGGAGTGTTGATTTAGCGCGGTTGTCCATCGAGTGTCAAAAGTAATTCACGTTTGCTTTGGTTTTGCTTACTTCGCTCTGTAATAGGCCATTTTCGTATTCTCGGTATTGAACTGGATCTAGAATGAAGTGGAGGCTCTTGCGGGGGAATACATTTACATATGAAAAGATTCCCCCGCAAGAGCCTCCACTTCGTGCTAGATCCAGTTCAATACCGAGAATACGAATATGGCCTATTGGTTGACAAATCCCGCGCCACTTTTTCAGCCAATGAGAAGCTAATACCAAAACCAATCGTTAGTTGCACGCGTGCATTTTCCCGCGCTTGGCGCCGGCTGCATGCAATTACCTCAAATTCTAATTAGTTCACTGAGCTGCCTGCGTCTCTTGTGATTGGTCAGAGTAATTGGTCTGGTTTGGGTTTTACGACACGCAATTGAAAACCACTCTATGCAGAACTGAATCAGTGGTTCGCTTGCAAGGGTAATCATCCACATCGTAGTGCGTGGAAACTCGCAGTATTTAACCAGATGTAACCAGAGACCCACCTATCTCGGAGTACATTTTCCTCAAATCATGCAGCACACAATCCAAGTAGAGCTCTCCTGTACCGAGGATCACGTGCTCCCCAGATTCTTCAACCTGACAAAAAGTCATCAAGAAATGTAATGGTGTCGCTTTCAACAACATTAGCATGACAGTTACCCCAAACAGCACAAACACCACCATTATTATCCCAACCTAAAACAGAATCGCACAGAGATCAGCGCCATCATGACTATAACCGAAACCAGCATAGGAGTACAACCTGTATCACCATCGCCAGCACCAGCACCATCATCATTACTGCTATCACCATCACCACCACCATCATCGTTGTTGTTGTCGTCTTCATCTTCATCATCATCATCATCATCATCATCATCATCATCATCATCATCATCATCATCATCGTCACCGTCATCGCCCCCGCCATCATTCTTTTAATCGTCTGTCCCATCACATGTAGTAAAACAGACTCACCTTAGTGGTTAGCAGAGGATAGCTCTTGTTGACCTTCCTCAGCCCGTCCAACATTTTAGGCAGCTCTGACGGATTATGAGGTTCCACGGCAATCTTGATGGCTGAACATGTGTTGAACTTGAGAGGCCTGAAGATGTAAGCCTGTAAAACAAAACACAGACTATGGGGGCTGGATACAAAAGACTAAACAGATTTAGTTTGGCGGAAACCAGCAAGAGATCCCTTCACTAATAAAAGTTACAGTATTTCCTTGTCAGTCTTTTTTTTTTTTGCAGAGATGCACTAACTAGTATACTAGGCTTCTACGCGTTCAGCACTGATCTGATTGTTGGTGAAGGATTAAGCTTGCCCCTTCTCAACATTCTCAAATTTTTCTTTGTCTTGTATCTCATGGGTGCCAACAGATCTTTAGGGTGTTCACTAATATCCAGCTCTAACACACGTTTAGTTTCATCCACACTCAATGTGTGAGTACTGCTAAACAGACAAGAGAAATATGTCTAGTTGGTTCTTGTTGTAAAAGCCGCGTGTGCTGCCTGCGGTTTTGAGTATAATCTGTTCAAATTAGAATTCACCGAACTATCAGTTCAGCCACAAGGCATAGCTTAACCGCGTACAAATGTATTTCGTAAAGATATCACAACTTTCCACTATTTTATACAACGTCATGCAGTTCGAAGTGACACTGTACCTCGTCGTTTCCTTGAACTTGAGTGATCGTGGAGGTTTTTACGATGGGTTCATCGATTCCTTCGATTAGAACCCAGTTCCCAGCAGGTACGCGGTTGACTTCGATATTGTACCTGTGAAAACACCAGTCAGCATTCAGTCAGTGCCATGGAAAGGAATCAATTGGGATGTGATTTAAATAAAACGCCAAACTTAGAATCCAATATAAATGGTATCGGGATTTAGCTAGATCTTCGACAATACTAGAAAGCAAAAAAAAAAACAAACAAACAAACAACAACAAATTGGCCTTTTTTTCAAAACGTCAAATATTATTATGGAGAGAGAAACGGAAATTACAGTACCTAGCTTCAGCAATCCACAGTCTGCCAACCTACAGGGAAAAAGAAGACACCATGCTATAAGAGAGATTCGGTTCAGGTTCATAACTGTGTCCACCCTAAATCAGATCTTCAGATATCTTACAAAATCGGCCATAGCCATACAGTACCGTTTTAGTACATTGGTCATGTAACTATAATTATCACTGTATAGCTTGGAAATAAAGACTTCTACTAGAAATAATATTAATTATACAGTTACTCACCGTTCCAACTCGGGAGTCTTCTTCATCTTCGATAGTGTAGTTCTCGCCAAGGATTTTGGCTTGTTGTCCGGCGTGAACTATGATTTACATACAAAAAAAGACTTTATTATAATTATATAAGTTAAAAAGAAAAAAAGCTGTTTAAAGACTGACATTATGTTGTGTAATTATAATTTTTATGAATTAAATGACTTAAGGAGCAGGGTTGGAACAGCGGTGAGAGCGCTCGCCTTCCAGCAATGTGTCCCGGGTTCGATTCCTGGACTCAGCGTCATAAGTGGGCTGAGTTTGTAGGTTCTCTAAGGGTACTCCGGTTTTCCCTTCTCCTCAATTCGTAGAGCACCGGCGATCGGCTAGAATGATTTGAGACTATAATTATTATTATTGAACAGTTGATTCCGTCCATCTCGAGACACGTTTCAACCAAACGGCTGGTCATTTTTGCTCTTCGTGATAACCGGTTGCATATGGAATAGAAATCTAGCCGTGCGGCGATTTCACAGCATTACATCAGCTGAAAACTGTTTACTTCTTTATCGTATGTAACTTGCAACTCTCAGTACCACAGGAAAACCAGGTTCTTACTTGTTCCACTCATCACACGTCCAAACACGTGAAAAGCTGTGGCATCCTGTGAGGGGTACTGTTTTGATGTGTGGAGCATCAGCGGTCCCTGAAAAAAAGAAGACGAAAAAAACGTTCTAAGAGAGTACTAGAACAAACGGACGAAAGTGCTTATTGCTATCAGACAGTACGATAGTCTATACACATGTATTCGTCTTGCATTGGTGTACTACATGTAGGAACTAACAAAGCGACCGAAGCAAACCTCGGGATCACAGTCATTCATAGATTCCACAACTTCTGTGTCCAGTGGTCCAGTGTACACATGCTCAATCTACAACAGAAACAAGCAAACGGGTGTATTTAAATTAACACGACAACCCATTAAGTTGCCGATGGATACTGTTTACCTTCCCCTTGACAACAACGTGGTTTCAACGGCAAAACTTCTCTCGGTCCAAATTGAACTGATAATCGTAGTATCAGGAGGGGATCTACAATGCACCGTCAGTAGTTTTTATGTAGCCCATTAATAGAAACGCTCGAAAAACAACTGCAAACCTCATGACATAATGAACATGTAGTCTATAAACAAGGAATACATGTAAGTTGGGTACAAATTTGGTGAAAAAAGGAAACTTTCCCTCACCTTTGACTTTGCAGCTGCCTTGGGAGAGGGTACGTGTTGAACGCAAACATCCACAAAGCCTGAGGAAAAATAAACAAACTTGGTGTCAGCAAGAGTGTTGTCATTCATTAAGGGCCGGTAGCCAGCGGATTTCTCCTGGCTGACAGGCCACTGTGTGCCAACTACGTTTGCTCCAGAACGCACGAAATTGCATCTGAGAGCTACATGCCCATTATAATCTGTAGAGACCTACAACAACCCATTCTTCCAGTTACTTAAAAAGACTACAATCTTGGACAAAACTGTTGGGAAAAATAGTTGCAGAATGATGTCTACTCACAAACTAGACAGACCTCAAGTTCTCTCCTCACCCCTCCCTAATCAATGTTGTCTCACTGGGTAGAATGTGTTCAGTGTACTGGCAGCATATCTGATATCAACATTGTAATGGGGGAGGGGGGGGGGGTTAAGTAGATGGTATTACATAGTTTCTTCTACATATGTAGTTGAATAGGTTTTTGCGTGATGAAGTGTCCCATTTCCTCAACGAGTTTTGTCCAAGATTGTAGTGACAACTCTACAACAAAATTACTTAGTATCAACTATAAGTGCTACGAGTTGAGGCTGACGCACATGTAAGGCTGGATAATTTCAACTAAGTTCAGATAGGCTCAAGACAAAAGCAAAGGTCAAAATCAATTTAAAGCTGGTCAAGATACACTGTAGAACCAGAGGACGTAAAGCTAAGTTCCAAACTGCACATGTTACAAGGCATAATGGCAAAGTAAGGCCCGTTTCAAACGCCGTGCTAAAGTCGTGCCGAACTAAATTCGTTATTTAAGTTCGACTTTGGCACGGCTGTAGCACGGCGTTCGAAACCATTTAAGAATTAAGTTCGACTCTGCCGTGTAGCACGGCAAGCTCTGTCGTGCTACCCGACTTTGGCACGGCATGGTTTCAAACGGCGTTCTATTGCCGTGCCGAACTGAATTCATAAATTATAAATACTTTTCAAAAGTCAGCAAAACCGGTTTGTTATGGTTTGACGCATGTTTACAGCAACAGCTTTTAACTCGACTTAATTAACCTCGACGTTTGAAACCAAGTCGTTCCAATGTCGTGCTACAGTCGAGCCCAATTGAATTTAGTTCGGCACGACTTTAGCACGCCGTTTGAAACGGGCCTAATTAACCCTTTCAGCCGTAGCATCAACATGCATATTCTCTTAACTGGTCTTCCCATATTTCTTATACTACAAGTACAGGGAATTTGGTTAAACATCAAAACATTTTACGTTTGATGATCATTTCGTGTATTCTCATAACCAGTGTGTTGGCTGAAATGGTGATAGTCTGAGGAGAAAGTAGGTTCTGGTCACTGTTACAGCTTGGAAGGGTTGAGTGATACTGGCACCAGAAACAGTGACACCATCACAACTGTTATCAATCATGGCGACAGAAATAACAAATTATCCTTCCGTAGAAATCTACCTGTAAAATCTCCAAAGAATTTTCTACAGACAAGACTAAGAAGAGGCCTGATGTTCATCTGCATCTCTGACTTGGACAAGTGAATACCTAGAAAAATAAAAATGAAGATGAGCATAACATAATTGGCATGTTGTATAATTAATTTTATTCACCCCATGACAGACTGCCCAGTGCAGATACATGTAAAGCACTCATGTAAAACGTCAAACTGGTTCAGTAAATAAGAACAATGAAAAACAAAATGAGTAATAAAAATAATACTTAATTATACTTTCCCCAAGATGTTTTTTTAAGGGATAATTAACAAAATAATTAATATTAGAAACAAGTATTTCAAATAAAGCAATGATCACAGATTAAGATTTCAAACAGGGCGAGAGCAGAACAGTTGGCTATTCACAACTGTGGCCCAGAAAATGAGCTCAAGACTTCTGTGAAACAACATTCTCCAGCTAGTGGTTGGAGAAGGATTTAAATTTGTGAGCTCAATAAATTAACTTATTTCAAAGACTGTTCTTAGAAGTGATTGTGTGGCCACCAAAACCTCTTTGATTTACTGTACTGTATCTACTTTCCTTCAAGTTATCAGAGTAATATTTCATTCGGTCTGCAAGACACGTGTTCACCAAGTACAAGATTAGAGAATGACCTACATGTACATTGTAGATCAAAGTCATAAAGATTAGTCAAGAGTTATAGAGCAGGAAAAGAGTTTTTATGTAGTTTCAAACCCAATAAACCAATCACAAAATACACTGTACATGATATTCTCCATTGCTGCATAGATTAAAGATTTGATAGATGCCAGCATCCACCCATTACACAGTCAATCATGCTGCCTGTGCACAGTATCAGAAAGTCCAATGTCACTGTAATTTATTTTTGGAGACAAAACAGTACTCACCCAACTCATCAAGAAGTTTTGGAAGAGAAGTATCTGCATCTCCTACAATCTACGATTGAAATAATAGGTAATAATAGCAACCCCAACGTGAGCAAAATTAATTGTAAGGGACGTGAAACAAAAATTCAAGTGGTGACAGTCAATTACTGTGTGTTACCTGTGAAAATACTTTGTAGAGAGGTTCCAAGATGAATTCTACAAAGCTTCTTTGAGATGTGCTGAGAGGGGCTTTCCGTGTAAACTTTCGTCTAAAAGGAAAATAAAACAAGACTTAAAAAATTAACGTTTTTGTTTGTCTTGTTTTTCTAGCTTCATTGGACCAAATCAGCAACACAAAGAAGAAGCAACTAAACAAATAGAAGTAATAATAATAATAATAATAATAATAATAATAATAATAATAATAATAACAGTCCATCAGACTTGAAGTGATCAGAAAACTGCTCTGTTGGAAATGGCTAGATTGCTACAGAGAGTTTTGTCTCTTTAGGGACTTGAGACCTTCAGGAATCTGTTGCTTGCTACCAAGGGTAAATTTTTGACCAGGCAAGTTAAGTGTGAGATGCTACTATATTAGTAATAATAATAATAATAATAATAATAATAATAATAATAATAATAATAATATTTTTATTACTTTTAAAGTTTATGTAATAACACGGTTTGCGGGACCGGCACGTAGAACCCATTGCATTTTCAAATACTCCTTGTGCAAACTGACCAGCAACAATTAATGCTGTATTCTACTGTACCTCACTGATACTGTATTTTTCAACACACAAACTTACGACTTGGAATTGAAGTACATATCACCCCATAATCGCTTGGCAAAGTCTCTTGGATCAATTCCTCCACCTAAAAAGAACTATAATCAAGGCTGCTGCCTAAGAAAATTTTAAGGGGGCCCTTGGAGCTAAACGCTGAGAACTTAGGAGCCCAACATAAGAAGTGAAAGGTGTTGCCGTAAAAAACTTAAGGCACCCAGAGCTATTCTTCGGGTGCCCCAGGCTACCAGACTCCTGTTAGGCAACAGCCTGCTTCATTACCTACAGTTATGAAAAGTTCACACACAAATAAAGAGCGTTTTATTACATGAATGTGCCACATAAATGTATACTAGAGTGTTCCCATAAAAATAATTTTAATCAAACACAGTGGCACACATGCATGTAACACATTAATTTTCGAGATTTCCTGTCTGTGTGTATATATGTGTATATGCATAATTATTATTTATAATTATTATTTTTCCTTTTGAAGGTCACAATAAACAAAAATAAACACTCAACACAAAAGTTATAAACAGGGAAGTAACGATTATTAAAACTGACTGTGCACTTACCAAAGGTATCAACATACAGAGATGCGAATGAGAAGAGAGTGAAGCAGAATCGAAACTGTGAGCTAGCGAAACAGACATTTCCAAGGAAGGGTGACATGACGTACTCGTCATCACCATCAGAATACACACTGCAACAAAAACCAAAATGATACAGTTGTAGCTGTAAGCAGCATAAAAAAAGTAGAGAACACTGAAAAAAGTTAAATCAAAATAATTAGAAAATAATGGCTAACTGCCAAAATGAAAGCATCTACCATAATTTCAGCTCATGAAAGTGTTTCAGATAAGAGCAGGTTCTTGGATCAAAAACCCTCGAAAGGTGGCTGGTTCCCTGATCTGATACACTGAGTTGCTGAGTAAAAAAATTTGGTAAGACCCACATCTTTTGACCAATTAGAAATCTTCTGTGATCCACCCCCTGACTGTGAAAGTTATCTGAAATAGCATGTTCTGTGCACTGTACATGTACATGTACCTCAAAAGGCCATTGACTTCATCAACAATATGTTTTAGTTTGTAGTAGGCATCTGTAGGGGGCAGCTTCAGCTCCAAAATCAGCCGGTCAATCTAACAATTTTAGAAAACAACAATCCATTTACCATGAATACCACAACTTACTGTTATAATAGTGTAACTATTAAAGTGGACAGGTACTGTAGTATTGTTGAAAGGACTCAGAGCAAAAAAGTTGTACAAAGTCATTATAATTATGGCCTTAACATTCAATCCATTTTCTTTACAATTAATTTTGCTATCTTAAAATTGGTTTCCTGTACAATGATTATCATGACTGTAAGAAATGTGGTCTACACTTGTTCAGCAATCAAACAAAATAAATCAACTGTGTATCACACACTTCCTGCTTCTGTTTCTGGAGGTTTGGGCCAAAGACATGCACAATTTCATTGTATTCTAGATTTTACAGCTGCAGGCCACACAATAAAACATGGTTACCACAGCCACAAGATTTTGAAATTCCCTGACTTTTCCCTGACAAATGTAAAATTTCCCTGACCAACTAAATTTTACAAAATTCACAAGTTACTCCTGGTAATGGCCTCCAACCTCTCCTCACAGAATTCCAGCTGTCAACGTCAGTTCACAGCTCAGATTCCTGTTTACACAAAAACATCACTGAGTTGGCAATAAATAAATTAATGCCCTTAAAATTTCACTTCTCCTGACTTCTCTCAAAGTCTTAAATTTTCCTTGACTTGGAGTGAAATTCCCTGACTTTTCCCTCGCCTTGAAGAATTTTTTTCCCTGACCATTTCCTGACCTGTGGCAACCATGCTTGAGGTTTTGGTCAAAGAAATGCACTACTTCATCATTTTCAAGATTTTACAGCTGTAGGCCACACAAAAATTAATTGTGGACCTACATTTTCAATGAAAGTTATATCAGTGTGTAGGAAAAACTTGAGCAAATCTAAAGAAAAAGTTAGATTGAAGATGTTAAGACCAAGCCCTCACTTACACCGTTTCCCACCAAGCCCTTCAAAAGACTGAAAATTTTGTTACATTACAAACCTTGTTGATACAAACAGTAACAGCAAGTCTTTCTTGGACTGCATGTTTGAGAAGTCTTTCTGTGTTCAACATTACCTGGCAAATAAAATTTGAGCAAATGAAATTTCCATAATGCTACATGACAGGTAAGTTCATGTCAGAATAACAATATTATTGAACCCTGGATTCTGCCATTTCACAGCCAGTACAACTGTAAGCTTATAATAATAATCTTTGCATTGCTCACCCCCTCGGATGCATCAACAAAAATCATTACTCCGTCGCACATCCTAAGTGCAGCTGTAACTTCATCCGAGAAATTCACATGGCCTGTAAAAAGAGCAGATCATTATACATGACTATATACTGTGGATATACCCTGTATACAATAATAAACTATTTATTGTATATGCACAATATATACAATTATTGTACTCAAAATCATGCAATTTCGTATATAAAAAACTTATATATCCGCGCTATATAAGTTTTATTATTATTATTATTATTATTATTATTATTATTATTATTATTATTATGTAGCTGTACAAGTAATACAATGGTCCTTCGCAAACCTACCTGGAGTATCAAAGACATTAACCAAAAAGGATTTTCCTTTGGTGTCAGGTAAAACAAGAGAAACTGGGACACTCTTAATACTCAGCCCTCGCTGTAAGGAAAACATACAACAGAACTTTACTCATAAAAGGGATTACTGTAAAGGCAAGGGCATACATGTGTGCTACCAATAATAATTTATATTTGGAACTACATAGGTCAAAATGAATTTCCTTTCAAATTGTCTCTTAACCCTAAGTATTCATGGATCATGAATAATTAGGGTTAGGAGACAATGGAAATTGGGAATCAAACTAGACTTACTGTAAAATAATCATTTTAACCTGAATGTCATTACAGAGTGTTTTCATTCACAGAAATAGCAACCATACGGGTTTAAAGAAACAAAAGGAAAACTTTGCATAAAAATAGAATTAAATTCCCAAAACAATCTTTTTCTCCTCCAA
The DNA here is from genome assembly GCA_948470475.1 of Galaxea fascicularis. Lineage (NCBI taxonomy): Eukaryota > Metazoa > Cnidaria > Anthozoa > Scleractinia > Euphylliidae > Galaxea > Galaxea fascicularis. Next base: position 24,910,396 of record OX419343.1, on the reverse strand, counting down.
CGTGGCCACTGTGAAATCACGCAAAAAACACTCTAAACATTCAGTACACTGTACATTGTAGATTAATATAGCCACTTTCAGTCTGTACAATACAACTGTATATCATAAACATCTTGCCAAGATGACCTACAGTTATTAATTAATACGAATTCCTGTACCAAGTAATAACATGTTACCTCTTGCTCTGTGAACAATGTGTCTGTGTAGCGAAGCTAAAAGTAAAAGAAAAATTCAAATATCAAGTAAGTGTCTCTTCTGCCGGTATTTAACAGGATAGCAGAATGTGGTATCAAATCAAGATGAGTGATCATAGATTATAACATTTACTTACATCCGTTCCCTCCTTAGCTTGAATGTCTGGATGAGTTTGCTCAATGAGGCAATCCACAAACACTGACTGTAAAATAAAACAATCATACCAGTATTAAAAACTGAATTAACATCTGATGTGTCTAAGCACAAATATGTATACTGCATAATTAAACAGCCATGTATAATTATTATTAGTAAAATCCAACTAGTGGTCTATTATCAATGCTGCATTCTGATTGGTTGAGCTACTAGTGGGCTATTTGTTATAGCCCACTAGTAGCAAAAAGCGCCGGCTTTGAAAACCAAAACAATGGCGGCTGAATCGCGTTTTGCTGAAGTTTAAGACAAGTATTTGAGCTCATTATTACCGGTACATAAATCTATACCAAAATCTACAGTGTAAATATGGAATCAAGATATTTAATGGTAGGAATGCACAAAATAAATTTGAACAGTTGACAAATGTTACCGTAAATTTGACTCCTTTTGCAACTACTATTTCTATCGTCTTTGTTTTGGCGACAAATAAGAATTAAAGTCTAGCTTTAACTAGCGAAAGATGTTATGTCTCTATATTTTTTTGACCAACTAGTTGGACTTTACTAAAACAATTATTCCTCTCGCCCTCATGGCCTCTAAGTCAATAGCCCATTCGGCCTTCGGCCTCATGGGCTATTGACTCAGAGCCCATTCGGGCTTAAGGAATAATTGTTAATTATTATTTCTTTAGTTTACAAGTATGTCATAAATTTCTGCAGATATTCAGCTGCTTTGTTGGTAATGATTAATTTTTTTTACCTTTCCTGTGTGTAAATGTCCCGCCAATGCTATATTTCTGATTAGTTCAGGGTTGTCCATTAAATCAGCCAGATATCTACGGGAAATTGCGGTGTAACCAAATTATTATTATTTTGACCATTCTATGTGTGCTGGGCAATAACATGCAAGCTGCTGTACATGTACAGTGGATTTCAGTTCAATATTTTCAAATCACTATACTGTCTAACTTCTGTCTTATTAACCCTTTCCTCCCTAAGAGTGACTTTATAGATTTTACTCTGTCTTACGCCAGACGATTTTACTCATCAAAGGGAGACCCCTCTGGGGTTAAAGGGTTAAAAACTAACTCCCTTAACCCTTTCCTCCCTAAGAGTGACTTTATAGATTTTACTCTGTCTAACGCCAGACGATTTTACTCATCAAAGGGAGACCCCTCAGGGGTTAAAGGGTTAACCCAATGAACTCTAACAGTGACCAGAGCCTATTTTCCCCTTATACACTATTTCAACTAACACACAGATTATGAGAATAAAGGAAATACTCATCAAACATGAACTGTCTTGATGTTTAACAAAATTCTCTGAACTAGAGGTATGAGATATATGAGAAGACCAGTTAAGAGAAAATGCATACACTGTACATGTACTGATGCCAGGCCTTATAGGGTTAATACACTGTAAATCCCTGTTCCCAATAATGAACATAATTATTATGTTTATGTCACCTTATAAAAAATGAAATGGGTTTGAAAATTTTTTTTAACTTAACATACACATTATACAGAAGCAGCATGTGCACATACATGTATACTGTACCGTATCTACTAAACTAATTTACAGCTTTTAATTTTTACTGTGATCTGTGACTGTGTACATGTATTACTGAACAGACAAATACATCTACACCTACAAAGCTGCAAAGTGTACATACTCAACATCATAATTAGTTATGGGAAGATCCTGTTCAGCATGGAAGAACTTCTTATTTGCTACAGGTTTAATGATAGGTTCTGCAAGATGAAGAACAGATATAGAACCAATATTTACTATTTCACTGAGTAAAAGTGTGACAGATGGACAGATAAATGAATGGCTGATTCCCGTGATAACAGATGTAAAAAACAAACCTGTTAAGGGTTGTGTGTCCTCCTCTTGTACTACAGTCTAAAAGAAACCAGAAAGGAAATGCTTAAAATAAGAACTGGAATTCTTGAAATACATGTACAAAAAAAAAAACGGTCACGACTTTAAATGTTGTCTTGTGTTGGGTTAAAAAGATGTTTGCTTTGCTGTATAAAGTGTACATGTAAGAAACTAAATGTAATGCCATCATGCAAACATCTGTTGGAAACTAAGATCTGTAGCTTTTAGATTTCATTCATTTCTAATAGTGTTTCTTGGGCATGATTGCCAAAGCAACAGCTTGCTTACCTCCACCTCTGGACCAAACACTTCCTCTGCAGTGGGATAATACTTTTTATCCTATAAACCATGAAAAACACATGGATAAACCACACTGGCGTACTTAGCAAAATGACATCTTTTGATTTTCGTAGAAATTCTAATAATTATAATCATAGCAGGGCTGGTATGAATTTTTTGAATAAGTGTGGATGTGCAAAAAAAAAAAGCCAGGGGATCCAGCAATTGTTGAAAAGTCAACAGACATAATGTTTTGTCTATAAAAGTAGTCAGGGGCCCATTTCTCGGCCCCCAGGAATCTTCAGTTGTGTAAAATGGATCTACATGGGGAAATCCCTGCTCCCCAGCTTTTAATGACAGTCCTGCAGTGTAGAAAAGCATTTTAGAGAGATGGAAACAAGTATGATGACTGTATAATAATTATTTTGAAATCACCGCAGCCCACCTCATGTAGAACGACTTGCATTTGAGGTTCATCATCCTGGTCCATCTGCTCGTTGTCATCATCTTCTGCCTAAAAACAAAAATAATGGTGCAAATTAAATAATATCCAGGGCTGTGCTCTAGCGGCGCCCGGTCGCCCCTGGCGACTAACTTTTGCCATTGGGCGACCAGGAAATATTAGTTTTTGCACCAAACTTTTATGCTGGGCGCCCTGGATTTCAAGGGTTTAGAGGTTTGGGTGCCCAACTACTTTTCTTAGAGCACAGCCTTGATGTCTCTTGTTTTGTCATACAGTTTATTAACACTCAGTATTGCAGAATTTGAATACTGTTTAAACCCAGCTGTAGTATGAGATGTTTCAGTTTAAAGTCTACAACAAAGATTGGATAACTATGGTAGATTGCATGACTCTGAATGACTCTGAATCAAGCAACGGAGAAGCATGCGATCGCGAAGAATATCCAGTGACGAGTGGTTTGATGTACAGCTGTATGTGCTGTGATAAACCTTATGCTGTAAAGCCAAAACGGAAACTTGTGTGTGCAGCATGATCAACAAATCCACCTTACGCTTAAGTTTTTCGGTGTAGAATAAAAGGCGGAAACAGATGCTCCTGTATGTTATCGCACGTTTACGATCATAAATGAAGGCAACTACTTTTCCAAGCGTCGTTTTTCTGACGTTTCAAAGACGACAAGCCGCCATTCCAAAGGCTGGTAAAGGTTCGTTTACTTTCGCTGACAAAGCAAACAACGTTCTAACTTACGTATTCTGGTGCTTCCTCTTCCCCGATGTCATCTTCATCTTCGCTTTCTTCGTCGCTTTCGAGCTCTGGGCCAATGTAGTTTCCGAATTCATCATACAAATCGGCCTCCATCTTCAAAACGTGCAAGCGAACGCTCGGATTAAGACTGGAACGAGACCACTTTGCTCGAATTAGAACTGGCACGAGCTTGGCATTCCTGAGCCCTGTGTATTTTGGTCAGCGATATTACCCATGGAATAAATTTTCCAATATGGCGGATTAACTTAACTCGTCCACGTGTGTTTGCAGTTCGAAATCTCCTCGGTTTAAAAGCGTTTTAGTTTTGATGAAACGGCCTATGAGTTATGCTTATGTCGTAAAGAAGTGAGGTCATGGGTCGGATGAGGAAAAGACACAACTGGAAAGCGAGACTACAACAAAGTACATCCACGGATGTGAAGTCGAAAACAAAAACACTTGAACAACAACCTAGTGTCGTGGAAGAATCTTCCAAAGATGAAGAGTATAAGACGTCTCATGAGGATACTAATGTCCTTATCGCTCCTAGCAAGAAAGACAAGGTTAAGGTAGCAAGAAAGATTCAAAACGAGAAACGGAAAAAGCTCACGAAGAAACAGAGAAAGAAGCTCGAAAAAATTGTGGAGACGAAGAAGAAGAAAGCAAAGAGAGCAGACCTGCTTAAAGCGCTATCGGAGCACGCTGTGAGCGACAAAGAGCTTTCTCAGATGAGTTCGACGACGAACCTTGGACAACTGAATACAGTTCGGAAACGTCACTTTTCAGAAACGGCGGATACAGTCGAGAGACGAGCTATCTCGAGTATCCGAGGTGGACGCAAGAAAGCAAAAAAGTTACGGCTGGAGAAGAAAGCCCTTGAAACTGCACCTGGTAATGTGTCACAGGGAGTAGAGGAAGAGTCCGAATCTGATGAAGTCTCTGTGGATGATAAGGAGGAAGAGGACAGAGAGGAAAATGGTAGCATTGGAGATGAAAACACCATTGTTGATTTAACAACCAAATCCAGTAAAGTAGATTGTGAAAGTGATGCTAGCAACGTGTCAAAAAGCAGAATCGACGAGGAAACCGTGAAAGAAGTAGATGAACCAGAAAATAAGAAGGACATTGCAAGAGGTGCACCAGTGAAAGTCGATTCTCAGCCAGCCATCTTCAAAGAAGTGCATCGCGGTCCCGATATTCAAGCTGCCAGGTTACAGCTCCCGATTCTGGCCGAAGAACAGGCCGTCATGGAAGCCATTCATGATAACGACGTTGTGATCCTTTGCGGTGAAACCGGAAGTGGTAAAACCACTCAAGTTCCTCAGTTTCTGTACGAAGGTGGTTACACAACGCGGGGAATGATTGGCGTGACAGAGCCTCGGCGCGTGGCGGCCGTGACCATGTCGCGCCGTGTCGCTGTGGAGCTGAACATGACCACAGCTATTATTTCTTATCAGATTCGTTACGAAGGCAACGTAACAGAACACACGATCATAAAGTTCATGACCGATGGTGTGCTACTTAAGGAGATCGAAAACGACTTCTTCTTATCTAAATACTCCGTGATTGTCATAGATGAAGCCCATGAACGTAGCGTCTTCACTGATATTCTCCTGGGCCTACTCTCCAGAATTGTTCTGATGAGGAAAAATGAAGGGAAACAGCTAAAACTTGTTATTATGTCTGCTACCCTACGTGTTGAAGACTTCACTGGAAATACGCGTCTCTTTCCCTCCCCACCCCCTGTGGTGACAGTGGAGTCCAGGCAGTTCCCTGTAACTGTTCACTTCAACAAGAGGACACCTGAGGACTACTTAAATGAAGCATTTCGGAAGGTGTGTAAAATCCACCGTACACTACCCCATGGAGGGATTTTAGTTTTCTTGACTGGGCAAGCGGAAGTACACGGACTGTGTAGAAAATTGAGAAGAACATTTCCACATGAAAAGTACAAAAGCAAGTCTCGAAAAACCACTGATGAGAAGAGTGACAATTCAGATGGAGACGATGATAACGATGGGGAGTTTAATCTTGACGACTATCCCGTGAATCCAGCGTTGGAAGAACGAGATGCAGAAGATGAGGACCTAGGAGAACAAGGAGACGAAAATGACGAGTTTGATCTCGACGACAGTGGGTTTACATCCCTGGTCGACAAGAACATCCCAATGTTTGTTCTACCTCTTTATTCACTTCTCTCCAGCCAGCAGCAAGCTAAAGTGTTCCAATCGCCACCTGAAGGAACACGGCTTTGTGTTGTCGCAACGAACGTGGCGGAGACCTCGCTGACGATTCCCAACATCAAATACGTGGTTGATACAGGCATGGTAAAGAGGCGTTACTACGACAAAGTCACCGGTGTGTCTTCGTTCAAGATCACGTGGACATCCAGGGCTTCAGCCAATCAGAGAGCCGGTAGAGCTGGTCGAGTGGAGCCCGGGCACTGTTACCGATTGTACTCATCTGCAGTATTTTCGAACGAGTTCGAAGAGTTTTCGCTGCCCGAAATCTCGCGACGTCCAGTCGACGATTTGGTTCTGCAGATGAAGGACATGAACATTGACAAGGTTGTCAATTTTCCCTTCCCCACTCCCCCTGATTCAACTGCCTTGCAAAGCGCGGAAAAGCTGCTGTTGAATTTAGGAGCGCTGGAAGAGAAGAAGACATCGAAGGGTAACGTCAATGCTGTGATCACTCCGCTCGGTCGCGCAATGGCCAAGTTTCCTGTCTCTCCTCGGTACGCGAAGATGCTATGTCTTGGACACCAAGAGCGCTGTATGGAGTATGTAATAGCTATTGTCTCTGCTCTTACGGTGAAAGAGATCTTTGCGGATGACAACGACCGAGAAGGCGGTCAAGTAACCAAGGAGGAGCGGCGTAAGATTTCGCGGTTACGGCGGTCTTGGGCGGGGCAAGGAGACGCCCAGAAGCTGGGAGATGCGATGGTTCTTTTACGCGCAGTTGGAGCAAGCGAGTACGCGGGTTGCACTGTGAAGTTCTGTACCGAGAACGGACTTCGCCACAAAGGGATAGTTGAGATCAGGAAGCTAAGAACACAGCTCACAAACTCGGTGAACCTCGTGAATCCTGATGCCAAAGTTGTGCTTAATCCTCGCATGAGCCCGCCTACCGCTGTCCAGTGCAAGGCTCTTCGACAGATCTGCCTCTCGGGACTTGATGACCATGTCGCCCGCAGAGGCGCCTCAGGAAATGATCACCAGCTGAAGAACGCCTACAGCTGCATGTCCCTGGATGAGCCCGTGTTTATTCACCCATCATCAGCGCTGTTTAATGTTTTACCAGAATACGTTGTTTACCAGGAGGTGGTGGAGACTTCAAAACTTTTCATGAAAGGTAACGATGTGAAAGGCACTGTGGCTAAAGCAGCTGTTGTATACTTTAAGTTTTTTCATGTACATACTGTGGTTAGTTTTGTCTTGCTGAAGATGGCTTTTGACCAAACCGTGTTCTCTATTTCAGGTGTCATTGCCATTGAGCCAGATTGGATTCCCGTTCTGGTCCCCAGTCTCTGCACTTTCTCCAAGCCGTTAGAAAATCCTCCTCCTCGTTATGACTCTGAGGCTGGCGTCGTTAAGTGTCACATGACATGTACGTTTGGCCTCAGGTCCTGGCAGATTCCAGCTCAAGAAATTGAATACCCTATGGGACTTGATAGATACAGGTGGTTTGCAAGATTCCTGTTGGAAGGAAAAGTTGTTCCAGCGCTCGGAAAATTTTTACCTTTCCTTCTTGGCGCGCCCGTTATAATGATCAAGACTTGGGCAAAGCTACAGCCAAGAACCGAAGTGTTGCTGAGTGAACTTGTGAGCGAGAAAGCCGATAGCAAGATGGCGCTAATGAAAGCGTGGAAGACGAATCCGACATTTTTGCTCGCTGCGTTCAAGCAATGGATCCCTCAGAGCAAGCACGGCGAGTTGAGTTTGATGTGGCCACCAAAACAATGACGTGCATAAGCTGAATGCTGCTCTTCTGACTGACGGCCTGTTATCAAAGTTGACAACGCACGGTTGTTCGAAGTAGACTAATAATTGGGGTTTTTCAAAAGTTTAAATTCGCCTGTTTAAATTTTTCAGGCGGTTTAACTTTGATAAAGAACCTAGTTTCAATGGAAACTGAATGGAAAATCATCTGATAAAATAGTAAAACAAGCAAAAACCAAACCCAATATGTTCATATAAAGTATTGTCTAAACAGTACTTATGACACGTGTAGTAAGGTATTCAAGTAGCATCGAAAACTGATTTCGTGTGAATAATAATGTTCCTCGTTAATTTTGTTGCCAATAAAATACCTGATTCCAGCCTTCATCCCAATCAGAGTTCCAGTGATTTTTCGAGTTTGTTTGACCTCGCGTGAAACATCGTTATCAAATGACTTATTTTATTGTTGATGACGTTGATTTACATTTGCGCTATCAAACGGTGGCTAACAGCCGTTGCCATCAATTTATTACACTCCCCCTTAATACATTGTCACCTTCACAGTGATGTCGAGCAAATGCGCAATCATTGATTTTTTTTTTCACTTTATGGGTTACCTTAGCGACGGAACAACCTTTAACATAATCTTTGTTTGGTGAGTGTTAAGTTTATTTCAGCGTTCTGACAACTACCGGGACTATTTCTTCTTGATGTTGTAGTTTCTTTGTGCTTTATGTTTGTTTGTCGTTCCTTCCTTTTCTTTCTATAAAAAAGTCGCATCACGACCCGACACAAACCGTAACCCACTGCCCAAGCCTTCTAGAAAAATTACTTGGACGACTGTTTCGCAATGATAGTTTATTTACAATTACAACTGATGAAATAGCAGTAAGAATTTATCAAAAGTTACTTAAATAAGTTTTACAACCTGCTTCATGCATAATTACATCGATTCTTAATTCTCTAATTACTAACACATAACTTAAGGGATGTTTTCCTACATTGTGAGAGGAACTTTTTACTTTACTGTTTGAACATGAAAGTAGAAAAATAATCATAGCAGATTCTTTTTGGAAAACACGTCGAGTATCACACTTCACGGACTGACACTACACATTACAGGGCTAACCCCGTGCCTCATTTCATAACTTTTGGCGTCAAATGCTCATTCAGCCGTAATTGCCTCCTTGTTGTTGTTTTTTTTTCTCATAAGCCGTGAGAAAAATATGTTCCTTGAAAACTTTCTAAAAAACTATAAGATATGGGGTTAGCTTCCGAAATTGAACTAACCTCTTTGATGATAGTCACGTAGAATTGATGCATGCCCCTCGTTGGTTACTTCCGCCTTTTAGTCCAACCAGAAGAAAGTAAGAGAAGCCAGGCCGGTTCCCTTAAATCAATACCCTATCATCCCCTTCAAAGTACGTGTATTATTTCGGTCTGTATCAATACTATACTAGAGAAAAATGCCTTTGCATAATACATAACTTATCCCCGACATCTGATTGTTTAACCACAGGAGGAAAAAGTATTGTACAACCGAGGTCAATTGAGAGTTTAAGACTTGCCCGTAAGAGTTGAAAGCTGATAAGTTTGTTGTGAGTCTGAAGTTACTAAAACATCAGTTTTACGATCTAATAAAACAGTTTTGGGAACCGGAATTCGGTGAATCGGTTTTCCGCCGATCCGAAGTTACGCATTCAAATCAAGGTTGACGATAGCCAGACCAAAATTCTTCCCGAGGCCATATCACTGAGCGGCAACTCTTTGATTTCACTTTTATGCATGCACAGCCTGCTATATGCATGAACCTTTAATAAAAACGTATTTTACCCAGGTGAGTGCCTCGGTTCGCATCATACTGGCCACGATCCCGTGTAAAAGCAAAATAAAGGCACACAGCACCGACCTGTCTCCATAAACGTTGCCTTAAAAAGACTTGCTTGATTAGCAAATCGAAAAATGATCCACGAATTCACAAACTCACGGGAAAATGAACTTTCAAAGAAAAAACCGTTGGTAATCTTAAAAGGGGTTTTCTTATTTTTTTAACGTTAAAGAGCGATCAAGGCTAGCCCTGACTTTGAAAATTTCCGGAACAGCTAAAATTATTTACACTTATTAAATAATTGATTTATTGTAAAGTGGCTCGAAATGGCCGTATTACAAACACTTAACTATCGCTATAACGTGCATGTTAGCGAGATGACAATTCAACGAACTAGGTTTCGCCAAATTATTAGACGCATGTTCTATAAAGAAGACCACTCGGATTATTATCGGTGGTCCTAATAATCGAGTTTTCCTAGAATTAAAAAAAATCCTGTATCTTTCTTGTTTGCGTCGTTTCAAGCTTTGTTCATCGGGGCAACTTCTTCGTCACTGGCGTTTATAGGTTTCTTGTTCCTTTTGAAACATCCAAGCTGCAAGAAAAACACCATTTGCTCAAATCATGACAGCTTCCCACAGACAGTCTATTTGTAAAAAAAATGATTTCGCCCCTCTGAATAAGAGGTTCTGTGAGAAATCTAGAGAGACCGTAGCGAAACACTAGCTAGTTTGATTTAATTGCACTCGAATCAGAATCCATGGCCTGAATCTTAGCAACCTGTGGCAGCCGGTGCACAACGGCGACGGCGGGAAACATGAAAGCAGTGCTGTGCGCATGTTTTGGGTGGGTCCACACCGCAAACGCAGTGTTAAAAACACATTCAAACTACTGTAGGATGTACTCTACTGTAGGGGCACCCAACGAGCCAAATCTACCAAAACTGGGTATTTTTAAGTACCTTATGGTGTTTGAAGCCTCGGTTTAAAGTGATGTTTCCGTTAGCTAGACGAATTTGATTTGTTCGGATTCCTTATCTGAAATTTTAATTGCCCGAAAATTTCAGGCGACAAAATCTTCCTTTGAGAAATTGCTAGCAAAGGCTTTCTAGGGAACGATTTGCTTTCCGAAAACGAAAACGTCAGGGGCTGTTACTTCCCCATTGTGAACCTTTTAGTTCCCGTTCAGTTACGAAAATCGGAATTGAATCCGGAAACCTATGGCGAACTACCCTGGACCGAGATACTTCACCGAAACTTGTCGTTGGGTGCCCCTGATAAGAACAAATAATCGGATACAAAATGCCAACCTTGTATAAAATAAGGATCGCTGCAGCCAGCAAAAGAATGCCACCGAGAACCGACACCAAGTAGACCCACCAGGGAATCGATTTTGTCCTGTCGCCTTTACTAGTTGGCTTGGCTGTAAGCGTAATCTGTAAGGGTATCTAGTAACCAACAATCAGTGTTCCATCAGTTCTATTACCTGGAAATTGGGGTCAACGGGTTGATCAAGGAAAATAATCATGAAGGAGTTTTAGCAAAAACAACGTCTTTATATAATACCGTAGCAATATCATTTTCCTCGTCAGGCTGCGAAACTTTTGAAGGAGGGCGCACTTGTGCTTTGGTCTCAAGTTCAACTATCATCGGTTCATCAAGCTGAAACCAAACAAATGAACAACAAAGATGTTAGTAACAGAAAGTGATGGTGTTTCTAAACCACTAACAGATAGAATTTCCAGCCACTTATGATCGATTTACACCAATTCCTTACCCTCAGATTTTTAGGAGAACGAGTTTACATAACTACTCTCCTAAGAAGGAAGTTGGCATAGAAATAAGATTAACATGTTAGCTTTTAAGACAGAATAAGGTATTTAACTACCTTAAGGAGAGTGTTTTGCCATAGTCGAAACGTGAGCTTGATTTCTACCTTCTCACCCTGCCTCAGTCTGCCCAGGTTACATTCAAACGACTGACACACCGCTTGACTGCAGTCCTGCAATACAAATAGTTAAACTAGATTTTAAAAAAATATGTATCCACCACTCAACAGCCAATAATCGCAGTTGTTTGACGAAAAATCAAGGTAAGGCCAAACGGAAACGCAACCGTCCTTCTAACGAGCACTTTCGCTGTAAAACCTTCTTCCCTGATGGCTATGAACAAAGGCACCAGCACTAACACATGAGCTTTAAACACTTACCAATGATATGAGGTCACGCCAAGTTAAATTTAGGATTGAATTCATTGGCTTTAAAAACCACAAAGTCGAAATTCTTTGTTAACGAATCTGTCTCTGATTGGTTAAAAAAGCTTGGGTGGCCCCGGTTGAGTTCGTTACACTGTAAGTATGGTATTGCACTGCTAGCAACTTTGATAAGAGGGGAAGGGGAAGAGAAAGCGGGAGATCATGGAAACATGATTTAAGACAAAATGATGTCTCAAGTATTTTTGCAACTTTGTTGTAGCTAACGTACTTCAGAGAATGTGGTTTTGAGATCAAAAGAATGCCATGCTGGCTGCTAATTAAAACATACTTAGCAACGTACCTTGATGTCCAGAGAATTCACAGGTGCATTACAACTGCCTGGACCAATAACCTGGAGAAACAACAAGTTGGAACCGGGTTAAAGTCATTGAAAAAGTGTCAAATACAATACGTTCTTATTTTCCGGGCTACAGAAACAAGCGTTCTCAATTAACGTTTACACCAGAAGAAAAAACGAGTGACGACACACGTAAAACTATGTTGAATGAGTAAAATTTGCTTGAATTTCACGTGATATGGGGTTCTGCCTTCCTCAACAGAATTCTCTTTACAATGGTCGATGCGACTTTTTTAAGGATTGCTCACCTCAACTTGTAACAGATACATAAGGAAGCTCTCCGGGTCACTTTTCTTCAGCAGTTCAGGAACAGTGATTGTCAGCTGTGATCCGTCCACGACACTTGGGCCGTCATTGCTAACCTACAAAACGCACGTTCAAAATTGAATATCTCTTTGCAATTGTGCAGTATAAGACTTTAATCCCAAATATCAACATGTATAATCTCCTTACAATTCTCACGTATTTCATATGTTACATGTAATGTCCTGGTGATCATTTCCTGTATTCTCATGTCCTGTATACTTACAAACTAGGCAACATGGTAAGGAGAAGTTAAATAGTGGTCCCTATTGGGACGTAAAGGGTTGATAGGAGATCGTTGACGTCTCTTATATGAGGTGGTATCTCGTTACAGTAAGGCAGATGGGAAATGATGTCACAGCAGAAGTTACATAATATCTTATTTAAAGTGAGTTGGCAAGAGTTGGCATCTTTCGTTTTCGACGTCGCATCATCGAGATCTTGACTGGTTGTTTGTAAACAGCAAAGGTGTCTGTTGTTTTCGTACAATGGACACCTTTGTGCGATAAGGTAGAGTGAACAGATTATTGTCGAAGCAGCTAACCTTGATGGTTTGGACAATCTCAGGTCCAATGTCTTCTTCGGTCAACTCTTCAAGCTTCTTTTGTTTAGTCGAGCCGGAGTAAATAACTTGATCTGGCTTCGAGTAACTGTTTAGTGAACAATAAATGTCTACTTAGCAGCTCAACTGATAATCATGAAATACGTTAGACTGTGAGCAATCTCTTTCTCCTTCTAAGTTCCAATTCTGTTGTTGGATCTGGCGAGCGGTGAAGAATAACCCCGCAAGAAACGCAAGCGCGACGGTCCAACGCCCCTCCCCTACGCCGCTCGTTGTCTCTTGACATGTTCATAATTCTACCGTCCACTTCCGCGAGTGATCCAAGAAAAAAATATACTTCTGCTCGCAGTTTAAATTAAGAAATACTGTTAAAGGTTACTGAGAAAAATTTCTTTATTTTCAACAACCGGATTCTGAAGTAACACTTGGGCGAACCTTGCTGAGCAAAGTTTCAAATGCGATGTTGTAAAACAAGCGAACTCGCTCTGGAGAAAATTCAATGTGCGATAACAAAATCTACTTCTTAAAAGAATGGCGGGACAGGTAAAGTCGAATTATAAGTAAACACACGTACCCTTTGACTACTAAATCTGCTTCATACTTCACGGAGATTAGAAATTCTTTGGTGTTGTCAGCTTCGTTAAAATCTGGGTCTTGACTGGAAAAGGAATGAAATGCAAGTCAAAAATCAAAAGGTTTTAATATCCCCAAATAAAGAAGGGCAACTACAGTTTGCAAACTGTGTGTGAAGTTAGTTGATTTGTCATGATCTTTTATTTGGTGTTAACATAGACCTAAAGGCACCTTAACCACAACATCTATAGTTAGTTAAGAAAATAAGATTGTTTGAGCAGGATAATACGTCATGTCACTATGCATGGGTGACATGCGTTAACGTTGTCCCATTCGTTTTACAGTCGTTCAAAACAATCTGAGAAAGGAGATTGCCGCAGTGTTGAATCCAACCAAAGTAACTTCGAAAAGTTCAGGCTCGATTCATGGAGCTCTTACCAACAGAGCCACTTCAGCCAAGTAAAAATTGTACAATTTATGAATTACTAAATCAAGCCTTGTGAAATGAATAAATCAGAACAAATTTATGAAATATCATACCTTTATACTATGAGTGAGAAATTACCATTGTTACATTCATATTTGTGAGTGCTGGTAATTGTGAAAAGGCCTCTTTTTTTAGAGTAAGCAACATAGCTTTGAAGAAATGGCATAAACACCTGACTACCAGTGCTCGAATAACACTGGGATATTCTATGTGCGTCAACCTGATTTCATTTTTCTTCGTATAAGGTGGTCATAGATGGAACGTGAGAGGATTGACTCACCTTTCAGCTGTAACAGTAATGGCAAAATCATCCTCCACTGAAGCTGCAGAGAACTTCAGGTTGAATAATTGCTAAAACACAAAGAGAAATGAAATAATTTTATGTTCACAATAGTAAGCGATCTCTCAATATAGCAATAGAGCAGAAAAAAACTGTGGCTATGTGAACCCTGCTTTGCCCGGTGGGGAGAAGATTCACGGATCAGAGTGTACTTGCTGACTTTGAAATTCTCCAACCTTAAAATAATCACTTTGGACGGGCTTTATGCTTCAGCATCGCCTTTCTTGAAGCGCAATTTCGTAAGGAATGCGCTAGTTTTTTCTTGTTTATTTGTAAGTTTTTTGTTCTGTGTTAGTTGTATACCTTGTTAATTAAACGGTACAAAAAGGAGAGCAAAAGGTTTGTTTTTTGAGATCACAAGCAGCAAGAATGGATTGCTTACCTGGCTGAGGCGTGGAAAGGCTATCTTTCCTATCAGACCGCAGGAGAGGGAGCCCTGGGACTGAGTGTTGTTGCCTGCGTTCAGTTCCTCTTTGCACTGAAAGAGAAAACATTTAAAAAATAAATTAAAGCAGAAATTGGTAATAAAACTGGTATTTGTGATAATATGGACAAAAGCTGAAGAAAAAGACCTGCCTACCTAAAGTCGCCAGGGATGCCTTGCCATTTTACGAAATGGTCGAAAACAACTCCTCGTCTTGGGAACATGCTACTCTTGTTTCCTAGATATTAACTACCGGTAGTCCGAAATTTGGACCTTTTTTATTTAGTTTAATATGTAGTATATTTTGTTCCATTTCATTTTCAGACATTGCGAACAGAAATGCATGCTGTCGTATGTCATTCATTAGTCATTTAGGTAGCAGTGTAGTCAAGAATAAATATTTCTTGTTAAAGAGCACTTTCTTTCTTTCTTTCCGGTATTTTTCTTTCATTTTTCTCACTCTCACTCTAGCCGTTAAAAAGGCTATTTTCCGAGTTTCCTTACATCATCGGCTCCTTGATATCTTAGCGATCTCGGATACTTGACCACGAAATTGAAGTAGTACGCATAGTCTTCCGCATTATTTGCAATTGTGAGCTGCAAAATCAGGTCTTTTACCACCCCAATACGCAGCTGGTTACTGTCTTTTTTACTGCCATCATAACTACAGGAGCAATCCAACAAACAAACATAAAAAATATTGTTAAAAAGGTAATGTTAAAGAATAGGTAGTTAACCAGACTGCATCAATCGTTTGTTTTAGGGATTCCAAGGTCAGAATAGATACATCATATATGAACTGCGGAAATGAAATCGATGAAGACTGATCGTTACGTTGCAGTTGTGAAAGCAATTTATGCAATTACGCAAAGAAGCATGAAAAAATTCAGGACTTCAGCAAGGTTTGAACCCATGAACACGCGATTCAGGTGCGATTCCCCTACCAATTGAGCTATGGAGCCACAGATCAGGATCAGCCTTTATTTCATTTCATTTCCGCAGTTTATATATGATGTATTTCATACATCTGCTCCAACTCCCAATTCAACGTCAGTGGCTTCATAGCTCATTTGGTTAGAGCATCACACCGGCATGTTTGCGCAATTGCATAAATTGCGTTCACAACTGCAAGGATCAGCCTTCATTTGATTTCAGCTTTAGTTGGCCGGTCAGATCGTACAAATTACAGTACGATATTGCTCCTCATGTGGGGCTGTCCGAACAACGCCCGGAAAAAATTCCTGCTCACCTTCAGCAAGAGTTTTACCCTCAATAAATGTTTCTAACGCTGGGAAGCGTTTGCTTTGCAGGTAAATGTCTTCACAACATAGTTTAGTACTCTGAACCATTCAGTTAATCCTCAATATCAACATGGTCATTCTCTTTACCGTTCTGGCATATTTCGCATGTTACATGTACGGAGAATTTGTATACACGTCAACTCAACTGATCCTGGTGATCATTACCTGTATTCTCACGCCTTGCATTAAGGAAGAACTGGTGATATGGTATAGAGAAATTACAGGGTGATCACTATTGGAGTGTATAGGGCTAACAGATCCCTATGTTTTTAAAGATAAATGCGATTATCTGCTTCATCTTTCCGCTTACCCAACCATGATAACTTTTCCATCGACGGCCAAATCTGGTACACATACTTGTCTATTCTGGCACCTTTTAAGAAAGAGGGCCTGGCGAAGCAATGGATAATTGCTTAGAATAAAAGAAAACGGTGCTTAAAACAATTGCAGCCATAAAGCCATCCACGCACCGAGGAAATTGTGTTTTAGGTTTTGGTCCACGAGTGAAAATAATATTAAAAACCGCCGAGTACTACATGGGAATATAAGAATAGGGCAGAGTAGGTATTGTTGAAAAACTGCGACGTATGACTTGGATTTCATTTTGTGGTAATATTCATGTGGCATTTGTTTGCTTGACGAAATCATCAAGGGCCGGTAAATTTTCGAGTCACGAACTTTTCCGAGGCCAGTTAAGCCTTAGCAACCGTCAAAACAGGCTTTCAGGCGAAAAGACAATAACGAAACGAGTGAACTGACCATAATTCAAGTAATTGACATTCTTACTATACCTTTTTTGAATATGTTGCTGGAACAGAAATGTTTAAAACGGGACAGAGATCTCTACCACAGGACTTCACTAATTCAAAACTGAGATCAAATGACAGGAATGAAGCAACATCAGCAAGTTTATCTTTCTCCTAGAAAAAAAAAGAAAATACAAATAATGATCTGATATTATTTTATAACTCTCAGTTGTTTGTCGTGATTGTTGTTGTTTGATTTGTCTGTGTTTTTTTTTTTTTGTTTACTTGCCTATTTTTTGTACGTTCACTCAGGTATACCCTTTGGCGGCAGAGTGCAGTAAAGCAAAGTCAAAGACAAAGAAATTGATTTTAAAACAGCTACTTCAGAATGACTCCCCACCCCTTACCGGTCAATAGTACCTGTTTTGGAGCATTTAACAGGGGTACGGAAGGTCATCAATCAATGTTCCGACAGTCAGGCTGTTCAAATTGAAACACAGTTCTAGAGTTGCTATAGCATTCAAGTATTACGTCGTACCTTTAGATAAACAGTCCTGGTTGAGGAGCAATACTGGTGTCCTTGTCTTGTTAAATTAAAAACGCCGCTGATCTTGAACACTTCACTCTTTGTTTTATCATCTACAAAGAACATGCGGCGAAAACAATCCGATCCGCTGTTAGCTTTTATTCTGTCTAAATCCACTGTGTATGAAATCTGTAAACCTACACGGAAACAAAAGAATCAGTTTTAGTGCCGTAGAACTGGCTCCATGGCAAAGGACACAAATGAAATCGATTTAAATGGGTAACATGAACATCGAGAAAATACAGGCACAAATAATTGCTTTGAATACTTCTAAAGAAAAAAGTAATTCCACCTTGATCACTTCCCAAAGTAGTTTCATCTTTGTTCTCGAAGCAAACTGAGAGGTTCAAACTGAAAATGAAAAGAAACACTATCTGTAACAAAATTCTTCCACACAATACTTGAATTTTACCACAGATATTTAAAACAATCTTTGAGGCCTTCAAAGGGTGGTCTGGTGTCGCATTGCTGCTCGTTTACGACTCTGTCGGTCGCGTGATTGATTAGGGACAAATGGAACTGTCACAAAGAAAATAAAAAGGAATTGAGTGTGAATTGTCCCTGTCGTAAACTGTCGCGCTTTTTCTGGCAATTTCTGTCAGTTTTCGCTTTTTTTTTTCGGAGCCATGTCGCTTGTCGCTTCTACCCCTTAAAAGGCCTCATCTTTCACAACTTACCATTTATGGTCTTTCCCGTTACTCAAACGGCACAAACTGTCGTTGTTTTCGATGACAATCTGATTTTTGCTTAGGTGGATTCTTCCCTCAACATTTGCTATCGATCGAGTCCTGAAAATCCGAAAGACGTAGGGTAGGTTATTGAGGTCAACTACTTGAAAGCCGACAGTGAAAGTCTTCCTGCTCTGCCAATCATAAGAAAGCCAAGTAATTGAAGAGAACCACTGAGAATGAGCCACAGAAGAAATATGCAACGGATACCAAGCGCTGGAAAAACTAGAATCCTGAACTACGCGTGGGAAAAAAAACGGGAAGGTTTATCTCTAATACTTGGTTGAGAATGAAATACTTTTCTCCATTTGGCGGGAATATTTGTATTTTCTCGAATAATCCCCAAGACGAACATTATAGTCTATCAAATATTTTCGCTGGCATGCTATTGGTCTAAACACATCATGTGACTGAATGCACCCCAGCTAAAACCGGAGAATACCATCAAGTATTTTCGTTCTCACGCGATTGGTCTAAACCTATCATGTGATTGAATATGCCCCAGCCAAAAGTGGGGAATATAAAAGCAACAGTCTCCATTTGGCGCGAAAGTGTGCTCGGATATTTGTCCTTGGACATTATCAGTTTCTCGGAGGTCATAACAGTCACGTGATGCGTTTAGACCAATCGCGTGCTAGCGAAAATCTTTGATGATGCAATTGACTCGTGATCGAAAGCTTGGGCAATCGTTGCCATCTCACCTTATAAGGACTGCTTTGTTTGATCCATGTGCGCCAACTGCGATATCTGTCAAACAAACAAAGTACTGTAAAGCGTTCGACCGCACGCAGGTTCTATTTCCTATATACTTCTCTCCCACAAGGAGCACACTTAAATTTTCAAATGGGTGACTTAACGACTATATTACTTCAAAATATCTCATTTTAGCCCTAGCTTATGGCAAATTCTAAGTGCTGGAATGACTGTTTTCTCTCACTCTAAAGACAGCCGATGGATTTCTAAACGGAAACGACTTTAAATCAGCAAGAGTTTGGTCCACGAATGGATGGGAGATTTCTGCGGTTGGTTTGCAAATAGTTTTGTTACTTTTCTTATACATTTATTCATTCTTTTTGTTTTTAGCGGCATATGCCTGTACTTGCAGATGCAAAACATTTGATTCAGTGAGCCAAGCAAACACCTTTTTCTCTACAGAGCCCACAGGCAGCCCAATCATTTAAAAGTTTCAAAAGGAGTATATGAAAAAATTTACTGTTAAAAGCTAGAATTCCAAAAAAGAGAATAGCGGCGGAACTAGATGTATATATTCTCAGGGACGTCTAAGTGCAATGCCATCGTTTTTTTTTTTTTCAATCTGAGTAAGAGTGGACATTAACCTCGGGCTTAAAAACATACGATGGCATTGCACTTCGACGTCCCAGAAAGTGACAAGAAACAGTAGAGTGAAGGTAAGAAGGCTTTATTGAGCTAAAATATAAATATTTCAACCGCTATTCGGTTCGTTGGAATTCTAGCTTTAACGGTAATTTTTTATATCATCATCATCATTTTATTTAGTGATGCAGATCACAAAAGTTGGCAGCCAGTAAGGCTGACGTGGACCTACAAGTCACCAACACACAACGATTGGGCTGCCTGTGCTGAGCCATGTGTTGGTTCCACCTACCAGGATAGCTGTTACCGTCCATATCGACTGTCCCACTAATTGAAGAACCAAACAGCTTGAGTCCCGAGTCCATGGTAGAGCCTTGAATTTTCTACGTGTCAGACAACACAGTCCAGAGAGCTCTCAATTACTCACGTTTGATCTTATGTTAGTGCTTGTAGCTTATACTGCCTAGAGCAAGTGTTTGTGCTTTAGTCTTGCGTGACAAAGTTATTTTGCAAAAGTTGCAAAAAAATTAAGGTCCGACCAGAGGAGGTTGGACACAGGTCACGTGTCGATTTTTATCAATCGCGATCGCCAGTCTACGTCTCATGCATGCCAGATAATCGGAAAGATATTCTCTAAATATTGCACAATTAACAAAACAGTCGGTTGGCAATCACGTCAAGCGTTGAGATTGTGAGGCAAATTTTAAAGGTGAGTTGATTTTCAGTATATTTGTTTTTTCGTATTTTACGACACTACGAACAGTGATTGTTTTGGGTCAGAGGAAAAGTGCAATTTGTCGCTAAATAAGGTCAAGAAAGGTAGAAGTAGATTTGACAGCTGAACACAAAGCTGAATGGAGCCAATTGTGTGGTTTTCCTATAAGCAGGTTTTATCTTCCTGTAAAACGGTAGTCATACCTGTTTATAGATGGGGTTAATTCCACCGTGAGAGCCGTGATAGATATAAACAGATCCACTTCCATCGCCCTCAAATGGAGCTCCAATTGCAACGTCTATTAATCAGATCAAGATTCGAATTAATGACTGAGTTAATCGTTTGTCTCTAGATTTAGAGCTTAGACTTAGATCGCGACATTTCGACCGCTATACTGCTGGGCCGAGTTGCTTGAGGCATGGTTAGCGCTACCCGAGGCTAAATACCATGACAGCCTATTGGTTTTAATCTAACTTAACCAATGGTTGGCGCTAACCGTGCTTCGAGCAACTCGGCCCTGCAGGCGTACGTTTCTCAAAACCCCCGATACTTTTCCGCCCTATTTCGGGTGCTATAATTTCCAACGTATCTCAAGACGTTTCTGGGAATAAAATTCACAAATATTTTCCTTTTCGTGTCTTGTAATCTGACAGTAAAAGGTCAGGTTTTTAAAATAAGCGGATCACAGTTTTTCAAGTGGCTTTTCGCTGCAGAAAAGTTTCCGGGGCTTTCCAGGTCTTTAAGTGCAACAATATGTATGGATAGTGCAATGTAAGGCGCTTCCGTCGAGAAGAAATACGCTACACTGGTAACATCAGGCTTCAGGCTTCTTTACGCAATTGTAATTCTTCATTTGATTTGACTGGTAACATCATTTAGTAAACTCATATGTTAGACATCCGCATAGGGTACTGCGGCTATTCGCGACTATGAAAGCGTCCTCTCTATCGTGATATAAGATGATATATTATATGTTTATATGAAAATTATGTCCAGCGTATCGCGAGCATGGGGCGAAGAAAAATGTATTGTTATCCTGATGAGGCGCACATAAGTAATATAAAATTGTGAGATATTGGCAGCAGTTTTCGTAATAAAACTATAACATCTGCTATAAACTCCCCCGGAACTGAAAAAAAAACATACGGCTATATATAAACGTTATTCAGAGACTGTTTTTATAATGCGAGGTTAGATATGTCTGAGTACCTTGGAAGCCATCTTTGTTCAGATCGCCAACTCTTGCTATGGCTTTCCCAAACTGAGCGTATGGCACGTTGTCTCCTTTTAAAACGTGCAAATCTTGCTTCTTATCTTGTAGGTTAAGAGCTCCCTGAATAGTGATTATAAGAGAGATTTTAACGCAACCGTAACCTGTCTCTGGGGTAGAGACAGCCGAAGTGCTCGGCTAGGTGACTGGTGCGTTATTTTTACTGACTGACTGACTGACTGACTGACTGACTGACTGACCGACCGACCGACCGACCGACCGACCCACCGACCGACTCACTGACTGACTCACTGACTGACTGACTCACTGCCTTCCTGTCTGCCTGACTGCCTGCCTGCCTGACTGACCAACAGAGAGCAAAAACACATGTTTTGCAAGAACGATCCATACGCAGCGAAAGAAATGGCCTGGTCACCGGGCTGGGATGAAAAATTCTTTTCTTTATACTCTTCTTACAGCTAAGTCCAGAACGTACCTTTCCGTTGTTAAGATAAACAAAAACTCTTCCTTCATCACTATAATGCGCAAGCGGAGCTCCCACCAATAAATCTGAATAACTGCGAAATATACCTGACATCAGTGCGCTGTCAAAAAATGATGTTGGAATGTGGCGTTGTGTGTGAACTCAAATTTAGGGTGTATACAGCGAAGTGCATCGAAATTATACCCTCAGGATTAGAAGCAAAAGCAACCAACCAAAATTTGGCCAAAAATAATGTAAGTAATGGTAGAAACTATTGCAACAGCATTTTGCCGAGGTGTTTATTCTTACTGCCGGGAAAAACAAACCCAAATGAAAAAGCTCGTACTTACAGATCATTGTTGAGATCAACACCACAGAGCGCACTTCCAAAATAACTTCCAATCTGTTGAAAAAAGCCTCAATGCGTTTATTTCCTGTGCGACAAGCAAGCAACAAAGGGTGCAAAAGTTGTAGTAATGTTTAAAACCACTGCAAGCAAAAGCGTTCAGCTCGTATAATTTGGAAGATGTATTTTTCAGTGAGGGGGGGAGGGGGAGGGTGGGGAATTTCTGTACTCACAGTAAGACCTTTAGGTCGAGAGATCTCCGACGATAGTTCCATACCAGAGTTTTCTATTCTATAAATGTGGACCTGGCAAAAAAAATGCAAAGGTGGTTAATTCAAGAAGAGTTTTGTATATTACAATGTACCCCCCCTGTCCTCAACTTTATCACTGTACCATGAATGCGTATCTAACTTGGCTATCTAGCGATCAGGGATGGCGTAGTGGTGAGAACACTCGCCTCTCACCAATGTGGCCCGGGTTGGGTTCTCCGATCCGGTGTCTCATGTGGGCTGAGTTTGTTGGTTCTCTTTCTTGCTCCGAAAGGTTTTTCTCCGGGTACTCCGGTTTTCCCCCCTCCCCAAAAGCCAACACTTCTCCCACACGGCCCCACAAGCTTACAACTTTAAAATTGTTACCGTGTATAAATAGCGTTTCTTTACCTTTACCTTTTACTATCTCTAATAAGTTAACCCTTTGACCAT
Source organism: Galaxea fascicularis (assembly GCA_948470475.1). NCBI lineage: Eukaryota > Metazoa > Cnidaria > Anthozoa > Scleractinia > Euphylliidae > Galaxea > Galaxea fascicularis. The sequence continues at coordinate 24,887,455 of OX419343.1, read as the reverse complement.
TTCATTTCCATGTAAGGAGAATTTGTACAAACTTTAACTTTCCCTGGTGGTCAATTCCTGTATTCTCATGCCCTGTATGCTTACAAACTAGTGGTATGGTAAAGAGAAGTTAAATGGTGGTCACTATTGACAAGTAAAGGGTAAACCCCTAAGACAGATCATTGCTTAATTTCTCCTTGTTGTAACAATGCTCAGTCAAACGTTAAGGTTGTGAGAAAATTAAGGGAGGTGATAATTATAAAGGTCTTGATTGTTTAACAAGTTTTCCTCATCATCAACATAGAGAATGTGTGGAGAAGAGTGCAGAATATACCTGCTGAAATTAGGCTTAAACACAAAAAGGTCGTAGCAAGGCAAACTCACATTTCCTTGTAAGTTGTCATCTCGTGGAGCACCTCCAACAAATGCTGTATGAAGGATAGAACAGAACAAACTTAGGGTTCGAGCCCGTCAAAAAACTGAGCGGAGAGATTTCCACACAGCCCCATACATTGATTATACATGCATCACTGTCATACTAACCCTGTTCCAAAAACGAGTAGAGTTTGAGTCACAACATGTATGCATGTATACGCAATGTATGGGGCTGTGTGGAAATCTTGCCAACGCAACCTCGTTCCCAGGGTCTCTCCTCTTCCCTTTCCCTGGAGCGAGAGAGGAGAGACCCTGGTTTGGGCTGGTCACGTGTCTCCCAGAATCTGGGAGATTACAAATAAACGATTCGAGGGAGGGGCAGATAAGTGTGAAATTTGTCCCCACTTAGTCCACTGGCGAGCGTAGCTTGTCGGCAATCAAAACAAACTACACGTGAAGCGCTACTGGGAGTATTCAGCAGACGCCCAAAAAGATCAGTAAATCTTCCACTACTGCAAATATCAGTTTTTGCAGGCTTTGTAAATCAGGAGACGTATCTCGCTCGAAGAACATTTATGCAAACGAAAATCGCGCATTGCTCGCCGCTGCCGAGGACATCTATGGTCGGCCGTTGAGACAAGATAAATTGTTGCCACATATTATGTAGGCCTTGTGAAAGACGCGTGAAAAATTTTATTTCCTTCAAAACAGCTCCATTCCGTCCTTGCACGACAGAAATGCTTCCGGATGCGTGAAAATCATCTCGTACTTCGCATCTTTTAAAAGTGGGAAGCTCGCGTCACTAGCATCCAACTCCAAATCACTCGAATCGCGTTTCCTCTTTGCATTAAAAAACGTAGCGTTGACAATTCCTTCGCTGCTCCTTCTTATCTGATCTTTAATAAGGGCGTTCAAAGGCGAAACAACGATAACAACAGGACGAAATGACATGGATTGACTGTTCATTTTCTCGAGGAAGAGCGAAGGAAGAAGATGAAAAATAAAAGATTTACCGTATCCCGTCGGTAAAACTGCCACAACATCTCTGTCAGAATATATGGCTTCCAAACACTGGACTTGTTTAGGTTTTAAATTGAAGTTACAATACTTACTCCGAGATATTGCGACTTGAAGGCTGAAAACATGGCGACCTGAACAACGATACCAGCAGCCTCGATCTGAAGATGACAAAGAAAATGAGGCAAAACATCGAGCAAACAAACCACCCTTCCCTGAGGAATAATTTTGCTCTGTGAACACGTGTCCAGCCCAAACTAGGGTCTCTCCTCTCTCGCTCCAGGGGAAGGGAAGAGGAGAGACCCTGGGAACGAGGTTGTTGCCAACGGAGCTTTTCTGGTGCTTTAAACCGTAGATTTATGTAGAGGATAGAGGACGAAACGATGTCCAATTCAAAAGCTGTCGCGTCTCTAAAAAAACGGACACAATGCGCGAAGCGCGAAGCCACCTTCCCACATGATAAAACAACAAATAGAATGGTACAGAAGAAAATGTGCATAAATTCGTTGCATCTTGTGAGGGATCATCCGTGCAGCAGATGCGAGGATGCACGTGCGTTTTTTGCGTGCCATGCAAAAGAGCTAATTAAACTCAACAGCGACGAAAACAATTCTAAAACACGTGGCGTGCCATGGAAATGAAGTAATTAAACTCAACAACAACGAAAACAAACAAATGTACAATCAATTTGAAGAGCAAAACCATTCCCTCTACGTGGCACACGATATACGGTTCACTTTAGTACGTTTTATTTTGCCCTCCGCTTGAATAGTAAATTTTTTTTAAATAATAACATTTTCTTTCGAATCTGAGTCTCCACTCGCCAGTGCAGGCAGAAAAATCGCTCGAGACCGCAGTCTTTTTGTCTAGTTCGAGTGAGATATCGCACAACACTGGGGACAAATTATGGATAAATTGGGTACACACTAGAAATTTATATGATTGTCAACGAAGACTTGAGGAGGCTTCGATGAAACATACCTGTTGTATTCAGACTCAAGAAATGGCCAGTGGTTACTGCATAACCTGGAATTTTTCAAACCATAGTTAACCATGTTCAAACTATCAGAAGTTGTACCCTACAGAAATAATTAATCATGCGATACCTTAATCTTGAGCGCTTTCCTTTTCTAAGGAAATACCGCTCGTTCCGGTAAGACAACAAATGGAACAGTCCTTCCCAATGGAAATTTCCCGAAAAAAAAAAAAAACACGGCAAGATTTCTGCACAGCCCCCATACAGCCCCTTAGGCCCGGTTCATACGTCGCACTTCTGCCGTGTCGAATTCAATTCAATTAAGTGCGGCAGAAATGCGACAGCTGATTCATACGTCGAATTTCTTCCGAATTTAATTCATTGAATTGATACAGCCGTGTATGTCGGTCAGCGGAAAAATGTTACAAAGGTTACGTAGCTGTCTAATATGGCGGCTCAAGATACTCAACGGAGGCTTTTTGTTTTGTAAAAAATTATTGAAAGAACGCGAAGGAGGACGCTGACAATGCAACAGTATATGCTGCATTGTCTTCAGCAAAAGCATAGGTTAATAATTCAACTTTTGCTGTTGATTGTGTTCATTTTGTTCCGTGAAAATGCAACACGAGTTTACCGATCCTGTCGCCGACTGCGCTTTTCTGCGTCGTCTCTGATTTTTTTCGGCGGGACCAAATTTTCATTGTCAGACAAAAAACTTTCTTCTCCTGAATCTGACTATTCCCACCGTGACCCCATCTTAGATAGCTAGCCTCAGTCTACGCATGCTCAATACATCAACATAATGTATGAATTAGATTCGACACGGCAGAAATTCGACGTTTGAATCGGTGTCGCATTTTTGTCGGATAATGCGACAAGACCAGTCGAACGTACGGCAGAAATGCGGCAGCCGATTCAGACGTCGAATTTCTGCCGAATTTAATTCGTTGAATTGAATTCGACACGGCAGAAATGCGACGTATGAACCGGGCGTTACATTAATTATGGATCCAGTGTTTGTTCAATGAAAACAATAGCGAGAACAATAGAATACCTCAGAGACTAGTTCTCTTTGTTTTCAAAGTTCTGACCTTCTGACTGAAGGGGGTCTCTCGTGCATTAGTTTTAGTGTATGTTGTAATGGAGATTTTTACATGAAAAAGTAAATAAAACTCATTCATTGACGGGTAACTTGCAGCTGGTTTGTGTAGGAAGGGCCTAGGGATAGAAAACTGGTGGGAAGAAAAGTTGGGAAAAAAAGAAGGATATGGGACTGAAAGAGAGAGAAAAAAGTCACGCCCAACTAAACGTGCGTAAATGAAATAGAGACGATCGGTGATATCTCGCGCGTTAACGTAAAAGTTGAACCTCGCTCAACTTTTACGTTTACGCACGACCCTCCATACATCGTTTCTATTTTATTTACGCACGTAAAGCCAGTTAAAGTTTACGTCCATACGCACGTAAAAAATACGCGATAGTGGAAATCCACCTATACGAATTAAAAGCACTCAGGCCGAAAATTCTCACTGTTTTTTCATACAAACGGAAGGCGCTCTTTGCTTCGATTTAAACACGAGGGTGAAGGCCAATGTGCGGGCTGGGAACGACATGGATGTACTGATTGGAAACGAGTTATGGTGGTTCATTTTACTTCAGTCAAATATATTTAGCAGTAAAAGTGATAAAGGCAGGTTTTACATTCATTCTCACCTAAATAAGAATCGACTTCTATTGAAGGTCTCGGTGACATAACTGACTCCTTCTCGGCCAACAAATAAGCCACCAAACCCCCTGGTAAAACAGAAAAAACAACAAATACGATTTAAAGGGCGGGTCTTTTTAATTTCTCGCATTGACAAGTTCAACAATTGTTAGGCTACTTTTGAAATATCAAAATTCAGCTTGATAGCAAGGCCCAAAGGACAAAATCAAAGCAAAATAAAAGTTAAGATAATCATCTATCACATTCATTGCAATTCGTTTCTATTGTTTTTGTCCTCTGGGTCACGCTATCAAGCTGACAGAATTTTGATATTTCGACAAAATGCATGTGACGTTATGGCGGTCATGTTGGTTGGTAAGAACAATAGCCTCCCTCTCCACCTGGTACTGAACTTTATTTTTATGCAAAGCCTGCTAAAATTGACCTCCAACATGGCCGCCTTGTCACGTGGGTAACAACCAAGAATTGTGCACCTCGCATAACTTGAATCCCAGGGGTTCCCATCACCAATTCGTCAGTATATTCATCGTCAGTGTACTCTGCACTCATCCCACTCAAACAGAACCCATGTCTACGTCCTGTTTTACCTGAAAAAAAAAAAGAAAAGAAAAGAAAAACATCGAATATTAGACCAACAGAACTGGAGCTACAGCAGTCTCCGCAGTTCGCAACCGTTTTTTGGGAAGTCACGCAACGCTTAAGGGAGTGTATAGATTAAGAAGCGCATTTGACAAAGTGGCTCATTTTTTGTATCATAGTTTTTGAGTAGGGAGTGGGGATGGGGAATGCAATCGATCTGGAAGCATTGTTGTTATGACCGCCAATTCCTTTGGCTCGATATCCTCTCACCTAATCCAGTCATTCACCCATCAAAACCGAGTAGTTCGATTCTCGAAAGACGCTTCAGTCTTGATCTAATGAAAACTATTCCGTGGGACTGAGAGATGGAGAGTCTCGCTGAGCGGAATCATAGGTTCTTTCTGCTCTTTCTGCGCAAGCGGGGTATGGTTGGCAGGGGAGGATAAAATAATATTGTTCTTTTTTTTTTTTTTTTTTTTTTACCAGAACCACAAACGTGCAACTTTGCCACAAAAGCCGGGCTCTGTTAGCCAAGCCCATAGTAAGCGAAGTAAGGTTCGTTTATGATAGCATTGACACCACTCAATTTGCAATGTACATCTTTCAAAGAAACGGCTAGCAGTTTCAAAACGAAAGCAACGAAGGAGTGGAGTTTCTTTAATCTTACCTTTGCACGGAGAAATAGCTGGTCCATCATTCCCCCCTAAATCCTTCCTTATTTGGAAGCACCTTCCAATTATGGAAAGGTATCGATGCTCAACAAGCTCCTCCTCTTCAGAAGGCATTGTGTAGCTGTATCTTGGTGCGCATGTCTGTAGGAAATATCAATCAATCTATCGTCCAGTAATCATTTGATGTTCGTGACAAGCTAAGAAAAGGGGATTTCCTTTATTCAAAACCCCAGGATGTTATGTGCTCTTTCAATCTTACATACGACCTGGCACTTGTTACACAACCTTGCAGCTGCTGTCTAGCCCAATAACAGCTTTTTGTCATCTCTAGCAGGCAGACTTTTACAGAGAATAACAGAGAACTGCGGAACACCTTTTTCAAATTTGTGAACAAACTAAATAAACCTAATATTCAACAAAACATAAAATGACTTGCCACTACTCTTCCGTCCTTTCCACCGCTATGTATGGTCGCCCCAAGCCATTGCTTCGTTTTCTTTTCTGTTTCAACCATCAAGGTGGTCCCATTTGACAATCGTAATGGCGCCGTATTTGGAGCTATAGAAAATGAAATTTGTAAAGTTAGGCCATTTCAGATTGTGTTTAATTTGTGGGTTATTCCTTTCATTCTGAAAAGATTCTTTTCAATTACAAGTAGATAACTTCACGTTACTGCAACTACTTCATGACTATTTCGTCACGTTCAACATGAAAAATATGGCTGAATTCTCCAGAAACAAAATTAAGCATGTTAACTAGAAGTTGCGTGGGGTGATAACTTTAACAAACGTTGTTTGAGCAACACTACATGTAACTTTAAGTCCTCCTTGGAAATTTGGAGGGTCAGGCCTTTCGATTATTTTGGGTGACATTCCCGTAAAATTTAACGTCAAACTTCACTCATCTTTTTCTGCAGTATCCCAGAACTATGTCGTATCCCCCTCCCCTCCCCCCCCCCCCCAGCCCTTCAATTCTCCAGTCTCCCGATTCCCGGCAAATTCATGCTCCAGATTCCAATAAGAATTTTATTATTCTCCCGAAACAGGCGTTGTTAGTGTTGTCAACCCCCGTAGAAGTTAAACAACGAAAGAAAGAAAGAAAGAAAGAAAGAAAGAAAGAGTGGTTGTTACTGTATGCTTATTGAACTCGTTATGCGTTCTCGTTACCGTTGTCTTCCGCGTCATGGTTGAAGCTCAAACTCCCATTTTACAGGTTCTAACTGAATAGCGGCAAACATACTGTCCAAGTTTTACTTGTTTGTTTGTTTGCTTGTTTCGAACAGTCAGCAGGGAACCAATCTTTATCTTGTTTACGCACGCGCGTTCCAGAGGTCAATCTTGTCGCACGGTGACTCTTGCACTCAACCTGCTGTCGATTGTATTCCTTTGCGCGTGAAAGGCGAAACGATTGTAGCGAGCGCCGACATAAGAGCGATGCTAAAATTGGGCCTAATTGCACGTCACTTGCGCTTGACATTAGCTGGATGATTTGCCGAGCTCAGAGCAGGATGCGTATCAGCCTCCGTACCAACCTCGTTCCCAGGGTCTCTCTTCTTCCCTTCCCCACTCTCGCTCCAGGGGAAGGGAAGAGGAGAGACCCTGGGAACGAGGTTGCCTCCGTACTTGTCACAGGTTTTTGTTTTTACGCGTTAGACACTTTGCTCGTTTTCCAGCGCTTTCGCTGACGCCTATTTCCCTTTCGTAAGCGGTCGTTGCCATGCCATCATTGGTAACCAAGCCTTTAGTAGGGCAGATGTGATTATGTGTTAAGGATTGTGTTACAATAAGGCAATTTGTAACTTTTAACATCGTCTGAGAAAGGGCGGCGTTTAGGCCCTAGTTAAATTGCTTTTAATTAATATTTCGGCCAGGGAGAGGGTTAGGGTGACCTGTTATAGATGTATCAGTTATGAAAGCCAGTTATCTATAGTCTATAGTTAAAATTTTAAGGGTCTTTGGCCGCGATCAGTGGGGTAGACTAAGGGAAAGAGCATAGCAAACGAAGTGTTCGGATTCAATTCTGGATAGGGATCTTCTATTTTTTAATGAGGAAGACTTTTTCTACTAGTTGAAAAATTTTCTAAGGGTCTTAAAAATGACAACGACCGTTTACGAAAGGGAAATTTCACTGACCTCTTCCAAGACTTTCAAGCGATTTATCTTCTCGTTTTAATTTTGCCATTTGTTGCATGGTTTCTCATGTTATTACTTCAAGCTAGATGTGACTTCTTTTGCTATGGTCAAACAACGCTTTCAACTACGAAACTCGCTGCGACTTTACTTACGATCGTAATCCACCACAATTTCCGAACAGTCGCTTGATTTGTATTCGCACTTGAAAACATTTCCATACTTAACAAGTGGCTCAGATCGCAACGATGGCGTAATATTACTCAAAGGTGCACCAACCAGAACCCTGCAAACAAAAGCCTCAGTTAGTTTGATGTTTCTTACTGCAAAACAAAATTGGTAACCTCGCAACACCTCCTACCAGCGTCTAAGAAAATGTTTTAAGTGCAAAAATATCCTGACACGCCCTTATTAGCCCAGCCCACGCCTTTCTGACGCCTTGCTTTATTTGGGGCGTGGAAGGATCAGAGATCACGCAATTCTATCAACACCGAGGACATCACACTGAGAATGCGTCCAAAACGGTCATCCTGGAAAATCGCAATCGCTTGAAAATCCAGGCATTACACAAAGCCACTGGTGAAGAGAAAATGCGACTGCTGGAAACTAGCAATCTTTTGCGAGCCCAAGGCCTTTTCTAGAAACATAAGAACTTGCAACCCTGAAGTTTTCCTCAAACTTTGAATGACGCACAATTGAAAAAGCTTTTCATCAGGTAATGATTACGTCAGATAATAATTTTGTTGACCAGACTAGTGTTACCATTACAATGAGGTTTCACTTTACTTGACGAAATAATTCAAACAGATCAGTAAAGGCGGGATGTCCGGTGCGCGAATGCGGCTCACAAGTTAGGCCATGTCCAGACTGATGCGTTTTTGTTTGAAAACGCATTGATAATGTGTGCGTTTTGGCCTCCCGTCCACACTGATACGCTCGAAAACGCTGAGCGTTTTCATCGAAAACGGATCCTTTTGAAAACGCTGTTGAAAGTGAATCATATTGAAAACGCTACGGCATCCGTATCAGTGTGGACGCAGATCAACCGATACGTTTTTACACCTATCGAAAACGCATTAAAACAAAAACGCATCAGTGTGGACATGGCCATAGTCTAAAATCCGGGTCATCTTTCTTCTTTCAAAACGTTGTTATCATACAGCGTCACTAATGCTTTGACCTGTAATTTTAATCTCACTTCGCTTTAACTTAATATTTGCAAGGCTTTAATTTTTGGTTATCTAAAGAGCATGAGGGTTTTAATGCAAGGGTCACGTCCTTTCTCGGGTGTCCGCCTGGCCTTTTGCTCTGGTTTTGACGAGATAAAAAGCAACTGCCAGTTAGAAGTTATCAACAACAGCTGTTGATCAATACTTTTTTGAAGTCAAGGTGGTTGTCAAATCCTAAAATAGTTAAGGCATTTTACAGTGCTATTATCGGCGGTAGTGGTTCTGCATTCGTAATGTGTTCTGTTTGTGTGTATGATTACTTCACCCTGAACGTGAGTGAGCCTAAACGTCCATTGTCGCCAGGATGAGCTCATTCACCTGATAACAAATCGAGTGTTTGACGCCACAGGAATATAAAGTAGCTTAAGAAAACTTGCATATCCGTTCTCCATCCATGTCCAATACACTCAACTAGACTCTAGTTGTCAAATCTAAGAGTCCACTGGAGTTATTCGAAGTCTAGTCGTTAAACGAAACCGGAAGTCCAAAACTATTGTCAACTGGAGTCCAGTCCACTGGAGTTACCGGAAGTCTAGTCGTGAAATGAGACCGGAAGTCGAAACAATATAACTTTGTGGAGGGTTGAAAAATCGTCCAATGGAGTCCATTGGAGTCCACTGGAGACGCATCGAATCCACTGGAGTTACCGAGAGTCTAGTCGTGAAATACACTACACATGAGATTGCCAACGAGTCACCCTCGCGAGGACGCGAGGGTGACGAGGCGGCAGCATTATAAAGCCGTGTGTGCGAGTTGATTTTGGTACAGGGAGACGAAATCTCGAATGAAAAAAGTTAGCATAAGGTAATGTAAGAGTGACGCCATCGGTGATTGTTTTCGAGTTAGCCAATGGCATCGCGGTATTTTTTTTTTATCTAAACCAATCACATCAGGAAGATCATGATCGGTGACAAGATGACCACATTGACCTCATTGACAACATGCTGGTCGCTTGTGCCGGCTTATGCAGAAAAAGTTGAGTGGAAATATTGATATTATTCACTCGTGAGCGTTGTCTTCTTGCGTGTACTTTAATTTAGTGTTTTTGGGAGCCAGAGTGTCACAAATCTAACACCTAGCAGGCTGAAAAATCGCCCAGCGAGGCTAAAACCGCCCAGCGAGGCAGTTATCGAAATCAGCTCGAAAACGGCTAGCTTCTGTTGCGGGACTTGTTGTCCGTCTGTTACGGAGCTGTTAGGGTTTGGTTCTTTCGGGGGAATTAGCTTCTACAGGAACACTTGGCAGACTAGAGTTGGCTTCAACTGAGGGTTTTAATCGGTCTCAACTGCTTGGCCGTCAGCTCTTCTATCTGTACTACAAACCACGCTACTAATAGAACGGGCGACGCCACAAGCTACGCAGTGATTGTTCAAAAGTAGGTTCTATTCAAAAGCGGTAACCTTTCGGTATCCTTAAACGGATTAGCGCCGATTCCAAGTTGCGCTAACCGGACACATGGACACATTCGAAGCCCGAGCGGCAGCCCGGGCTTCGAATGTGTCCATGTGTCCATGGCTAGTGTCCATGGCTAGTGGCCCCGACAGCATGATCCCTCTGCCCTGATGGCTAGCTTTCTTCGATAAAGAGCTTTGTAGCGTGCGCTGTGGAGATGAATTTGGCTTGGAATTTAACTGAAAGGGAGCGCTTAACCCTGTACTTTAATTCTGCGGAGGAATTGGGGCGGCTGGCATGCTTCTAGCTATTTTTTTTCGCTTCGAGCGGGAGTCAGTCCAGAATCGAGTGTGTAGCCTTTCCTCTTTCTTAGGACAGGAAACTCGAAAAGCGATAACTCGCTTAAATGGCTACGGATCGAGCTGAAAAGCAAGATTACAATAGAAAGGACAACAAGGCATTGAGGTATGTCATTTTTATTGCAAAAATATCAAAATTTCGGCTAAAATGTCTATTAACGTTTTTTTCCCATACAAACCTTTGTAAATTCAAACCGTTGTAACATAACACCTCCACATTCAGAAAGGCTTGACTCACGTTTCGCGTAATGAAACTCGGTCGTTATGTAACAGTAGACGACGGCGGTAACTATGTCACGGAACGTACGCATAAAGATAACAAAAAAATTATAATAACTCCTCACAACGAGAGCTTGGGCCGCCTGTGGCAAATACGTCAGGATGATTCTTACAAACCGATAACTTAGTTAAAATACTTAATTACAGCACCATTGGTGTTTGAGAATTGACCAGGCTATGACTCTTAGCATTACGTGCCACTCGTTGTTACAGAGCAATCTAAGTAATTACTCGGATTAAGAGAACAAAAGTTGTTTTCGGCTTTTGTGGTAGAAATAATTAAGTTGGCCAGCTTTTGTCCAGCCTAAAGCCAACAAAGGGTAGACTTTGGGAACGCATAAAACTTCTCGCGAAGGCTTTCCAATCACCTGTACTTTGTACTACCATTTGTAGTGGGACGCGTTGCTTAGGAACAGCCTGGTACATCACATGTTGATAGTTCTCTGACCTAAAGATCACGTTCTTGGAAGCTTAAGCGCGGTCACCTCATTAAACCTTAGTTTTAAGCTTTAAAAGTATTAAAACTCTCAACAAAATAGAGTAAGCCAAATCATCAACACTCGAATAAAAAGATTCACTCATATAAAATAAGCCAAACCATCGAAATTGGCGGAACTATTAAAATGTGTAAAAATGTATGCTAATACTTCTGCCAAAACTCGACAAAACAGTCAATTGCCTTGACAAGATCGGCCAGCGTGCCATTTAAGAACCAAAAAAAACAAAACCACTTGAACTATAAACTCAATCAGAGGGCGTATAAAGCCTCTTCTTTGATCGAGCTAGTGTGCTCAAAATTACAAATTTGACAGTCACGACGAGCGTGCCAAAACAGCAATCTTGCCAAGACAACAGTCAATTGTTTACAAAATCGGCCAGCGTGCTATAACTAAGGAAAAAAAAAACACTTGAACATATTCAAATATATTGACTATAAACATAA
>OX419343.1:24815801-24858301 GCA_948470475.1 Galaxea fascicularis | reverse complement strand
TCCCTTACTCACAACATATGACTAGTCATTGCCAATTTATCAATTTTAGGGCCCTTCTTTCAGAGGCGACGAAAAGGATGTTGAACAACCTATGTCTCTTCAGCCTGCGGTTTTCATCTCGGCAAGAGTTCATTTTTGTTTTTTTAATGAACGCTGTTTCGGCTGGAGTTATAGCAATGTTTTAGTCGATGAACAAGATTCCGTACGGCACAGTATCATATCGCTACATGACACCACTGATGGAATAAAATTTACTTCCAACCTCAGACTTGAATCAAACTTGCCAACACAGTCAACACATCATGAACAACATTCATTTAATATTTATACTTATGGAATATTTTTCAAATCCGTTTGATTTAAAATGTCTATATTCATTTAATTTAATCGCTCTATATCCATTTTATTTAATGCGTGAAAATATTCATTCAATTCAATCCGTCAAAATATTGATTTAATCTCGGGGACTGGGTCAAGCCATCGGATCAGAAAGACAAGGGCCTGGAAACGATAACATTTAACATGCTTTTGTCCGCCATTACGATCAGTGCCTGCAGAGCAAACAGGCGATGAATAACAGAATATCCGAAGCAGGAGGCCTTCTAAGGCGAGCCTCGGATATGTTGCTAACAGTCGATTCCCCATCTACCTCAACATTGTCAGAAGGTTCGACAGAAAGCCAACCAATGCTCCACAGCGTCGCGGAAAGCGTTACTAGAGCACGAAACATGATGGACAGGAGGTACAAAAGGTAAACCGAAGCGTTCGGTCCAATAATATTGTAATTTCCTTTCAGGGATGATGCAATCTTTTCTCTAATCTGCGCCTCGTTGTCTTGTTCACCGAGTGTCACCATACCCCTCTCTACAACCATTTCTTTCTTCAAAAAATCATCTTCTGTGTCATCCTCTTTGGAGTTTAGAACAGCAAATTCAAAAGGTTTTTCTTTGATGCCTTTAGTTTGCACAACTCGCTTCGGTGTAGAAAATTGAGAAGAACATTTCCACATGAAAAGTACAAAAGCAAATCTCGTAAAACCACAGATGAGAAGGGTGACAATTCAGATAGAGACGATGATAACGATGGGCAGTTAAATCTTGACGACTATCCCGTGAATCCAGCTTTGGAAGAACGAGATGCAGAAGATGAGGACCTAGGAGAACAAGGAGACGAGAATGACGAGTTTAATCACGACGACAGTGGGCTTACATCCCTGGTCGACAAGAACATCCCCATGTTTGTTCTACCACTTTATTCACTTCTCTCCAGCCAGCAGCAAGCTAAAGTGTTCCAATCGCCACCTGAAGGAACACGGCTTTGTGTTGTCGCAACGAACGTGGCGGAGACCTCGCTGACGATTCCCAACATCAAATACGTGGTTGCTACAGGCGTGATAAAAAGGCGTTACTACGACAAAGTCACCGGTGTGTCTTCGTTCAAGATCACGTGGACATCCAGGGCTTCAGCCAATCAGAGAGCCGGTAGAGCTGGTCGAGTGGAGCCCGGGCACTGTTACCGATTGTACTCATCTGCAGTATTTTCGAACGAGTTCGAAGAGTTTTCGCTGCCCGAAATCTCGCGACGTCCAGTCGACGATTTGGTTCTGCAGATGAAGGACATGAACATTGACAAGGTTGTCAATTTTCCCTTCCCCACTCCCCCTGATTCAACTGCCTTGCAAAGCGCGGAAAAGCTGCTGTTGAATTTAGGAGCGCTGGAAGAGAAGAAGACATCGAAGGGTAACGTCAATGCTGTGATCACTCCGCTCGGTCGCGCAATGGCCAAGTTTCCTGTTTCTCCTCGGTACGCGAAGATGCTGTGTCTTGGACACCAAGAGCGCTGTATGGAGTATGTAATAGCTATTGTCTCTGCTCTTACGGTGAAAGAGATCTTTGCGGATGACAACGACCGAGAAGGCGGTCAAGTAACCAAGGAGGAGCGGAAGATTTCGCGGTTACGGCGATCTTGGGCGGGGCAAGGAGACGCCCAGAAGCTGGGAGATGCGATGGTTCTTTTACGCGCGGTTGGAGCAAGCGAGTACGCGGGTTGCACTGTGAAGTTCTGCACCGAGAACGGACTTCGCCACAAAGGAATATTTGAGATCAGGAAGCTAAGAACACAGCTCACAAACTCGGTGAACCTCGTGAATCCTGATGCCAAAGTTGTGCTTAATCCTCGCATGAGCCCGCCTACCGCTGTCCAGTGCAAGGCTCTTCGACAGATCTGCCTCTCGGGTCTTGATGACCATGTCGCCCGCAGAGGCGCCTCAGGAAATGATCACCAGCTGAAGAACGCCTACAGCTGCATGTCCTTGGATGAGCCCGTGTTTATTCACCCATCATCAGCGCTGTTTAATGTTTTACCAGAATACGTTGTTTACCAGGAGGTGGTGGAGACTTCAAAACTTTTCATGAAAGGTAACGATGTGAAAGGCACTGTGGCTAAAGCAGCTGTTGTATACTTTAAGTTTTTTCATGTACATACTGTGGTTAGTTTTGTCTTGCTGAAGATGGCTTTTGACCAAACTGTGTTCTCTATTTCAGGTGTCATTGCCATTGAGCCAGATTGGATTCCCGTTCTGGTCCCCAGTCTCTGCACTTTCTCCAAGCCGTTAGAAAATCCTCCACCTCGTTATGACTCTGAGGCTGGCGTCGTTAAGTGTCACATGACATGTACGTTTGGCCTCAGGTCCTGGCAGATTCCAGCTCAAGAAATTGAATACCCTATGGGACTTGATAGATACAGGTGGTTTGCAAGATTCCTGTTGGAAGGAAAAGTTGTTCCAACGCTCGGAAACTTTTTACCTTTCCTTCTTGGCGCGCCCGTTATAATGATCAAGACTTGGGCAAAGCTACAGCCAAGAACCGAAGTGTTGCTGAGTGAACTTGTGAGCGAGAAAGCCGATAGCAAGATAGCGCTAATGAAAGCGTGGAAGAAGAATCCAACATTTTTGCTCGCTGCGTTCAAGCAATGGATCCCTCAGAGCAAGCACGGCGAGTTGAGTTTGATGTGGCCACCAAAACAATGACGTGCATAAGCTGAATGCTGCTCTTCTGACTGACGGCCTGTTATCAAAGTTGACAACGCACGGTTGTTCGAAGTAGATTAACGATTGGGGTTTTTCAAAAGTTTAAATTCGCCTGTTTAAATTTTTCAGGCGGTTTAACTTTGATAAAGAACATAGTTTCAGTGCAAATTGAATGGAAAATCATCTGATAAAATAGTAAAACAAGCAAAAACCAAACCCAATATGTTCATATAAAGTATTGTCTAAACAGTACTTATGACACGTGTAGTAAGGTATTCAAGTAGCATCGAAAACTGATTTCGTGTGAATAAGAATGTTCCTCCTTAATTTTGTTGCCAATAAAATACCTGATTCCAGCCTTCATCCAATCAGAGTTCCAGTGATTTTTCGAGTTTGTTTGACCTCGCGTGAAACATCGTTATCAAATGACTTATTTTATTGTTGATGACGTTGATTTACATTTGCGCCATCAAAACGGTGGCTAACAGCCGTTTCCATCAATTTATTACACTCCCCCTTAATACATTGTCACCTTCACAGTGATGTCGAGCAAATGCGCAATCATTGATTTTTTTTTTCACTTTATGGGTTACCTTAGCGACGGAACAACCTTTAACACAATCTTTGTTTGGTGAGTGTTAAGTTTATTTCAGCGTTCTGACAACTACCAGGACTATTTCTTCTTGATGTTGTAGTTTCTTTGTGCTTTATGTTTGTTTGTCGTTCCTTCCTTTTCTTTCTATAAAAAAGTCGCTTCACGACCCGACACAAACCGTAACCCACTGCCCAAGCCTTCTAGAAAAATTACTTGGACGACTGTTTCGCAAGGATAGTTTATTTACAATTACAATTTATGAAATAGCAGTAAGAATTTATCAAAAGTTAGTTACTTAAATAAGTTTTACAACCTGCTTCATGCATAATTACATCGATTCTTAATTCTCTAATTACTAACACATAACTTAAGGGATGTTTTCCTGCATTGCGAGAGGAACTTTTTACTTTACTGTTTGAACATGAAAGTAGCAAAATAAATAATCATAGCAGATTCTTTTTGGAAAGCAGGTCGAGTATCACATTTCACGAACCGACATTGCACATTACAGGGCTAACCCCTGCCTCACTTCATAACTTTTGGCGTCAAATGCTCATTCAGCCGTATTTGCGTCCTTGTTTTTTTTTTCTCATAAGCCATGAGAAAAATATGTTCCTTGAAAACTTTCTTAAAAGCAAAGTTAACAGTAAAACTATAAGATATGGGGTTAGCTTCCGAAATTGAACGAACTTCTTTGATGATAGTCGTAGAATTGATGCATGCATCCCTGACATCTGATTATTTAGCCACAGGAGGAAAAAGTACTGTACAACCGAGGTCAATTGAGAGTTTAAGACTTGTCCGTGAGAGTTGAAAGCTGATAAGTTTGTTGTGAGTCTGAAGTTATTCAGTGAATCGGTTTTCCGCTGATCCGAAATTACGCATTCAAATTAAGGCTGACGATAGCAAGGCCATATCACTGAGCGGCAACTCTTTGATTTCACTTTATGCATGCACAGCCTGCTATATGCATGAACCTTTAATAAAAACGTATTTTGCCCGGGCGAGTGCCTCGGTTCGCATCATACTGGCCACGGCCCTGCAAAGAGAAAATAAAGGCACACAGCGCGGACCTGTCTCCAGATACGTTGCCTTAAAAAGACTTGCTTGTTAAGCAAATCGAAAAATGATCCCCGAACCCACAAACTCACGAGAAAATGAAGTCATAGTTGAGCTTTCAAAGCAAAAAGCGTTGGTTATCTTAAAAAAGGTTTTCTTATTTTTAATTTTTTACGTTTAAGAGCGATCAAGGCTAGCCCTGGAACGGCTCCAATTATTTACACTTATTAAATAATTGATTTCTTGTAAAGTGGCTCGAAATGGCCGTTTTACAAACACTTAACTATCGCTTTCACGTTCATGTTAGCGAGACGACAATTCAGCGAACTAGGTTTCGCCAAATTATTAGCCGCATGTTCTACAAAGAAGATCCTGTCGGTTTATCATCTGTGGTCCTAAGAATCGAGTTTTCCTAGAATTAAAAAAACTCATGGATCTTTCTTGTTTGCATTATTTCAAGCTTTGTTCATTGGGGCAACTTCTTCGTCACTGGCGTTTAATGGTTTCTTGTTCCTTTTGAAACATCCAAGCTGCAAGAAAAACAGAATTTGCTCAAATCCAGCAGCTTCGCACAGACAATCTAATTTGCCCCTCAGAATAAGAGGTTCGTGACAATTCAAGTGAGACAGTAGCGAAAGACAATTGGTTTGATTTAATTACACTTGAATCAGAACCCATGGCCTGAATCTTAGCAACCTGTGGCAGCTGGTACCAAGGGTGGGAAACATGAAAGCAGTGGTATGCGCATGTTTTGGGTGGGTCCATAAAGCAAACCACTGCAGGATGTAAATAAAGTTAAGGAATATAAGACAGGGGCACCCAACAAGCCAAATCAACCAAACTCTGGGTTTTTTTAAGTATCTTATGGTGTTTGAAGCCTGTTTTAAGTGATGTTTCCATTAGCTAGACGAATTTGATCTGTTCAGATTCCTTAACTGAAATTTGAATTGCCCGAAAATTTCGGTCAACAAAACCTTCCTTCGAGAAATTGCTAGCCAAGGTGAACTTTCCACGAACTTTCTAGGGAACCATTTGCTTTCCGAAAATGTTAGCTGACGTTTTTGACTGGCAAAAACAGCAAATATGACCCTTCCGAAAACGTCAGGGGCTGTAACTTCCCCATTGTGAATCTTTTAGCTCCCGTTCAGTTACGAAAATCCAAGTGTACTCTTTGATCGAATTGAAGCCGAAAACTTATGGCGAACTACCCTCCACTGAACAGATATTTCACCGAAACCTATCTTTGGGTGCCCCTGATAAGAACAAATAATCAGATACAAAATGCCAACCTTGTATAAAATAAGGATCGCTGCAGCCAGCAAAAGAAGTCCACCGAGAACCGATACCAAGTAGACCCACCAGGGAATCGGTTTTGTCCTGTCGCCTTTACTAGCTGGCTTGGCTGTTAACGTGATCTGAAAGGGTATATAGTACCAACAATCAGTGTTCTATTCTCTTACCTGGACAGTTTGATCAAGGAAAATAATCATGAAGGAGTTTTAGCAAAAATAACGTCTTTATAATACCGTAGCAATATCATTTTCCTCGTCAGGCTGCGAAACTTTTGAAGGAGGGCGCACTTGTGCCTTGGTCTCAAGTTCAACTACCATCGGTTCATCAAGCTGAAACCAGACAAATGAACAACAAAGACGTTAGTAACAGAAAGTGATGCTGTTTCTAAACCACTAACAGATAGAATTTCCAGCCACTTATGATCGATTTACACCAATTCCTTACCCTCAGATTTTTAGGATAACAAGTTTACATAACTACTCTCCTAGGAAGGAAGTTGGCATAGAAATGGGATTAACATGTTAGCTTTTATGACAGAATAAGGTATTTAACTACCTTTAGGAGAGTGTTTTGCCATAGTCGAGACGTGAGCTTGATTTCTACCTTCTCACCCTGCCTCAGTCTACCTAGGTTACATTCAAATGACTGACACTCCGCTTGACTGCAGTCCTGCAATGCAAATCGTTAAACTAGATTTTAAAAAAAAAATCCACCACTCAACAGCCAATAATCGCAGTTGTTTGACTAAAAATCAAGGTAAGGCCAAACGGAAACGCAACCGTCCTTCTAGATAACGAGCACTTTCGTCGTAAAACCTTCTTCCCTGATGGCTATGAACAAAGGCATCAGCGGTAACACACGAGCTTTTAACACTTACCAATGATATGAGGTCACGCCTGTCTCTCTTGCCATTTCCAGTATCCACTGTGTTGTTTAATTTCGCAGACTGCAAAACAAACGTAAATGAAGTTACGTACAACCAGTAGCAAAAGTGTTGAGACACTAGCTCCCAATCCAAAAAAACGGCTTTTCTTTCTTAAAATTGCTGCTGCTAAGACATCTGTGAGATATACACAGCCCACCCCACCCCCACCCCCCACCCTACCCTTCAAAGTTATTCCTCTACGTTTTGAGTATGGTATTGCAGTGCTAGCAACTTTGCCATAAGAGGGGGAGGGGAAGGTAAAGCGGAAGATCATGAAAACATGATTTAAGGCAAAATGATGTATGGTGTCTCAAGTATTTTTGCAATTTTATTGTAGCTAGCGTACTTCAGAGAATGTGGTTTTGAGATCAAAAGAATGCCATGCTGGCTGCTAATTAAAACATACTTAGCAACGTACCTTGATGTTCAGATAATTCACAGATACATTACAGCTGCCTGGACCAATAACCTGGAGAAACAACAAGTTAGAACCGGGTTAAAGTCATTGAAAAAGTGTCAAATACAATACGTTCTTATTTTCCGGGCTACAGAAAACAAGCGTTCTCAATTAACGTTTACACCAGAAGAAAAAACGAGTGACGACACACGTAAAACTATGTTGAATGAGTAAAATTTGCTTGAATTTCACGTTATATGGGGTTCTGCCTTCCTCAACAGAATTCTCTTTGCAATGGTCGATGCGACTTTTTTAAGGATTGCTTACCTCAACTTGTAACAGATACATAAGGAAGCTCTCCGGGTCACTTTTCTTCAGCAGTTCAGGAACAGTGATTGTCAGCTGTGATCCGTCCACGACACTTGGGCCGTCATTGCTAACCTACAAAACGCACGTTCAAAATTGAATATCTCTTTGCAATTGTGCAGTATAAGACTTTAATCCCAAATATCAACATGTATAATCTCCTTACAATTCTCACGTATTTCATATGTTACATGTAATGTCCTGGTGATCATTTCCTGTATTCTCATGTCCTGTATACTTACAAACTAGGCAACATGGCAAGGAGAAGTTAAATAGTGGTCCCTATTGGGACGTAAAGGGTTGATAGGAGATCGTTGACGTCTCTTATATCAGGTGGTATCCCATTACAGTAAGGCAGATGGGAAATGATGTCACACCAGAAGTTAGATAATATCTTATTTAAAGTAAGTTAGCAAGAGTTGGCATCTTTCGTTTTCGACGTCGCATCATCGAGATCTTGATTGGTTGTTTGTAAACAGCAAAGGTGTCTGTTGTTTTCGTACAATGGACACCTTTGTGCGATGAGGTAGAGTGAACAGATTATTGTCGAAGCAGCTAACCTTGATGGTTTGGACAATCTCAGGTCCAATGTCTTCTTCGGTTAACTCTTCAAGTTTCTTTTGTTTAGCCGAGCCAGAGTAAATAACTTGATCTGGCTTCGAATAACTGTATAGATAAAAATAAATGTCTACTTAATGATCATGAAATACGTTAGACTGCGAGCAATCTCTTTCTCCTTCTAAGTTCCAATTCTGTTGTTGGATCCGGCGAGCGGTGAAGAATAAACCCGCAAGAAACGCGGGCGTGACGGTCCAACTACGCCCCTCATTGTCTCTTCACATTTTCATAATTCTACCGTCCGCTTCCGCGAGTGATCCAAGAAAAAAAATATACTACTGCTCGCAGTTTAAATTAAGAAATGCTGTTAAAGGTTACTGAGGAAAATTTCTTTATTTTCAACAACCGGATTCTGAAGTAACACTTGGGCGAACCTTGCTGAGCAAAGTATCAAATGCGATGTTATAAAACAAGTGAACTCGCTCTGGAGAAAATTCAATGTGTGAAAAAAAATATACTTCTTAAAAGAATGGCGGGACAGGTAAAGTCGAATTATAAGTTAACACACGTACCCTTTGACTACTAAATCTGCTTCATACTTCACGAAGATAAGAAATTCTTTGGTGTTGTCAGCTTCGTTAAAATCTGGGTCTTGACTGGAAAAGGAATGAAATACAAGTCAAAAGTCAAAAGTTTTTAATATCCCCAAATAAAGAAGGGCAACTACAGTTTGCAAACTGTGTGTGAAGTTAGTTGGTTTGTCATGATCTTTTAACAAGGAATATTTATTCCTGACTACACTGTTACCTAAATGACTAATGAAATGGAACAAAATATACTATATATTAAACTAAATAAAAAAAGTTTTATTACCAATTTCTGCTTTAATTTATTTTTTAAATGTTGTTTTCTCTTTCAGTGCGAAGAGGAACTGATTCAACCTGATTTCATTTTTCTTCGTATAAGGTGGTCATAGATGGAACGTAAGAGGATTGACTCACCTTTCAGCTGTAACAGTAATGGTAAAATCATCCTCCACTGAAGCTGCAGAGAACTTCAGGTTGAATAATTGCTAAAACACAAAGAGAACTAGAATAATTTCACGTTCACAATAGCAAGCGATCTCTCAATAGCAGTAGAGCAACCTTAAAATAATCACTTTATGCTTTATGCCTCAGGATCGTCTTTCTTGAAGCGCAATTTCGTAAGGAATGCGCTATTTTTTGCTTGTTTATTGTAGGTTTTTTGTTCTGTGTTAGTTGTATACCTTGTTAATTAAACGGTACAAAAAGGAGAGCAAAAGGTTTGTTTCTTGAGATCACAAGCAGCGAGAATGGATTGCTTACCTGGCTGAGGCGTGCAAAGGCTATCTTTCCTGTACCGCAGGAGAGGGAGACCTGGGACTGAGTGTTGTTACCTGCGTTCAGTTCCTCTTCGCACTGAAAGAGAAAACAACATTTAAAAAATAAATTAAAGCAGAAATTGGTAATAAAACTTTTTTTATTTAGTTTAATATATAGTATATTTTGTTCCATTTCATTTTCAGACATTGCGAACAGAAATGCATGCTGTCATACGTCATTCATTAGTCATTTAGGTAGCAGTGTAGTCAGGAATAAATATTCCTTGTTAAAGAGCACTTTCTTTCTTTCTTTCCAGCATTTTTCTTTCATTTTTCTCACTCTCACTCTATCCCTTAAAAAGGCTATTTTCCGAGTTTCCTTACATCATCGGCTCCTTGATATCTTAGCGATCTCGGATACTTGACCACGAAATTGGAGTAGTAGGCATAGTCTTCCGCATTATTTGCAATTGTGAGCTGCAAAATCAGGTCTTTTACCACCCCAATACGTAGCTGGTTGCTGTCTTTTTTACTGCCATCATAACTACAGGAGCAATCCAACAAACAAACATGAAAAATATTGTTAAAAAGGTAATGTTAAAGAATAGTTAGCTAACCAGACTGCACCAATCGTTTGTTTTAGGGATTCCAAGGTCAGTTTAGATACATCATATATGAAATGCGGAAATGAAATCAATGAAGACTGATCGTTACGTTGCAGTTGTGAACGCAATTTATGCAATTGCGCAAAGAAGCCTGAAAAAATTCAGGACTTCGGCAAAACACGCGATTCAGGCGCGATTCTCCTACCAACTGAGCTATGAAGCCACCAATCGGGACCAGTCTTTATTTCATTTCACTTCGCAGTTTATATATGATTTATTTCATATATCTGCTCCAACTCCCAATTCAACGTCAGTGTGTTCATAGCTCATTTGGTTAGAGCATCACACCGGCATCTTTGCGCAATTGCATAAATTAGTACTCTGAACCATTCACTTAATCTTCAATATCAACATGGTCATTCTCTTTACTGTTCTGACATATTTTGCATGTTACATGTACGGAGAATTTGTATACAAGTCAACTCAACTGATCCTGGTGGTCATTACCTGTATTCTCACGCCTTGCATTAAGGAAGAACTGGTGATATGGTATAGAGAAATTACAGGGTGATCACTATTGGAGTGTATAGGGTTAACAGATCCCTATGTTTTTAAAGATAAATGCGATTATCTACTTCATCTTTCCGCTTACCCAACCATGATAACTTTTCCATCGACGGCCAAATCTGGTACACATACTTGTCTATTCTGGCACCTTTTAAGAAAGAGGGCCTGGCGAAGCAATAGATAATTGCTTAGAATAAAAGAAAACGGTGCTTAAAACAATTGCAACCATCAAAGCCATCCACCCACCAAAGAAGTTGTGTTTTTAGTTTTGGTCAAAGAGTGAAAATAAAATTAAAAACCGCCGAGTACTACATGGGAATAAAAATCGGCAGAGTAGGTATTGTTGAAAAACTGCGACGTATGACTTGGATTTCATTTTGTGGTAATATTGATGTGGCATTTGTTTGCTTGACGAAATCATCAAGGGCCGGTAAATTTTCGAGTCACGAACTTTTCCAAGGCCAGTTTAGCCTTAGCAACCAACAAAACAGGCTTACAGGCGAAAACGCAATACCGAAACGAGTGAACTGACCATAATTCAAATAAATGGCATTCTTACTGTACCTTTGTTGAATATGTGGCTGGAACAGAAATGTTTAAAACGGGACAGAGATCTCTACCACAGGACTTCACTAATTCAAAACTGAGATCAAATGACAGGGGTGAAGCAACATCAGCAAGTTTATCTTTCTCCTAGAAAAAAAAAAGAAAATACAAATAATGACCTGATATTATATTATAACTCTCAGTTTTTTGTCGTGATTGTTGTTGTTTGGTTTGTCTGTGTTTTTTTTTGTTTACTTACTCACTTACTTTTGTTTACTTACTCACTCAGGTATACCCTTTGGCGGCAGAGTGCAGTAAAGCAAAGCGAAAGACAAAGAAATTTATTTTAAAACAGCTAATCAGAATGACTCCCCACCCCTTACCGGTCAATAGTACCTGTTTTGGAGCATTTTACAGGGGTACGGAAGGTCATCAATCAATGTTCCGACAGTCAGGCTGTTCAAATTGAAACACAGTTCTAGAATTGCTATAGCATTCAAGTATTACGTCGTACCTTCAGATAAACAGTCCTGGTTGAGGAGCAATACTGGTGTCCTTGTCTTGTTAAATTAGAAACGCCGCTGATTTTGAACACTTCACTCTTTGTTTTATCATTTACAAAGAACATGCGGCGAAAAAAATCCAATCCGCTGTCAGCTTTTATTCTGTCCAAATCCACTGTGTATGAAATCTGTAAACCTACACGAAAACAAAAGAATCAACAACGTTAAGTTTTTGTGCCGTAGAACTTGCTCCATGGCAAAGGACACAAATAAAATCTATTTAAATGGGTTACATGAACATCGAAAAATGCAGGCGCAAAAATTGCTTTGAATACTTCTGAAGAAAAAAATAATTCCACCTTGATCACTTCCCGAAGTAGTTTCATCTTTGTTCTCGAAGCAAACTGAGAGGTTCAAACTGAAAATGAAAAGAAACACTATCTGTAACAAAATTCTTCCACACAATACTTGAATTTTACCACAGATATTTAAAACAATCTTTGAGGCCTTCAAAGGGTGGTCTGGTGTCGCATTGTTGCTCGTTTACGACTCTGTCGGTCGCGTGATTGAATAGGGACAAATAGAACTGTCGTAAACTGTCGTAAACTGTCGCGCATTTTCTGGCATTTTCTGTCAGTTTTCGCTTTTTTTTTCGGAGCCATGTCGCTTGTCGCTTCTACCCCTTAAAAGGCCTCATCTTTCACAACTTACCATTTATGGTCTTTCCCGTCATTCAAACGGCACAAACTGTCGTTGTTTTCGATGACAATCTGATTTTTGCTAAGGTGGATTCTTCCCTCAACATTTACTATCGAACGAGTCCTGAAAATCCGAAAGACGTAGGGTAGGTTATTGAGGTGAACTACTTGAAAGCCGACAGTGAAAGTCTTTCTGCTCTGAAGAAAGAACGGGAAAGTTTATCTCTAATACTTGGTTGAGAATGAAATACTTTTCTCCATTTGCGGGAATATTTGTATATTCTCGAATAATCCCCAAGACGACCATTATAGTCCATCAAATATTTTCGCTGGCATGCTATTGGTCTAAACACATCATGTGACTGAATGCACCTCAGCGGCTAAAACCGGAGAATACCATCAAGTATTTTCGTTCTCACGTGATTGGTATAAACGTATCACGTGACTGAATATGCCCAAGCTAAAAGTGGGGAATATATAAACAATAGTCTCCATTTGGCGCGATAGTATGCTCGGATATTTGTCCTTGGACATTATCAGTTCCTCAGAGTTGACAATTTTCCTCGAGCGAAATTCAGTCACGTGATGCGTTTAGACCAATCGTGTGCTAGCGAAAATCTTTGATGGATTATAAAAAGACAATAGCCTCCATTTGGCTTTAAAATATACTCAGATATTTTTCTTTGGATATCATCAGTTCCTCGAAGCTCACAGTTTTCCTCGAGCTTCGCACGCGGAAAACTGTTTGCTCCCTTCTCGGAACAGATAATGACCGCGGACAAATATCCGCGAGAGTATTGTTTATATACAAGGAACCGCTCAACTAATCAGATCGCTGGAAACTCTGAAATTATACTAAAGATATTTATTC
This sequence comes from Galaxea fascicularis, assembly GCA_948470475.1. Taxonomy (NCBI): domain Eukaryota; kingdom Metazoa; phylum Cnidaria; class Anthozoa; order Scleractinia; family Euphylliidae; genus Galaxea; species Galaxea fascicularis. The sequence continues at coordinate 24,844,948 of OX419343.1, read as the reverse complement.
GGATGATACAATCCCTAAACTTGTAATTGGAGAAACAATTGACTCGTGATCGAAAGCTTGGGCTATCGTTGCCATCTCACCTTATGAGGACTGCTTTGTTTGATCCATGTGCGCCAACTGCGATATCTGTCAAACAAACAAAGTACTGTATAGCGTTCGACCGCAGGCAGGTTCTATTTCCTATATACTTCTCTCCCACAAGAAGCACACTTAAATTTTCAAATGGGTGACTTAACGATTATATTACTTCAAAATATCCAATTTTAGCCCTAGCTTATGGCAAATTCTGAGTGCTAGAATGACTGTTTTCTCTCACTCTAAAGACAGGCGATGGATTTCTAAACGGAAACGACTTTAAATCAGGGAGAGTTTGGTCCACGAATGGATGGGAGATTTCTGCGGTTGGTTTGCAAATAGTTTTGCTACTTTTCTTATATATTTATTCACTGTTTTTGTTTTTAGCGGCATGTCTGTACTTGCAGATAAAAAACATTTGATTCAGTGAGCCAAGCAAACACTTTTCTCTTTGCAGAGTCCACAGGGAGCCCAATCATGGTGTGTGACATTAAAAGTTGATATGAAAAAAATTTACTGCTAAAAGCTAGAATTCCAAAAAAGCGAATAGCGGTGGAAATAGAGATATATATGCTAGGAACGTCTAAGTGCAATGCCATGGTTTTTTTTAAATCTGAGTTAGAGTGGACATTAACCTCGGATTTAAAAACAAACGATAGCATTGCACTTAAACGTCCCGGAAAGTGACAAGAAACAATAGAGTGAAGGTAGGAAGGCTTTATTGAGCTAGAATATCAATATTTTCAACACTATCCGGTTCGTTGGAATTCTAGCTTTTAACGGTAATTTTTTATATCATCATCATCATCGTCATTTTATTTAGTGATGCAGATCACAAAAGTTGGCAGTCGGTAAGGCTGACGTAGACCTACAATTCACCAACACACAACGATTGAGCTGCCTGTGCTGAGCCATGTGTTGGTTCCACCTACCAGGATAGCTGTTACCGTCCATATCGACTGTCCCACTAATTGAAGAACCAAACAGCCTGAGTCCCGAGTCCATGGTAGAGCCTTGAATTTTCTGCGTGTTCAAAATAAGACAACACAGTCCAGAGAACTTTTAATCACTCACGTTTGATCTTGTGTTTGTGCTTGTAGCTTATACTGCCTAAAGCAAGTGTTTGTGCTTTGGTCTTTTGCGACAAAGTTATTTTGCAAAAGTTGCAAGAAAATTAAGGTCCGAGCAGAGTAGGTTGGACACAGGTCACGTGTCGATTTTGATCAATCGCGATTGGCAGTCTACGTCTCATGCCAGATGCTCGGAAAGATATTCCAAAGTGTATACCGTGGTTATAATTTCACCTTTTCTCAATTTTGTCTCAAAATATTGCACAATTAACAACACAGTCGGTTGGTAATCACATCAAGCGTTGGGATTGTGAGGCAAATTTTAAAGGTGAGTTGATTTTCAGTAAATTTGTATTTTCGTATTTTTACGACTCACACTGTACAGTGATTGTTTGGGTCTGAGGAAAGGTGCAATTTGTCGCTAAATAAGGAAAAGAAAGGCAGAATCATGATTATTTTTCAACTAGAAGTAGATTTGACAGCTGGACACAAAGCTGAATGGTGCCAATTGTGTGGTATTCCTATAAGCGGGTTTTATCTTCCTGTAAAACGGTAGTCATACCTGTTTATAGATGGGGTTAATTCCACCGTGAGAGCCGTGATAGATATAAACAGATCCGCTTCCATCGCCCTCAAATGGAGCTCCAATTGCAACGTCTGTTGATCAGATAAAGATTTGAATTGATGACTGAGTTAATCGCTTGTCTCTAGATTTAGAGCTTAGACTTAGGCCATCTCAAGCATGTTAAGGCATGGCTCAAGCCTTATTTGCATAAAATCTGAAAAACAGTAATTACTCTGTCAGAATTTGGTTTAATCGTTGCAGAATTGGCAGGCTAACCAATGTCGACGACCTTAATATTGTAAGACCAATAAAATCTGATAAAATGGGTCACGTGACTATAATTAATTGTTTTATTTTTTGAAAAAACAACTGAAAATGGGCCGCCGAGATGACATACAATCACTGTCAAATTTAGTATTTTTACAATTGTGCTAATGGCCCCTGCAAGAATCTGTCCTGAATGGCCGACTAAAATATTAAGCTAAGAAGTTATTACGTAAAAAAGGTCACGTGACTTTCTATCTTTCCATATATAGCCTTATATAATTGAGGAGTTCATCCATTCAGGACAGAAATAGTTGCCTTAGAAAGTGGTTAAAAATTTCGTATGGTTAGTTTTTCGTGATACCTCCCTATCCTTGGCCCATTTTAGAATTCATCATAAGCAGGCTTATGACGTCACAAGTCACGTGAACACCATAAAGACACCTTAAGAAATTTAAGGATACCAAATCTTGTTTGAGGTAAGTTTCTGGCTCCCCCTGGGATAAAAACAACGTTGCTTTAGATCAAAAACGTTTTTTTTCTTTCTGGTGGTCTGTACTGGAGATGAGCCATGCCTTAACATGCTTGAGATGTCCACACTGATGCGTTTTTGTTTGAATGCGTTTTCGATAGGTGTAAAAACGGATCGATTAATCTGCGTCCACACTGATACGGATGCCGTAGCGTTTTCAATACGATTCACTTTCAACAGCGTTTTCAAAAGGATCCGTTTTCGATGAAAACGCTCAGCATTTTCGAGCGTATCAGTGTGGACGGGAGGCCAAAACGCATACATATCAATGCGTTTTCAAACAAAAACGCATCAGTGTGGACATGGCCTTAGATCGCGACATTTCGACTGCTATACTGCTGGGCCGAGTTGCTCGAGGCATGGTTAGCGCTAACCGAGGCTAAATACCATGACAGCCTGTAGGTTTTAATCCAACTTAACCAATGGCTGGCGCTAACCGTACTTCGAGCAACTCGGCCCTGCAGGCGTACGTTTCTCGAAACCTTCGATACTTTTCCGGCCTATTTCGGGTGCTATAATTTACAACGTATCTCAAAAACCAAGACGTTTCCAGGAATGAAATTCACACATATTTGCCTTTTCGTCTCTTATAATCTGACAGTAAGAGGCCAGGTATTTAAAATAAGTGGATCACAGTTTTTCAAGTGGCTTTTCGGTGCAGAAAAGTTTCCGGACTTTCGAGGTCTTTAAATGCAACAATATGTATGGACAGTGTAATGCAAGGCGCTTTCGTCGACAAGAAATACGCTCCTCTGGTAACATCATTTAGTAAACTCATATGTTAGATATGCGCATAGGGTACTGCGGCTATTCGCGACTATGAAAGCGTCCTCTCTATCGTGATATAAGATGATATATGTTCATATGAAAATTAAGTCCAGCGTATCGCGAGCATGGGGCGAAGAAAAATGTATTGTTATCAAGATGCGGCGAACATGAGCAAGCTGAAGTATGCACGGTAATATAAAATAGTAAGATATCTTGGCAGCCGTGTTCTAGTATTCTCGCTTTTCCTTAATAAAACTATAACATCTGCTATCAACTCCCCTGGAACTGAAAAAACCATACTGCTGTATATAAACGTTATACAGAGACTGTTTTTCTAAGCGAGGTTAAATATGTCTGAGTACCTTCGAAGCCATCTTTGTTTAGATCGCCAACTCTTGCTATGGCTTTCCCAAACTGTGCGTATGGGACGTTGTCTCCTTTTAAACCATGAGAATCTTGTAGGTTAAGAGCTCCCTAAATAGTGATTATAAGAGAGATTTTTACGCAACCGTAACCTGTCTCTGGGGGAGAGACAGCCGAAGTGCTCGGCTAGGTGACTGATGCGTTATTTTTACTGACTGACTGACTGACTGACTGACCGAACGACCGACCGACCCGCGACCTACCAACCGACTGACTGACTGACTGACTCACTGCCTGCCTGCCTGACTGACTGACTTACTGACGGACTGACTGACCAACAGGGAGCAAGAACACGTGTTTTGAAAGAACGATGCATACGTAGCGAAAGGAATGGCCTGGTCACCGGGCTGGGATGAAAAATTCTTTTCTTTATACTCTTCTTACAGCTAAGTCCAGAACGTACCTTTCCGTTGTTAAGATAAACAAAAACTCTTCCTTCATCGCTATAATGCGCAAGCGGAGCTCCCACCAATAAATCTGAATACCTGCGAAATATACCTGACATCAGTGCGCTGTCAATAAATGTTGGAATGTGGCGTTGTGTGTGAACTCAAATTTAGGGTGTATACAGCGAAGTGCATCGAAATTATACCCTAAGGCTTAGAAGCAAAAGCAACCAACCGAAATTTGGCCAAAAATAATGGAAGTAATGGTAGAAACTATCGCAACAGCATTTTGCCCAGGTGTTCACTCTTAATGCCGGGAAAAACAAACCTAAATGAAAAAGCTCGTACTTACCGATCATTGTTGAGATCAACACCACAGAGCGCACTTCCAAAATAACTTCCAACCTGTTGAAAAAAGCCTCAATGCGTTTATTTCCTGTGCGACAAGCAAGCAACAAAGGATGCAAAAGTTGAAGTAATGTTTAAAACCACTGCAAGCAAAAGCGTTCAACTCGTATAATTTGGAAGATATATCTTTCAGTGAGGGAGGGAGGGGGAGGGTGGGGAATTTCTGTACTCACATTAAGACCTTGAGGTCGAGAGATCTCCGACGATACTTTTAAAACAGAGTTTTCTATTCCATAAATGTGGACCTGGCAAAAAAAAATGCAAAGGTGCCGGTTAATTTAAGAAGTGTTTTGTATATTACAATGCACCCCCCCCCTGTCCTCAACTTTATCACTGTACCATGAATGCGTATCTAACTTGACTATCTGGGGATCAGGTATGGGGTAGGGGTGAGAGCACTCGCCTCTCACCAATGTGACCCGGGTTGGGTTCTCCGATCCGGTGTCTCATGTGTGCTGAGTTTGTTGGTTCTCTTTCTTGCTCCGAAAGGTTTTTCTCCGGGTACTCCGGTTTTCCCCCCTCCCCAAAAGCCAACACTTCTCCCACACGGCCCCACAAGCTTACAACTTTAAAATTGTTACCGTGTATAAATAGCGTTTCTTTACCTTTACCTTTTACTATTTCTCATAAGTTAACCCTTTGACCATTTCATTTCCATGTAAGGAGAATTTGTACAAACTTTAACTTTCTCTGGTGATCATTCCCTGTATTCTCATGCCCTGTATGCTTACAAACTAGTGGTATGGTAAAGAGAAGTTAAATGGTGGTCACTATTGAGAAGTAAAGGGTAAACCCCTAAGACAGATCATTGCTTAATTTCTCCTTGTTGTAACAATGCTCAGTCAAACGTTAAGATTGTGAGAAAATTAAGGGAGGTGATAATTATAAAGGTCTTGATTGATTAACAAGTTCTCCTCATCATCAACATAGAGAATGTGTGGAGAAGAGTGCAGAATATACCTGCTGAAATTAGGCTTAAACACAAAAAGGTCGTAGCAAGGCAAACTCACATTTCCTTGTAAGTTGTCATCTCGTGGAGCACCTCCAACAAATGCTGTATGAAGGATAGAACAGAACAAACTTAGGGTTCGAGCCCGTCAAAAAACTGAGCGGAGAGATTTCCACACAGCCCCATACATTGATTATACATGCATCACTGTCATACTAACCCTGTTCCAAAAACGAGTAGAGTTTGAGTCACAACATGCATGTATACGTAATGTATGGGGCTGTGTGGAAATCTTGCCAACGGAGCTTTTCTGGTGCTTTGAACCGTAGATTTATGTAGAGGATAGAGGACGAAACGATGTCCATTTCAAAACCTGTCGCGTCTTTAAAAAAACGGACACAATATAGCACGAAGCCACCTTCCCACATGGTAAAACAACAAAAAGAATGGTGCAGAAGAAAATGTGCATAAATTCGTTGCATCTTGTGAGGGATCATCCGTGCGGCAGATGCGAGGATGCACGTGCGATTTTTGCGTGCCATGCAAATGAGCTAATTAAACTCAACAGCGACGAAAGCAATTCTAAAACACATGGCGTGCCATGGAAATCGATTTGAAGAGAAAACCATTCCCTCTACGTGGCACACGATATACGGTTCACTTTAGTACGTTTTTTTTTGCCCTCCGCTTGAATAGTATGTTTTTTAATAATAGCATTTTCTTTCGAATCTGAGTCTCCACTCGCCAGTGCAGGCAGAAAAATCGCTCAAGACCCTAGTCTTTTTGTCTAGTTCGAGTGAGATATCGCACAACAGTGGGGACAAATTATGGATAAATTGGGTACACACTAGAAATTTATATGATTGTAAACGAAGACTTGAGGAGGCTTCGATGAAACATACCTGTTGTTTGCGGACTCAAAAAATGGCCAGTGGTTACTGCATAACCTGGAATTTTTCAAACCATAGTTAACTATGTTCAAACTATTGAGCGCTTTCCTTTTCTAAGGAAATACCGCTCGTTCCGGTGAGACAACAAATGGAACAGTCCTTCCCACTGGAAATTTCTCGGAAAAAAAAACACGGCAAGATTTCCCCACAGCCCCCATACAGCCCCTTACATTAATTATGCATCCAGTGTTTGTTCAATGAAAACAATAGCGAGAACAATAGAATACCTCAGAGACTAGTACTCTTTGTTTTCAAAGTTCTGACCTTCTGACTGAAGGGGGTCTCTCGTGCATTAGTTTTAGTGTATGTTGTTATGGAGATTTTTACATGAAAAAGTAAATAAAACTCATTTATTGACGGGTAACTTGCAGCTGGTTTGTGTAGGAAGGGCCTAGGGATAGAAAACTGGTGGGAAGAAAAGTTGGGAAAAAAAGAAGGATGTGGGACTGAAAGAGAGAGAAAAAAGTCACGCCCAACTAAACGTGCGTAAATGAAATGGAGATGATATGTGATATCTCGCGCGTGAACATAAAAGTTGAACCTCGCTCAACTTTTACGTTTACGCGCGACTCTCCATACATCGTTTCTATTTTATTTACACACGTAAAGCCAGTTAAAGTTTACGTCCATACGCACGTAAAAAATACGCGACAGTGGAAATCCACCTATACGAATTAAAAGCGCTCAGGTGGAAAATTCTCATTGTCTTTTTCAAACGGAAGGCGCTCTTTGCTTCGATTTAAACACGAGGGTGTAGGCCAATGTGCGGGCTGGGAACGACATGGATGTACTGATTGGAAACGAGTTATGGTGGTTCGTTTTACTTCAGTTAAATATATTTAGCAGTAATAGTGATAAAGGTACCAAGGATAAAAGGGTGAGATAATCATCGTAGTTGGTAATTAAACAAGAGTCAACAATTGATATTTAAACCTGGGATAGCTACATTGTGGGTATTCCTTTTGTTTCAAAAAAAAAAAAAAGAAAAACAGCTCTTCTCCAGGTTTTACATTCATTCTCACCTAAATAAGAATCGCGTTCTACTGAAGATCCCGGTGACATGACTGACTCCTTCTCGGCCAACAAATAAGCCACCAAACCCCCTGGTTAAACAGAAAAAAAAAATACCATTTAAAGGGCGGGTCTTTTTAATTTCTCGCATTGACAAGTTCAACAGTTATTAGGCCACTTTTGAAATATCAAAATTCAGCTTGATAGCAAGGCCCAAATGACAAAATCAAAGCAAAATAAAAGTTAAGATAATCATCTATAACACTTATTGCAATTCGTTTCTATTGTTTTTGTCCTCTGGGTCACGCTATCATGATCAAGCTGACAGAATTTTAATATTTCGACAAAATGCATGTGACGTTATGGCGGTCATGTTGGTTGGTAAGACCAATAGCCTCCCTCCCCACTTAGTACTGAACTTTATTTTTATGCAAAGCCTGCTAAAATTGACCTCCAACATGGCCGCCTTGTCACGTGGGTAACAACCAAGAATTGTGCACCTTTCATAACTTGAATCCCAGGGGTTCCCATCACCAATTCGTATCCATCGTCAGTGTACTCTGCACTCATCCCACTCAAACAGAACCCACTTCTACGTCCTGTTTTACCTGAAAAAAAAAAACATCGAATATTAGACCAACAGAACTGGAGCTACAGCAGTCTCCGCAGTTCGCAACCGTTTTTTGGGAAGTCACGCAACGCTTAGGGGAGTGTATAGAATAAGAAGCGCATTTGACGTCCACCTTCCCGGATATAACAAAGTGGCTCATTTTTTGTGTCATAGTTTTTGAGTGGGGAATGGGGAGGGGGAATGCAATCGATCTGGAAGCATTGTTGTTATGACGGCCAATTCCTTTTGCTCGATATCCTCTCACCTAATCCAGTCATTCACCCATCAAAACCGAGTAGTTCGATTCTCGAAAGACGCTTCAGCCTTGTTCTAATGAAAACTATTCAGTGCGACTGAGAGATGGAGAGTCTCGCTGAGAATCATAGGTTCTTTCTGATCTTTCTGCGCAAGCGGGGTATGGTTGGCAGGGGAGAATAAAATAATATTGTTCTTTTTTTTTTTTTACCAGAACCACAAACGTGCAACTTTGCCTCAAAAGCCGGGCTCTGTTAGCCAAGCCCATAGTAAGCGAAGTAAGGTTCGTTTATGATAGCATTGACACCACTCAATTTGCAATGTACATCTTTCAAAGAAACGGCTAGCAGTTTCAAAAGGAAAGCAACGAAGGAGTGGAGTTTCTTTAATCTTACCTTTGCACGGAGAAATAGATGGTCCATCATTCCCCCCTAAATCCTTCCTTATTTGGAAGCACCTTCCAATTGTGGAATGGTATCGATGCTCAACAAGGTCCTCCTCTTCAGAAGGCATTGCGTAGGTGTATCTTGGTGCGCATGCCTATAGAAAATATCAATCAATCTATCGTCCAGTAATCATTTGATGTTAACGAAAAGCTAATAAAAGGGGATTCCCTTTATTCAAGACCCCAGGATGTTATGTGCTCTTTCAATCTTATATACAACCACCTGTTACACAGCCTTGCATCCGCTGTTTAGACCAATAACAGCTTTTTGTCATCTCTAGGAGGCAAACTTTTACAGAGAATAACAGAGAACTGCGGAACACCTTTTTCAAATTTGTGAATAAACTAAATAAACCTAATATTCAACAAAACATAAAATGACTTGCCACTACTCTTCCGTCCTTTCCGCTGGTATGTATGGTCGCCCCAAGCCATTGCTTCGTTTTCTTTTCTGTTTCAACCATCAAGGTGGTTCCATTTGACAATCGTAATGGCGCCGTATTTGGAGCTACATAAAATGAAATTTGTAAAGTTACGCACTCACCTACAATGGGCCATTTAATTGTGTTTAATTTGTGGGTTATTCCTTTTATTCTCAAAAGATTCTTTTCAATTACAAGTAGATAACTTCACATTATTGCAACTACTTCATGACTATTTCGACACGTTTAACATGAAAATTATGGCTGAATTCTCCAGAAACAAAATTAAGTTAACTAGAAGTTGCTTGGGGTGATAACTCTAACAAACGTTGTTTGAGCAACGCTACGTGTAACTTTAAGTCCTTCTGGAAATTTGGAAGGTCAGGCCTTTCGATTTCTTTGGGTGACATTCCTGTGAAATTAAATTTCAAACTTCGCTTACCTTTTTCTGCAGTATCCCACAACTACGTCATACCCCCCCCCTCCCCCCTCAGTCCCTGCAATTATCCAGTCTCCCGATTCCCGGCAAAATCATGCTCCAGATTCCGATAAGAATTTTATTATTCTCCCGAAACAGGCCTTGTTAGTGTTGTCAACCCCCGTAGAAGTTAAAGAAAGAAAGAAAGAAAGAAAGAAAGAAAGAAAGAGTGGTTGTTACTGTATGCTTATTGAACTCGTTATGACTTCTCGTTGCCGTTGTCTTCGTCATAGTTTAAACTCAACTCCCATTTTACAGGTTCTAATTGAATAGCGGCAAACATACTGGCCAAGTTTTACTTGTTTGTTTGTTTGCTTGTTTCGAACAGTCAGCAGAGAACCAATCTTTATTTTGTTTACGCGCGCGCGTTCCAGAGGTCAATCTTGTCGCACGGTGACTCTTGCACTCAACCTCCTCTCGATTGTAAACCTTTGCGCGTGAAAGGCGAAACGATTGTAGCGAGCGCCGACATAAGAGGGCATTAGAGCGATGCTAAAATTGGGCCTAATCGCACGTCACTTGCGCTTGACATTAGCTGGATGATTTGCCGAGCTCAGAGCAGGATGCGTATCAGCCTCCGTACCAACCTCGTTCCCAGGGTCTCTCTTCTTCCCTTCCCCACTCTCGCTCCAGGGGAAGGGAAGAGGAGAGACCCTGGGAACGAGGTTGCCTCCGTACTTGTCACAGGTTTTCGTTTCACGCGTTAGACACCTTGCTCGTTTTCCAGCGCTTTCGCTGACGGCCTATTTCCCTTTCGTAAGCGGTCGTTGCCATGCCATCATTGGTAACCAAGCCTTTAGTAGGGCAGGTGTAATTATGTGTTTAGGATTGTGTTATAATAAGGCAATTTGTAACTTTTAAAATCGTCTGAAAAAGGGCGACGTTTAGGCCCTAGTTAAATTGCTTTTAATTAGTATTTCGGGAGAGGGCTAGGGTGACCTGTTTTTGATGTATCAGTTATGAAAGCCAGTTATCTATAGTCTATAGTTAAAATTTTGGGGGTCTTTGGCCGATCAGTGGGATAGACTAGTAGTTAGGGAAAGAAAGCATAGCAAGCGAAGTGTTCGGATTCAATTCTGGATAGGTATCTTCCATTTTTTAATGAGGAAGACTTTTTCTACTAGTTGAAAATTTTCTAAGGGTCTTAAAAATGACAACGACCGTTAATAACGGCAACGACCGTTTACGAAAGGGAAATTTCAGTGAACTCTTCCAAGACTTTCAAGCGATTTAACTTCTCGTTTTAATTTTGCCATTTGTTGCATGGTTTCTCGTGTTATTACTTCAAGCTAGATGTGACTTCTTTTGCTATGGTCAAACAACGCTTTCAACTACGAAACTCGCTGCGACTTTACTTACGATCGTAATCCACCACAATTTCCGAACAGTCGCTTGAACCAGGTTTGTATTCGCACTTGAAAACATTTCCATACTTAACAAGTGGCTCAGATCGAAACGATGGCGTAATATTACTCAAAGGTGCACCAACCAGAACCCTGCAAACAAAAGCCTCAGTTAGTTTGATGTTTGTTACTACAAAACAAAATTGGTAACCTCGAAACACCTCCTACCAGCGTCTACGAAAATATCCTGACACGCCCTTATTAGCCCAACCCACGCCTTTCTGACGCCTTCCTTTATTTGGGGCGTGGAAGGATCAGAGCTCACGCAATTCTATCAACACCGAGGACATCACACTGAGAATGCGTCCAAAACGGTCACCCTGAAAATCGCAATCGCTTGAAAATCCAGGCATTACACAAGGCCACTGGTGAAGAGAAAATGCTACTGCTGGAAACTAGCAATCTTGTGCGAGCCCAAGGCCTTTTCTACAAACAAACTTTGAATGACGCATAATTGAAAAAGCTTTTCATCAGGTAATAATTACGTCAGATAACAATTTTGTTGACCAGACTAGTGTTACCATTACAATGAGGTTTCACTTTACTTGACGAAATAATTCAAACAGATCAGTAAAGGTGGCATGTCCGGTGTGCGAATGCCGCTCACAAGTTAGTTGCTAAAATCCGGGTCATATTTCTTCTTTCAAAACGTTGTTATCATACAGCGTCACTAATGCTTTGACCTGTAATTTTAATCTCACTTCGCTTTAACTTAATATTTGCAAGGCTTTAATTTTTGGTTATCTAAAGAGCATGAGGGTTTTAATGCAAGGGTCACGTCCTTTCTTGGGTGTCCGCCTGGCCTTTTGCTCTGGTTTTGACGAGATAAAAAGCAACTGCCAGTTAGAAGTTATCATCAACAGCTGTTGATCAATACTTTTTTGTAGTCAAGGTGGTTCTCAAATCCTAAAGTAGTTAAGGCATTTTACAGTGCTATTATCGGCGGTAGTGGTTCTGCATTCGTAGTGTGTTCTGTATGAGTGCATGATTACTTCACCCTGTACGTGAGTGAGCCTAAATGTCCACTGTGCCAGGATGAGCTCATTGCCTGTCTAACAAATCGAGTGTTTGACGCCACAGGAATATAAAGTAGCTTAAGAAAACTTGCATATCCGTTTTATTCCGACAAAAGCAAGTTATATAAACTGCCAGTTAGTCTTATTTTAAGAGAGAAAAAGATGACTTACCGGACAGGCTTTTATCAAAAGTCACACACGGGCTTTAATCGCATTGGTAATACTTGAGTCCAGTGTTTTAAAATCGATCTCACTAAATTTACTTACAGCTAAAAAATTAAGGAAGTCACGAATTTGTCAAGATCACTGTGGCTGAGAAAAACAGATGTTATTGTTCACATTTTCTCAAAAGAACAGAGGAAAACGGGCAACACGCTTTTAAGGGATCGATTTGATTGTGTAAACTATCATGATTTTTTAATAAACAGTAGCACTCGGGTTGTATTTAGACTGACAAATTATGTTTGGTTAGTTGTAGGCTATTTTACGTGCGAACATTTGGTTTCCAACTACTAGTACTGAAAAAAAAAATGAGTACAGATTGAAGGGGGTAAAGAAAAGTACGGCTCCATAGCACTTTTGAAGGTTTCGGATTTCCGAAATCTATAATCACAGCTAATATTTGCAAGGTACTGTCTAGGTCTCATAATTTGCATATTGAATTGTTTTAACCGATGCAAGAACGACTTCCTACCCAAAATAACCATGGCTGAGAAAGGAGCGGAGTGCTTCAAGTTTCAGTTTCTTTGACGTAAAATCTCTTAGAGTAATTAATCAACCGCCGCAGTCTGATTTCTAGGGGAAGGGATACGGTTTTTACAATTCTCCTAGTACACACAGTCTTTCAGAACTTCCTGCCTGCGGGGCGGGAGCATAAGCCAGACAAGCAATATTTTCTAATGGAAACTTCAGAATGTTAATGAACCGAGTTCAGAACGCCAGACAACGAAATCGTTCGATAGATCAACTTTGGCTTCGAAATTACGCTGACAAATTAAGGTATATCACTGTAACAATTAAGGTATTAAGATTCCTACCATTGTTTGCCGTTGTAAGAATGAGTGGCAACCGCGTAACCAAACAGTTCGCTCTGTGATGGTCCCTCGTAGACAACAGGCGATTCTGCGTCCAAATTGAAACCAGAGACAGTTGCTAGCGTAAAGACGAATAAATAATTAAGAACAATTGATAGAGGTTTGTTTTCCATGGTGAAATGAGAGTTGAATTCAAGAACGTTTGTACACCCGTGCCAATTGTAGACTGATTCGACAAATTCGCGCGAATTTTGGTTATCAGCGTAAGTGACGTAGCAGATCCGGCGGAACTCGTTTTATGCAAAATTATGCGCGCCCAAATATTTTAAAGGGTCAAATCGATATCGTTCATCAATCAGAGGGGTCACAACAAGTTATTTTTGTGCGTCGCTTCATGCCAATAAGCGAGCTGATCTGAACAGTCGGGTTAAAATTGGCCAATGTAGTAATTCTGTGGACGATTTCTTGGCAGTGTACTAGTGTAATTGAGGAAAGTTATTAAAATTGTATTTTAATTACCGTTGGAAGAATAGAAATTCAGCTTCGATTTTGTCAAATAGCACTCTTTTACTTCTTTGTTGACCCTGTAGTGAATGGTCATCAATGATGCTTGAAAAAAAAATCTAGCACTTCCGTTTGGGCGTCGCATCCCCCGTCAGCATATACCAACAATTTTAAAGTCTACGAATTTGCACTTTCCCTTAGTTACAAGATATGACTAGTCAATGCCAATTTATCAATTTTAGGGCCCTTCCTTCAGAGGCGACGAAAAGGATGTTGAACAACCTATGTATCTTCAGCCTGCGGTTTTCATCTCGGCAAGAGTTCATTTTTGTTTTTCAATGAACGCTGTTTCAGCTGGAGTTATAGCAATATTTTAGTCGATGAACAAGATTCCGCACGGCACAGTATCATATCGCTACATGACACCATTGATGGAATAAAATTTTGATTTGTCATATTTAAAATTAATAAAAGCACGAGAAAGAAATTCATCACTTTGTTACGGCAAAGTTTCAGCTTGCGTCCGAAGAACCATGCTTAACTTAACAATCACTGTTTCAGAAGGGGGCGTGGGACTCATTTTTTTTTTATTACACTCGTCTTGAAAATTAAAGTGAAAAAGAACTAACACTCCCTTCCTAAATGGCTAAATTAATCTCGAGATCTGGTCACGGTTCATAGTCTATGCTTCCGGTTTTTAAAACCCTTTTACATTTTTTCTGCAAATTATCGTTCGCTAGAGAAAAATAACTTTACTTGCTTAGCACATCAGAGGCTTAGCATATCATTAGTTGCATTACAGTGCTAAGTACTTCGTGAAATAAAGCAATTTCCTGAATACAGCGGTGAAATAAAGTCATTGAGACGTTCCTTTGCAATTTCTGGTAAACTATGCGCTCAAGGAGGCATTCAACACAAACTTTGGCCAGTTACATTTTCCTACGAATTAGCCGATGAGCCGCTCTCAGCTTAAACCAGTCTCTAGCCCGACATCCCAAAAGAAAATATTTTTCCGCGGTTTAAGGATTCAAACAGACAGTACAGTGCCAATCTATCAGCAAGTATGAATAGATATGGCTCTCTATCACGGCATTTTCCGTTCAGATGTGAGTTATCTGTCGATTACAACGTTACCAAATGACTGTAAGACAAGGAATGTCAGAATCATCGAAAAATAGCAAGGGTATTTTAAAAATTGTCTGCTATCCCTTGGCGGTCTATTGATCTACAGTGCTGGGGTCAGTGGGTTGTGTAACTATTTGAATCACGACAGATTATAATGGGCGTTGATGGAGTGGTTTTGAAGCGCAATTCCGATAGATCTGCTACATACTCTCGCCCGCGTAATCGAGCTTAGTCAGTGGTCCTCGGGCGCTTTCGGCTTGTCTCGGGTTTTCTCGGCAACTCGTTACGTTTCTATCGCCTCTCGTTGGTCTTTATGATAGTACGGAAATTTTAATTTTGAGGAGGACAAAACAGTCTCAAAGCAGCTTAATTCGAGTAAAATTGGAGTTTAGTTTCGCTTTTAGTGAATTTTACGCTACTTTACTTCCAACCTCAGACTTGAATCAAACTTGCCAACACAGTCAACACATCATGAACAACATTCAGAGCTATTGTGACGAGAACTACCCTGGATGCCAGCGGCGAGGAGCGTCAGAGCGAGTAGTGCTGGTTCAATTCTGTCGCCCCTAACAAGCAAAAACACTCTGGCCCCCAGGGTAGACGAGCACGACTAATAAACCAAAATGCGACAAGTTTGTACCAGAAAAAAGGCACAAAAGTTTAAAACAATTCCCAGTGGGTCTTTCCTTTTATTTATTACCCCAAATGAATAGCAGTGGTAAGATTTGACCCCTGTCATTATTTCACAGGCGGCCCAAACGCACGGTGAGAGGAAATAATTTATGTAAATGAAACGTACGCGAACGTGACTCTTGCCTTCGAGCGGTGTTGTGTTACAAAGATGCGATTTACAAGGGTTTGTATGGGAACTTTACGGGTTTGCTTTAAATACCTAAAATCTAATGTTCCGTGAATAAAACTGACTTACCTGCTTTCATGTCGTATTCTTTGTTGTTTCACGGTGTCTGAGGCCATTATGAAGCATTTTCAGCGAGTTAGCGAGTTAGTGCTGGTGGCAGTGTCCCACTAGTGGGACACTGCCACCAGCGCTATAACTGCATTGAGTTAAAGACAAGGAAAGACAAATTTACCGGCATTCGCCGGATCACGTCCTTGGCAGCACCGTGCTTGAATTTGATCATTCCACGAGGACAGTAAACGTAAATGAACAAAAATGTAAAATGCACTTCAGTGTAGAGCCGTTGTTTTGACCCATTACCGAGCCTCTTGCTTTGTGGCGATCTCGTTGTTCGTTTTTGATCTGCACCACAAACAATTCAACACAGTATTGCCAACAAGTAGTTCGAAAGCTCTGTGATTTTATTCAGCTTAACTATGTACAAGTTTTACTTAAATTAATTTACATCGCTTGGTGGGAATGGTCATACGTAAATTTCATTTTGGCAACAAGATTGTGGCAAGATTGTCACTGTTCAGATCACAGTGATATACAGTGCTCTCACATTTTTGACTGTGAGTGTATCGCTTTCTTACCTTGATGTGACTGAAATTCTCTAATCTTTGCCGATCTACATTCAGTAGACATTATCAAGACATTATCATATACATGTATATAATTTGCACAGAAATTCTCTTGGCAGGAGAGGGGGTCTAGATCCTGCTTGCTTCTCAACTCCTTAAACCTCCCCTGCGGTTTCGCAGAGGACTTTAAAGGCCTGGCCAAACGGATCCAACATGTTGATGCAACATCATCCAACATTGTTGAATCCAACATGTTGTACTCGTTTGGCCACCATGTTGCATGATGTTGCATGATGTTGGATGATGTTGAACGAAGTTTGATTTCCATCAAACATCGTCTTCAACATCATCCATTTCTATGGTTGGGTGCCGATCCAGCCCTCTCAACCAAAACAAGCCATTCTCCGGACCGGTTTCGACTTTAATGTCTTCTTCAGCGGAATTTTACAGTTTCAGCTTGTCCGGTCGCTTAGGCGCCCTTGGACTTAATGCATTAACTCGTTCGATTACAGTCATTTATATAAACTGTACAATTAATCATTATGTCTTTTACGTCAGTGCCACGTCGATAATTCCATCAACAAGCAGTTTCAATTTCAAACGAAATGTTTTCATGTTCGTTTTGTTAAAATAAATGTCTCTATTGTGCTCCTTCTTGGGCCTTGCGATCGCATTTTCTCTCCTTTAAATGTTCTTACTGCTTGTGCCTCTTCGTCATCTGTTTGCCCCTTGAGGCGGAATTGTGTAGCTGAAACTGTTTCTTCTCTGATGTCTCTGCGGCGATCTTCTCTCGTTTGTGTCGAGAACGCATCTCTGCTTTAATGCAAAAATTCAAGTGATTTGGTGTTCCCTTTCGATCACAGGGCCCAAGAATCTCTTGATGCGGTGACACCTTTGTTGGCCTGAGGGATCCACTAACAGTTGTATATATATACAAGGAGAACTACCCCAGCGTTTTCTTTACAGTTGATGTCAGTCCACAAGATTGCCTATTTACATCAATTCTGGTTATTGCATATTAGTATATACTAAAACAGTGGATAGCGCTTTTCGCGCGCTCTGATTGGCTCCTTAAACATAGGAACCAAGTGCTATTGTTCACCTCCGAGCAACTCACGCGAAAATCATAATTGTTGATAGGAATAAATGGCTTCAAAATCCTCATTTGTGAGCTCTAATATCTCAATGTTTTAGTACAGTGGAATACTAGCCACCTCCACTTCTGCTGTTCGGTACGTATAGGATTCAGAACTCCCATTTTCTCAGTCACCGAGATGCACGACCCCTCCTTGCATTCTGAGTACAAATTTCCTCAATGCCTTTTGTCGCCAGCAGTAAATGCGGATCCACTGTAAAGGGATAATGACCGGCCAATTCAAAAGAAATCCCAACAACAAGTAACCCATTGGTGTAAAACAAACCATAACAGCACCAATTACGTAAACCGTCGTCTTTCAGTGGTGCTTTGCTTTCCTTAACGAACCTATCCACTGCGTCCTGTGGCAGCTGTTGTGTTTTAATCATGTTTACATGGCGTCGTGTTTCGTGATGCAAAATAAGGTAAGCACTTGCTATAAAAATAACACTTAGAAAAAGGATAACAGACAATAATACATCAGGAAACTTTGCAGTGACTTTTGTACGTTTGACCGCGCCAACTCGCAGAAAACTACAACGATCCAAAATGAAACTACTGCCCCCTTAATTTTTTGCTTCGTAACAATTTAATTATAATGCACGGTAAATTTGATCGCTATCCTACTTTCGCAAGTCACTAAAACAAGATGGAGACACGAGCAGACAGACATGGCACGGATGAAGACGTTATGTCCGAAAACACGTATACTACGGAACGGGCCGGAGCGGATGTAAACGTCGACCAACTGCGTTATTTTCCAGATGATAAACGACGGTTGCGTCAGGAGCCCTGTCAAAAGGTCAGCTCCCGCTAAACAAGCCAACAGGATGTTAGCGTTGCTCTGGAGAGTTGGTCTTCTTTTCACAGCCAGGATCACCAGCATATTCATCAATACCGTAAACGGACAAGCGATACCGTTGAGGATGATGGTGATAATGTAACTGACCTCGAGTGAGACATCCTTTGTCGCAGTGTTCACGGTGGGGCTTGTAAACAGCCTGGTAATGTTTGTTGAGTTCGTCATGCCAGTGAAGTTTTCCATGTTGAGGTGAATGGAAGCATTTCAACCGATCAGTTACTTCATTTTATTTCCGTCCTTCTCATTCGTAGATGTATTTTGAGTTTACTTTTTCCCATTCGCTTATTGTTCGCTACTGATAAATCAGAAAAGGATTATACGATGACTTCTCCCTAAATCTGCCGCAAAATAACAAATACCATAAAACGTAAAAACAGTCATTTCTCGACAGCTGTTGATCCGGAAAATAAGAACAAAAAAATTTGTCTCTGCCTAAGAAGACAATAAACAGTAACGGAAATTGCATGGCAAAGGAACAAAGTTCACCACTTAAACATTAAAAGCAAAAGCTGGGATGCTTAACAGTGTATTCTCTCATGAGTCTTTAAGGATTGCTCAGTGTCGGCCTTAAAATGTAGTAAACTGCGACAAAATGTAATAACATTTAGGATAAGTGTAAAGCCATTTTTACAAATGCCGCCTCAACTGAGTAACTCATTTGTCTGATGACGAATATTAAAAGACACAAAACGTGCGTGAAAGCCATTTCCTAAATGAAACCCGCAAACTGATGTTTGTTAAATTTTCTCTTGATTTCAGCTTGAAATCGATTATGAATTGAATTTGTTTTAGAGAAAAATCGTCCGGGCGAACTCTTTTAACGGGAAACCGCTGGCTACAGCCAATGAACAATGAGCAGCAAAATTCAGTTGCTTTTCAAAGGCATACTTGTTCGACAAAATAGGCCGATCCATTAAGTTGAATTCTAAGCTGAAATTTCAGCTGCAGCTGATGAACACTGCAGTCGGCCCTTCCGCAAGCAACAACCCAAAATGTCAAGCCGCATACAGGAGGTGGTCGCTTATGAGACACTGATCCATTTCACTAATCTACTTATATATCCTGCAAATATTGACCTCCTGGCATTTTTAACTGTAAATAGTTATTTTTGAAGGTCCGTACCTTTTCGTATTTATTACTTTACATAATTTTGTATTAGCAATAAGAAAACTTGATCAAGGTACAATAAAGGCGTTGTTATTGTTGTTGTCAGTCTACAGCCCACATATGGTGTAAATTTTCGTAATTTCGGAGATCTTCCCCTTTTTCGCAATAACTTATAGTAGCCAGAAAAATATTAAGACTGGTTCAAAAGGCTAGGTAAAAATCTCAGGAGTCTAGGGTGATTTCGAAACTGATAAACATGTTTGAATCGCATAAATAAATTACCTAACACGGCGATTGGGACGAGCCTCGCACCGTAGCCAACTGGGATAACAAAAGATTCAAGTTTCGAAACCGTGAATCTTTTGTTATCCCAGTTGGTGTTGTCTAAACCTTTCAGAGAAAGAAACATACCCAAAAAATGATTATAGCGACATAGTAGTTTCTAATTTCCGTTAAGTAGAGATACAGCAGATTTCAGTCTTTGTTTTAAATAAGAACGTCTAATTTTGGAGCTGGGGCTTAGAGTTCTTATTGTTTTGGTATAGTATTTCAATTTATCTATGCGAACTTTACAGGAAACCTCACTGATTGTCAGATGCTTGTGCGGCTCTGATCAGTGCCGCGAAGAAGATGTCGCAAATGTCGCGCCAAAAAAGAAACCACAGAGGTTGACAGCGCAAAGCAAATAAGCAGAATAAAGACGTTCTTACTGACTGTCAGCCTGGGTATGTTCTTAGCATGTTCTTCAAATTTTGACTCATCTCATCCTCAACGTTCTTATATAAAAAAGGTAGTGTACGTGTTAAGTTGTCGCCTACATCAAGTTAAAAACAATAGTCATCTGCCAAGTGGTCGCGCTTACTGCTTTAGAGAGATTTGATTGAAAACTTTTAGCATTTTTGAAATTTGGCCGCTTACGAGAATTTCCGATTTCTGACACCTGCTGTCAGTCTAAACCATAGTCTGAAAACAAAATCAAGAGACATTTTGAGTTTTGCATTAAATCAGCGAAAGTTTGAGGAGAAATTTCATCCAAGAAATATCCAGTTTTCAATGCAAACCGAATTTTGAGCCAAAATTTTGGGTCCGAAAGAAACGGAACTGCTAAGAAGGGTAGCCCGTTTTCGCAGTGTGTCCCGAACCGGGAAATCCGTTTTGCATTCCTGATTTCAGTTTCACATATTTCATCTTTGATCCAATGCCAGACCATTATGATCAATGTTTGGTGGCTGATCGATTCGATCCAGACTCCCGGCACTTGTGAACAAGGCCCGTTTCAAACGTCGTGCTACTCGCGTGTCGAACTCAATTGATGGAATTAAATTCGACAGTAGCACGACGTTTGAAACCAAGTCGTGCTACTGCCGTGTCGAACTATATTCATAAATTATAATACATTTTAAAAGTCAGCAAAACCGGTTTGTTATCGTTTGACGCATGTTTACAGCAACAGCTTTGAATTCGACGTCTGAAACCAAGTCGTGCTGGAGTCGTGCTACAGTCGAGCCAGCTAAGCACGGCAGTACTTAGCATGACGTTTGAAACGGACTTAAGACCCGGGACCTATCTCGAACCCGGTTTATCCTAATATATTGGACTGAATTTTAATTGTTTGTCATTTTAATACTCGAACCATACAGGATGTTAATACTTAGTATCGTAAATCGGCAAAAGGCAAATGAAGAAAATAGCTGTTTAACAAGAAAAAGTAGTAAAAGGAATGATTTTTACACGCCGACAAAAAATAGTAAAATGGGCGAAAAATGTGATAACTTCCAAACAATATTACTTTGTCAGAACGGCTGTTACCCGACTGTTACAGCTGCCGATGCAAAGCCAAAAAGCAATATCTACAAATTAAAGTCGAAAGATTAAAGTCAAGGTAAAATTGGCACCTGATATACGTAAGGCCACTTAAAGGGTCTACGTCACGACGATTTTGTTGTTTTGGATCAATTCTTTCCAAAAACCGTTACTTATTTATACAAACAATGTTCCTGATAAACTATGAGGTGGATATCAAATTAATTTTATCAAAGAGAGCAACCCATAATAAGGTTTTTGGTGTTTTTTGTCGAGATAGCATCAAAACTTGAAAACGTTGGCCCAACCTTTTCAAGTTTCAATCCATTTCCATCCTTGCCGCATTGGTAGCATCAGGCGACATGAAACAGTTTTAGTGTCATAACAGTCTGAAATAACAAAACTAGACCATTATTTTTGGATCTCAATTGACCGCAAGACATATTTTGAGCTTTAAAAATATGCTAAAATAGCGTGACGTAGCTCCTTTAAGAATTTTTCAATATATAATTTTCTATTCCTTTTTCAATCGCTGGATGTTGAGAAGGGATTTTATGCACGGAAAAGCTTTTGATATGACGAACTCCCGCTGAAAGACTAGAAGCACCATTTGGAACTTGCTATATTATAATTCACTTTCAGTTATTCTTGAATGCCTCCTTGTGTGGTCACGCAACACCGCTTCAAGGCCGGGCTGCCGCCAGAGTAAACAGCCCATAAACAGAAGGGGTAAGTTTTAAATATCAATAAAAGTTTTAGCTTCCAGGTTTGTAGCTGGGATTTCAGTGTGCATATTTAGATGTGTTCGATCTGTTTATCCATCGCTTACTTAGGCCCCGTTCAGACTAAGTGCCCGTTCCGCGGCACCGTTCCCGGGCACTAAAAAGGACGCTGTCCAGACACCTCAGTGCCCTGGACCGAGGATGTTCACACTAGTGCAGAAGGCTTAGGCCCCGTTCAGACTAGGTGCCTGTGCCCGGTTCTCGGGAACGAGCACTGGTCTGAACATAGCTTTTTGTTGGTGCCCGCGCACAAATCTGAGCACCGTGCCCGGGCACGGGCACTACCTCCAAGGGTAGTACTCGGGCACCGTTCCCGGGCACGGGAACTTGTCTGAACACGTTTTCATGTGTTGCCCGTGCCCGGGGCACGGTGCTCAGATCTGTGCGCGAGCACCAACAAAAAGCTACGTTCAGACCAGTGCCCGTTCCCGAGAACCGGGCTCAGGCACCTAGTCTGAACGGGGCCTTAGAAAGCTCTTTTTACTGCGAAAAGGTGATAGGAAAATAGTTGTTCATCGTTCAGGGAGGAACCTATCAGGTAAAGGCCCTAGCAAACGGCTTCAACATTTGTTTCAACATCCATTCGATTTTGTTGAACGCTGTTGGAAGGTTGTTGAATGATGTTGAACGGTGGGATGAGCAAACCGTTTCAACATTTCATTCAACAAAACTTAGCGAGTGGTGACCATGGTTACGTCTTCTTCATTGCGCATACGCTTGCTCAACAATGTTGAAAGAGCGGGGCAAACGACTTCAACTCTGTTTCAACATTCCGAACATTCCAGAGAACAATAGAAATGTTGAACGCATGTTGAAGCAAAGGCTTTTAAAGTCTTTCAACATCGATTCAACATCGATCCAACATCGTTGCAACACGTTTCAACACGCTTCAACAAATTGGAAAGGGGGTGGCAAACGCTTCGTTCAACATTGCCATTCAACATAATCGAAAGGATGTTGAAGCAAATGTTGAAACCGTTCACACACGAGGGGGCTAGTCCCTGCAACTAGTCCCTGCGACTAGTCCCTTGAAGAGTTTACACGAAGGGACTGGTCGCAGGGACTAGTCCCATCGTGTATGCCAACGAAGGGTTTTGAGGGACTAGTCGCAGGGACTTGTCCCACAAATTCAAACCAGTTTGAATTTGGTCCCTGCGACTAGATTTTTTGTCAAAAATGACTAGTTCACACGATGGGACTTGGGACTAGTCGTAGGGACTAGCCGACCTTTAAGAATCTTAGACATGCCATGTACGCATATAAATTAGAAGTCTGTTTAAGCCACAGCCTGACAGAAATCGGACAGAAACAAGGAAACAAGTGTTTTGTTTACTCAGCATCGCCAGCACCAGCGGCCAGCTTTCAGCCATAGCAGTGAACTTTTCATCGTCTTCCCTTTTCAGGTATGTTAAAAAATGTCGAAAAATTAGTTACAGAATCCAGCTACAACCAGTTGCAAAATTGTTGAGACACCAGCTCCCAATCAAAAACAGCTTTTCTTCTTAAAATAGCTGCTGCTGAGAAATCTGTGAGATGCAACACGCAGCACCTACTTCTCCCCCATTGCATTGCTGGCAACTTGATAGTATGGGGCCTGGAGGGAAAGTGGAATTTGAAGGTTAAATGACCTACATGCAGTTTGCAACGAGCTATGTAATATTCTATCGGGGGTGGGGCGAGAGAATTGGTCCCTCGACCGGGCTATCAAAGAAACCTCTCGAAACATATGTCATTCTAGTTTGTGTTTCGGATTTCAAAGTGCTTGCTATTCCGATCGGAAAAACCTAATCGGAATAGCTTTTTCGGAGATACGTCATCAGTGGGAAGGAAAATTCCATTTAGAAATTGTTATTGTTAATGGTTTCTAACCTAAAATACGACAAATAGTGCGTCATCGGAGTGAGAAAACGGGCGGATTAGCTGGACCGTGTCGAGACACATCAACACTCCCTAGCGTTGGGAGTTTTTCACCGATTTCTCGATTTCAGCACCGTCGCCGAAGTTTCATCTTTTAGCACAAGTTATTCATTGAGCAAGTTGGCCAGATTTGAGTGAAGGAATTTGATTTGAATTTGTGAACACTTTACAGTTTAGGATAGAGTCGAGATGATGAAGGACGTGCTTTTGACGTCTTTGATTTGCTGTTTGATTCGATCGCTTGGGACGTGTGCCTTTAACATCGATGTAGCAAGCCGCGTCGTCTTCAATGGACCTTCCAAAAGCAAGTTTTTTGGATATTCAGTGGCTCTTCATTCACACTCAGACAAGTACTGGTAGGTAAAAAAATAATTTTTGCGTATATTTAAATCTCATTAATTTGGAATGCGCTTACCCAACTCTCCTGAGCACGCACCTCAAATCCATAGTCGTCGATTTTATTTGTGACGCAACTGAGTGAGTATGATATTTTCAGAGTCTCCTACAATGCGGGATGAATACGCTTCTTTCCAACGATTTCGATTTCGCCTTTGACAAATTTATAATATTCGGGAAAACGAAGCTAAGTTGTCGAGTCAACTGTAAAATCGCATCCTTTCCGTTGTAAGCTTAATATTGACTGCAAGCTTTATTATTGTCCAAGCGAGGTGAGATAACAAGCCCGGATTATGGTCCGTATTTGCTAACAGTTGAAGTATGTGATTGCTTCAGTCTTTCGTTTTTTGTCAACTGAAAGCGTTAATGGCTAACTAACGCATGAATTAAACTCCAAAGAATTCAATAATCATAAGCTCAATGATTATTGAATTCTTTGGAGTTTGCTTTTCAAAATATGTTACTAGGCAATATTTGCGTTAATCAGAACATTCCACACACATCCATTAAACTTAAGATCATTGATTCTTCTTAACAATTGGCAATTTCCTTGTGTTAGCTGATACCATCGCCCATGTAGTTATATGCAAGAATGTTTATTTGTTCGAAAACAATCATTATTGAAATATTGAAACCACAGTGCTCTAATTCAGTCAGAACAAACAAAACCTTTAATTGAAAGGTCAAGTTGAAGGCAAAATTGACCTTCAGCACTTTAGGTCACCAAACAATAAAAAAAAATCTGAAATATCCTAGGGTAACTGACTTGAACACAGACAGCCCAGGTTGAGGTCTTTCATTAATATGCTCATTGCTCATTGTGCCCTCCACGTGATAAGCAGTAAAGAAAATTATGCAGTTGCAGAAAATATCTACATACCCTATGGAAGGTCGCTGGGAATTCCAAGGGTGAGGGGGGTTGCAAAAGCAAACGTTGTTAAAGGGAAGTTTGGAGCTAAATTGGAATTTCTTGAGGGGTGAGAGGTGCAAACCAAAAAACCCTCTGTGGAGGGGGGGGGGGAGGGGGTTGTATATTTTCTGGAACCGCATGTACATTCAGTAGAAAGGAACTTCTCCAAGTGAACAAACTAGAGATTGGATTGCAGCCCACTTGTTGACATCAGTCAAGAGGGTAGGCACCTCTCATAGTCATCACAAAAATATGTTGGTCCAGAAGCTAAAATAACAGGTCCACCTTGTGGGGACGCGCATGTCAAAAGAGGAGCTTAAAGGAGAGTTTCATTTCTTTGACACTGCATACATGTAGGGCTGGTGCTTCTGAGGATTTGTACATTTCACCATTACATACTGACAGTACCACACAGTTTCTCAAATGTTTATGGAGCAGAGTTAAGAGAACCAACCAACTCAGCCCACTTATGATGCCGAGTCCAGGAATTGAACCTGGGACACATTGGTGGAAGGCGAGTACTCTAACCACTGCTCCAACCCTACTCCCCACATCTCCATCTATTACTGTAAGTTACAGGGTTTGCACATGCCTTAAAAGTCCTTGAAAGTCCTTGAATTTAAAAATAAAAATTCAAGGCCTTAAAAGTCCTTGAAAATTGCAGTCGGTGCTGGAAAGTCCTTGAAATTTGTAGCTAATTTTACTCAACAAAGCTTCACAAGTGTCTGAGACGAAAAGTGGCGTACTCTCAACTCTACAGCTGATGTGGCATTATATTGGCTTGATTTTGCCCCTCGTGGAGTCCTTGAAAAATGGAAAAATGTGTCCTTGAAAGGCCTTGAAAAGTCCTTGAAGTTTTGATCAAAAAAAAGGTACGAACCCTGGAGTTATGATCACTGATCGTTGTTATTTTGTTCTGTAGGGCTATAGTTGGAGCACCACTTAGTAATGTAACTGTTGGCTCAGAAACATATTCAAAATATGGAGCTGCATTCAAATGTGAATACACTGGAAGTCAACAATGCAGTCTTATTAGTATTGATTACAGTGGTGAGTGCAACCATTTTTTCTTGAGGTTTATCCTTGTGATGATGCTTCTGGTGTGCATGTTTTGCTATAAGGCCTCTCTGTACACCTTTTCTATTGCTGATTTGCTTCTGATGTCATGGCAGCAATGTTGGTGGTCAAGAATAATAACTTATCCCTCTGCTGGGAACTACAGTGTAAACTTAATTTTTATGCAAATTCTTCCCCCAAACATTATTGTATTGACCACCAACATGGCCACCTTGTTACATGGTGGAAAGCAAAGAATACGCTCTCCTGTAGTGGAACTCTGAATTAACTCCTTGAAAACTGTTGATAAAGAGGTGACATTGCTAAGAAATGCTAATTGAACAAAACAAGCTGTAAATAAAGTTCTACAGCTGTAGCAGAAATTTGGCACATACACCATCCTAAGTTTTTTCTGGCATTTCCATAAGGATTCCAAATTTCCCAACTTAACTACTGTCCCAGAAATATTACTTGTTTCCTAGACACTTCCTTGAGTTTCCTGTAATTCCAGCAAAATCTCAAGATCCCCCCCTTCCACCCCTTCCACCCGGAACCTTGGAACGAGTTTAACTTATTGCAATAGTACATACCTTCATGGCGTGTACAAAGGGGAGTCAATCCACCTTCTCATCTGTGTTGTTTAATTCATTGTTGCCTCTAAATTCACTATGGCTTCGTATTTCTTCTACCAAATGATTTTGAAGCTCCAAGAATGGAGCAGGGATATCACATAGAAGAGAAGAGTGGACAGTGGCTTGGAGCAGTGGTGTACAGTACTGGCAAAGATGGCAAAGCATTGGTATGACATTAGTTTTAATAAATTGTTTTACGAATAAGATTAATGCATGTAAAGTGTCTTTGGACACAATGAGCATGTTGTGAGCTTGCTCTCACCCGAGTGATCAGCATCAAAATTCTCCTTGTAATTTCAATGCCTCACAAAATAGAGTGATCATGAGAATTGAGGACAGTATCACACAAGATAATTTGCTTGATATTTTAACAACTTCATCCCCACCACTTCTGTAGGAAATGTGCAGGGGCAACAAATGAGAATTAAAATTTTGATCTAGGGGCTTAAAAGGTTATTATTATCACTGATGTCATATGGATTGCAGGGTGGTGGAGGGTCACATATACATGTATGCACTATTGTATTTCCAATCTGCACCTTGGTTTTGTATGTACATTGTAATAATTAATGGTAAGCACTGACGATGTCTTCAGTATGCAGGCAATGGGACAGATGGACATTTACATTGTAAATCCATGGCTTCATCTCATAAGTCTGTCACTTTTTCCCACTTCACATTCCACATTGTTATGTGAGGCTTTATATATAGTCGTTGGGGAGGTAGAATCTACCCTCTTGAGCTACAATGCAGGTCATAAGACTTTGGGTCACTTGACAACTTTGAGCGAAAACTAGAAAATTTCACTATGTACACTTCTACCCTTCTACCTAACAGAAACGAATGTTGTTCTTGTACTGTGTCCTTTAGAACCCCCCTCGCCCCAGACAACGTTGAAATATTCCAGCTGTCGATGGATGCATCTGCTTTTTCACGACCACTAAAAATTAACATTGTAATGGGGCAGAGGAGGTAAAGCAAGAATTGCCTTAAGACTTTTGTCCTGCATTGTATGTTCATCTTGCGGGTTTGAACATTCTGTGAATCTTGTTTGTAAATTTCAAAAGGAAGGTAAACTAATTTACATTTTTGAAGTCTATGAAAAGAGAAAAAAAACAACTAGTTAAATGCCTTTACTGTACACCATCAAAGCCCTTATTTTTTTCTTCTTCTTGTCTTACAGGCCTGTGCTCCCAGGTATATTTGGCGTGGTGTACCTGACCATCTAGCTTCTGGTCTTGTTCATTATAGGTGGCTTATTGGAAGGTGTTTTCGTCTTAATTCAGACATTTCACATGTAGCTCATAATGGTGAAGTTAATCCTTGTTATGGGGGTACGATAAGTAAGGTTTTCTTTTAAAAATAACAACTTACAATAATTTATTACTTGTTCAGCGCAAATTAGCTGTCGTGCGAACATGATCAAATGGGTCTTACAATAGTAAGCTTTACAATTCTAAATTCTTTACAATTATTTTCAAATCAAACCAAGTCAAATCAAATGGTGGTCTTTAAATTTGGAGAGAGGGGGACACTGGAGTACCCAGAGAGAAAAACCCCTCGGAGCAGAGTAGAGAACCAACAAAATTCAGCCCACTTACTGTATGACGCCAAGTCCGGGAATTGAACCCAGGACACATTGGTGGAAGGTGAGCGCTCTCACCACTGCACCAACCCTGCTCCCCAGTACATGCAACGTAGAGGGTGATTACATACAGCTGTATAATTTTATAGCCAATGTAACCCGGGTTCAATTCCCGGCCTTAGCGCTATATGTGGACTGAGTTTGTTGTTGGTTCTCTTCTCTGCTCCGAGAGGTTATAATTTCTCTGGGCACTCCAGTTTTCGCTTGTCCTCATAAACCAGCATTTTCAAATTCCAATTCAATATGAAATGCACAAACATCTTTGAATGAGTTCTCTTGAGCTCTTTGGTGTCCGTGGGTAAACAAATAACATTTACATGTACATTTTACATTACATTTCCAAAACCTCTTCTGATACATCAGTAGCCAGGTGGCTAGTGGTTCACAAATCTTTCTAGCCCAAACCAAATTTCTACTTGTCTTGGGCTAGTGGACGACCACTAATGTCAAGCACTAACCCAGGCTGAAAACTCTCTCCAGCTTCCCGGGCCATAGGTTGGCTCCAATCCAGTTTGCTGAACAAAAGCCTCCTTTAAAAAAAGTGTGGTTCCATGAACAAAGTTTCAGCCCAGCCTGAAATGCAGCATAGGCGGAAAATTCTCAGCCGAAAGGGTCACATGACTTTTCCTGGGACCTGAGATTTACAAGAAAAACATTTTACGCATCTTGACTCTTGAGTGGAAACGCCATCTTTCTATCATTTCAGAGACAAAGGGGAATCTTCATT
>OX419343.1:24804068-24811568 GCA_948470475.1 Galaxea fascicularis | reverse complement strand
GTATATGCTGCATTGTCTTCAGCAAAAGCATAGGTTAATAATTCAACTTTTACTGTTGATTGTGTTCATTTTGTTCCGTGAAAATGCAACACGAGTTTACCGATCCTGTCGCCGACTGCGCTTTTCTGCGTAGTCTCTGATTTTTTTCGGCGGGACCAAATTTTCATTGTCAGACAAAAAACTTTCTTCTCCTGAATCTGACTATTCCCACCGTGACCCCATCTTAGATAGCTAGCCTCAGTCTACGCATGCTCAATACATCAACATAATGTATGAATTAGATTCGACACGGCAGAAATTCGACGTTTGAATCGGTGTCGCATTTTTGTCGGATAATGTGACAAGACCAGTCGAACGTGCGGCAGAAATGCGGCAGCCGATTCAGACGTCGAATTTCTGCCGAATTTAATTCGTTGAATTGAATTCGACACGGCTGAAATGCGACGTATGAACCGGGCGTTACATTAATTATGGATCCAGTGTTTGTTCAATGAAAACAATAGCGAGAACAATAGAATACCTCAGAGACTAGTTCTCTTTGTTTTCAAAGTTCTGACCTTCTGACTGAAGGGGGTCTCTCGTGCATTAGTTTTAGTGTATGTTGTAATGGAGATTTTTACATGAAAAAGTAAATAAAACTCATTCATTAACGGGTAACTTGCAGCTGGTTTGTGTAGGAAGGGCCTAGGGATAGAAAACTGGTGGGAAGAAAAGTTGGGAAAAAAAGAAGGATATGGGACTGAAAGAGAGAGAAAAAAGTCACGCCCAACTAAACGTGCGTAAATGAAATAGAGACGATCGGTGATATCTCGCGCGTTAACGTAAAAGTTGAACCTCGCTCAACTTTTACGTTTACGCGCGACCCTCCATACATCGTTTCTATTTTATTTACGCACGTAAAGCCAGTTAAAGTTTACGTCCATACGCACGTAAAAAATACGCGATAGTGGAAATCCACCTATACGAATTAAAAGCGCTCAGGCCGAAATTCTCACTGTTTTTTCATACAAACGGAAGGCGCTCTTTGCTTCGATTTAAACACGAGGGTGAAGGCCAATGTGCGGACTGGGAACGACATGGATGTACTGATTGGAAACGAGTTATGGTGGTTCATTTTACTTCAGTCAAATATATTTAGTAGTAAAAGTGATAAAGGCAGGTTTTACATTCATTCTCACCTAAATAAGAATCGACTTCTATTGAAGGTCTCGGTGACATAACTGACTCCTTCTCGGCCAACAAATAAGCCACCAAACCCCCTGGTAAAACAGAAAAAACAACAAATACGATTTAAAGGGCGGGTCTTTTTAATTTCTCACATTGACAAGTTCAACAATTGTTAGGCTACTTTTGAAATATCAAAATTCAGCTTGATAGCAAGGCCCAAAGGACAAAATCAAAGCAAAATAAAAGTTAAGATAATCCTCTATCACATTCATTGCAATTCGTTTCTATTGTTTTTGTCCTCTGGGTCACGCTATCAAGCTGACAGAATTTTGATATTTCGACAAAATGCATGTGACGTTATTGCGGTCATGAACAATAGCCTCCCTCTCCACCTGGTACTGAACTTTATTTTTATGCAAAGCCTGCTAAAATTGACCTCCAACATGGCCGCCTTGTCACGTGGGTAACAACCAAGAATTGTGCACCTCGCATAACTTGAATCCCAGGGGTTCCCATTACCAATTCGTCAGTATATTCATCGTCAGTGTACTCTGCACTCATCCCACTCAAACAGAACCCATGTCTACGTCCTGTTTTACCTGAAAAAAAAAAAAAGAAAAGAAAAGAAAAACATCGAATATTAGACCAACAGAACTGGAGCTACAGCAGTCTCCGCAGTTCGCAACCGTTTTTTGGGAAGTCACGCAACGCTTAAGGGAGTGTATAGAGTAAGAAGCGCATTTGACAAAGTGGCTCATTTTTTGTATCATAGTTTTTGAGTGGGGAGTGGGGAGGGGGAATGCAATCGATCTGGAAGCATTGTTGTTATGACCGCCAATTCCTTTGGCTCGATATCCTCTCACCTAATCCAGTCATTCACCCATCAAAACCGAGTAGTTCGATTCTCGAAAGACGCTTCAGTCTTGATCTAATGAAAACTATTCAGTGGGACTGAGAGATGGAGAGTCTCGCTGAGCGGAATCATAGGTTCTTTCTGCTCTTTCTGCGCAAGCGGGGTATGGTTGGCAGGGGAGGATAAAATAATATTGTTCTTTTTTTTTTTTTTTTTTTTTTACCAGAACCACAAACGTGCAACTTTGCCACAAAAGCCGGGCTCTGTTAGCCAAGCCCATAGTAAGCGAAGTAAGGTTCGTTTATGATAGCATTGACACCACTCAATTTGCAATGTACATCTTTCAAAGAAACGGCTAGCAGTTTCAAAAGGAAAGCAACGAAGGAGTGGAGTTTCTTTAATCTTACCTTTGCACGGAGAAATAGCTGGTCCATCATTCCCCCCTAAATCCTTCCTTATTTGGAAGCACCTTCCAATTATGGAAAGGTATCAATGCTCAACAAGCTCCTCCTCTTCAGAAGGCATTGTGTAGCTGTATCTTGGTGCGCATGTCTGTAGAAAATATCAATCAATCTATCGTCCAGTAATCATTTGATGTTAACGAAAAGCTAAGAAAAGGGGATTCCCTTTATTCAAGACCCCAGGATGTTATGTGCTCTTTCAATCTTATATACAACCACCTGTTACACAACCTTGCATCCGCTGTCTAGCCCAATAACAGCTTTTTGTCATCTCTAGCAGGCAGACTTTTACAGAGAATAACAGAGAACTGCGGAACACCTTTTTCAAATTTGTGAACAAACTAAATAAACCTAATATTCAACAAAACATAAAATGACTTGCCACTACTCTTCCGTCCTTTCCACCGCTATGTATGGTCGCCCCAAGCCATTGCTTCGTTTTCTTTTCTGTTTCAACCATCAAGGTGGTCCCATTTGACAATCGTAATGGCGCCGTATTTGGAGCTATACAAAATGAAATTTGTAAAGTTGGGCCATTTAATTGTGTTTAATTTGTGGGTTATTCCTTTCATTCTGAAAAGATTCTTTTCAATTACAAGTAGATAACTTCACGTTACTGCAACTACTTCATGACTATTTCGTCACGTTCAACATGAAAAATATGGCTGAATTCTCCAGAAACAAAATTAAGCATGTTAACTAGAAGTTGCGTGGGGTGATAACTTTAACAAACGTTGTTTGAGCAACACTACATGTAACTTTAAGTCCTCCTTTGGAAATTTGGAGGGTCAGGCCTTTCGATTATTTTGGGTGACATTCCCGTAAAATTTAAAGTCAAACTTCGCTCATCTTTTTCTGCAGTATCCCAGAACTATGTCGTATCCCCCTCCCTTCCCCCCCCCCAGCCCTTCAATTCTCCAGTCTCCCGATTCCCGGCAAATTCATGCTCCAGATTCCAATAAGAATTTTATTATTCTCCCGAAACAGGCGTTGTTAGTGTTGTCAACCCCCGTAGAAGTTAAACAACGAAAGAAAGAAAGAAAGAAAGAGTGGTTGTTACTGTATGCTTGTTGAACTCGTTATGCGTTCTCGTTACCGTTGTCTTCCGCGTCATGGTTTAAGCTCAAACTCCCATTTTACAGGTTCTAACTGAATAGCGGCAAACATACTGTCCAAGTTTTACTTGTTTGTTTGTTTGCTTGTTTCGAACAGTCAGCAGGGAACCAATCTTTATCTTGTTTACGCACGCGCGTTCCAGAGGTCAATCTTGTCGCACGGTTACTCTTGCACTCAACCTGCTGTCGATTGTAAACCTTTGCGCGTGAAAGGCGAAACGATTGTAGCGAGCGCCGACATAAGAGGACATTAGAGCGATGCTAAAATTGGGCCTAATCGCACGTCACTTGCGCTTGACATTAGCTGCATGATTTGCCGAGCTCAGGGCAGGATGCGTATCAGCCTCCGTACCAACCTCGTTCCCAGGGTCTCTCTTCTTCCCTTCCCCACTCTCGCTCCAGGGGAAGGGAAGAGGAGAGACCCTGGGAACGAGGTTGCCTCCGTATTTGTCACAGGTTTTGGTTTTTACGCGTTAGACACCTTGCTCGTTTTCCAGCGCTTTCGCTGACGCCTATTTCCCTTTCGTAAGCGGTCGTTGCCATGCCATCATTGGTAACCAAGCCTTTAGTAGGGCAGATGTGATTTTGTGTTAACGATTGTGTTACAATAAGGCAATTTGTAACTTTTAACATCGTCTGAGAAAGGGCGGCGTTTAGGCCCTAGTTAAATTGCTTTTAATTAATATTTCGGCCAGGGAGAGGGCTAGGGTGACCTGTTATAGATGTATCAGTTATGAAAGCCAGTTATCTATAGTCTATAGTTAAAATTTTAAGGGTCTTTGGCCGCAATCAGTGGGGTAGACTAAGGGAAAGAGCATAGCAAACGAAGTGTTCGGATTCAATTCTGGATAGGGATCTTCCATTTTTTAATGAGGAAGACTTTTTCTACTAGTTGAAAAATTTTCTAAGGGTCTTAAAAATGACAACGACCGTTAATAACGGCAACGACCGTTTACGAAAGGGAAATTTCACTGACCTCTTCCAAGACTTTCAAGCAATTTATCTTCTCGTTTTAATTTTGCCATTTGTTGCATGGTTTCTCATGTTATTACTTCAAGCTAGATGTGACTTCTTTTGCTATGGTCAAACAACGCTTTCAACTACGAAACTCGCTGCGACTTTACTTACGATCGTAATCCACCACAATTTCCGAACAGTCGCTTGAACCAGGTTTGTATTCGCACTTGAAAACATTTCCATACTTAACAAGTGGCTCAGATCGAAACGATGGCGTAATATTACTCAAAGGTGCACCAACCAGAACCCTGCAAACAAAAGCCTCAGTTAGTTTGATGTTTCTTACTGCAAAACAAAATTGGTAACCTCGCAACACCTCCTACCAGCGTCTAAGAAAATGTTTTAAGTGCAAAAATATCCTGACACGCCCTTATTAGCCCAGCCCACGCCTTTCTGACGCCTTGCTTTATTTGGGGCGTGGAAGGATCAGAGATCACGCAATTCTATCAACACCGAGGACATCACACTGAGAATGCGTCCAAAACGGCCACCCTGGAAAATCGCAATCGCTTGAAAATCCAGGCATTACACAAAGCCACTGGTGAAGAGAAAATGCGACTGCTGGAAACTAGCAATCTTCTGCGAGCCCAAGGCCTTTTCTAGAAACATAAGAACTTGCAACCCTGAAGTTTTCCTCAAACTTTGAATGACGCATAATTGAAAAAGCTTTTCATCAGGTAATGATTACGTCAGATAATAATTTTGTTGACCAGACTAGTGTTACCATTACAATGAGGTTTCACTTTACTTGACGAAATAATTCAAACAGATCAGTAAAGGCGGGATGTCCGGTGCGCGAATGCGGCTCACAAGTTAGGCCATGTCCAGACTGATGCGTTTTTGTTTGAAAACGCATTGATATGTGTGCGTTTTGGCCTCCCGTCCACACTGATACGCTCGAAAACGCTGAGCGTTTTCATCGAAAACGGATCCTTTTGAAAACGCTGTTGAAAGTGAATCATATTGAAAACGCTACGGCATCCGTATCAGTGTGGACGCAGATCAACCGATACGTTTTTACACCTATCGAAAACGCATTCAAACAAAAACGCATCAGTGTGGACATGGCCATAGTCTAAAATCCGGGTCATGTTTCTTCTTTCAAAACGTTGTTATCATACAGCGTCACTAATGCTTTGACCTGTAATTTTAATCTCACTTCGTTTTAACTTAATATTTGCAAGGCTTTAATTTTTGGTTATCTAAAGAGCATGAGGGTTTTAATGCAAGGGTCACGTCCTTTCTCGGGTGTCCGCCTGGCCTTTTGCTCTGGTTTTGACGTGCTAAAAAGCAACTGCCAGTTAGAAGTTATCAACAACAGCTGTTGATCAATACTTTTTTGAAGTCAAGGTGGTTGTCAAATCCTAAAATAGTTAAGGCATTTTACAGTGCTATTATCGGCGGTAG
Source organism: Galaxea fascicularis (assembly GCA_948470475.1). Taxonomy (NCBI): domain Eukaryota; kingdom Metazoa; phylum Cnidaria; class Anthozoa; order Scleractinia; family Euphylliidae; genus Galaxea; species Galaxea fascicularis. The sequence continues at coordinate 24,805,548 of OX419343.1, read as the reverse complement.
TGGTTCTGCATTCGTAATGTGTTCTGTTTGTGTGTATGATTACTTCACCCTGAACGTGAGTGAGCCTAAACGTCCATTGTCGCCAGGATGAGCTCATTCACCTGATAACAAATCGAGTGTTTGACGCCACAGGAATATAAAGTAGCTTAAGAAAACTTGCATATCCGTTCTCCATCCATGTCCAATACACTCAACTAGACTCTAGTTGTCAAATCTAAGAGTCCACTGGAGTTATTCGAAGTCTAGTCGTTAAACGAAACCGGAAGTCCAAAACTATTGTCAACTGGAGTCCAGTCCACTGGAGTTACCGGAAGTCTAGTCGTGAAATGAGACCGGAAGTCGAAACAATATAACTTTGTGGAGGGTTGAAAAATCGTCCAATGGAGTCCATTGGAGTCCACTGGAGACGCATCGAATCCACTGGAGTTACCGAGAGTCTAGTCGTGAAATACACTACACATGTGATTGCCAACGAGTCACGAGGCGGCAGCATTATAAAGCCGTGTGTGCGAGTTGATTTTGGTACAGGGAGACGAAATCTCGAATGAAAAAAGTTATCAGAAGGTAATGTAAGAGTGACGCCATCGGTGATTGTTTTCGAGTTAGCCAATGGCATCGCGGTATTGTTTTTTATCTAAACCAATCACATCAGGAAGATCATGATCGGTGACAAGATGACCATATTGACCTCATTGACAACATGCTGGTCGCTTGTGCCGGCTTAGGCAGAAAAAGTTGAGTGGAAATATTGATATTATTCACTCGTGAGCGTTGTCTTCTTGCGTGTACTTTAATTTAGTGTTTTTGGGAGCCAGAGTTTCACAAATCTAACACCTAGCAGGCTAAAAAAATCGCCCAGCGAGGCTAACACCGCCCAGCGAGGCAGTTATCGAAATCAGCTCGAAAACGGCTAGGTTCTGCCAAAACTCGACAAAACAGTCAATTGCCTTGACATGATCGGCCAGCGTGCCATTTAAGAACCAAAAAAACAAAACCACTTGAACTTAATCACTTTAAACTCAATCAGAGGGCGTATAAAGCCTCTTCTTTTATCGAGCTAGTGTGCTCAAAATTACAAATTTGACAGTCACGGCGAGCGTGCCAAAACAACAGTCAATTGTTTACAAAATCGGCCAGCGTTCTATAACTAAGGAAAAAAAAACACTTGAATATATTCAAATATATTGACTATAAACATAATCAGAGGGAATATAAAGCCTCTTTCCAATCGAGTCACGAGTCACACGACGTGTCGCTGTTCATTTGTGCTCATCCAAAAGTTAGCGTTCACAAAAACGACGTGTCTAGATACCCGGCAACCGGGAAGTGTTTTCAAAAAACTAGATACTCAGCAGTCAGAAGTTTTGACCAATTTCATCGAAATAGCTCGTCTAATTCCCGTAAGAACTTAAGTTATTTGTTTAGAAATCTCAAGCGATTATAAATATTGCCTTGGGTTAAAATTATAGGGGCACAAAAC